>CM057338.1:495060071-495692050 GCA_030015575.1 Agapanthus africanus
CAATTTCACACTATCATTCAACTTTCTATCCTGTACATAGACAGATAGATTGAAAGTGCCACACATCCCTTTGTGTTCTCGTTAGAACAATAGAATTTTTTTGCATTTGCCATCTTTATTTAATTCTTGAATCCTTCATAATGTTACCTTTCAATATATGAGATCTTGTTAATCCAAATAAGATTTTAGATTTGCCTAAAGTACACACCTTTTAAGTTTAATCCGAAAAGATTTAAACCTCCTAAAATGATGTGATGCTCTAATACATGAACCAAGTTAGCCAAATTTGAAATTCATATTGTAACCGAAGGCTGTTTGGTTGTAGGATTGTGAAATTTGGATTCCCAAATAATACAATTGAAAATTTTTGGCTTAGTTAATTTTGTGTTTGGTTGGTATTGGATTCCTAGTTTTGGATTTGTAAATCCTTATAATTCTTGTTTGGTTAGGAAAAAGAAAATGGGATTTGGATTTAAGGATTTAAGAGCATAGTCATATAATTCGTGAATTGTTCGGCGAATTCGTGAATAATTCGTGAATTTTTGATCGGCCGATTAATTCTCCGATTTAATCGACGTTGGCGAACGCTCTAAATAATTCGCGAATAATTTGTGAATTATTAACCAATAATTCGAAAAATCAGCGAATAATTCACAAAAATAACGAATAATTAGCAACATCAAAACCCAGTCTCTCATATATTAATTCCTTCCTCGAAATCCTTCCCGAATATTTCCCGAATACCTGCCGAATCTTTTTGTTTACCTGCCGATTTTTTCCGAGTAGTTCTCCGAATCCGAATTCCCGATCTCGCCGAATTAATAACGAGTCACAAATTTGCGACTCTTTTAAAGAGATGTAAAAGAAAGTTAATTTTTTAATATATAAAATGCAGTTGGCCCCATATATTTTGCTTGAATCCACAAGAATCCAACTAAGGATTGAGGATCCATATTTTCTTGTGGACCCCTCACTAAAAATAACTAAATCCAAACTTATCAAATACTACAACTATACACAATATTCGCTAATCCCAAGATTCGGGCATCCTAATAGTCCAAAATTCACACAAATTCAACAAGCAAATGGGCCCGAAAGAGATTGCAAAAGTACTAATCAATCAATGATATATATAGCCTGTAAACTTTTGTTTTATTAGGTGGGTACGACCAATCCAATGTGAAGTGAACTTTCGTTCATCGTTTCAAAAAAAATAGCTACATATATTTAATAAGAACAAAAACTATTAAATCTTTTTTATTAAAAAAAACATCAATCGTCAGCAGTGACGAATTCGGATATTAATTAGTATTTCTTTTGGGCATATATATAATATCCTCATATTCATAAAAGATTAGAATAGAATATCTCCCTCGTGGAGCATGCATCAACCTTTGGTATTTTTAATGTTCATAAAAGTTGGAATTTTTCTGTTAGGGAAAAGGGCCATTAATATTTTTTGTATCGAACCATTAGTATTTTATATATTGGGTATTTACGAAAAACCATCCTGTGATTTGACTCTTTTACGAGAAACCCTCATATGCTTTTTTTTTTTAACGAAAAACAACGCTGAAACATACACTAATGGCAAAAAACCATCATGTCGTTAAGTATGTCATAAAATGACATTTCTATCCATTACTTTTAGCTGCTCCAAGTTGAGATATTCACCAAAAAGCACCTTGTAATTTGATAGTTTTACCGAAAAACAACAATATAGTTTAATAGGTTTGGTAAGAAACCACTTTGCAGGGTGGTTTTTCGCTGACATTACATATTTCATGATGGTTTTTTGTTAGACGAGAAACACGGTGGTTTCTCGTAAAAGGGGCAAACCATAGGGCCGTTTATGGTAAATACCCCTTTATATATTCATGAAAATTTAGAATATTCCTACAGCATTCCTCTTGATGAGCCGTTAATAAATCACTAGCCATCTATCAATTTTTGAATGATCAGAATCGTTCATCTGAATCAACATATTTACATATTTTAAGTTATGCACACTTAATAAAAGGTAGCACTTATATAATAGAGATGCAAGTTGCAAATTTAACGGTTTATTGACGATCGAACATCTTCCATAACTAATATCCATGTGGTCTCAATATCACATGAAAATCAGTGAAAGGTAATTGTCAAAAAATATTTATGGAAAGTTAATTTCTTGATCAACCTAGGAGAAAAACTCTCTTCTTTGTGCAATTGATACCCCACATTTCTCTTTCTATTATGAGAAATGTAGGTATCTTTGTTTCAGGAGAGTTTCTCTTCTATATGGATGAAAAGTCAAATTTTCCAAACCTTTTTTTGATAATCGGAAGTGTAGCTTGATATTCATGATCTAAATATATGTACACTAATTTATATGTGATTTTGATATACTTTGGTTGTTGATTTGCTTATGTAGAATATTTCTTTTATTGATAAACCATTGAATATGCAAACCACCGATGCAAGTACAAGAAATATCGAAATCACATAATTTTTTTTATGTGTGTATTCTAATAAAATATGTTGATCAAGATGAACAATGTCAAAAATGTTGAAGAAAGTTACCAAAGGATACTCTCCGATGACAAGCAAACTCACATTTCTTTATTATCTATTTTCGTAGAAAGTTCAAAAACATGATAAAGGTAAAAGTAATAAAAAAAAAAGCCCAGAGAACTAATCGTAAATCTAATAAACATACGGCTTATTTACCAAAAATAACCCTAAAGTTTCAAGCTTTTTTCATAAAACTATCATAAAGTTTCAAAACAAAAGATAACTGCCCTTTCTAACGGCATCACGTCAGCGCTAATGGCGTCATGTCAACATTTTTCCATCGCATAAAAAAGTTCCCAAAATATCCACAACTTCATCTTTCCCAAACCTAATCTAACCGTAGACCAGTCGTCGCTCACCGACCTCCCCCTCTCCTCTCCTATCTCCCCCACCACCGCCGCCACTCACCGACCTCCCCCTCTCCTCTCCTATCTCCCCCACCACCGCCGCCTCCTTCGTCGTCGTCATCGTCTTTCTTTCTTTCTTTCTTCCTTCTTCTTCATCTTCTTGGTCTCCATCCATCCCTGTGCCTCCCCGTCACTCCAGCATCCCTTTGCCTCCTCCATCTCGACCTTCCTGTGCCTCCTCCATCCTCCCTCATGCCTCTCCCACGACCTCACCCGTCGTCGCTGCCACCTCACCGTCATCTCTCTGACCTCCTCCTACTGCCTCCCCCTCCCTCCCCATCTTCCCACGAACTCCCCTCTCCTCTCTTGACCTCTCCTGCCGCCACCATCTCCATCATCATCACTGTAATGACCATAATTTTCATATAGTAAATAATAACCTTTTTCTTGGAGCTAAATATTTCTTTCATGGTATTTTAATGTTAACAGTTCCTATTAAAGGATATTCTAAATTTATATGGAACGAAATGATTAGTTAAAGATTTATTGGTTTTGAAATATAATTTTTGTTGCTGAGAATTTTATTTTTGAAGATTAAATGGAGAACTAGAATTGTGGATTTATTTTCAAGATTTTGTTAGATTCTTAAACAGAATTCGTTATAAAGAAGTTTGATTTTTTGGTATTTTAAAAATATAAATGTTTTTTTAGAATATTTTTCTTTATTATTTTGTATTATAAAAGAAATCTTGTTTTTAAACAGAAAGATTTATTAAAATATTTTGTTGGAGAAAAAATATATTTTTGAAAATAACCGTGAGATTAGATATTTAATAAATTTTAGTAAAGGGGATTTTTTCTCAAAAGAGAATCTTTATTAGAGAAATGTATTTTCAATATAAAATTATTTGTTAATGTTTTAAAGTAAAATATTTTATTTAGATCTCATTTTATTTTAAAAGCTGTTTAAACCATTCTTAAAACATAAAAATGATTTTTTTTTTTGAAAGTCGACCTTAGCACCACCATGAGATTCAAGAGACATCAAGTATACCAAATTTTAATTTTATTAGGTATTAAGTTAAACTAACAAGATGTTTACTAGATAATTAGGGTTTTCCTTTGTGATGTGATGAGCTAAAGAGAAGAAGAGAGCATACAACCTTTGTAGTTCAAGTCCTTCTCTTCAATAGCTCCGGGTTGAAGTCCACACGACTCTACTAAGCTCCTCTTCGAGTTGAATGAACCTCCTTCATGATTTTCGCGCCAAAAACGATCCACCCGATGTTCACTAGCTCAAGCTAGCCCTTCACTAATCTCATTAGTGAAGGCAACGCTCCACATCAAATTGCTAATCTAATTTGTGATGGTGAAGTAGAGATTTAATTTGCTCACTAGTTTGTGTTCAAACTTCATGGTTCACATCACATGTGAGGGTTGAACCTTGAACTATAGCAATTAAGAAAGAAGAAAAAGCTAGAGAGCAACCATGGGAGCAACTCAAGAAAAATGGCCAAGTGTTGAGAATGAGCAAAAAATCAATGGCAACTCTTGACCCCCACTCATTCAAGCATGGAATTGTAACACCCTAGGATGCGTTTAGTGGCTAATTATATTTTAATATGTGAATTTTAATAAAAAGTTTACCAAATTGGTTTTCAAATAATTTTTCAAATTTAATAAATATTTTTCCAGAATTTTCCCAAGCTTGCACAAACTTGTGCATGTAAACTAGGGTAAAATTTGGGTTAAACCATGTTTAACAACCATGGTAGGTTAACCCTACCATTAGTAAGTTAACATGATTTGAATTAAGGGTTCTTTTTTTTTAAAAAATGAAATGGGATTTAAAATGCTTTTGGTTGACTTAAGAGAGAGAGAATGCATCATGGCTAAGCCATGCTTGCATTAAATGAGAGAGAGAGAGAGAGGGGTGCATCATGGCAAGCCCATGCTTGCATTTAATGTGGCGAGAGAGAGAGAGAGAGAGAGAGAAATGAGGGCTTGACCTTGTGCATTATCATTTCTTTTGTTGCATCACACACTCTCATATCTCACTCACTCACTCTCTCACTCACACACACACACATAGCTACATCAGCAGCAGCAGCAGAAGTTGCAGCAGCAACAATAACAACAGCATCAGCAGTGCAAGCAGCGGCTCAGCCCCAGCAGCAGTAGCAACACCCACAGCCACAGCACGGGCAGCAACAGCACATGTAGCAGCAACAACACCATCAGCAACAATAACAACAGCAACAACAAGCAGCAGCATCAGCAGTAGCAGTAACAACAGCAACAGCAACAGCATCTGGAGCAGCAACAGCAGTAGCAGCTTCTTCTTCTTCTTCTCTTCTTCCCCTGACCCAGCCTCGCAGGGTCAAGTGAGGTATAACCTATGAGCTCCACTTGCTTGTATGATAGACTTGTGTGTCAGTTTAGCTAAATTAGTGTAATTGATAGTTGTTAGCGCTAGATTGTGTGTTTTAGTGATAATTGTGGTGATTAGTGTGATCTTTGCTTAAGTAAGGTTAGTTTTGGCTAGACTAAGTTAATTAAGTGTTGTTAGGGCCTTGTGAACCTAGGTAAATCCCAGATTACACCAAAATACCCTGATTTTTCATGATTGTGGAAAATGTGACATTTAAAGCAAAACTTAGCTTTTTAAAATCTGCTGTTACCCCAGTTAGTCCAGAATAAAATTGAGTGGACCATAACCTACTAGTGACACCCTGACCCCACCACCAGAGCCCGACCCCACCAGCCAAACTTCAGGCCGCCGGAAAAATCATTTTGGCTGCAAATTGTGGCCAGAGCAGGGAGATAGGAGCTAGGGTTTTTTTGGTTGGGTATCTGCTATGTTCTGTAGGTCCATGGTGTATTTAGTTTTGTAATATTTTAACCTGGGTAGAATCTGGGACGATATATCGATTTCTGGTGTGTTTTTAGTTTGCGCGATACGCACGATACGCGAGTGGGTTTTGTGATTCAGCGTATCGCGGCGTGTCAGGCTGAGTCGTAGACGCGTGTACACACGTTTCAGCGTATCGCACACATGCGCGTTGATTCGCGACGCGAGTTTCTCGTTTTGTTTCGATATCGCGTTTTGCGAGATTCTTGCTTATATAATTGGATTCCTTGTGTAAATTCCAGGTTCACAGGCGGGTACGTCAGACGTCGCCGGGAAAGGGAAGCAGGTGGTTGGCTATACTTAGCACACGACCAGGTGAGTAGATTTAATATCTACGGGGAAATCGCCCGTATGGCGTTAAGCGTCAGGGCGTAATAGGATTTGTAGTCATGAGTGTCCATATAGATATACTGGTAGTATAGAACACTGCACTGTCACTAACGGTCCAAGTTGCACGAGCACGATTTATATGTTACACCCACACCGTTAGTGATTGCCATGCCACTCACATTATAGGATTGCTACAAACCGCATATCTATATTTGTGCCACATACATCACTTATATTCATACTTGGGCACATATACATTGTAAGTGCACGGCGGCGCCCCGGCCGTCAATCCGACGACCAAATGCGGAAGCGGTGAAAAACTTTAATTTTTACTTGAACTGGCAAACCGCCGTGCACTAATACCCGGATCGAACCATTAATTAGTCCTAGCCAATTACAAGAAAGGGAATAGAGATATACCGACGATCCAAGTCCTCCGGTCTTCTCGTCATCGTCCCGATCTCCTGCGGAATGTCCCGTCTCCTCCTCGTCGCCGGAAGTGCACCACATCGCCTACTTCTTTTACGGGCTCCCACCTCAATGCCGAGGCAACTCAGGCACGAAGCCGGCTACTCGACGTGCCCAAGATTCGCTGTAGAATATGTAGTACTCAAGTCTCACTTTGGGGTTCATGGAGATGCCATTTTGGTGGAGGAAAATGACTTGGAGAGAGGTGAGGAAAAATGTATCATGCAAAGAATGAGAGTGACATTTTTCTCACAACCAAAAGAAAAACCCCACTCCCTCACTAGTGGCCGGCCATCCTCTCTTGGTGGTAGGTGGGAATGGAGTCAAGTCAAATGAAAGACAAGGGAGTGGGTGAGCTATCATGCAAGGAAGAATAATGAGTGATGATCAAAACAATATCATCACAAACAAAAACAAACACTCCAAAGCAACCATGATGACTCCAAATGGTCAAGCCATCATGAAGAAGTCAAGAAGTCAAGGTCAATGGAGCAACCATCATGATACAAGGAAATAAGCAAAGACCCCCTCCACAAACAGTTATTTGCAACAATGCAAATAAGCCCTCCTCCACCAAACTTCGGCCAATGAACGATACAAAGGAAATCGGCCGAAACGAAAAGCAAACTGGCAACTCCAGAAAACTGGTCCCGTAATAAATTACAGGAAAACCCCGATACTGTGCATACACACCCGCATTTGTATTCCGACCGAAATACAAATGCAATGAGACAAAATCTACACTGTACTATACTAGGATCCGGCTTAAACCAAAGCCGGCCAGTAATATCCGTTCGATCCTGATCCGTGCAATACCGCACGTATCTGATCGAACCCTGCCATATATCCATACGGCCTATAGTACAAACTGTCCGATCCTGATCCGTGCAATACCGCACGTATCTGATCGGACCTTGCCATATCTCCATACGGCCTCTACAACCTTTCGCCCGAAAGCTGAGTAACTGAATGTGGGGGACTCTAAAGACTCATCAACACCTTGGTTGTGGATTTAACCACTAGCACATTAGAGGTATAAGCCAATACATAACGGGCTACCAGGTATTGACCAAAAGGGACGTCTGTGAGCGAACTCAGCCTGACAACCCTACTGAGCCTGTCAGTGACAATATCCGTACAGTCCGGTCCATTCGTCTATGAGCATCGCATGGCGGGCCTAGGGGGTTGGTAAAAGTCAGACCCCCAAAAGCGGTACAAGTCGTGTCGGAGTGTAGCCCAGAACACCCTGAGATACTACTGGAATACCTACCAGTAAATCTCCTTGCCTCGGCCGAGGGCTTCGTGTAATGGCTCTCCTAGACACAGCACGACCTCACCCCCAATACCGGGAGAGACGAACCCCTGAAGATACGCTCACTGCCTCCATGTGGCTCGGGACTGTACCCAACTAAAACCTGTTTGCACGACTCCTTTGAGCCGTGGTAGGGTAGTAATCAAAGTACAGTGGGAACTCACACGAGACAAATGACGATCCCCAGGTCGATGAACTAACCTGCACACATGTCACCAGGGAACTGCCATCTGACGTCTGGTATATGACCAACTAGCATGTTCCCGGCGAGTCCTGTCCGGTGTACTCATAACCCAATGAGCACCTGTATACATCTTAGGTGATCCAACTGACACCAGTGGCTTGTGAGACCGGCCACCGCCCCTCGTCGGGGTCTCGACTGTATACACTAGTCTACTATGGAGAATCGATGCCCTGTCTCGAAACTCTCACGACTAGGGACCTTTTAAGGATATGCTTATAGACCCCCAGCTCCCACTTATATGATCGCCCTCATACTGCTGGTGGTCAAGCAAGAATCCTAGGGGCTCTATCAACGTGTAATAGCGACGTGTCAGGTTACTTAAAACAGTACACGATGATAAAGGTAAACCAGATAGCATACTATCATCTCGAGTAAGACTGTCCTACCGGGATAGGTCCTCCATCAATCATTGCAATCACGTACCTGTGACCTAATAATTGACTCTGAGGGCACTATCTCCAACAATCTCCCACTTGCACTCAAGGCTAATTATTGCGATGTCGCATACTCACAGCCCGTGTGATACCGAACACCCAACTCCTGTACTAGTCAGTCTCACAAAGCTCGTTTGCGAAACTATTGCGTTCGAGGAATAGCCTCAGTGAGTGGATCCGCTTTGTTGTTTCTTTCTATGTCTCTCAATATCCCAAGTTCGCGGAGAAACCCATCTCCCGAAATGAGCAATACCTGTCTTAGAATGTGTCTGGATGTCTGATGGGACATAGCTCATAAATGAACTCCAAATCCAAACTTCTTAGACTGTATCGACAACTGAACTTAATCAGTATCCTGCGCCATGCCACCCTCAGTATTGCCTTGGACCACCTGTCCAAAATACTGCCCCTCATCAGAAGGAAAACTATAGCTCTGACAACCTCCTTGTTGTCCATGTCACCTTGGAAGCCTGGAATGATAACTGTTTCCCGAATGAGGCTGTCGTTATCATATCCCTAGAACATCCACTTATGTTCTAGAACTGCTTCCGACTGTTTCTCCAGGATTGGATTAATGTCAACTTATTGCATCTAGTGCAAGAACAACATCTGGCGTGGTACTTGACATTTCATGATTGACTCAATTGCCTGAGCAAGTGATCTGCCAATCATGCACATCCCTCTCTACTTTAGTCTATAAGACACCTTTAGAGAGGGTGACTCCATCACCTGCAGGTATAATACCGTGCCAGGAGTCAACCATTCTAAATACTCTTAGAATGCTGTTAACGTATCCTGATTGGGAAACCACCCAAATCTAGATCTAATACCATAGATCCAGTAACCAGTATGTCTGATATAATGCCCAAGTCCTGTATGGAGAAAACACTGTGTGACGACCAAAGTATAACCGATTGTAGTATAGGAATATCACTTCCTACTCTGTGTATGTCATCCAAATACCAGGACATCACAGACTACTACCTTCTCAACAGATCCATCCACTATTCTGATGAAGTCAAACCTATGACTGTCACGTCAGAAATAGATGATCTTTCTCCGCTATATCTGCTTTAGTCTATAAATAGACATAAGCTACCTGTCCACCAATGCTTCCGCTGCTCCCACTGACTACGACAACCCTCTGGCAGAGTCATATAGACGTACACTTCTAAAACTAGTTTAGAACGACGCTATACTCATCCTCCCACCGGGTCTCGCAGCCTGGAACAACAGCAATGGTAATTGTGGGTAAACAAGAACTTCCCTGTCACTGTCCTTGAGGCTACCGTAGTATCTCTCGAGTGCCTGAAGTTACCCACCGCATCTGCGGAGTGGCCAATAGAATGTCAATCCAGATTGAATCTTTAGGTTCCTTATCAAATCTTCAGTAATCGTTTGTGGTTCTGGAATCACTTCCAGTTCTACCATACTCCCACTACTGTTTTCTGAAAAAATCCATTTTTATTAATAAAACTGTGGCGAGTCTAGAACAATATTGCTATTGTTCATCCAGATGGTAGAAAGTCAGCCCGCGTCATAGCCTGGGTCAACCCACAAACAGCCATTACAGAAACGTACCTTGAGTTGTCCAGTGTCTGGTTTTAAGCATAAACCGGACAACTCCCCGTACCTTAACATCGTTAAGATATGAACTGTTCTATATCCAATATAGAAACAGAGGCACTGATTTAATTGAACCAGATTCAAATCATGCAACTGTCTCCAGTGCATGTCAACTAAATGGAAGGAGGCCGATCAGCGTTACTCAACTTAGGAATGCTTCCAATTATGAGTAACCTGAAAAAGAAGCAAGATCTCTTAATCATTACTATCAACTGAATACCATTCACAAGTATCTACATCTTCGATCTCTTTGAAGAATCCCGATACTTGCTACACCTGGTTCTCTACTATATTCAAATACCTATAACTTCTCAAAATTCGGACCCTGTGTTTCCACGAAACACTTGTGTAAAAACTAGAGAAGTCATAAGTAAACCGAATATAGTACGAGGACCATCCCCTCTGTCCTGATGGACCCTGGACAATATACAATACTCTGTATAAGTCCCTTGAGTCTGATAACTCATTCACTGTGTGTCGTAGGTTGAAAACTGTACTTATGGTTAAGAAGAATTACACCGCTGTTTAATGCTCCTTACCTAACCATCCACTGATATAGGTAAATGTCGTAGACATAATTTCAGAAAGGTATATCTCACTCTATGAAAATAGACGTACAGATATATCAATTTGAAATTGGTGCATAACTGCGGATATTCAAAACCAAATATTTGCCAACCGGCAAACAGCCCAGGTGATTTCCTCAAATATCACCGATTACAACGAATCCCGATATAATGAGGATGATCACCCAATTCCCAATAACCTACTCCCACTCATCATCTGTAAAACCATACAGATGTGAGAATCGTTCCTGGTAAATACATACCCTGGAGTAAGTATCTAATCGGGAAATCAGTTTTCTTTTAACACTGCATAGTGAAACTGAAACATTGAAATGTTTCGATGGGGTATCCTGGTATTCCTAGCAATGCCTCTTCCATTATCCAGATTCATAACTGTAACCGTGTAATTCTTTGCCACCTCTCCAAATCCCTTCATATGTCTTTAGTCTTTACCTTCCGCACACCCCTTTAGGCCAAATGGTTTTCTTCCTTCCCTACCGTTTGGCACCAGCCTATGGTTTGGAAGAAGACTATCCAATAAGCATAATGGGTGTACTGTCCTAATCCTAGGAACACTCGCAATGCGAGAGAAGGTGAGGATAAAAGACAACCGAATGAACTTAATTCCTATTTCTCCTGGACCAGAATCCATCCCCGAACTGGAACAAGTTCCATTCGAGTTCGTATATAACCATACGATGGAGTATCCAATAAACTGTGGATCTTCATAGTGATACGGAGTGTCCTGGAGAAATACAAAGGTGATTTAGGATTGGCGAAGAAATACTTGGTTTGGTCATGAATATCTGTTGCAATTTACTTTGCCCTCTTACTAATCCCTTGCTTTGTCTTAACTTAATACCTTCTGCACACCATCGTTATGCTAATTGGTTTTCTTCATTCCCTACCGGTCGGCACCAGCCTAAGGTTTGGAAGAAGACAATCCAATTTGCGTAATAGGTGTACTATCTCCTAAACCAAGGAGTACTCGCAACCTGAGAGAAGGTAAAAGGAAAAGACAACTGAATAATCCTATCCGTTTTCTCCAGAACCGGAAACCATACTCGAATAAATTCTTTCGAGTTCGTATCTAACCATACGATGGTTTTGTCCAATGGAAGTGGACGTTCGTAGTAAAACAGGGTGTCCTGGAGAAAAGGGTAAAAGTAGGAGTGGCAATGAGGTTTGCAACTCTGACAATCCAAAAGCCAGTGTTAAGAAGGTTCGGTCAACTTGGTCACTGAGTCATAGTCTTAGGGTCGGGTCAATGGTCGCTGCCAAAGAGAGAGAGAAAAGAAACACTCAGCGTGCACTCTAACCTAGATCAGAAAGGTTACCAATTTATCTAATCTGGAATCCTCCCACTGTACCGTCAAATTCTCCTCCAAACCTAAAAGAAGAATTAGTCGGGATCACCCGAGGAGTAAACTAACTCATCAGTAGGAATCGGGATCCAACTCTCATCGCATGACAACGTGACGGAATCCGCTCACGGTGTCACACTCCAGAAAATATGCGCATATCTGGCAAGTTTCAGTTCTTTTGAAACTCCCGATGAGATTTCTGCCCCATGCTCTTATGACCTTGACTTTGGCCAACAAATCATAAGTCACATGTCAAGTTCTACCCGTCATTCTCCAGGTTGTTTTGAATCCACCCGTACATACCCTTGACTTTGGCCAACAAGGCAGTACGACTGTTCCAAACCAACGCATCTATCTATGCTGCATATGAATAACCAGCAGCTACCAAACACTGTGCCTTGACTTTGGCCAACAAACACAGCTTGAATACTATTGACTACCCATATGAAACGACGGAGGGCTACGAATGGTTTCTGGCGAAAACCTTTAACGTAATGAACTTGATATCGTTGAAGGAACGGATAGCTTTTTAGAAATATAGTGACGACAACTTCCGCTAAAGAGGTCACTCCCGGTGAAGGGATCTCGGCTCTTTCCCCGTAGAATGGGGTGCGGGATATTCCAACTGAATACCACGGTGCAAAGCAAAAGTAATCGGCTATAGTGAAGTTAATGCCCTGACGCAAACTTTTGTCCAAGGGGTCACTCCCAGTGAAGGGATCTCGGCCCTTGCCTCGTCGACTGAGGAGCAGGATATTCCAACTGAATACCACGATGCAAAATAAAAGTGAACGTCCTTGCAATAACAGCTTTTTGAAAAGTGTTCCAACAACATCAGATTAGGTTTGTTTTAACTTGCATTGATCCGAATCAATGCAGTCCCATCAATTGATCACACCACAAAGAACGAAAATATACTGATGTACGTATATGCCATCCGCATTCGCCACTGGGTCCCGTCATTACCCGTTAGGTTAGCTAACTAACGACAGAGCGGGGACTGGACTAGCGCGGATGTAAAACATATACAACATCTACTAATATATATACCAATATATTATATTTCGCTCAAGGCGTGAATAAAATGCAACATCACAGAAATGTACAGCATCACAGAAACAATACAGATATCTGGGATCCCCGGGTTTCACAGAGCCACTGCTGAAACCCGACGTTCCCCTGGTCGTGTGGATAGCCTGTGCAATGAAATCCTAGACCCCTACGGGCGCGGCAAGTCACCCGCCAAAACCTGAAGCGAGGCAGCCCCCTTCAGCACCGTGAATGGACCACCCAGCACTTCACGGAATCCGGTAACTTGGGCATCCCTCCTGGGTCAACCTGTACCCCCTACGAGTGCGGCGAATAGCCCGCCAATCCTAGAGTGAAGCCCCCTCCGTCTCAATGCCATGAGATGCGAGCTTGTTGCCCTCCAGAACCCGGCTATCCGTGCACCCCTCCGCGGGGCAATCCTAGTACAGAAAGTAAAATATACATACAACGGGTACATCGACCGCAACCTGGCCGTGCCCCAAAATAATAATACAAACAGGCAGTGACGGCAGTCCACATGTCGGACGCTCGCCCCGCATTATCAAATGTACATAATACAACAGCACTGTACTAGCATTTCATCCAGGCTATCCCCCACGACCGATCCGCAACATCACAGCAAAAACACAAAACATCAACGTGAAAGTCACGTTCGCAAATCCGTCTAACCGGGCTATAGCAGTTAGACCGGATTTACCGATCGAGTGACATTCACGGTCGCAGATATAATGTAATACTGTGAAAAATGTGTTTAAAATATCCGATCGATCAAACTTTAACAAGTGGGCCCCCAAGCAATACTGTAGCAGGTCAAGAAATTCTGGGCCCAATGTCATTATTCCAAAACCCCAATTTTAACCCCAGAAGCCCACTGTAAAAACCCGACCCACTGAATCCTTAATACTGCGGCGGAACCGCGGCAACAAGTAGGGTTTTGCCGCGGTTCCGCGCTCCCCTGAAGAGATTAGTGTCTCGAATTTTTCCAGCACTCTTAGATCTTCCAGTACACTAGTTTTATGCAACCTGAAAAATTTTTCGACACCAAAAATTTTCAACAGAAAACTGATGCGGGTAAAAATGCGGTTTTGTGATTTTTGATCGATCGAAAATGCAAACACATTACACAAAGCTAGACTAAGTTAATGGCGAGGCTCTGATACCACTGTAAGTGCACGGCGGCGCCCCGGCCGTCAATCCGACGACCAAATGCGGAAGCGGTGAAAAACTTTAATTTTTACTTGAACTGGAAAACCGCCGCGCACTAATACCCGGATCGAACCATTAATTAGTCCTAGCCAACTACAAGAAAGGGAATAGAGATATACCGACGATCCAAGTCCTCCGGTCTTCTCGTCATCGTCCCGATCTCCTGCGGAATGTCCCGTCTCCTCCTCGTCGCCGGAAGTGCACCACATCGCCTACTTCTTTTACGGGCTCCCACCTCAATGCCGAGGCAACTCAGGCACGAAGCCGGCTACTCGACGTGCCCAAGATTCGCTGTAGAATATGTAGTACTCAAGTCTCACTTTGGGGTTCATGGAGATGCCATTTTGGTGGAGGAAAATGACTTGGAGAGAGGTGAGGAAAAATGTATCATGCAAAGAATGAGAGTGACATTTTTCTCACAACCAAAAGAAAAACCCCACTCCCTCACTAGTGGCCGGCCATCCTCTCTTGGTGGTAGGTGGGAATGGAGTCAAGTCAAATGAAAGACAAGGGAGTGGGTGAGCTATCATGCAAGGAAGAATAATGAGTGATGATCAAAACAATATCATCACAAACAAAAACAAACACTCCAAAGCAACCATGATGACTCCAAATGGTCAAGCCATCATGAAGAAGTCAAGAAGTCAAGGTCAATGGAGCAACCATCATGATACAAGGAAATAAGCAAAGACCCCCTCCACAAACAGTTATTTGCAACAATGCAAATAAGCCCTCCTCCACCAAACTTCGGCCAATGAACGATACAAAGGAAATCGGCCGAAACGAAAAGCAAACTGGCAACTCCAGAAAACTGGTCCCGTAATAAATTACAGGAAAACCTCGATACTGTGCATACACACCCGCATTTGTATTCCGACCGAAATACAAATGCAATGAGACAAAATCTACACTGTACTATACTAGGATCCGGCTTAAACCAAAGCCGGCCAGTAATATCCGTTCGATCCTGATCCGTGCAATACCGCACGTATCTGATCGAACCCTGCCATATATCCATACGGCCTATAGTACAAACTGTCCGATCCTGATCCGTGCAATACCGCACGTATCTGATCGGACCTTGCCATATCTCCATACGGCCTTTACAACCTTTCGCCCGAAAGCTGAGTAACTGAATGTGGGGGACTCTAAAGACTCATCAACACCTTGGTTGTGGATTTAACCACTAGCACGTTAGAGGTATAAGCCAATACATAACGGGCTACCAGGTATTGACCAAAAGGGACGTCTGTGAGCGAACTCAGCCTGACAACCCTACTGAGCCTGTCAGTGACAATATCCGTACAGTCCGGTCCGTTCGTCTATGAGCATCGCATGGCGGGCCTAGGGGGTTGGTAAAAGTCAGACCCCCAAAAGCGGTACAAGTCGTGTCGGAGTGTAGCCCAGAACACCCTGAGATACTACTGGAATACCTACCAGTAAATCTCCTTGCCTCGGCCGAGGGCTTCGTGTAATGGCTCTCCTAGACACAGCACGACCTCACCCCCAATACCGGGAGAGACGAACCCCTGAAGATACGCTCACTGCCTCCATGTGGCTCGGGACTGTACCCAACTAAAACCTGTTTGCACGACTCCTTTGAGCCGTGGTAGGGTAGTAATCAAAGTACAGTGGGAACTCATACGAGACAAATGACGATCCCCAGGTCGATGAACTAACCTGCACACATGTCACCAGGGAACTGCCATCTGACGTCTGGTATATGACCAACTAGCATGTTCCCGGCGAGTCCTGTCCGGTGTACTCATAACCCAATGAGCACCTGTATACATCTTAGGTGATCCAACTGACACCAGTGGCTTGTGAGACCGGCCACCGCCCCTCGTCGGGGTCTCGACTGTATACACTAGTCTACTATGGAGAATCGATGCCCTGTCTCGAAACTCTCACGACTAGGGACCTTTTAAGGATATGCTTATAGACCCCCAGCTCCCACTTATATGATCGCCCTCATACTGCTGGTGGTCAAGCAAGAATCCTAGGGGCTCTATCAACGTGTAATAGCGACGTGTCAGGTCACTTAAAACAGTACACGATGATAAAGGTAAACCAGATAGCATACTATCATCTCGAGTAAGACTGTCCTACCGGGATAGGTCCTCCATCAATCATTGCAATCACGTACCTGTGACCTAATAATTGACTCTGAGGGCACTATCTCCAACATACATCACATATCTATACTTGTGCCATATACATCATATATGTTCATACTTGGGCACATCTACATCATATGTCTACATTAGTGTACATGTACATTGCTATATTCACTTACATATTTATCCATTCGCACATCCATACCTATACCCACACTTATATGTTACATACATGGATAATATTGACTTGATTTAAAACTAAGGGACCGCAAACGATATTTTCAAAACTGGATCTTTTCAAAAGAGCGATTCTCCCTTTCTTTTACTCGTAGTGTCATACGACACATTGCATAGATTTACGCATTGGATTTGATTTATGTGATTCCTGGATTTGGGAACCGGAGTACAATTTTAAGAAAAACACGCAATGTTTAAAAACCCGGTTTCCTTGATATGATATTTAGTGCGTCCACCATGAGTTTTCTCGGTTCCAGAGAGCTTGTGTGAGTATACCCGATTCGAGGAGAGGTAGGCACCGATTGCGGGTACATGGTGGGCCCGGTACGGTACCCCGGGGCGAGAAGACACGTATTGTTAGACGGTGAGCCCGGCAGAGGGACTACTACCTACCGGTGATTGGTTGGACCAGGCGGTTATCCGGAGGATACTGACCAGAGTCGATTGATGGATACGGGACGACGCGTACTGCCGGGGCCGAGGGCCGATTCCGCAGACGGAGCCCGTGGGCAGATCCGATGGACGGATGCCTCATATCGGAGGATTTGCGTGTCGATGCTGGACACGGCTGATTTCATGATATTTTGAGTGCCGATGATGGGCACTCCCGTTCTTATGAGGTTCACAGGATTTGAGGGCCGATATGGATGACGGCGTCTGAGTTTTTACTGGGATTTGGGTGTATTGTTGGACACCGACTATTCTTCCACGTGATATTCCGTGTAGATATTATTATTCCCATGCTCAGCATTTAGTATTTGACATCTCATCCTGTATCTATTGTACTTGATATAGTACACATGCTTGTACGATTATTGCATACCCAGCTCATGCCATATAGGATTGTTAGATTTTATCATTTGACATGATTATTGTATACCTTGCACTTTATATTGTGAGATTATTAGATCGTACTCGTTGCATAATATTGAGCACCCAGTTCTTCATATAGATGTTTATCTGTTGGTATAGGTTAGAGTATCGCAGCACGTGCATACTCGTGATTACCTTTATATGTTATCTACTATTCACGAGTTGGCAACTCACCTCCGTTGTGCCACAGTGCTTGCAGGTTGCCCCTTGGAGTAGTCGCGGCTGGCTGTTTACCGCATCTTTTGACACAGATACCATTGCTGAGGCGTGTTAGCCCTTTTGCTATTAGGTGGGTTTTGTACAGTATCTGTTTATCTTTCAGTTGTATATTGATGTATCTAGTATTCTCCATCTACCTTCCTGTATTGACTTAGAGACAGTTGTGAGGACGATGTATTTGATTTTGTACTCTGGTGTCGAGCTCGCTGTGAGCCGACTTTATTTATACAGTTTATCCTTTATGATTTTGTCATTGCTTTACTGCTCATTCTTCGCTACGGCGTCGTATATCATATTGTGATACTCTATTCATTTCACATGTTATTTCTACTACACCTTGCCTTTACCCGATTTGCGGGACAAATTTTTATAAAGGAAATATTGCCAAAATTATTAAAATGTAACTCTTGAAAAATAAAGGATTTCTACTAAATTACTTAAGGTTTTCTAAACATTTTACAAATTCTTCTACTAAAATGTTTTAACACTCTATATTTAAAATGGTTTTGATTTCTGGGTTTCGTCTTACTTAGTTGCGTTACGCCTGTAGACGTTACGTGGTTAAGTGCCGGTCACGGGCTGAACTTTGGGTCGTGACAAAGTTGGTATCATAGCGTAGGTTTTACCTTCGGAGTGTAGGATGACCCTGGTATGATAGAGTAGGTAGCTACAGCAGAGTGGCGTAGCGTGCGTATGTTCCGCGGCATACTCACGACACGGTGCGCCGCCTAAGCGACCTTAGGACTTATTGATTTAAAATTCCTTCTTGAATACATATATTCTTGTGATTCGATTTCCGTATTCTTATCGAATCCTAATTTCCTTTCAGCCATTATGCCGCCGAAGACTACGAGGGCGCAGAGAGCGGCCGCAAGGGCCGAGATTCGTGTTGACTCGTCCAAGACGAGGACTGATCCGGGAAGTTCACCCGTTGTACCCAAGCAGACTGTTCCTCATATGACAGATCAGATCGCCACACTAGGGGCTGGTATGCAGGAGATGCGCCAGACGGTGGGATCCAGCATGCAGGAGATGCGCCAGATGATAGGATCGCTAGTTGAGACGCTTCGAGCGCAGCGACCAGAGGTAGCTCCACCAGTCACAGGGACCGCGATGGTATCGACCGTACAGCCAGTTGCCCCTGCAGCCACGGAGGTGATTACAGTATCGCTATCAGAGTTCATGAGGCTGAAGCTTCCGGTCTTCACAGGCACAGATGCAGCCAAGGACCCACAGTCTTTTATTGATAGGATGGCCCGGATATGCCGTTCCCTCAGATGCGCAGATGCGAGATGGGTCGAGTTCGCGAGTTTTCGCCTGGAAGGACTTGCACAGAAATGGTGCGAATCAGTTGAGAAGGGCAGAGCAGCAGGTCTTCCTCGTATGACCTGGACAGAGTTCGTGGCGGTGTTCCTTGCCCGCTTTCTTCCCCAGAGTGTTAGGGATGCCCGAGCACGCAGATTTGAGTCCTTGCGCCAGACGCCAGAGATGACAGTGGCAGAGTACGACGTGCTGTTCACCGAGCTAGCTATTTATGCTCCGTACCTAGTGGCGACTGAGGAGATGCGAGTCAAGAGGTTTGCCCGAGGATTGCTTACCCCGCTATTCCTTGCAATCAGCTCCCAGCATTATGAGACCAATGCCGCAGTGGTAGACGCAGCCCTATTAGTCGAGAAGCGCCTTGCAGAGACTTCGGTAGTTCCAGGGCCGAAGAGGGTTCGTACTGATATAGCAGTTCAGAGACATCCATTCAGACACCGTGATAGACGTCGTACAGGTGGCAGAGACTCGGGGCGAGGTCAGATGTTTAGCTCAAACCCCCAGGAGGGTCAACAGTCGTCCTGTGGATGTTTTGGATGTGGCAGTCTTCACCACCGCGTCAGAGATTGTACCGAGACACGCAGGAGGGAGCCAGCCGTACCGCATGTCACACTTCCACCTTCTCCACCCCAGAGGGCATTACCTGTTGTACCCGCAGTTGCTCCGCGTCAGACCCATACATAGGGAGGCGTGGTCGCAGAGGGTTTGTTCCTAGAGGGTGAGACGGTCGAGGCAGGGGACAGCCAGCCACCGGTAGAGTACAGCCAGTTGTTAGTAGGGGACCGCCAATTGCAGGTGGAGGACAGGCACGAGTTTTCGCGTTGACGCATCAGGACGCGCAGGCGTCCAATGCGGTGGTCTCAGGTACCTTATCAGTATGTTCTGTTGATACACACGTGTTGTTCGATCCCGGATCCACACACTCGTACGTATCCATACACTTTGTGCCGAGTTTGGGTAGAGAGTCCGGTCTGCTTGATCAGCCGCTTGTTGTGACTACTCCCGTGGGAGAGTCGTTTGTTGCTAGGCACGTGTTCCGATCCTGCGTCGTCCGTATTGGCGATAGAGATCTGCCTGTCAATTTGATCCTTCTTGAGATGTTGGACTTCGACGTTCTTTTGGGCATGGATTGGTTAGCCACGTGCTATGTGTCTGTGGACTGCCGCGAGAAGACAGCGAGGTTCTGTTTTCCCGGCAAGTCGGCTTTTGTTGTGCAGGGTGACCGTGGTGCCACCCCTCACATTTTGATTTCTTCTCTTCGCGCTGGACAGCTGTTGAGGAAGGGATGTCAGGGATTTCTAGCCTATGTGTGTGATACTAGAGCTACAGATGTTCCATTGGACCAGGTTCCGATCGTATGTGAGTTCCCTGATGTGTTCCCTGACGAGCTTCCTGGGCTACCGCCTGAGCGTGATATTGCCTTCTGTATTGATTTGATTCCCGGCACGGGGCCTATTTCTATACCGCCTTACCGGATGGCCCCGGCAGAGCTTTTTGAGTTGAAGAGTCAGTTGCAAGATTTGCTGGACAAGGGACTTGTTCGACCCAGTGTTTCTCCTTGGGGTGCTCCGGTCATGTTCGTCAAGAAGAAGGACGGAAGCTTACGTTTGTGTATCGATTACCGGCAGCTGAACAGGGTGACCGTGCGAAACAGATATCCGTTGCCACGTATCGACGACTTGTTCGACCAACTTCAAGGGCAGGATATTTTTCGAGGATCGATTTATGATCAGGTTATCATCAGCTGCGAGTTCGACAGGAGGATATACCGAGGACAGCTTTCCGCACGCGCTACGGCCACTGTGAGTTCTTGGTGATGTCGTTCGGACTCACCAACGCCCCAGCAGCGTTTATGGATTTGATGAACCGTATATTCAGGCCGTATCTTGACTTGTTCATCATCGTATTCATTGACGATATCTTAGTGTATTCCCGGAGCAGAGAGGAGCACGAGCAGCACCTGTGGATCGCACTGCAGATCTTGAGGGAGCACCAGCTTTATACAAAATTCTCCAAGTGCGCATTCTGGCTCGACAGCGTAGACTTCTTGGGTCACGTGATTACACGGGATGGTATATATGTGGACCCGAGGAAGATTGAGGCCGTTCAGATTTGGCCCAGACCTACATCCGTTACTGAGATACGCAGCTTTCTAGGACTGGCCGGCTACTACAGGCGATTTGTACAGGATTTCTCCCGTATTGCTGCACCCTTGACCAGTTTGACCCGGAAGGGAGTTCCCTTCGATTGGACAGAGGATTGCGAGCACAGTTTCCAGCAGCTACGGACTTGTTTGACTACGGCGCCAGTCTTATCGTTGCCTTCAGGATCAGGCGGATTTGCATTCTATTATGACGCTTCACGAGTGGGACTAGGGTGCGTATTGATGCAGCATGGCAGGGTGATCGCTTATGCTTCCCGGCAATTGAAGAAACATGAACAGAACTACCCTACTCACGATCTGGAGATGGCTGCAGTGGTCTTTGCACTTAAGATCTGGCGACATTACTTCTATGGCGAGTCGTGCCAGATATTCACTGATCACTAGAACCTCAAGTACATATTTCAGCAGTGAGACCTGAATCTCCGACAGCGCCGTTGGATAGAACTGGTGAAGGACTACGACTGCGAGATCTTATATCACCCGGGCAAGGCTAACGTAGTAGCAGATGCTTTGAGTAGGAGGCCCAAGGGTAGTCTAGCAGGTTTGAGTGCAGTACAGAGGCAGTCGTCGGCAGATTGGAAGATATTGTGCGACGGCCGAGTGCAGTTCGAGTTCACACAGATCGGGGGATAGCTTGTGCATGTTCGTGCACGCCCACAGTTGCTTGACCGTATATATGAGGCACAGCGCGGGGATGACCGTTGCTCAGAGATCATGGCACAGATTGGACAGGGCAGATTCTCCGAGTTCGTGATTGATGATCAGGGGATATTACGATTTGGGTCTAGACTGTGCGTACCAGATGCTGAGGGACTGCGGTGTGAGATTCTTGAGGAGGCGCATAGATCGACATACACCATTCATCCGGGTTCCACCAAGATGTACCATGATATGAGAGATGTTTACTGGTGGGACGGAATGAAGAGGGACATTGCAAATTTCGTGTCTAGATGCCTGACTTGTCAGCAAGTCAAGGCCGAATACCAGAGGCCAGCGGGAGAGTTACAGCCGTTACCCATTCCGGAGTGGAAATGGGAACATGTTTCGATGGATTTCGTGGTAGGTCTACCCAGGACTAGGCGAGGGTATGACTCCATTTGGGTGATCGTGGATTGTCTGACGAAAGCGGCTTACTTCCTGCCAGTAAAGAAGACTTTCGGATTTGCTCAGTATGCCCAGATTTACATCGACGAGATTGTACGACTGCATGGAGTCCCAACGTGTATTGTGTGCGACAGAGGCACCCAGTTTACCAGCCGACTATGGCAGAGGCTTCAGGAGGCTTTGGGCACGTGCTTGAGTTTCAGCACAGCATTTCATCCGCAGACCGACGGACAGTCAGAGCGGACCATTCAGACTCTCGAGGACAAGCTCCGAGCGTGCATTTTAGACTTTGGTGGTAGCTGGGATCATCATTTACCCTTGATAGAGTTCTCCTACAACAATAGTTTCCAGGATACTATTCAGATGGCACCTTTCGAGGCTTTGTATGGGAGGAGATGTAGATCTCCTGTCTGTTGGACAGAGCTCAGCGAGGGCTGTATTTTGGGGCTAGAGATCGTACAGCAGACGACTGAGAAGATACAGCTGATTCGAAACAGGATGAGGACAGCTCAGAGCAGGCAAAGATCGTATGCTGACAGGCGCCGCCGCAGATTAGAGTTCGCAGTTGGAGATCACGTTTTTCTGAGGGTCTCTCCGATGAAGGGAGTGATGAGGTTTGAACGGAAGGGGAAGCTTAGCCCCAGATTCATAGGTCCCTTCGAGATCCTCGAACGTGTGGGCGCAGTAGCTTATCGTTTGGCTCTTCCACCCGACTTCCCAGAAGTTCACCCCGTATTCCACGTATCGATGCTTCGCAGATACCTACATGACCCTTCGCACATGATTCAGCATCAGACCGTTCAGCTCGAGCGCGATCTTACGTTCACCGAGCAGCTAGTCGTAATCTTGGACCGGCAGGTGAAGAAACTTAGATCGAAGGTCTTTCCATCAGTGAAGGTGCTTTGGCGTAGCCCGAATGGTGAAGAGATCACTTGGGAGGCCGAGGGCGAGATGCGGACGAAGTTCCCTCATCTCTTTGAAGGTATGCGTTGCTTTATATTTTAAATTCGGGGATGAATTTCTTTAAGGGGGAAGATTGTAACACCCTAGGATGTGTTTAGTGGCTAATTATATTTTAATATATGAATTTTAATAAAAAGTTTATCAAATTGGTTTTCAAATAATTTTTCAAATTTAATAAATATTTTTCCAGAATTTTCCCAAGCTTGCACAAACTTGTGCATGTAAACCAGGGTAAAATTTGGGTTAAACCATGTTTAACAACCATGGTAGGTTAACCCCACCATTAGTAAGTTAACATGATTTGAATTAAGGGTTCTTTTTTAAAAAAATGAAATGGGATTTAAAATGCTTTTGGTTGACTTGAGAGAGAGAGAATGCATCATGGCTAAGCCATGCTTGCATTAAATGAGAGAGAGAGAGGGGTGCATCATGGCAAGCCCATACTTGCATTTAATGTGGCAAGAGAGAGAGAAATGGGGGCTTGACCTTGTGCATTATCATTTCTTTTGTTGCATCACACACTCTCATATCTCACTCACTCACTCTCTCTCTCTCACACACACACAGCTACATCAGCAGCAACAGCAGAAGTTGCAGCAGCAGCAACAATAACAACAGCAATGGCAACAGCATCAGCAGTGCAAGCAACAGCTCAGCCCCAGCAGCAGTAGCAACACCCACAGCCACAGCACGGGCAGCAACAGCACACGTAGCAGCAGCAACACCATCAGCAACAATAACAACAGCAACAACAAGCAGCAACATCAGCAGGAGCAGTAACAACAGCAACAGCAACAGCATCTGGAGCAGCAACAGCAGTAGCAGCTTCTTCTTCTTCTCTTCTTCCCCTGACCCAGCCTCGTAGGGTCAAGTGAGGTATAATCTCTGAGCTCCACTTGCTTGTATGATAGATTTGTGTGTCAGTTTAGATAAATTAGTGTAATTGGTAGTTGTTAGCGCTAGATTGTGTGTTTTAGTGATAATTGTGGTGATTAGTGTGATCTTTGCTTAAGTAAGGTTAGTTTTGGCTAGACTAAGTTAATTAAGTGTTGTTAGGGCCTTGTGAACCTAGGTAAACCCCAGATTACACCAAAATACCCTGATTTTTCATGATTGTGCAAAATGTGACATTTAAAGCAAAACTTAGCTTTTTAAAATCTGATGTTACCCCAGTGAGTCCAGAATAAAATTGAGTGGACCATAACCTACTAATGACACCCTGACCCTACCACCAGAGCCCAACCCCACCAGCCAAACTTCAGGCCGCCGGAAAAATCATTCCGGCCGCAAATTGCAGCCAAAGCAGGAAGATAGGAGCTAGGGTTTTTTTGGTTGGGTATCTGCTATGTTCTGTAGGTCCATGGTGTATTTAGTTTTGTAATATTTTAACCTGGGTAGAATCTGGGACGATATATCGATTTCTGGTGTTTTTAGTTTGCGCGATACGCGCGATACGCGAGTGGGTTTTGTGATTCGGCGTATCGCGGCGTGTCGGGCCGAGTCATAGACGCGTGTACACACGTTTCAACGTATCGCACACACGTGCGTTGATTCGCGACGCGAGTTTCTCGTTTTGTTTCGATATCGCGTTTTGCGAGATTCTTGCTTATATAATTGGATTCCTTGTGTAAATTCCAGGTTCACAGGCGGGTACGTCAGACGTCACCAGGAAAGGGAAGCAGGTGGTCGGCTATACTTAGCACGCGACCAGGTGAGTAGATTTAACATCTACGGGGAAATCGCCCGTATGGCGTTAAGCGTCAGGGCATAATAGGATTTGTAGTCATGAGTATCCATATAGATATACTGGTAGTATAGAATACTGCACTGTCACTAACGGTCCAAGTTACACGAGCACGATTTATATGCTACACTCACACCGTTAGTGATTGCCATGCCACTCACATTATAGGATTGCTACAAACCGCATATCTATATTTGTGCCACATACATCACTTATATTCATACTTGGGCACATATAGATCACATATCTATTTTTGTGCCATATACATCACATATGTTCATACTTGGGCACATCTACATCATATGTCTACATTAGTGCATATGTACATTGCTATATTCACTTGCGTATTTATCCATTCGCACATCCATACCTATACCCACACCCATATGTTACATACATGGATAATATTGACTTGATTTAAAACTAAGGGACCGTAAACGATATTTTCAAAACTGGATCTTTTAAAAAGAGCGATTCTCCCTTTCTTTTACTCGCAGTGTCATACGACACATTGCATGGATTTACGCATTGGATTTGATTTTTGTGATCTCTGGATTTGGGAACCGGAGTACTATTTTTAGAAAAACACGCACTGTTTAAAAACCCGGTTTCCTTGATATGATATTTAGTGCGTCCACCATGAGTTTTCTCGGTTCCAGAGAGCTTGTGTGAGTATACCCGATTCGAGGAGAGGTAGGCACCGATTGCGGATACATGGTGGGCCCGGTACGATACCCTGGGGCGAGAAGACTCATATTGTTAGACGATGAGCCCGGCGGAGGGACTACTACCTACCGGTGATTGGTTGGACCTGGCGGTTATCCGGAGGATACTGGCCAGAGTCGATTGATGGATACGAGACGACGCGTACTGCCGGGGCCGAGAGCCGAATCCGCAGACGGAGCCCGTTGGCAGATCCGATGGACGGACGCCGCATATTGGAGGATTTGCGTGTCGATGCTGGACACGGCTGATTTCATGATATTTTGAGTGCCGATGATGGGCACTCCCGTTCTTATGAGGTTCACAGGATTTGAGGGCCGATATGGATGACGGCGCCTGAGTTTTTACTGGGATTTGGGTATATTGTTGGACACCGACTATTCTTCCACGTGATATTCCGTGTAGATATTATTATTCCCATGCTCAGCATTTAGTATTTGACATCTCATCCTGTATCTATTGTACTTGATATAGTACACATGCTTGCATGATCATTGCATACCCAGCTCATGCCATATAGGATTGTTAGATTTTATCATTTGACATGATTATTGTATACCTTGCACTTCATATGGTGAGATTATTAGATCGTACTCGTTGCATGATATTGAGCACCCAGTTCTTCATATAGATGTTTATCTGTTGGTATAGGTTAGAGTATCGCAGCACGTGCATACTCACGATTACCTTTATATGTTATCTACTATTCACGAGTTGGAAACTCACCCCCGTTGTGCCACAGTGCTTGCAGGTTGCCCCTTGGAGTAGTCACGGCTGGCTGTTTACCGCATCTTTTGACACAGATACCATTACTGAGGCGTGTTAGCCCTTTTGCTATTAGGTGGGTTTTGTACGGTATCTGTTTATCTTTCAGTTGTATATTGATGTATCTAGTATTCTTCATCTACCTTCCTGTATTGACTTAGAGACAGTTGTGAGGACGATGTATTTGATTTTGTACTCTGGTGTCGAGCTCGCTGTGAGCCGACTTTATTTATGCAGTCTTTTTTTTTATAATTTTGTCTTTGCTTAACTGCTCATTTTTCGCTACGGCGTCGTATATCATATTGTGATGCTCTATTCATTTCACATGTTATTTCTACTACACCTTGCCTTTACCCGACTTGCGGGACAAATTTTTATAAAGGAAATATTGCCAAAATTATTAAAATTTAACTCTTGAAAAAAAAGGATTTCTACTAAATTACTTAAGCTTTTCTAAACATTTTACAAATGCTTCTACTAAAATGTTTTAACACTATATTTAAAATGGTTTTGATTTCTGGGTTTCGGCTTACTTAGTCGCGTTACGCCTGTAGACGTTACGTGGTTAAGTGCCGGTCACGGGCCGAACTTTGGGTCGTGACAGGAATTTTGCAATATAAAATTGCAACCATGCTTGAATAGTGAGTCAAGATGAATAAACAAATGTAAATCTCATGCTTGCAACCATGCTCTCATTTTCCACCTCATTTCTATTTTCACAAAATAGAATATTATGTCATACTTCATTATATATATATATATATATATATATATATATTATGAAGAATAATTAGTGATCTAATAATATTATTTAAGATATAATTATATCACATATAATGTATATCATATTATTAAATCAACACTTAATTTAATAATCCGGTTATGTCACATATGACCGACTAATATCATTTATTTGTATATCACATTATCAAATCAACATTTGATTCGACAATCTGATTATATCACATATAATCGAACCGATAACAAATAATTGGCAGATTATAATACAGTATCACATTTGCGTATTTAATCAAGCCCATACACATATCACATATGTGTCCTACTTCATTTCGCTTGAACCAGGAAACTTCTGTGTGGGACTCTAAAGACTCGTCAATACGCCAGCAGTAGGTGATGATCACATCAATCACCTAAAAGCCATCAGCGGTACTAGCTGGACGTAACGGCTACCCGGATATTGAGCAATATGAAGATCAACAAGCAAGCTCATCCATACTCTCCATGAAGCTTATCAGTAACACTACCGTACAGTTCGGTCTCTTCGTCTGATATGTCGCATATCATGTCTGGGGGTGGTAAACGTCAGGCCCCAGTAACGTGATAAGTCATGCCGATGTCTGGCCTATAACGGTTTGAGAAACTACTGATAACTCTTGTTAGTAAATCTCAGCAGGCCCTGCCCAGGGATTTCCAGTTATAGCCAATCGAGTATAGCGCAATATCAACTCCAATACCGGGAGAGACGAAACCCCTCCTATCGCTCATTGCTTCCATACGACTCGGGACTGTACCCAAAATCCACCTGTTTGCGCAACTCTTTTGAGCCGTAGTAGGAAGGAAATCAAAGCACAGTAAGATCCACACAAGACTCTATGAGGATCTCGGATCTACAAACAAACCTGTACCAGTGTCACCAGAGAACTGCTATCTGACAATATGTATACTACCACATAGGAGTTCTCGGCGAGTCCTGTTCGGTGTATCCATTCTCCAATGAGCACCTGTGTACAATTTTTGTTGTCACACGCCAATGGTTGTGGGATCAACCATCGCCCTTTAAGGGACAAGAAATGTACACACTAGTCTACACTAGAATATCGATGGTCTGGTCTCGATATTCCCACAACTAAGAACTGATTAAAGGATGTACTTGTGGACCACCCTGGCCCCACTAGTATGATCTCATCATAATCCTGGTAGTCAGGTACATATTTTAAGGGCTTTATCAACATATGAGAGTAAGACGGTAAAGAATACCAGTCAACATTTTAAGATAAAGAGTAACCAGATAGCATACTCTCATGTCGAGCAAAAAAAGTTCTCTATATATATGTCCAAGCATCCATTATAATATACATCACATTTACAATAATGACCTCTATGGCATACATATTCCTAACATTTTAAGGATTTTAAGTAATTTGTTTTTAATTTAAAACCTATTATTTTTATAAAACCCCTCTCCTAGCCGTTATATCTAATTTAATTTAATCCTAACCTTGATCTCTAAAAACTCTAATCTCTAATTCTATAAATAAACCCTATCCCCCTCTCTCTCATAACTTTAATCATAAAGAAAGAGAGGACGCGAGAAATAGAGAAATCCTAGCTGCTACGGAATCTCCGGACGATCAGAGCATCTCTCTAAATAAAGGTTTAGCAAATCGGTTGTTACAGCAATTTGTAACTCTGTAAGTTTTCATTTTCCGCATATCTATACTTTCTGGAAGCCCTTATCATGTTTTCCTACTGAAATTATGTGACTATTGCATATTTTTCATCATATAGTTTTTCCCAAGTATTTATTCAAGTTTTTATGAGATTTTACGAGTTATATCGGTTTACTTTCGCATATACTTGATACATGATTACTAGCTTATACGCGATTAAGACTTGATTCATATTATTAGCTAACTCTTGTTTATAAAAAAACTTATGCTTCATATAGTAAACTGTTTTGGCATAGGGTAACAGGAGAGCTAGGAAAAAAGTAGAGATGTAGACATCGGGAAGGCGATACGTTATTATATGTGGAACTAAGTGCCCGTGGAGCAAAGTGCCACGTCAAGAGGGTGGGGGCCACCTCTTGAATTCACGTTGGTTATGTTTAGAATCCCCATATAATGTTCCGACATAACCAACAGAATATTCACGATATTGCATGTCCTATTCTTTATCTCGCCTCATACAAGATAAAACATGGTTTTAAAGGTATAATATGTTAATATCTTTTTACATGAGTTTGCAATATTTTACCATAGGATTTGATTTATTGACATCATATTTTCATTATTATTACTGAATTTTAGGAAACTTATCGCAGTCTAGCACGCCGACGGATGTTTCGTTCTCCTCCTCTGAATGTCTATTAGGATAGAAGTGCACAGGGATGACGTAACGAACGTGGAAGCCACCGCGAAGGACTACGCCCACTTTTCGACCACTTATTAGGCTTAGCCGTTTTTTCAGCTTATCTGTTTAAGGATTGCTTTTGTTGTCTCTCTTTGATGATGTAATAAATTTTGAATGTTGTTTATAATAAATGTTGGTTAAATGAATAAAAGTTTTTATTTACCATGCATTTGTATTACTTCCCTACACTATTTTACGCTTAGCGTCTCTGTATCGAGATGTAGTGTTTCTCGATATAGATACGCAGCGAATCACGTTGCGTCTCCGCTCCGTAGTTTAGGAAGCGGGACGTGACAATCACCTTCTTCTTCTTCTTCTTCTTCCATGCCCCACACCGACCCATCACCTTTACGCCGCCATTGTCGTCTCGCCGTCGCCGCCGTTTATCCCATCATCTAATCCTAACCCTAGCCCCAATTAGTATAACAATCAGTAATAATTTAATTAATAAAAATTTCAGATAATTAATTATATTTAGAATGATGGTAAAATGGTCATAATTAACAATTTTGACGTAGACTATCATTGACCGTTAAAAATGATAGTTATCTTTCATTTTGAAAATTTAAGACAATTTTCTGAAAAAGCTGGAAACCTTATGATAGATTTTGGCAAATAAGCCTACAACATCAACTGAGCGTTTTATCCCAAGTATATGGGATAAGCTACATGAACCAATATGAAAATCACATCGGGTTGAGCACATGAATCTTCCGTCTCCACTCATTCCTATCGAAGAATATACTTTCATTAAGGTCTTTGGCATCCATATCTTTCCATATCGTCTCCATCCACGTTTTCTTCATTCTTCCTTTCGCTCTTTTAACTTGGCCTAAATCGAGAATATTCATTCGTCGAACCGATAATTCCGTAGTTTGCGTCGCACATGACCAAAACATCTTAGATGGTTTTCTTTATTTTTTCCTTCACAGATGCTACACCAACCTTTACACGAATATTCTCATTTCGCATCTTGTATTTTCTAGCGTTACCACACATTCAACGGAGTATGCGTCTAAAAATATATAGTTCATCGTGTCATTTGTGGAATGATTTCATGCATGCATTTCTAGTGTTGTTTATAATACATAATTTCAAACTAAATTTGGCCCTTTCCAAATTTGTTTGGCCTTTTGCGAAATGCGGTGCCAGTTAGAATTTCTTTCCCAGAATCAATTCAGATAGATCGACAAATTAATTCCCAACATGAAATTTTCTTACATGGCAAGAATTTGAATCCAACTGACCCGTTGATTAAACAATGCATTATCACTTATTTTTGTTAACAACAATGAAGGAATTTAATTCTTGTCGGATCTGATTTCAGTTTTTATGGAAGCTTTGTTGATTTGGGATCTGTATCTCCCGCTGTTGTATTCTATTAATAGTCCCATTCCTTATTGAGGGGAAAAATTCACTTATCTCAAAAACTCTTCTTTTTCTTATGAAGCTTTTTTCGTTCTAGATACTAACATTACTCGAGACTATTGGGAAGTTCATGTAACCATTGTAGTGTGTGTACATCTATAGTGAAAATGCCGGAGTACCTTGGAAATCAAATAGCCATGACCTTTTACACCGAGTATCTTTCTCCCAGGTGGTGGAAATTTGATTTTAAGGATAGTGATCACATCTTCCGGTCGGTAATTTACTTCTAAATTAATTTCGGTATTGAGAGACTTTTGCAGATATGATTACGTAGGGATAAAGGCTTCACATGAGTATGAACTTGGTTTTCTTGTTTTCTTTATAGTCGTTAGCTTTCTTCTACACTAGTTTTGCTAAAACCATCGTTTTCATGAAATTCGGGGAAGCTCATCTTCATTTCAGTAAAAATAAAAGGCTATAGATAGGAAATATATAATGTAATATTCTTCATTAAATGCATTTTTAGGATTAGATTTGGATTTTCATAACTAAAGTGCATTGCTAACATAAAGAAAAACAAGTTTTTTGAACGGACAAATAATTTGGGCAGACAAAGGTCCAAAAATAAAAAAGGACTAGTATTATAAACTAGAGGTCACGGATCCTATAGAATTCATATCAATTAATTTATAATAAAATGAAGGCCTGGTTTTGGGTTTTATAAAAATATTTATAATAATCATATAAAAAATAATTTAGGAGGTGATATATAAAGTTGAGAGCTGTTTATCGAGCGTTTTCTAGATTTATAAATACAAGGATTTTGTGGTATTTGCTTTAAATTTTTTTAAAGGAATTGCTTTAGTTTTCAAAAGAATCCAGACAATTTTTAAAATAATAAACAAATATATTCATTTGCTATTCATATCCTAATGCAATTGTCTTCATCACAAAGTCTTCAATGAACAAAAGTCCTCCAATGATACCAAATATATAAAATGAAGGACATATCAACATCCACAAGTTAAAATCAAATAACAAAAGAACAACGTCACAATCAAAAGTTTCAAATTACTAAACGACTTTATTAAAGAAATGGCTTTCTATCATTCTATCGCTCTAATATAAAGTTGGGTCGGTCAAGAAATCTTTTGCAAGTTTAAGCACTATTTTTGGAATTTCTCTTTTTGCCCTTTCTTTTATCTATATTTATTTCTATATCATTTTCTCTTCTTCATTTCCAAAAGGCTCATGAAGCCCAAGAGAAAAGGAAATTTTATTTTTTAGCTTTTTTTAATTATTTGGTTTTTATTTTATTTCATTAGGCTAAAATGTAATTTCTCAAGAATTTCCTATAATTAAAACTAATCGAGTAATTTTTTTTTCTTATGTTTTGATTCTAATCTTTGAAAAATATTCATGCGGTCGAGTTTGTATTTGTGAATTTTAAATTGCAATAACACCAAAACATGGTATTTATATGGTTGTCATAATTGTTTTTTATATCTATTAACAAATCACAAAGTATATAGTACTTATGTTAAAAAATACCAAAATCTTTTGTGCAAAGTTTTAAATGCTATTAAGACCTAAGTTGTCATATAACATTTCTTATGTAAAAGTTAGTTATATGCATTTTTAATCTGTATTGCTTACATGTTAAGTTGTAGAACCTATGTGTAGATTCGTTTATAGAATAATAATATTTGTATCTAAATAACAAAATATAACTAACAATCATATATCATTTTTCAAAAATAAATGAAAACATATCTATAAAAAAAATTGTATCTTTATCTCAAAAGTAACAAAAAATAATATTCGATTATCTTTGATCCCACGCGTTACGCGTGGGATCAAAGTCTAGTAAAGTATATAGTTTGGTTGGATCTGTCCAAAATTTCAAATTTCAAATATTCAACATCCAATAAGATGTTGAATATAAGTGCTCCCAAGTCAATTATTGTAATTGAAGGAGTACCTATATGAGAGAACAATCTTAGTCGAGATGATAATATGCTATATGGTTTATCTTTATTTTTCATGTGATACATTTGTTCATTATCACGTATCGTTTAGATATGAGATAAAACCCTTAGGATTTTGTTTGACTATCATGACAATAATGGAGATCATACTAATGGGGCCTGGATAGTCGATAAACACATCCTTAAATGTCTCTAGTCGTAGGAGTATCGAGACTGGGTATCGGTACTCCAGTTTAGGCTAGTATGTACGTTTCCTGACACGGTTGGAGGGCGATAACCAATTCTATAGCTACTGGTGTTTGAAACCAAGGATTGTATATAGGTGCTAATAGGATAAGTTACACTGGATAGACTTACCGAGAACTCTTCGTTGGTTATATGCCAATATCAGATAGCAGTTCTCTGGTGATATGAGTACAGGGTAGTCCCTAGGATCTGAGATCGCCATAGTGTCCCATGTGTGTTCCTGCTATATTTAGACTTCTACCCTACCACGGCTCAGAGGAGTTGTGCAAACAGGTTTTTGTTGAGTATAGTCCCGAAGCACGTGGAGGCAGTGAATAGTCAAGAGGATTCGTCTCTCCTGGTATAGGAAGTTGATATCACGCTGTGCAGGATATGACTACAACCACAAGTTGGTGGCCACCACAATGGAGATAAACTGATAACTGTTATCAGTTGTATATCCGGATGGTTATGAGTCCTCTGTCGGACGACTTATTGAGTTATTAGGGTTTGACAGATTCCAAACCCTAAACCCGATATGCGATACTCTTAGACGAAGAGACCGGACTGTACGATGATGTCACTGATAGACTTTGTAGGGTGCAGATGAGCTTACTCGTTGACCATCTTTTGATCAATACCTGAGTACCCGTTACGTGTAGCTAGTACCGCTGGCATGCATGTGGGCTATGAATATAGTCCTAACCTACTGCCAGTTGTCGAGTTTTTAGACTCCTACACAGAAATTTCCCAGCACAGACGAAACGATGTATAGCACATATGAGGATACGTGCAAGAGTTTGATTAAGCACGTGTATGTGATACACATATTATAATCGTGTGTTTAATGATATTAGCTGGTATATATTGTTTGATATTTGTGCCCTCAAGGCAATTATCGTAATTGCGGGAATGCAATTACTGAATTCGAGGAGGGCCTATACCAACAACAGTATTGCTCAAGATGATAGTGTGCTATCTGGTTTGTCTTTATCTGTCATGTGAATGCGTGTTACTAGTTTTCGCGTATCGATAATATATGAGATAAAGCCCAAAGGATCTTTGCTTGACTACCAGGATTGTGATAAGGATCATACTAGAGGGTCCTGGTTGTTTATAAGCACATCCTTAAATGTCATTAGTCGTAGGAGTATCGAGACTGGGCATCAGTACTCCAGTTTAGACTAGTGTATATGTTACATGACCTAGTACGGGGCGATGGTTGTTCCCACGGCTATTGGTGTTTGACACTGATGGTTGTATACAGGTGCTCATTGGATGAGTTACACTGGACGGACTCGCCGAGAACTCTTAGTTGGTATCATACCAATGTCAGATAGTAGTTCTCTGGTAACATGAGTACATGGTAGTCCCTAGACGTGAAATCGCCATAGTGTATCGTGTGTTTTCTCACTGTACTTAGATTACTGCCCTATCACGACTCTACTGAGTCGTGCAAATGGGTTTTAGTTGGGTATAGTCCCGAAGCATATAGAGGTAGTGAGCGGTCGAGGGAATTCGTCACTCCCAGTATTGGGAGTCGATATCGAACTGTGCAGGACACGACTATAGCTAGAAGTCTGTGGCCACGGAAGTAGAGGTAAACTGGTAAGTGTTACTAGTTGTATCTCTTTGATTATGAGTTCTCTGTCAGCATGACTTATCGGGTTATTGAGGGTCTGACAGATTCCATTCCCTAGACCCGGTATGTGATACTCATTAACGAAGAGACCGGATTGTACGATGACTGTCACTTATAGACTTTGTTGGGTCCGGATGAGTTCGCTCGTCGATCTGCCTTTATCTTTCTTATACCTGGGTAGCCGTTACGTACAGCTAGTACCGCTAACGAGCTTGTGGGTTAACCCGTAAGGGGGTTGAATCTGAAAGTGTTTCAGATTCAATCGAAAACGATCCTGTATAACCTATTGCCAGCGTATTGACAGGTCTTTAGAGTACCGCAACGAAAGTGCATGTCTGGAAAAACGCGATGTGACGTACGTATAGGGATACGTACATGAGTTCGATAAAACATCTATATTGGATATATGTGTTCAATCGGACGACTGTTATACTAACCGGTTTCACAGCCGGAATACCTAGTCAAGTATAGACTTGATAACCGTATTAATGATATGGTTTCTAGTATAGTGTATATGATACACATACTCTCTACAGTATATGATACTGAGTAGATATTGATGGCATTTCGTGTATGTGATACATGATGTGTACGTGTATAGGATACATGTACTAATACGTATTTAATATATATATTTGATATATATATATATATATATATATATATATATTCCCACCATTATATATAAATGTCTATATATTTATTTATATATAATTTATAATATATGAGACATAATTCATTTTATTTTTTACAAGTCATCACAAACGAAATACATCTTCTTCTTCCTCAACACATCAAGAGTTCATGCTCTCTTGAAAATGACAAGTGTTGCAATGGTGAGATTTTGTTAAAAGTAGAGAGTACCCATTGTTCGCATTGTCTTCCTCTACGCCTAGCAAGCCTCTGGAGGAAGTCTCTCCGCCCAGTGACAGAATTGGAGCTCGGCCAGCCCGCTTTCAACGCGGATCATTTACGGTGAGGCAGTCGGCGTGCAGACGCGTTCGGAAGCTCACAAAGTTTAGACGGGGTCTTCCGGGATCAGCCGAACACGTTACAAAAGTTGTAGAACCTCTAAATTTTCTTTTAGCTCTTTACAATTAGCTAGATACTAGTGCTTGGACGATTTTTGGCGTACGGTCGATTGTGCCCCTACAGAATTTTCGTTTTCCATCCGTTCCCGCTTCCGCTGTGCACACGCGCTGGGCGCACCCGTCCTTACAGTGGTATCAGAGCCAACCAAGCTCTAGGACTAGCTTAGGCGATGTTTTAGTTTTGATCGACAATTTTCCGATTCCGATTTCCTAGTTTAAGCCCCTTCTCTATTTGAATTTCAAAAGTCTTTTAATTTTTTTTAAACAATTGCAGAATGTCGCTTTGGATGTAAAAATAACATGGGTGAAATTTTGGGGGAGGGGGAGGGTTGTGCAAAAATGGCCGGCCATGGCAGTTTTCCATTGGACCACTTTTTTTCAGAATGCCCCCAATTTTCTCTTGGGGCTTAAACTTGTAGAAATATGATTTTTGGTATTGTTTGATTTTCCCAGTATTGAAATTTGATCTCGTATTGTATTCGAAAGTTATCGATCAAAGCTGTAATATCGTAGCGTTTCCGTATTCATGATGTTAAAGTGTTTAACTCAGTTGATACGATGATACATACTCGTTGATATGTATTTGTGAGTCTGTGATGTTCTATATTAAGTTTGTTTGGTGTGGATTGGATCGTCGCGAAATGAATAGCCCTGTGCGTATTTGGATGTCGATGTTATATGTTTCTTTTCATTCATGTTGTAGCCAAGATGTATATTCTTTTATTTAGGACGAGCAGTCGACATGTGGCCGTCGTTTCTGCTTATTGTATTATCATTTATCGGAACTCGATCAGGTTGCGATCGATATTACCGTTGTATTAATACAGGTATTAGGATTACCCCACGGAGAAGCACGCTGGCTGCCGGATTCTAGATTGCAGCGGGTTGCCATCTCAAGGAGTTGAGACCGGGTCACTCGATTCTAGGATTGGCGGGCTGCTTTCCGCGCTTGTAGGGGTTTAGGATAGACCCACGGAGGAGTGCTCTTGTCATCGGATTCGAGAAAGTGCTGGGTGGCCTCATCATGGTGATGATGCCGGGTTGCCTCATTTCTAGGGTTAGCGGATGACTTGCCGCATTCGTAGGGGTCTGCTTTTGGCTATGCACGGGCTATTCACGTGACCGGGGTATTTCGTGCTTCGTTTGTGGCTCGAACGAAACGCGGGATTCTTAGGTGATCCGACCATTCCAAACTCTGTGATGTTGTTTTTCCTCATGCTGTTGTTGGATATATGTATGCCCTAGAGGCCATTATGTGATAGTGTATGTACTGATGTGTATGTACTGATGTGTGTGTGTGTGTGTGTGTGTGTGTGTACATACACATCAGTACATACACTATCACATAATGGCCTCTAGGGCATACATATATCCAACAATCTTCCACCTGCACCAAGGCCAATTATTGGCGTTGTTTCCTGATTTAAAATCAGAAAAGCTTATGGAAAAAGCTTCAGAAAAGGGTCACGTGCTTACACATGACCAGCAGTCACGTGTTGGCACGTGACATCTAAAAGCATCGGCGAGGCAAATTCAGTTTCCCAACTACATCAAAGAAAAGGGCTTCAGAAAGGGTCACGTGCTCCCACGTGACCTGGGTCACGTGTTGGCACGTGACAATTACAAACGGCTTCAAAGGCAAACCGGTTCCCTGATCAAACCAAGGAAATGGTTTCAGAAGAGGTCACGTGCTCCCACGTGACCAGGGTCACGTGTTGGCACGTGATGATCAAAAGCAGCAGACTTGTTCTCCAGTGAAATCAAGGAAAGAGGCTTCAGACAAGGGTCACGTGCTCACACGTGACCAGTGGTCACGTGTTGGCACGTGATGACCAAGCAGCAACCAGAAGACAGAGCGTAAAAAGAAGGAAGAAGGCTCGTTCCAAGGGGGGCACGTGTCCACACGTGACCATGAGTCACGTGGTCACACGTGACCGGCTTTCAAAGCCCATTTTGTTAATAGAATTAAATTCTGAAAAAGATTCAAATCTTTCCAAAGGAAAGCGATTATCTGGAACCAACCGAATTAAAGATTTAAAGATGATTGAATATCATATATCTATGGAAAAATCCTGAACTTGGAAAGATTTCCCCTTTAAATCTAACAGAAATAATAAAGGAGAATCCCTGGATTTGAAATCCAATGGTGAACAAAATTCACATAATAATCCAAAGGTCCAAAACGAATGATGGATGCAAATCAAATCTCTCAATGAAGATTCGTCAAAAAAAACAATTGACTCGGCTGCTTCTCCTATAAATAGGAGCTAAGAGACACGCAAAAAATAGAGACGCAGAGGGAAGAAAAGAGAGAGAGCCTTGATACTTGAGAGGAATTTGGATCTTCTGCAAAAGAAAACCCTAGGTAAGAAAGGGAAGGTTTCATTGAAAGAAAGAGAATTTAATTCTCGACAGAGTTTAACTCTGATATAGAACAGAGGGACATATTTCTTCTCTCTTTGATGGAGGATCTGTAAAGTGCACATCTCCCCTTGAGTTGAGAATTTAATTCTCAATGGGTTGAGATCCTGCCATGCAGATCCAAAGCATAGAGAGGAAACGGAAGCACGAGAATTCAATTCTCACAGAACTATAGGAATTTAATTCCTTTAAAATAAAATTAGGGCTTGACCCTGTGTTATGGGAATTTAATTCCTTCAGAACAAAAGAAACAGGGTTTAACCCTAATTAAGAACTTAGTTCTGTTGAAACAACGGGAGTTTAATTCCCTTAATCATAATTCTTTAACCGAGAATGGGAATTCTTTAAAGCTTTTATTAGGGTTTAACCCTATTCAGTTCTTCACATATATAAGGAATTTAATTCCTATAGAAAATTCAGAGTTCAACTCTATTCCAGAATATAAATCTTCAAAAGGAAGTAGGAATTTGATTCCTCTGGAATTTAAAGCTTTTTATTAGGGTTTAACCCTACGAGGAATTTAATTCCTGAAAAAAGATTAACAGATCTTCTAAACAACATACATAGAGGAAGGGTCACGTGCCACCACGTGACCCTCCCCCCCAAAAGATCTACAGAAAGCCCTCTGGAGGCAGTGCCTCACGTGACTCACGTGACTCTTGACAGAAGCTTTAACACATAAGCGCTTGAATCCCCGTCACGTGATGGCACGTGATGCTCTAAAAGATGCATAGTCTCAGAAGAACAAGTGAAGGGAGGGCGCTCTCACGTGTTGCCACGTGACCCCTCTTGCCTTAGTGTTTAAACACTAAAACGGAACCCCTGAATTCAGTGACAAAACATTGTTTGGCCTTAGTGTAACACTAAGCACAGAACTATATTTGCAGTGTTCAACACTGATTACCGTAGTGTCCAACACTAGTTTGGGACTCCTGTTGCCAGCGTTTAACACTGGACTGTTTTAGTGTTCAACACTAATCTGAAAGCCTGGTTGCTGGTGTTTAACACCAACTATCTTTTAGTGTTGAAACACTAACTTATCAATCTTATTCCCAGTGTTCAACACTGATTTGTCTTTAGTGTTTAACACTAGACACTGGCCCAATTGGCCGAATGGATAGAGGCAAAGCCTCTCCTTCAAGGGACCAACAGGAAGTCAATATTCCAGACATGATTGGACTTAGCCCAAGATGGCCATAAGTCCTCAATTCGTAATTAACTGGGCTAATGGGCTCATAACATAATTAATTGGTCTTGATCCCAAATTGGGCCAAAGACTATTTAATCCACTCCGGTTCCAGGGTACATCTCTTCACTCCTTTGATACTTGGCGTTGTAATCCCTCAACGTCTTCAAAGAGGTGACGGGTCCCGATGACCACTTATTGATATGGACTGTGGGGTCCTTAAACTCATGGACTACGACGTCCTTAACCTCGACCGAGATGTCTTAAAACTAACAACGGACTGTGGGGTCCTTAAACTCATGGACTACGACGTCCTTAACCTCGACCGAGATGTCTTAAAACTAACAATGGACTGTGGGGTCCTTAAACCCATGGGCTACGACGTCCTTAACCTCGACCGAGATGTCTTAAAACTAACAATGGACTGTGGGGTCCTTAAATCCATGGACTACGATGTCCTTAACCTTGACCGAGATGTCTTAAAACTAACAATGGACCGCAATGTCCTTAAACTACCTATGGACCGCAATGTCCTTAAACTACCTACAGACCGCAATGTCCTTAAACTACCTATGGACCACTATGTCCTTAAACTGGAACAATAGAGCCCAAACGCTCTTTTGTCGGATCTAAACGATCCCGTTTAAGTTGATCTTAGCCTCAAATATGGCTAACGTATCCTTAAACCTTCAAACAGACTGGACTATGAATCCCCTCAATCAACTTCGGTTCAAGGGTACATCTCTGAACTCCTCTGATATTTGTCGTTGTAATCCTTCAACGTCGTCAAAGAGGTGACGGGTCCCGACGGCCATACATTCAATGGACTACTATGTCCCTAAAATGGGGTAATAGAGCCCCAAATGCTCTTTTGTCGGATCTAAACGATCCCCTTAAGTTGATCTTAGTCTCAAACTAGACTAACGTATCCTTAACAAACGTTTGAGTTGATCTTAGCCTCAAATATGGCTAACGTATCCTCAAACCAAACCCCCAAACCCAAATCTAAGATAAATACGGATTTGGACTAGTCCACGTCCTACGGGCGACGACATAACTCAGTCTCCATATACAATCCACGGGCAACCACAAATAAAACAAAAACACACGACACGAAGTGACCATCTGGAGAAGGAGAAAGTTGTTACCGCAACGCGGTAGCGTAATTAACTGCAGGGGCTTGCGCCTGCAGGGAAGAGCGTCCCCACAATCAAAAAACCCCTCAAGTGAGGGGGAATCTGACGAAGTCTGCTACATCGGACGCATCCGCTCAAACCTTCGATACACGGTGCCATAAATCAACTTGGCATCTTCGGAGAGGTGGATGGATAGCACCAATTAGCATCTGTCCCGAACCTCAGGCAATAGACGTCCCCGCGTCTCGGCCGCCGTTCGGAGGGGAACAGATTCTGGCACGCCCGGTGGGACCTTTTCCTCTTTCCACTCCACACTTCGTGTGTCGTGATTCGCGAACCAATCACGGTTCGCTAATGGTGGCCCTTGGGTTTCAACATACTAACAATTGGCGTCTCGCTTATTGCAGAAAGCAAAGGATCGATGGCTTCTACTTCCGTGAAATTCTCCAACTGCTCAGACTGCAATTGCGACCAACGCTTTGCCTCGCCAGGAGGTATAGCCTACGGACCCCAAGCTGCTTTGTTATTCACAATGCCGGTGGACCAGGTGACTCAGGCCACTACCGGATTGTTCTTCGGGACTATCCTCCCACTAACAAGCTTCACGGCGCCAGTGCTGACAAAGGGAGCTCCCAAGAAGTCGGTCTTTGATCGTCTTACCCCTGCCGCGGCTCATCCCAACAGGTCGCCCAACATCAGCGTCTCGGTCTTCTCTAGATTGGGCCAGAAATCCTGTGGACCCATCATGGGGCCTACAATCCCAGAGAAGGCTGCTTCTAAGAAAGTGACCGGTCCTGCTCCTGAAGTCGCCAAGGCGGCTCCCCCGGCCAAAAAGTCGGTCTTTACAAGATTGACGGCTTCAGCTCCCGCCCTTGCTACCCAAAAGACGTCGGTCTTTGACAGGCTAACACCAGCAACGACCCCCCACCTACACAGGGGGCAAGACGAAGCCATTCTCACCGCTGAACCAACGCCCTCCGTTCGACACGCTCGACGTCGCCATTGGCGCCGAGTAAGGAAGGCTGGGGGTAACTCCCCCTCCGGGTTAACTCCATCAGCCCCGATGGCAGAAGTTAATGCTGCTGTTCCAACTGGGAACAGCTTCGAGATGCTAAATAAGGTGCGAAGGAATTCTCCCACTGCAGTGCTAAAGAGGTCTCCTCCCCATTTAAAAAAGGTTGTGGAAATAAAATCAGAACAGCCCCGATCCCATCAACGGCTGTCTTCCAAAATCTATAAGGTTTGGCGGCAGGCCCGAGACTTGATCATCGATCCAAACTTTTCCCGCCAGCACAAGAAGCTGAAAATCCAACCGGAAGCTGGTCACCAGGCTAAACCCCGAAAGGCTGTTTGGATGCCCACCTCAACGGCCTCCTCAACCTCCATGGCTCATGAAAGGAGGAAGCCAGAGAAGATCCCCCAGCCTGCAACGACAGCTAATAGTACTAAGCCCAGACGCCCTAAGTCTGGGGGCATGATGGTCCACACCGTATACATGGCGTCAGGAAAAGAAGACAGCCGCGCGTCCACGGGTCATAAACCGCTTACACGGTCGGTGACCAAAGCTCAGGAGCAGCAGCAAAAGCTCCAAGGAATGATGAATGCTATGGCCGCACTTACCGGGCCAAAAGAAAACCCAGAAACGTCCTCAGACGCACGCCAAGAGGAAGAAACCGACGCTGAATTCCTTCGCCGGATACTGGAGAAAAAGGACAAAGAGGCTGCCGAACAAGCAACCAACATACAGCGTATGGGCCTTCTCTTCCAAGATATGATAGGAATGATGATCCAGCAGGACCTACCCGCCGAGGATCCCCCAATCGTTCTTGAAGACGACCGAGGAGAAACGTCAAATCCACCGCCAGCCCCCTCAACGGCCAAGGAAGAGACGATCTCTAAAGCTGACTTGGTTGACTATATAGCCCAGCAAATCCGGGTTCATCATGCGACTGAGGCAGCTGGTCAAGTCGTAAAAACGGGGCGGCCGTATCCAAGCTGGTACGACCAAATCAAATACCCGCCAGGCTATACGATACCGAAATTCCACGTGTATAAGGGGACCGGCAATCCCCATCAACATGTTGCCCAGTTCCGGGCCCTCTGCGGTAACACCGGCGGTGATGATAAACTGTTGCTTCGCCAGTTCGTGGGCAGCTTATCAGAAACAGCGTTCGAATGGTATTCGGAACTCCCGAACGATTCTATCAAGACGTTCGCTGAAATAGAGTTGTTATTCACTCAGCGATTCGCAAGTGCCAGCGAACGCACTCCAATAACAGCACTGGTTAACGCCAGTATAAAACCAGGCGAAACCTGGGTCCAGTATGCTATACGCTGGCGGAATTTGTGGTCAAGATGCGAACAACGCATTGAGGAGGCACCCGCAGTGGGCATGTTCGTGGGAACCCTAGACCCCCACGCAACTATCTCCCAGTTTATGATGTTCTTTAAGCCAACCACATTCCAGGCTTTAATCGACAAGTTGGCTCAGATGGACCAGATGGGTCATAGACCACCTCCCCCGAAGTCGGAACCTCGGAATGACAAGGGTAAAGGAAAGGCAACCTTTGTCGCAAATGCCCAACAGCAACCTAACGCCCCGAAACCGGCAGATCAACTGGAAGAAAGACGCCGGTATTATAATGAAAAGATGAAACGTCCTTACTCGTTCCCACGAGACAAGACGAAACGGCTATTCGAGCTGGCAATACGCAACAGACTTATAAACCTACCAAATCCAAGGCGACCGCCGCAACCCACGGAGGTGAATAACCCTAATTATTACCCTTACCATCAAACGGTAAGTCATCCGATCGAAGATTGCTTCGTCTTCAAAAGATGGATTGAAGATCAGTACCTCCAGGGGAAGTTTATACTGTCTGAAAAGTGGAAGGTGAGCCCACCACAGCCGCATACTCCTAAGAAAGCGGATACACCGGGGGCAACCTGTTCTTTTATTGAAGAAGCTCCATGGGAGGTCGTGCTATCAACTAAAACCAAAAGAATGCTGAGAGACCTTCATGCGTGCCCTGCGATTGAATGGAAGGACCCTCTTGAACCTCAAATTATCGAAGGGATGTTGAAGCCTCGCCTGACTACGAAGACTCGCGATAAGGGCCCAAATACTCACGCCCAACCGTCAAAATCTTCGAAGAAAAAGAAGAAGAAATCCAAGAAGTCCGTGAAGCTTGGAAACGAGCACACGAACTTGCAGAAGCAAATCGACGCGCTGGAAGAATACAATCAAAAGGCGCGAACTCCTGTCACACTGCAAGAGTTCCTCAACCACATCTTTCAAGAGGAAGATGATGGAGAGAGCTCGTTGGATGAATCCGAAGGATATGTGGCGAGTTGTAACGTAATCTCCCACTTGTTTACCGATGATGGGAAAACTCCTGGCACCAAGAAGCTGGAGGCAGAGCCTGAACCAGAGTGTGCATGGCCAACAGACGAAATGATCGACGCTTTTCTAGACGAGATTCGCCTAAAAAGTAAAGCGGATCAGGAGCGTGAGATGGCCGCTTCAGAAGGAGCCAAATGCAGGCGACTGAACGAAAGAGTTGAACCACCCCTGCCAGAGCGAAAGGCATCCGAAGTAGACAAGAAGATATTCAAGACGAGGAAAAGGTTTGCCAAAGCCATGTCAATGGGAATGAAGCTACCACCCTCGGAAGGAAACACGCACGATGGGGTGGAGAGGCACCCTGATTATTGCGCATATCATCGGAAAATCTCACACCCCATGGAGGAGTGCGACGCCTTTAAGATATGGTGGCAAGGATATGTTGCTCATCGGCAACATTTTAAGCGCATGAAACGCAAGATCCGTCGGGAGCGAAGAAGTACTGTCGATGGGCACAACAGAACGACAGGCAACTGTTACATGGTTAACGCCAGGGGGTCACAAGTTCTCACCTTTGGGAGCGACTCTGATGAAGAAATGGCTCTGGGCCCTCTCTTTAAAGAATCTGTTTTAGGGAAAGAGGAGAAATCGGAGGCCTGCGAGAACATTCAGCTGCGCAATCGCACACTCCCAGAAAAGAATCTCGGGCCCGCGAGTAGGAAAGATAAGGGAAAGGAAAAGGTCACTGAAGATATCACTTTAGACGACCAAGTCATGAGAGAGCTGGTTGCCAAAGACCCTCCTAGAAAGGGTAAAGTGGACTATAACATCCTAGCACATCTAAGGAAGCTACCTTCTCAGCTTAGCATTCTCGATGCCCTCCTATTATCAAAAGAGGCGCGAGACTCACTAATTAAGGCGTTATAAGAACCTGAGCAATTTCAAGCCTTCCTCGCCACTGAAAGGATGAAGGATGAACTAGAGGAAGTGCATACGGCCGACATCACTTTCGGTGACGAAGACCTCCTTCTCGGGACGTGCGACCACAACCGTCCCCTATATGTCTCTGGATACTGCCATGATATCAGGATAGGCAAGATCCTGGTGGATAATGGATCCTCCGTCAATCTCCTTAATGTTCGGGTGTTGAAGGAAATCTGCATGAGTGTGCAGCACCTCGCTCGTGACAAAATCACTATCTACGGTTTCGATTCACGGTCGTCACGGACTCTCGGATCTGTAATACTAACATTACGCTTCGGACTTCTCGTCACAGACGTCAAATTCCATGTCATTGACGCCAAGACCTGCTTCAACGCCTTACTCGGCCGTCCTTGGCTACACGAGTACAACATCATCCCTTCTACGCAACATCAGTGTATGAAGTACTTTAAGGATGGTTTCGAGTATACCGTAACAGGTGAGTTGAACCCATTCTCCGTGAACGAAGTCCGCAAATACGAAGATGCGAAGTACTTTTTGCCAGATTTCGAGGTACAGAAAGGTGTCGCAACCCGGAAAACAAAACCGCCGCCACCATCCCTGTTTTCGGGAGCGATACCGAAGAAGAGGAAGAGATAGTTTATGCAGGGCCATCTCTACGCAACAACCTGGGGACGCCCGCCCCCATGTTGGTCTTCGGAAGTGATTCAGAAGATGAAGTTAACGCCGTGTTCTCCAATCGGCTGTCAATACAAACACCCCCTGGCAATGACCATAGTTTGCAAATCACCATGGTACCGCGAGAACACTACAAGGATCTCGACACACTTCAAGCTCACAATGTGCAGGACCTGCGAACATTTTACGTCCCTCCCAGGCAAAGGGATGAGAAGGCGATCCTATTCTACCGATCCTCAGAGTCGAAAGTAGAGAAAGAGATCTGGCATGACGCGGATGCTACACTCGACAGGCTCCAACCCATCCGTCTGCCCAGATACTATACAAATGGATTAAAGAGGCTATTGAAGCGCCAAGGAGTACCCTTAAAACAGACTGTTCGACAAGCTGGGTTCTACAACAGGATCTGGGATGTCCCTGGGACTCAACGCAAATTGCCCAACGGGAAAATGGAAACACTTGGGCTTGGATACGCGAGAACCGGAAAACGGGGACGGGCCCACAGCAGCTACGCTATATATACTTTTGATGAAGAAGAGGACGCCCTGTCAGGAGATGCCAACCCCTCATCAAAACTAGATCCCGCGATTGAAATGCCGAGTCCGTCGTTTGAACAACGAATGGACAACCCTATCAGGAAAGTGGGTCAGAAAGCTCGGGAAGACCACAACTGCGAGACGGCCATCTACGAGAAAGCCAAGACGCAACGCCTTCCCCAACAGGCTGTAAAGGATGAAAATGCCGCTCCTTGTCAACCTGATGTAAAGAAGGCTCAACGCAAAAGCAGAAATAAGTCGAAAGGCCAAAAAGGCGCTCAATAGAAGCAAAGCAGGGCTAAGAAGCCACGCAAACGGGAATCGAGCGTTATTGACCTATCCCTCATGAAGAAAATGGGTCGAGCATACTCGTTTCCTCGGGAAAAGACGAAGAAGATACTCGATCTTGCCCTAAAGCACCAAATGCTTACATTGCCGGAGTCTAAACACCCCGAACAAGCGGGCGAAGCCTCACTCCCAGACTATTGCTCTTACCATCGAGTGATAGGTCATTCTCTCGAAGATTGCTTCACCTTCAAGAATTGGGTCGAGGATCAGTATCAGCTTGGCAGATTCGCCTTATCCGACGGCTGGAGGGTAACGCCGCCACAAAAGCACGAACCCAAAGCCGTAAAAGCAAAACCAGATCCACCTCGGTCCTGGAAGCGGATTCGCGCCTGTTACACAATTACGATATTAAAAGAAGAGCCCGAGAATATGGACGACCTTCCCTGGTGCTTTGAGAACAGCGACGATGAGGTGGTCTCAGAATTTCCGCCAGCTCTGAAAGAACTGGAAGATGGCATACATACTACTGTAGATAACCTCAAGAAGATTGAGTTGGGATCGGCAGATGACCCGCGACCGACATTTGTCAGCGAGCTGCTATCTGAAGAAAGGGTGGTTGCTTTAAAGAACGTGCTTCTACGACATAAAGAGTGCTTCGCGTGGAACTACTCCGAGATGCCAGGATTAGATCCGGAGATTGCTGTGCATAAGTTAGCAATATCCCCGGATATCAAGCCAGTCAAGCAGGCGCCAAGAAGGATACGACTCGAGCTTGAAATGAGCATCAACGCCGAAGTCAAGAAGCTGATCGATTCTGGATTTATCCAAGAAGTCCAATATCCCGACTGGATCGCCAATATCGTCCCGGTAATGAAGAAAAATGGGACGGTACGCATATGCGTGGATTTCAGGGATCTCAATAAAGCTTGCCCGAAGGACGATTTCCCAGTACCGGTAACCGAGCTAATGATAGATAACACGTCCACTCATGAGGTTTTCTCCTTTATGGACGGTTCATCAGGATACAATCAGATAAAGATGCATCCCGAAGACCAGAAGCACACCGCTTTCCGGACCCCTTTGGGTATATTCTGCTACAGGGTTATGCCCTTTGGTCTAAAGAACGCCGGTGCTACCTATCAAAGGGCCATGACAAAGATCTTCGACGATCTCATACATGACATCGTCGAGTGCTATATCGATGACCTTGTAGTGAAGAGCATGTCGTACGAAGAGCATTTAAAACATCTGGAGACTGTCTTTCAACGCCTTCGTTAATATAATTTGAAGATGAATCCCCTCAAATGCGCGTTTGGAGTCTCCTCGGGTAAATTCCTGGGATTCATCATCCGACATCGAGGTATCGAAATAGATCCATCTAAGATCAAGGCGATCATGGAAATGCCTCGCCAAGAACCCTCAAACAGTCGCGGTCTCTCCAAGGGAAGCTCGCATACATCCGGCGGTTTATCGCTAATCTTTCAGGCAAATGCCGTCCTTACAGTCACCTGATGAAGAAGGGAACCCCATTCATCTGGGATCAAAAATGCCAAAGCGCGCTACGAGATCAAGCAATACCTGCAGAACCCGCCGGTGTTGGCTGCTCCGGTTAAAGAAAAACCTCTTATTCTTTATACAACCGCCCTCGAAGGTTCTTTAGGCGCATTATGGGCACAAGAGGACGACCAAGGGAAAGAAAGAGCACTCTACTACTTAAGTCGAGTTCTGCTGGGGGCAGAAAGCAACTACTCTCACATTGAAAAACATTGCTTGGCGTTAATCTTCGCGATAACAAAGCTCAGGCACTATGCGTTGGCACATGAAGTCCGTCTCATCTCGAAGGTGGACCCTCTTAAATATCTGATGTCAAAGGCTATATTGACAGGTCGACTCGCTAAATGGGCTCTACTCCTGATGGAGTTCTCAATAACGTATCGACCTCTTAAGGCAGTGAAAAGCCAAGCCATTGCCGACTTCCTCGCTGAGCATCCAGTACCTGCTGGTTCTCCTCTGAACTGCGAGTTGCCAGACGAGCATGCATTTGATGCGATTGACGGCGGTAGTACCCGATGGGAACTCTATTTCGATGGAGCATCCTCCGTAAAGAAACTGAAACAGGGTATCCCAATGATCAAATCGGGGATAGGCCTCATCTTCGCAACTCCACGAGGAGGGATAATGCGCTTCGCCTTCTCCTTAACAGAGCCGAGGACAAACAATGAAGCTGAATATGAAGCTCTGATAGCAGGCCTCGAGATCGCCATCGACATGGGAATCGAAAATCTCCTTATATACGGGGATTCCCAATTGGTCGTTAGTCAAGTAAATGGTGACTACCAAACGTGCAAACCAGAATTGGTGAAGTACGGCGAAAAGGTGCAACAACTATTGACCCAAATTCCCTCCTATACTTTGGAGAACATACCGCGTGCGGAAAACAGCAAAGCAGACGCGTTGGCCAAACTTGCTAAAGAACTGGCTGACGAGAACCTTGATGACGTCAGAATCGTGGTACAAAGCCGTCGAGTGCTCGCCCCGGCAGAAATACCTCCGGAATTATATAAAGAGAAGGGAGCGACTGAGCAGACGACCCTACAAATAAAAGACCGCGAGAAGGCTGAGGACTGGAGGGAAGTCTTCATAGACTACTTTAAGTCCCACCGAATGCCCGAAGAAGCGTCTTCAAGACATCAGCTCATCAAACGAGCTCTATTTTTTGCTTTTGTTAATGACACTCTATACAAAAGATCGTTTGATTCTCTATGGCTGAGATGCCTAGGACCTGACGAAGCAGAAAGAGTCGTTCAGGAAGTTCACGACGGACTCTGCGGTTCTCACCAAGCAGGCCCAAAGATGAAGTTAAAAATCAAACGGATGGGTTACTATTGGCCCACGATGACCCAGGACTGCCTCGAGTATGCGAAGCAATGCCACTCGTGCCAGATTCATGGAGACTTTATCCACCAACATCCGAACCCACTACACCCAACGGTGGCCAGCTGGCCATTCGAAATGTGGGGGACTGACATAGTTGGCCCCATCGAGCCAGCATCATCCCGGGGACATCGTTTCATCCTGGCGACAACTGATTACTTCTCCAAATGGGCAGAAGCAGTACCGCTGAGGGAAGTGAAGACGGAGAATATCCTCCACTTCTTCAAGACGCACGTCATCTATCGGTTTGGAACCCCACGGCGGATTATATCTGATAACGGGCCAGCCTACAGAAGCCATAAGATTAGCCGCTTCGCGCAGCAGCACAATATAGACTGGAGATATTCTTCAGTTTACAACCCACGAGCTAACGGTCTGGCCGAGGCCTTCAATAAGACCTTGACGAAGATCATAAAAAAGACCGTTTCCCGGAATAAGAGAGACTGGCACGAGAAGCTGCAAGAAGCCCTTTGGGCTTATCGAACTACATTCAAGACGGCCACGAACGCAACGCCGTACGCGTTGGTATTTGGGACGGAAGCAGTGCTCCCCCTCGAGATAGAGTTACCCTCTCTACGAGTGGCAGTCCACTACGAGCTGACGGACGAAGAAAACGCTCACCTTCGGCTTGAGGAGCTTGATGCCCTCGATGAAACCCGGCTCATAGCGCAACAACATCTAGAAGCCTACAAAGCAAAGATGACGCGCTCGTACGAAAGATTGACCAGGCCGAGGACATTCCGCCAAGGCGAACTCGTACTAGTGGTCAAAAGACCTATGATCCCCAATCATGCCAAGCGGGAAAAATTTGAGCCAAACTACGAAGGCCCGTACATCATAGACAAGGTCTACCAGGGTGGAGCCTATCTACTCATGGACATGCACGGTGAAAGGCCTTTCAGGCCAATAAACGGCCGCTTCTTAAAGAAGTACTATGCTTAATGAGCCACAGCCTGGGTCAATGATGGATGACGACGACTATGTCCGCTCGCTATCTTCCTAAGCTCAGACTTTACAAGCAGCAGCCGGCCTTCCCCTGAACGACGGACCGAAACGTCCTTAAACTATCGACGGACCGAAATGTCTTTAAACTAACAATGGACCGAAACGTCCTTAAACTAACAACGGACCGAAATGTCCTTAAACTAACAGCGGACCGAAATGTCTTTAAACTAACGACGGACCGAAACGTCCCTAAACTACTACTGCAGCATCCTTAGGCTGACGAGATAAAAAAAGGAGAAAAAGAAAAATATAAAAAAAAAATGATGAAAAAACGGTATGTCCATAAGCAAAAAGGGCACGGATGAAAACCCGAAAGGGCTCCGTGAGTAAAAACAGCAGGACTACCGGCGAGTGTTTGTGAAAACCCGAAAGGGCGCAATCTCGTTAAAAGACACTTATAGGGTCCTCTCGACCTTGTAAGGAGAAACCACCTGCGTGAGATCCTTACGACTCACAAAGGAGCAACACACTTAAGGATCCTCACGATCCCTAAGGAGAAAATACACTTACGAGATCTTCACGACTCGCAAGGAGAACTCTCTTATGGGACCCTCACGGCTCGTAAGATTTGAAAGTCTTAAGTTACAGAGACCTAAACCTGTGCTTAAGCAATCCCCCACAACCTTCGATAATGCCCTACAAGTAGTCCAATCTTGACCTTTGTATACAATCTACGGGCGCGAATAAACATTTCCCTAACCAAGTCCCATCCGAGACTAGGGATATGTTTGCATGGTAAACAACCCTTGTAAATCCTCTCGACTTACAAGGAGAAAACCCTCCCGTAGGATCCTTACGACTTACAGAGGAACAATGCACTTAGGAACCCTCACGATTCCTAGGGAGAAAATACACCTATAAGATCTTCACGACTTGTAGGGAGAAATACCTTTATGAGACCCTTACGGCTCATGAAGTCAAAAGCCTTAGTCGACAGGACCTTAACCCTGTTTGCTAAGCCACCTTTGTTCAACATCGACAGAGGCAAATGATGATTCGCTCCTGGCAATATTCCAGTTGCAGCGATGCTGATGCCTGAACCGGTATCAAATCCCAAGTTCTTTCATGGCAAATGATGATTCGCTGCTGGCAATATTCCAGTCGCAGCGATGCTGATGCCAAGATTGGGATCAAATCCCAAGTTCCACACTCGCAATATATAAAAAAAAAACAGCAAGCCATACGTGCATACGAAATAGCTGAAATGATGGGGCAACTTGCAATAAAAATCAGCAAGTAAAAAAAATGTATGCATAAAAAAATAGCCGAAATGATTGGGCAACTCGCAATAAAAAGCAGCGAGTAAAAATAAAGTAAATAGCCGAAATGATTGGGCACCGCGAAAAATAGCCGAAATGATTGGGCAATCGCGATTCTCGCGATATAAAATGCTGAAATGATAGAGCATCGCGGAAAGAATAAAAAATGATGAAAGAATGAAACTTTTTGCCCTACAGGTGATGCTACATCAATCCCTATATACAATCCAGGGGCGCAAACAAAGAAAGAGTCGCACTCTTCCCCCCACCAGGTTTCACCAAAGAAGAAGAAGCCAAATCTCGACGTGCCAAAGGAGACCTAGAGATCGTCTCAACGCTCGTCTCGTAACGACGGACACAACTTCAAGCTAAACGAAACAGCGGCAACTCCCAGTTCCATGGCTCGGCGGTATACATATCGCCAACAGTCAAACCTCCATCCCGTGAAATGCGGATACAATCGACAAAATTCCTGGTTACGTGGAACGAGGATAATGTCACTCTTTGACCCCGTGTGAAGCATCCAGAGCGGAGCCTAGTCCTCGCCGAGCGCGGCAGTGAACCCGTGTGAAGCATCTAGTGCAAAATTCCTGGTTACGTGGAACACGGATAATGTCACCCTTTGACCCCGTGGAAAATGTCCAGAGAGGATCCTGGTCCTCGCAGAGCTCGGCAGTGAACCCGTGTGAAGCATCCAGAGCGGAGCCTAGTCCTCGCCGAGCGCGGCAGTGAACCCGTGTGAAGCATCTAGTGCAAAATTCCTGGTTACGTGGAACGCGGATAATGTCACTCTTTGATCCCGTGTGAAGCATCCAGAGCGGAGCCTAGTCCTCGCCGAGCACGGCAGTGAACCCTTATGAAGCATCTAGTGCAAAATTCCTGGTTACGTGGAACACGGATAATGTCACTCTTTGACCCCGTGTGAAACATCCAGAGCGGAGCCTAGTCCTCGCCGAGCACGGCAGTGAACCCGTGTGAAGCATCTAGTGCAAAATTCCTGGTTACGTGGAACACGGATAACGTCACTCTTTGACCCCGTGGAAAACGTCCAGAGCGGATCCTGGTCCTCGCAGAGCACGGCAGTGAACCCGTGTGAAGCATCCAGAGCGGAGCCTAGTCCTCGTCGAGCGCGGCAGTGAACCCGTGTGAAGCATCTAGTGCAAAATTCCTGGTTACGTGGAACGCGGATAATGTCACTCTTTGACCCCGTGGAAAACGTCCAGAGTGGATCCTGGTCCTCGCAGAGCACGGCAGTGAACCCGTGTGAAGTATCCAGAGCGGAGCCTAGTCCTCGCCGAGCACGGCAGTGAATCCGTGTGAAGCATCTAGTGCAAAATTCCTGGTTACGTGGAACGCGGATAATGTCACTCTTTGACCCCGTGTGAAGCATCCAGAGCGGAGCCTAGTCCTCGCCGAGCACGGCAGTGAACCCGTGTGAAGCATCTAGTGCAAAATTCCTGGTTACGTGGAACGCGGATAACGTCACTCTTTGACCCCGTGGAAAACGTCCAGAGCGGATCCTGGTCCTCACAGAGCACGGCAGTGAACCCGTGTGAAGCACCCAGAGCGGAGCCTAGTCCTCGCCAAACACGGCAGTGAACCCGTGTGAAGCATCTAGTGCAAAATTCCTGGTTACGTGGAACGCGGATAACGTCACTCTTTGACCCCGCGGAAAACGCCCAGAGCGGAGCCTGGTCCTCGCCGAGCACGGCAGTGAACCCGTGTGAAGCATCCAGAGCAAATACCGGACTGTGGAGTCCTTAAAATCCACGGACTATGACGTCCTTAACCTCGACCGCAATGTCTTAAAACTAACGATCAACCACCCCGATTCCCTACGGATTCTCCCTTGGTTAAAGGGTACATCTCTTCACTCCTTTGATACTCGGCGTTGTAATTCCTCAATGTCTTCAAAGAGGTGACGGGTCCCTGCGACCAAACATCGGACTGTGGAGTCCCTAAATCCACGGACTATGAGGTCCTTAACCTTGACCGTGATGTCTTAAAACTAGCATCGGACTGTGGAGTCCCTAAATCCACGGACTATGAGGTCCTTAACCTTGACCGTGATGTCTTTAAACTACGATACCTTGAGCGACCCCTGACCCCGTGAAACACGGATAAGGGCGACCACATCCAACACTTGCAGGTCCTCACGACCTGCGAGGAAGAAAAACTCTCTTGTGAGATCCTTACGACTTTCAAGGAAAAACCCACTTAAGAACCTTCACGATTCTTAAGAAGGACTTACACCTATGGGATCCTCTCGACCTGTAGGGAGAAAAGCTTTTTATGAGACCCTTGTGGCTCTTAAAATGCAAAAGTCTTAGGAAGCAGATCTTAACCCTGAGTCTTAAGCTATCGCTGCCCTACGAGGAGATCAAGATAAATTGTCCACAAACGCATTCAATGAAAGGGGACACATCGTTAAGAAGAAAAATGTATCTTTTATTCATAAACCAAAATGGATACAAAGTACATTTCATGAAAGAAACAAAAAAGAAAGATACTCTTATCCATGAGTACGTACAAAAAAGGGGAAAAGATACAAGTCCTCAAGCCGGCGGGCGGTGCAGTAATTTCACCAGCTCATCGTTCTGTTGCTGAGCCACGGCTTCATGACGCAAGATCTCCAGAAGACGAGCCTCCGCCTGAGCTTGCTGAGCTTGATACGAAGCAAGCCGAACTTCGAGCTCTTTCTCGGTGGCTTTATGAGCCTCGACCCTCTCACGAGTGAACGTGGCAGCTTTATCGAGAGCCACCACCTCTTTTATGGACTCCTGGAGCACTCGCCAGAGTTCGTATGCTTTGTTGGCCTTGGCTGTGAGGCTGGCATGAAGCTCGCTCAGCGCCTTAGCAGCTAGCTCTCTCTCCGAAAATTTACGGCCGAACCCTTTTCTCGCACAACAATATGTTCGCTACGTGTCGCTCTATCAGGCCACGTAAGCTCGCTTTCATGACCACAGCCTTGGAAACAAGACATTTACAAGACCGTATAAATGGGCTTCCAGTCGACGGGAATAATCGATCTAAAACGCGCTCACATCACCTGACGTGAAAGGCAACAAGAAAGATTTCCGACATATTTCAAGCATGCGTTCGCAATCGTATGAGTATTCAAAAAGAAAATAATAATAATAATAGAATTTGCAATCGTATGAACGTTCATAATACCCAAAAAGGTCTGATGCGCAGGAAAGTAATGATAGCATTTGCAACTAAAGAAAATTCTCATGAGAAGAATATGAAGTTTATTTATGCAAGCGGAAACATACATACTAGCACCAAGCCTACATGGAAGTTCGGCATAAAGCAAAAAAAAGAAGAAGGAGGGACTAATTTAAAAATGTTCTACGCTAACGGAAAAGGTCACCAAACATGGGATCAACGGCACAGGGGTTAACAAAGCAGAGGACAAAATTCTCCATCTCCCTCTCTGCTTTCTCCAGCACATCAAAGCGACGGTTCTCACGAGGAGTCGCTCCCCATCGATTGGCGCCGTGTTCGTCCGCGAAAGCAGACATAATAGCTCGCCGGGCCTTGATCTGGTTCAGCAGATGAATTGAGCAATCCTTCAGAGTCTGAGTAATTAGGCACGCTTCATGAAAGCCCTCGAGCTTTTCTTCCGCCGCGTCGAGCATCGCCAGGGTCATCTCCGCCGGGTGAGGAGGGATGTCGGCAAACACGACCGTGAGAATCATCCGGAGCCAGAAGGAACCCATCGGGAGGGGGGACCCCCTACGGATCGAGAGTTCATGCATGGCTGAGTCGCATTCGTCGTCGGTAAGAAGTGGATCCACTAACCGAGCAGCAAAGCGGGGGATCATCTCCTCGATAGGCACTTCCCATGGCTGTCGATGAGCGTGTGGACGGTTGCAGGCCATAGCACTCAGATACTCCTCGAATTAAATCACGTCAATATGGGAATGAATTTCTCTGTGAGGAGAAAATAGGCTATGGCCTCAAGAATATAAAGAAGTGCATTAAGTGCTGTGCGCGGAAGATCTTGCATGGTGAAGCTATTTCCAAGGCCCAAAAAAGGAAAGGCATCGAAAATCAAGGAGATGGAACTATTTCCAAGGCCCTTTTTTTTGCGTCTGATATTGTGCACTGAAAATAGGGCATGGGAAGATTTTGTGAACAGCCCCGTCAAGGGACCCCACGTGCAGAATACGTGAGGCCTAAACCTGATGTACACTAAAACAAAAGAAAAATGGAGTAACACCCTGCATATTGAAAGCACCAGCAACAACAGTAGCAAAATGATAAAATCCCAGAGAAAGGCATGCAAACATGGAAAAACATAATAAAACTTGTCACTGAATCTTTCAAGAAGTTCATACAAAATAAAGAGGACACGTTTACAATGGTAAGACTTCAGACGCGGGGCATGGGTTGAGAAACTCAAGATTAACTTTGTCTAAGATTCTCCAAGCATTTCGAACCTCCCGAGTGTGCTTCCTCTCGCGGTCGCAAGCGTCGGGATCCTCACGAATGTCCTCCACCCTCCGATAGGCGGCAAGTATGGCTGACTGCTGAAAGACTTGGTGCAAGAGATCGATGAGATGATCTCGCCTCCTCTTTGAGATCAAACCCATCAGGTACACCGAATGCACCTTATCCTCAGCAGTGTCCAAGGTCCCGAGCGGTATGCCGGTGCAAAAGAGAGGAAGTGCCTCCCGGATCGCCAGCACGATCAGCCTCAGAAGAGAAGAGCGACGGGGGAGTAGCCGATGGTTGTACTCGTCAAAGCGGTTCATGATCTCGGCACACTGAGCATCGGTGAACTCCTGGTTCTGACTGCGGCCCAGTGCACGAATATTCCCATAGGAAATGATCTCGTCAAGACCATACAGATGGGCATCCATGATACCTGAAATAAAGGTCATGAGAATCATTAGAAAGTTCCTATTTCATTAATTGCAGGAGAACAACCTCGGGCCAAGAGACCCCAAGAAGCCTCCGTGTGAAGAAATCGAGTCCTTCATTGGAATTAAATTCCTTATTAAGAAAAGGGAATTAAATTCCCAGAAAGCATTTTTGGGATGGAATTAAATTCCCTGGAGTTGAATCGCCATCATCATCTCCCTAAGGATCATCCGACCCCAAGAGATCTACTGATGGAGGTTAAAGAAATTAAAAAAAATGGGTTCTTTGTGAAATCCTTAATGTGGATTTAAAATCCCGAGAGTTCTTTTAACGAAGGTGCTTCAGCCGTTCAACATTATTACATGAGGAAAAGGGATCCTTCAACAGAGTTAAACTCTGGAAAAATGTCTGAGACAGAGAACTAAGCTCTGAAAACGAGAATTAAATTCTCAAAGGAAAAAGCTCTCGAGGGAAGAAGATGAGCAAAGTGAAGGCTCTTCTGAAGAGACATGGGTACTTATAGAAGGCGATGGAAACGATTCATCTCCCCAAATCCCTAAAGGAATCCAACGGTCACAAAAGGTGACAGCGTTGCACTCACGTGCGGACACGTGAGAATAACGCTGTGGGGGCATTTGTTTCCTGATTTAAAATTAGAAAAGCTTATGGAAAAAGCTTCAGAAAAGGGTCACGTGCTTACACGTGACCAGCAGTCACGTGTTGGCACGTGACATCTAAAAGCATCGGCGAGGCAAATTCAGTTTCCCAACTACATCGAAGAAAAGGGCTTCAGAAAGGGTCACGTGCTCCCACGTGACCTGGGTCACGTGTTGGCACGTGACAATTACAAACGGCTTCAAAGGCAAACCGGTTCCCTGATCAAACCAAGGAAAAGGTTTCAGAAGAGGTCACGTGCTCCCACATGACCAGGGTCACGTGTTGGCACGTGATGATCAAAAGCAGCAGACTTGTTCTCCAGTGAAATCAAGGAAAGAGGCTTCAGACAAGGGTCACGTGCTCACACGTGACCAGTGGTCACGTGTTGGCACGTGATGACCAAGCAGCAACCAGAAGACAGAGCGTAAAAAGAAGGAAGAAGGCTCGTTCCAAGGGGGGCACGTGCCCACACGTGACCATGAGTCACGTGGTCACACGTGACCGGCTTTCAAAGCCCATTTTGTTAACAGAATTAAATTCTGAAAGAGATTCAAATCTTTCTAAAGGAAAGCGATTATCTGGAACCAACCGAATTAAAGATTTAAAGATGATTGAATATCATCTATCTATGGAAAAATCCTGAACTTGGAAAGATTTCCCCTTTAAATCTAACAGAAATAACAAAGGAGAATCCCTGGATTTAAAATCCAATGGTGAATAAAATTCACCTAATAATCCAAAGGTCCAAAACGAATGATGGATGCAAATAAAATCTCTCAATGAAGATTCGTCAAAAAAAAACAATTGACTCGGCTGCTTCTCCTATAAATAGGAGCCAAGAGACACGTAAAAAATAGAGACGCAGAGGGAAGAAAAGAGAGAGAGCCTTGATACTTGAGAGGAATTTGGATCTTCTGCAAAAGAAAACCCTAGGTAAGAAAGGGAAGGTTTCATTGAAAGAAAGAGAATTTAATTCTCGACAGAGTTTAACTCTGATATAGAACAGAGGGACATATTTCTTCTCTCTTTGATGGAGGATTTGTAAAGTGCACATCTCCCCTTGAGTTGAGAATTTAATTCTCAATGGGTTGAGATCCTGCCATGCAGATCCAAAGTATAGAGAGGGAACGGAAGCACGAGAATTCAATTCTCACAGAACTATAGGAATTTAATTCCTTTAAAATAAAATTAGGGCTTGACCCTGTGTTATGGGAATTTAATTCCTTCAGAACAAAAGAAACAGGGTTTAACCCTAATTAAGAACTTAGTTCTGTTGAAACAACGGGAGTTTAATTCCTTTAATCATAATTCTTTAACCGAGAATGGGAATTCTTTAAAGCTTTTATTAGGGTTTAACCCTATTCAGTTCTTCACATATATAAGGAATTTAATTCCTACAGAAAATTCAGAGTTCAACTCTATTCCAGAATATAAATCTTCAAAAGGAAGTAGGAATTTAATTCCTCTGGAATTTAAAGCTTTTTATTAGGGTTTAACCCTACGAGGAATTTAATTCCTGAAAAAAGATTAACAGATCTTCTAAACAACATACATAGAGGCAGGGTCACGTGCCACCACGTGACCCTCCCCCCCAAAAGATCTACAGAAAGCCCACTGGAGGCAGTGCCTCACGTGACTCACGTGACTCTTGACAGAAGCTTAAACACATAAGCGCTTGAATCCCCGTCACGTGATGGCACGTGATGCTCTAAAAGATGCATAGTCTCAGAAGAACAAGTGAAGGGAGGGCGCTCTCACGTGTTGCCACGTGACCCCTCTTGCCTTAGTGTTTAAACACTAAAACGGAACCCCTGAATTCAGTGACAAAACATTGTTTGGCCTTAGTGTAACACTAAGCACAGAACTATATTTGCAGTGTTCAACACTGATTACCGTAGTGTCCAACACTAGTTTGGGACTCCTGTTGCCAGCGTTTAACACTGGACTGTTTTAGTGTTCAACACTAATCTGAAAGCCTGGTTGCTGGTGTTTAACACCAACTATCTTTCAGTGTTGAAACACTAACTTATCAATCTTATTTCCAGTGTTCAACACTGATTTGTCTTTAGTGTTTAACACTACACACTGGCCCAATTGGCCGAATGGATAGAGGTAAAGCCTCTCCTTCAAGGGACCAACAGGAAGTCAATATTCCAGACATGATTGGACTTAGCCCAAGATGGCCATAAGTCCTCAATTCGTAATTAACTGGGCTAATGGGCTCATAACATAATTAATTGGTCTTGATCCCAAATTGGGCCAAAGACTATTTAATCCACTCTGGTTCCAGGGTACATCTCTTCACTCCTTTGATACTTGGCGTTGTAATCCCTCAACGTCTTCAAAGAGGTGACGGGTCCCGATGACCACTTATTGATACGGACTGTGGGGTCCTTAAACTCATGGACTACAACGTCCTTAACCTCGACCGAGATGTCTTAAAACTAACAACGGACTGTGGGGTCCTTAAACTCATAGACTACGACGTCCTTAACCTCGACCGAGATGTCTTAAAACTAACAATGGACTGTGGGGTCCTTAAACCCATAGACTACGACGTCCTTAACCTCGACCGAGATGTCTTAAAACTAACAATGGACTGTGGGGTCCTTAAACCCATGGACTACGACGTCCTTAACCTTGACCGAGATGTCTTAAAACTAACAATGGACCGCAATGTCCTTAAACTACCTATGGACCGCAATGTCCTTAAACTACCTATGGACCACTATGTCCTTAAACTGGAACAATAGAGCCCAAACGCTCTTTTGTCTGATCTAAACGATCCCGTTTAAGTTGATCTTAGCCTCAAATATGGCTAACGTATCCTTAAACCTTCAAACAGACTGGACTATGAATCCCCCCAATCAACTTCGGTTCAAGGGTACATCTCTGAACTCCTCTGATATTTGTCGTTGTAATCCTTCAACGTCGTCAGAGAGGTGACGGGTCCCGACGGCCATACATTCAATGGACTACTATGTCCCTAAAATGGGGTAATAGAGCCCCAAATGCTCTTTTGTCGGATCTAAACGATCCCGTTAAGTTGATCTTAGTCTCAAACTAGACTAACGTATCCTTAACAAACGTTTGAGTTGATCTTAGCCTCAAATATGGCTAACGTATCCTCAAACCAAACCCCCAAACCCAAATCTAAGATAAATACGGATTTGGACTAGTCCACGTCCTACGGGCGACGACATAACTCAGTCTCCGTATACAATCCACGGGCAACCATAAATAAAACAAAAACATACGACACGAAGTGACCATCTGGAGAAGGAGAAAGTTGTTACCGCAACGCGGTAGCGTAATTAACTGCAGGGGCTTGCGCCTGCAGGGAAGAGCGTCCCCACAATCAAAAAACCCCTCAAGTGAGGGAGAATCTGACGAAGTCTGCTACATCGGACGCATCCGCTCAAACCTTCGATACACGGTGCCATAAATCAACTTGGCATCTTCGGAGAGGTGGACGGATAGCACCAATTAGCATCTGCCCCGAACCTCAGGCAATAGACGTCCCCGCGTCTCGGCCGCCGTTCGGAGGGGAACAGGCGTATCTCATACCCAACAACTCAAAAAGTCGCTCATGCTGTGGCTGAGAGAGGGCCTTGGTGAATGGATCCTCAGCGTTGTTCTTTGTATCTACTCTCTTAATCTTGATCTCGTGGCGATCTACTATCTCCCGGATCATATGATATCGCCTCAGGATGTGTCTAGACTTCTGATGGGACCTGGGCTCTTTGGCCAACGCTATAGCCCCATTATTGTCACAATACAAAGGTATTGGATCAATAATGGTTGGAACTACTCCTAGCTCCGAGATGAACTTCCTCATCTAGACGGCTTCCTTAGCAGCATCATTTCCAGCAATGTACTCAGCTTCCATCGTTGAGTCTGCAACGGTATCCTGTTTGGAACTCTTCCAACTCACCGTCCCTCCATTGAGGGTAAATGCAAACCCTGAGATAGACTTGCTGTCATCCTTGTCACTCTGGAAGCTCGAATCGGTAAAGGCCTCCATTTGGAGATCCCCGTTACCATACACCAAGAACAATTCTTCAGTCCTTCGCAAGTACTTAAGAATGTTCTTCACAGCAGTCCAGTGATTCTTCCTTGGGTTTGACTGATACCTGCTTACTTTACTAAGTCATAAGCTACATCTAGGCGTGTACAAAACATCGCATACATTATCGATTCTACTACCGAAGCATAGGGAATAATGCTCATGTGAGCTCTCTCTATATCAGACTTTGGGCAATCGTCATTGGAGAGAGTGACTCCGTGGCAAGCGGGTAAGGCACCCCGCTTGGAGTCTTCCATACTAAACCTCTTTAGGATGGTGTTAATGTACTTGTTTTGGGACAATCCCAATAATCGTTTGGATCTATCCCTATAGATCCGTATGCCCAATATGTATGTGGCATCACCCAGGTCCTTCATGGAGAACCTTTATGATAAGAATGATTTGACCGACTGTAGCATAGGAATATCATTGCTTATCAGAAGTATGTTATTGTCACGCCCCGCTTCCCAAAATACGGAATACGATGGGTAAACAAGGCCAGCCATGCTCCTACGGTCAAGGAAAAGTCCTGCCATAGTCACACTTCGGCTTCTAGTTTTTCATGGTAAACAGTAAATAATGCACAGGTAATGAGAAATGCAGTAACTGAAACAAAACAATATAAAGAAATGACCGATGGGAACAAAAGGTATAACCCTGGATAGCAAGTCGAGGTGTCTGTGATATACAACTAGTCCTGGTTCAGGCTAAATCTTCTCCTCACACTGAGCATGCATACTCAGGTCGTCAGAGCGACACAATAGCAATATAATATGTATAAAATCATGTGACAACTCTAACAGTGGTAATAGATATGTATAACAGTAAATCAATGACAACATGAATATGAATGTGCAGTAATCAATGCAGCGGAACAGTAAAAGTAGTAGAACGATATGCCACGTATGTCAACACAGTAAGTAAGATATATCAATGCCAGTATCCCTATCAGTCTCTAAGTCTCACTGTACAGGTCACTAAGCCTATCGTCAGTCCAAGTGTGAGAGTCAACCACTTGCGAGTGTCCTCCACACAAGGGTAGAACCCAAGGGCAGAACCCAAGGGCAAGGGACCACGGGCCCAACATGTATATCACGGTGATAATCGCATACCCTGTAAATCTCCATATATCTCCCTAAATATATAAGCCGGCATGGGACTCCCGAGATTCTGTCGAACTCACACTTAAACTACCCCACACCCCGTGGTCTACATCAAACGCTAACCATAACCCTAAATACCAATCGGTCTGTGACAAGTCTGCGCGAGAACTGGAAGCAGGACCTCCATCAAGCACATCCCGACTAATACCTAAGATAAATGACAGTGTCTAGTGCCTTATCTGTGACACCCGTGCAAGAGCTTCCATAAGTGTCCCATTCCACTTATAGTCACATGTACACGTGTCCCACAGACGTCGACAATGCAATATAATAATAAGGTCACGATTGTGTACAAGTACGTATCACTTTCACTTATTCACTGATACACGATCACTGACGTACTTGCCACAATCATCACTAATACCTAACACTGGGTAATGCACGTTATCACTAGGTTATCAATGCAGTGACATGTATATGATATGATGCGTGAACAGTATATAAAGCATTGTTTAGGATGTCTTGAATTAATAACCTACCACTTGCATAATTTATCATAAATCATACGGTTACAATTTAGTGAGACGATGAACAGGTAGTAATTAGTATGTTCAGTTATCTATCCAGCGAATTTAGTTTCACACCAATCGGGTTCCCGGATCATTAGTTATAGCCATTTCATTTTAAGCGTTCGCGGCTGGAAATCAGGTTTCAGAATCAGAAGTCCGTTTCGCAACGCATTTTAATCCCAATTGGGACCAGATTTTAGCGACGCTACAGTTGAATGAAATCTAGGGTTTTCAGTAAGGTTTTCAATGCAATAGACGGTCTCTCAATCGCATCTGTACGTTAGGAGTTATACACTATTCAATACCGATATGTCAGTTCTGATTCAGCTGAGAATGTTATACGTTCCCATCTTTTAAATTACAGATTAATTAACAAACGATAACGAAATAGGATGAAACCACTTGCGTTTTCTAGATAACAGATTTACCTATAATAAACAGTGGAGTTCCGCAACCTACGAGTTAAGGAAATCTTCTGGTACCCAATACGGAACAGCAAACAACAATTGGAGTCGCTCTGGACTGCAGTCCAGAGTCGCACTCCGATCCAAATATCGTCACCATTTAAGTACAGGAATATCTGGAAACTAGCATAGGGTTAAAGTTCGTCGAGTTGGATTCGATTTGAGCCCTCGAACGCATCATTCCAGTATGTATGCAATTTATGGCGATTTTAACGGTTTTCAGGTACAAGGAAATTTCAGTTTTACGGGTAAACTTGGGGGTAGTTGTTTTAGTCGTTAACGGTCATATTATACAACGAAATTCACACACTAGTTTCATAGGCTTACGGGCCAAACTATACCACTTTGTTCCGTCTAATTTGATGAGTATTTTCCTTGAGAACACACGTCGAACAGGTATGGCACACAATTAATCTAAAATTGTAATTTCATGATTTAAGAAATCTAAGATTATAACTTGAGTAAATAGCATGTAAGCAGGTAAAATACTTGCCTGGAGTCGGCTTGGCGATGCACGGCAGCGGCAACGACACGAACGCATGACGAACGGCGCGGTTAGGGTTCGTGGCCTCGGCTCGCGATTCGGTTTCGTCGTCGGAGTTGTCCGGGGGTGACTCGTGTTCGCTGGAAGCGGAAGGGGTTGCTCTGTGGATCTCCTGGGACGTACTGGGGTCGGCGATGGTCGGCGGCGTAGCTCCGACGATGTGCACAGTAAGTTTCGATGTTGCAGCGAATGTTTGGTGTGGATTTTGGAGAGAGAGATGGTGGCCTCAGGTTTAGAGTGATAGGGATGGTGCTGAGGTTGACGGGTGTCGACGAGGTGGTTCAGGTCGGTTGGGAGCTCGCCGGCATCGGGTGCAAGGGAACGGCCGAGATGGGTGCAGGGGCTTGAGCTCGAGCTCGGTTGAGGGGGTGAGTCAGGGGCTCTGTTGATGGAGAGGCGAAAGCGAGGGAGGAAGGACGGGGAGTCGTCGTCGTCGTCGGGGTGATCTCGGTGGTCGAGTGGTGGGTTCGAAGAGTGGACGAAGGTGACGTCGATGGTGGTGAACGGAGTTGAAGAGGAGATGCGAGTTCGGTTGTAGTGGTGGTAGAGACGAGGGAGACGATGATGGTGACGATGCTTAGGTCGATGGTGAGGCGACGATGAAGGTGAAGGAGGGAGTTTCGGGGAGAGAAAAGATGGGGAAGACAAGAGAGATAGAGGAGTGGAGGAGTCGAGATAGAGAGGGAGAAAGGAGTTGAGACGAGAAGAGGTTGAGGGCGCGCGGTCGTGGTTGGGGTCGCGGGAACGTGGGGCCAACGGCGCGGCGATGTGGCGACGTGGGTCGTGGGTTGAAGGAGAAGGGAGAAAACGAGCGGGAAAAACTTACGTTGGGGGAGAAGAGGAGTTATAAGGCGGGTCGGGTAGGAGTGAGCGGGCCGCGGCCGAAGGGAGTGGGCTGGCAAAAAAAAAAGGATTAAAGGAAATGGAACAAGCGGGCCGGGCCGGGGTTTTGGAATTTAAAAGATTTGTGAGGAGAAGAGAATGAGGGCCGGGCTTGGTGAGCTGGGCCAGATAATTTGGGGGAGAAATAATTGGGGTAAGGAAAGGAGTGGGCTGGGCCGAGGTTAGGGATTACTAAAAAAGATAAAGGAGTTCTGGACTCGGGGTTGGGCCTGTGGGGAAATTTGAGGATTAAATTTAGTTAAAGGAATTTGGGTTGAGGGAATTTTGGAAGGAAAAGGTTTTGGGTTTTTAATAAAAGAAATTGGAGTTTAATTTTATTGATAAAAGAAAAATGGTGCTTAGAAGAAATAAAATCATAAACAAAATAAATAAAATTCTAAAGTAACAAAATATGGATTTTATTATAAAAGAGGCAGGGTATTATATCATACCACCCTTACAAAAATTTCGTCCTCGAAATTTAAAACTAAACGAAAAGTTGTAAAATTAGAAGCGAAAGCTACCATATCATAAACTAACTCATAATGATTTACTTACAACGGGTGGATGAAATTTGTGAAGATATATATATATATATATATATATATATATATATATATATATATGCAAGAACAACGTACAACAGAAGGGATTTAAATAAGTATACAGCAGGAACAACTATGAGGACGAACTATAAGTACACGAGAATATAGTTAACAATAACGAACGGAAATAATCAAGGCGTGTTCAATGAAATCGAAACCCAAATGTGTGCACATCTAAGTATATCAAAATAGCAAACAGAAATAATAAGTATAAGGCTCAACCACTTATAATAGTAAGCATATGCATAATACTCGAAATAAGGTAACGATAATAAAGTAGTGAAAGATTTGTTGGTAGGTTAAAACATTTTAGGATGACGTATCAATAAAATAAGTTTAAAATGATTTAGAAAACTTGTATAGTGAAATTAAGAAACATGGACCAAAAGTATGCGCGGTGTAAAGTTGCGCTACTAGAAAAAAATAAGGATAATAGTAGTGTGCTTTAAAATACATAAAACTAGGTAGTCGATAACACGCACTTTTCGACAAATACAAGATAATGGAAACCAAATTTCGAATAATAAAGTCCCTAAATATATATAGGGTAATAGGAAAACCAGAAATGTATAGGGTTGGTTAGGGTAAGGATCACAAGGAAGTGTGGCTCAATCAGAAAGTCGAAGTGTGGCGGCTTTCGGCTGAAGATCAAGGGAATTGGGATCGGGTCAGCACAGGGAGTAATGGTGAGCAATAAAGGACTACAAGGGAAACGCATGGGGAGGATAACGGTCGGTACATCCTATGAATCAAGAATTTAAAGGGTTAGCGAACTCGGAAGTTTCTCTAAAATTTTCTCCTCCCAGAAGGATCTCAAACGAGACGCAGACAAAGGATGGAGGGTGAACCTCAAAAGATCGGGTGTGGTATTTGTTAATCTGAGTGAGGGATAGAACAATGTAAGGAGTAGAGGTGAACAAATCTCTGTAGGAAAATAATTGTATAAAAGAAATAATCAAGCATCAAGGGAACTAAGAAGATCGAAGGATTTGTGAACTTGGCAATTCATTCCATTCTAGAAAGTTTTAAACAAAGACTCATCAAAACGAAATGTAGCCCTAAACTATACACAGATTTTATTTGGCCAAGGAAGACAACATCTAAAAGAAATCCCGTTAGTCGCGGTTGTGGAGATTCAGCAGGTTGCGGTAGGCTCGCGCACTCAGGTAGGGGCGTTCACTTCCATAGCGCCTCGCAGGTATCGCCATTGGGAGTTCTTCCACCGCAGGGTCTTTATCTTCTGGTCCTTCTTCCTCGGATGGAGCTTCTTCGTCGATGTCCGATTCCATGTGATTCTCTTCTTCTAGATTCTCTCCCATGGGGTTTTCCTCCACTGGATTTTCTTCTATCGATTCTTTCTCGGGGTCTTCCTCTATCGGGTTCTCCTCAGGGTCTTCTTCCTCTTCGTCGGAATCGCCTATCATGTCAAACTCTGGGGCGGCTTCTCCTTCGTCCTCTGAATCGTTGTTTTCGAAATTGACCTGGGGACCGTTGATCTCATCGTCGGAATTCATCAGTGTGCGGTCTAAGGAAACGCATGACTGTGCATCCTCATCTAGATGCGGCGCTGCTCCAGGATGGGCCATGTCTTGAAAAGAAAGTGTCATGATTAGACAACGGAACCCATCAAGAAAATAGTTAAGTGTACGAAGTATAGAAAGATATGCGGTGGCAGGAATTGAAAAATATCAGGATAACAATGTTGTGATGAGGAATATTATAAATAAGGAGAAAACAAGAGAATGATACATATATTACGATTCAAAGTTTTATTGCATTCAACTAAAAATCCAACGGATACAAGGTTTCAAACTGAAAGAAATATTTATAAGAAGATGACAACATTATTACTGAAAGTAGAGAAACATGAAAATTCTTCTTTGATCACTAGACCGCTGCATCCTCGTCACGCAAATTGGATCCTGTGTTGGGTCCGCTTTATCCTCGAAATGCGAACTATGCAGTAATCCTCACTTGGCAGAAGTGGGCAGTGTGGATGAGTCTCCTCCTTGTAGTTCTTTCCTTTCTGGGCAACCGTTGATGAGATGTTTGTTGGACCCGCATATCAGACATTTCCCTTAGGCTCGGCGACAATCCCTCTGAAGATGTCCTGGCCTCTTACAATACCCACAACATGGGGTCTTCTGCTGATTCTGTCGCGGGAAAACAAATTGGCGCTTCATCTTCTTCTCTTTTCCTTGTCTAACGGGGATCCTTTTATGATTGGAGACTCCCGCTGGTGCCTGACTCACCCGCATTCTCAGTCCTTCAGCTAACAAGTCGTTTGTTCGCTCCTGCGCTTCTTTCAAACCTTGCAGTACACTCAGGATCTCAACGGTCTGATTCTGGGGAGTGGAGATAGAGGAAGAGTCGTTGAAAGACATGATCTTGAAACAATAATTTTGAAAATGCTATAAGTCACAAACTATACGAATCAAAATATAATATGGATGGGACAAAGATTCAAGAATATCAGAGGTGATGAATTTATTACAAGTGGAGAATCAACTGTATGAATCTGAGTCACTTAAACAGAGTATGGTAGTGTAAGTGTGAGGTAGTTCACAATTACAACCACGTAACTTTGCCAAGTCATCTGAAGCCTTAGCGAATGGATAGCAGAACACTCAATGAGAATATGGATCAAGGATATCAAGTTTACAATCTAGACTGAGGGATGTCTTAGACTGTCAAGCTCAACGCGGAAGACTGCAATCCCAATTGAAACAAAACCTGGCTCTGATACCAACTAAACCATGTCACGCCCCGCTTCCCAAAATACGGAATACGAGGGGTAAACAAGGCCAGCCATGCTCCTACGGTCAAGGAAAAGTCCTGCCGTAGTCACACTTCGGCTTCTAGTTTTTCATGGTAAACAGTAAATAATGCGCAGGTAATGAGAAATGCAGTAACTGAAACGAAACAATATAAAGAACTGACCTGATAGGAACTAAAGGTATAACCCTGGATAGCAAGTCGAGGTGTCTGTGATATACAACTAGTCCTTGTCCAGGCTAAATCTTCTCCTCACACTGAGCATGCATACTCAGGTCGTCAGAGCGACACAATAGCAATATAATATGTATAAAATCATGTGACAACTCTAACAGTGGTAATAGATATGTATAACAGTAAATCAATGACAACATGAATATGAATGTGCAATAATCAATGCAGCGGAACAGTAAAAGCAGTAGAACGATATGCCACGTATGTCAACACAGTAAGTAAGATATATCAATGCCAGTATCCCTATCAGTCTCTAAGTCTCACTGTATAGGTCACTAAGCCTATCGTCAGTCCAAGTGTGAGAGTCAACCACTCGCGAGTGTCCTCCACTCAAGGGTAGAACCCAAGGGCAAGGGACCACGGGCTCAACATGTATATCACGGTGATAATCACATACCCTGTAAATCTCCATATATCTCCCTAAATATATAAGCCGGCATGGGACTCCCGAGATTCTGTTGAACTCACACTTAAACTATCCCACACCCCGTGGTCTACATCAAACGCTAACCATAACCCTAAATACCAATCGGTCTGTGACAAGTCTGCGCGAGAACTGGAAGCAGGACCTCCATCAAGCACATCCCGACTAATACCTAAGATAAATGGCAGTATCTGGTGTCTTATCTGTGACACCCGTGCAAGAGCTTCCATAAGTGTGCCATTCCACTTATAGTCACACGTACACGTGTCCCACAGACGTCGACAATGCAATATAATAATAAGGTCACGATTGTGTACAAGTACGTATCACTTTCACTTATTCACTGATACACGATCACTGACATACTTGCCACAATCATCACTAATACCTAACACTGGGTAATGCACGTTATCACTAAGTTATCAATGCAGTGACATGTGTATGATATGATGCGTGAACAGTATATAAAGCATTGTTTAGGATGTCTTGAATTAATAACCTACCACTTGCATAATTTATCATAAATCATACGGTTACAATTTAGTGAGACGATGAACAGGTAGTAATTATTATGTTCAGTTATCTATCCATAGAATTTATTTTCACGCCAATCGGGTTCCCGGATCATTAGTTATAGCCATTTCATTTTAAGCGTTCGTGGCTGGAAATCCGGTTTCAGAATCAGAAGTCCGTTTCGCAACGCATTTTAATCCCAATTGGGATCAGATTTTAGCGATGCTACAGTTGAATGAAATCTAGGTTTTTCAGTAAGGTTTTCAACGCAACATACGGTCTCTCAATTGCGTCTGTACGTTAGGAGTTATACACTATTCAATACCGATATGTCAGTTCTGATTCAGCTGAGACTGTTATACGTTCCCATCTTTTAAATTACAGATTAATTAACAAACGATAACGAAATAGGATGAAACCACTTGCGTTTTCTATCTAACAGATTTAACTATAATAAACAGTGGAGTTACGCAACTTACGAGTTAAGGAAATCTTGTGGTACCCAATACGGAACAGCAAACAACAATTGGAGTCGCTCTGGACTGCAGTCCAGAGTCGCACTCCGATCCAAATATCGTCACCATTTAAGTACAGGAATATCTGGAAAATAGCATAGGGTTAAAGTTCATAGAGTTGTCTTCGATTTGAGCCCTCGAACGCATCATTCCAGTATATATGCAATTTATGGCGATTTTAACGGTTTTCAGGTACAAGGAAATTTCAGTTTTACGGGTAAACTTGGGGGTAGTTGTTTTAGTCGTTAACGGTCATATTATCCAACGAAATTCACAAATTAGTTTCATAGGCTTACGGGCCAAACTATACCACTTTGTTCCGTCTAATTTGATGAGTATTTTCATTGAGAACACATGTCGAACAGGTATGGCACACAATTAATCTAAAATTGTAATTTCATGATTTAAGAAATCTAAGATTATAACTTGAGTAAATAGCATGTAAGCAAGTAAAATACTTGCCTGGAGTCGGCTTGGCGATGCACGGCAGCGGCAACGGCACAAACGCGTGACGAACGGCGCGGTTAGGGTTCGCGGCCTCGGCTCGCGATTCGGTTTCGTCGTCGGAGTTGTCCGGGGGTGAGTCGTGTTCGCTGGAAGCGGAGGGGGTTGCTCTGTGGATCTCCTGGGACGTACTGGGGTCGGCGATGGTCGGCGGCTCAGCTCCGGCGATGTGCACAGTAAGGTTCGAGGTTGCAGCGAATGTTTGGTGTGGATTTTGGAGAGAGAGATGGTGGCCTCGGGTTTAGAGTGATAGGGATGGTGCTGAGGTTGACGGGTGTCGACGAGGTGGTTCAGGTCGGTTGGGAGCTCGCCGGCGTCGGGTGCAAGGGAACGGCCGAGATGGGTGCATGGGCTCGAGCTCGAGCTCGGTTGAGGGGGTGAGTCAGGGGCTCTGTTGATGGAGAGGCGAAAGTGAGGGAGGAAGGACGGGGAGTCGTCGTCGTCGTCGTCGGGGTGATCTCGGTGGTCGAGTGGTAGGTTCGAAGAGAGGACGAAGATGACGTCGATGGTGGTGAACGGAGTTGAAGAGGAGATGCGGGTTCGGTTGTAGTGGTGGTAGATACGAGGGAGACGATGATGGTGATGATGCTTGGGTCGATGGTGAGGCGACGATGAAGGAGAAGGAGGGAGTCTCGGGGAGAGAAAAGATGGGGAAGACAAGAGAGATAGAGGAGTGGAGGAGTCGAGATAGAGAGGGAGAAAGGAGTTGAGACGAGAAGAGGTTGAGGGCGCGCGGTCGTGGTTGGGGTCGCTGGGACGTGGGGGCAACGGCGCGGGGATGTGGCGACGTGGGTCGTGAGTTGAAGGAGAAGGGAGAAAACGAGCGGGAAAAACTTACGTTGGGGGAGAAGAGGAGTTATAAGGCGGGTCGGGTAGGAGTGAGCGGGCCGCGGCCGAAGGGAGTGGGCTGGCAAAAAAAAAGGATTAAAGGAAATGGAACAAGCGGGCCGGGCCGGGGTTTTGGAATTTAAAAGATTTGTGAGGAGAAGAGAATGAGGGCCGGGCTTGGTGAGCTGGGCCAGATAATTTGGGGGAGAAATAATTGGGGTAAGGAAAGGAGTGGGCTGGGCCGAGGTTAGGGATTACTAAAAAAGATAAAGGAGTTCTGGACTCGGGGTTGGGCCTGTGGGGAAATTTGAGGATTAAATTTAGTTAAAGGAATTTGGGTTGAGGGAATTTTGGAAGGAAAAGGTTTTGGGTTTTTAATAAAAGAAATTGGAGTTTAATTTTATTGATAAAAGAAAAATGGTGCTTAGAAGAAATAAAATCATAAACAAAATAAATAAAATTCTAAAGTAACAAAATATGGATTTTATTATAAAAGAGGCAGGGTATTACAGTCATCCACGTACAATACGAGGAATGTGACATTTCTCCCTACAGTCTTCTTATAAACACAAGCGTCATCTGGATTTTTGATGAAATCAAACTCTTTGATAACATCATCAAAACAGATGTTCCAACTCCGTGATGCCCGCTTTAATCCATAAATGGATTTAAGCAACTTACATGCTTTTCCGCTGCTCCCACTGTCAATGAAACCCTCTGGCTGATCCATATAAACGCATTCATCTAAATCACCATTTAGAAATGCAGTTTTAACGTCCATCTGCTAGATTTCATAGTCGTAGTGAGCAGTAATAGCAAGTAGGATCCGAATGGATTTAAGCATGGCTACCGGAGAGAAAGTCTCTTCATAGTTCAAACCTGGTCTTTGATGAAAACCTTTCGCTACCAACATTGCTTTAAGGGTCTCTACCTGTCCATCTACACCGATCTTTCTTTTAAAGATCCATTTGCAGCCTACAGTTTTTATTCCGGAGGGTACATCCTCCAAAGTCCATACTTTGTTGGTGTACATGGACTCCATTTCGAATCTTATGGCATCCAGCCATTTCACAGAGTCACCACTCGTGATAGCTTGATGAAAACTGGCAGGATCATTATCATCCATGATACAATCTTCTCTATCACCATCAAGGAGAAAACCGTAGTATCTCTCCGGTGGGCGAGAAGTCCTACTAGATCTACGGAGTGGCTGAGGTTCGTTAGATTCTGTTACAATATCAGGTTCAGACAAGTCGTCATTTGTAACTTGTGTTTCTAGAAGCTCTTCTAGATCTACCACATTACCATCAGCATCATTTGGAAAAATCTCATTTTCTAAAAATGTGGCATACTGAGAAACAAACACCTTTTGTTCCTCCTTGTGGTAGAAAAGATACCCAAACGATTGTTTTGGATATCCCACAAATATACATTTGACTGATCGTGTCTCGAGTTTGTCTGGATTCTGCTTTTTGATAAAAGCCGGACAACCCCAAATCTTAACTCGTTTAAGAGATGGTCTCTTCCCATGCCATATCTCATATGGAGTGGTAGACACGGTCTTGGTTGGAACTTTGTTTAACAGAAAAGCTGCAGTTTCCAATGCATGCCCCTAAAACGAGAGGGGTAACTCAGAATCACTCATCATGGATCGTACCATATCTAATAGGGTACGATTCCGCCGCTCTGACACACCGTTGTGCTGTGGTGTGTAAGGTGGAGTGAGCTGAGAGAGAATCACATTCTCTTTTAGGTAGTCCAAGAACTCAGTACTTAAGTACTCTCCACCTCGATCTGATCGAAGTTTCTTGATTCTCATTCCTGTTTGGTTTTCTACTTCAAATTTATACTCCTTGAATTTCTTGAAAGCTTCAGACTTATGCTTTATCAAAAACACATGACCGAATTTTAAGAAATCATCAGTAAAAGTTATGAAATATGAAAAACCTCTTCTTGTATGTGTAGACATTGGCCCACATACATCACTATGTATGAGGCCTAGGAGCTCAGTAGCTCTTTCTCCGTGTCCTGTAAACGGAGTTTTGGTCATTTTACATTTGATACAAGACTGGCAAGTTGCATAAGATTTATACTCAAAAGAATTTAAATATCCATCCTTATGAAACTTGTTTAGTCTTGTTTCATTAATATGACCAAGTCTACAATGCCAAAAAAAAAGCTTCATTTATATCTAAAAATTTTCTTTTATTTGTGTGTTGAACGTTGAAAACTGTGTGTTGATTAAGGACGTATATCCCGTTATTTAGTGTATCACAACAAATCAACTCTTGATTAAGTCTAATGTTCATAATATTGTGTTGCACAGCAAAATGATACCCTTCATTGTCTAACAAGGAAACGGATATAATATTACACTGCATACTTGGCACAAAATAACATGGGTTCAAAACCAATATACAACCCGACGGCAACCCTAGGTGATACTCTCCCACTGAAACTGCATTTACATTGGAACCGTTTCCAACTTGGAGAGTATGATCACCTATCTTCAGAACTCTGCTATTTCTCAACGCCTGCACAGAATTGCAAATATGAGAAACTGAACCGGTATCCAATACCCAGGAAGCAGAGTTAATAGAAAAACAGTTTTCAATTACGAACACACCTGAAGCTGAAGCATCACCATGCTTCTTCTTGAGTTCTAGGTACTCAATGCAGTTCCGCTTCCAGTGTCCCGTCTTTTTGCAGTGGAAACATTCTCCTTTTCCCGATTCCCCAACCTTGGACTTGTCCTTCCCCTTAACCTTTTTGACTCCACCCTTAGGTTTGGTGGGTTTCTTCTACATCTTTCTCTTGCCCTTAGCCTTCAGGCGAGAGGAGGATGATGGCCCAACATACGAAACGGGAGTCATTACTGACTTCAGCGTACTCTCTTCACTCCTTAACATATTAAGAAGTTCATGTAGTTGTTAGTTATATGTATGCCCTAGAGGCCATTACTGTACATATGATGTATATTGTAGTGGATGCTAGGACGTATATAGGGAGGACTTTCTTGCTCGACATGATAGTATGCTATCTGGTTGATCTTTACCTTAACGTGTATACTGATTGTCTCTCTGTTACATGTTGGTAAAGCCCTTAGGATGTGTGCTTGACTACCTGGACTATGATGCGGATCATACTAGTGGGGACATGGTAGTCCATAAGTACATCCTTCAAAGTCCCTAGTCGTGGGTGTATCGAGACGGGGCATCGATATACCAGAGTAGACTAGCGTGTACCTTCTCGACCCATACAGATGGGCGATGGATGATCCCATATCCATTGGTGTTTGACATCGGAGATGATATACGGGTGCTCAGTAGAGACTGGGTACACTGGACGGACTCGCCGAGAACTCCCAGATGGTATTATACCTCACGTCAGATGGCAGTTCTCTGGTGACACTGGTACAGAGTAGTCTGTTGACCCGAGATCGTCATAGAGTCTTGTGTGGTTCCCACTGTGCTTTGATTTCCATCTTACCACGTCCAAGAGGGCGTGCAAAACGGTGGTTTTTGGGTACAGTCCCGAGTCACATGGAGGCAATGAGCGATAGGAGGGGATTCGTCTCTCCCGGTATAGGGGGTTGATGTTGCGCTGTGTTCGATTGGCTATAACAGGAAATTCCTGGCCAGGGTTGCTGAGATTTACTGGTAAGTGTTACCAGTAGTTTCTCGAACAGTTATAGACCTCATATCGACACGACTTATCGAGCTATTGGGGTCTGACGTTTACCACCCCTAGGCGAGATATGCGACATATCAGACGATCAGACCGGACTGTACGGTAGTGTTACTGGTCGGATTCACTGGAGTGTGAGCGGGCTTGCTCGTCGATCTTCAGATCGCTCAATACCCGGGTGGCCGTTATGTTTAGCAGACCGCTTGCGGCTTGTGGGTGTTTGATATGATCATCATCTGCTGCCGGCGTATTGACGAGTCTTTAGAGTCCTACACAGAGGTTTCCTGGCTCAAGCGAAACGAAATAGGAGCGCATATGAGATATGTACGGGACCGAGAATAATACGGTATGTGATACTGTATTCGATTCTCGCGATGTGACATTGATCGGTTATATGCGATATAGCCGGGTTATCGGATCAAGTGTTGATTCGATAAGATGTTACTAATGGTACCAGTCGGTTATGTGCGTCATGACCGGATCGTTAAATCAAGCGTTGATTTAATGATTTAATGCATAATTGTATATTTGATATATTACTTTGCATTAACTAGTATCGGTTCACTTTAAAATGGATTTTCTCACTCGGGTGTGCGCATTATATATGCTATATGATTTTGTGCACATGATTGTATCATGTTTGATGATGCATGCTAAATTGGTTAAGTGTAAAGATTAAACTATGGTTGTGAATGGTTAGGGTTATGTTTTCTTTTTCATTTATTTATTTATTAGTTATTCATTTGGAAAAGAAAATTAAAAGCAAAAAAAGGGAAAATGGTTGCTATTTTGTTTTGTTCATGAATCTTCATGAAGCTTTGACTTAGTTAACCATTTTGTCTCATGCTTAACCCTAACCACTCCACTAACCGTAGTTCACTCTCTACAACTAACCATGGTCATGTTATGATAAGAATGAGTTTCTTTTCTAATTAAATAAATTCTTATCATAATACTCATCTTCTTCTTGCTCTTCTTCTTCTTCATTTCTTCTTTGAAGAAAAGCTTGACCATCAATGGCAACTTGATGAAATGAGTGAGAAATCCAATTCTAAAGTCTATCCACTTCCTATTTCTTCATCCTCTACCTCTTGCCAAGTAGTAGAGTGTGTTTTCTTCACAAGTTTCATGACTTGGTGAAGTGAGAGCTTGATCTTGCGATGCTTCGACGTAGATCATCTTCGGCATGGACATCGACGACCTAGCTTGCCCATTCTCCGACGAAGCCGACGCTAGAGCCCGAATTTGATTTGGACAGCGGAGAGGACCTCGTTGCGGAGCCGTGGAGGTGGAGCACCGGATCTACAAAGGTTGTATTTCCGTATCTCTTAGTTAAGTGTTAACTAGTTAGCTTTTTCGCCTAAACTTCTAGCAAACGATCCGTAGTCGGGTCTCTCGGCACCCATAAATTTTTATATTGGCATGTTCGATGCCTTGTGAGACCTCACTAGGGTGCCTAGGAACCCTACAGTGGTATCAGAGCCTAGCTAGAGCCTTAGGCGAAGTCTAGACGGAATTTGAAGTCCGATCGAACCAAAACCCGAACCCGGATCATGCTCTCTGTACTTTTTTGAAAACAGTGATTTTTTCAACATTAAAAATATGCAGAAAAATCAGCAGGTGAATATAAGTGGTACTGTGAAATTCGTGCCCCTAACTCCTTCATACTGCCGCGGTTCCGCGGCATGAGCAAGGCTCGTGCGGCGGTTCCGCGGCGGTACGGCCACTTTATTTAATACTTTTTACACAGTATCTCATAATTATTAATGCTGGATTTTCTGGGAATTTTTAATATTTATTCCAGAGTTGAATGTTCTGGGTTGATTTGGGGATTCGGTGTTTCGATCGGGGTATCAAATTTTGTCTATTTGGCTTTCCGGATAAATTTTAGAATATGTTAAAAAGTTCGACCGGATATAAATACCCAATTTTTCCCCTGTCGGGAAATTTCCAAGTGTTGGATTTTTCCGTAGTTTAACGACGTTCTAAGTAGTGCAAGTAACGCGATGGTCCCTCCAGAAGACAACAAACCTTAACTCGATTATGTGACCGTCTTGAACTGCCCTTTGAACCTTCGGGTTTGGGGCAGTACGGCGTGCCACATGTGAGGCGTTGGCTTGACCCTTCTACGGCTGGACCGTTGGTACTGAGGTACGAACTGAATGTTGTTAGACTAGTTTCATGTGTTGATCTGTATCGGGAAAACTTGGGTGTTCGATTGTTCGATCGGAAAGTTTAACATTTTCTGTTTATCTGGAATGGGATACAATAATTGGAATTCACAAAAAGTTATGAGATAACTGAATGAATGTTATAAACATAGCAGTTTAGTCTTACTTGATCGGTTGCCACGGAATTTTAATGTGATCAAAAGTCCGTCGCAATCACGTAGCGTACGCGGATACTCGCCGGGTAAACTTAATAGACAGCCTCACTCCATAGCCCCGACCAAGTGACTGTAGGAGAACCCCGTCGCCGAAAGCATCCGTTCGGGTGCTCGCGGCAGCGGTGTTCCGCCTTGGTGCACTTCGTCGACAGTATCGGGGGTGCGGCCGTCTACTAAAGTTTGCGATGAGTATTCGATCAGGATGTCGGGAATCCTGTTGAATTCACCGACTTGACATTGAAAAGTGTTTTCGATAATGAGACTAAAATGCGGGGTTTATAATTGTTAGGCATGCGATGTCTAAGTAATTCATTTGGTCAGGCATGCGATGTCTGAGGTGGTTGCGGATTCCAACTGTTGTAGTTTTACACTTTCTTTTCTGTGACCGTAAGTGTAATATGTGATATCGCCGGTTTCGTTGCTATATGTCAACGACAATTGGGATACGCATGTTTACTTACGTTGATGACATGTGATGTTATGTGTTGCAGGATATATTATATTGGATCGTCGTGTTTGAATAGCCGGGGTTTTTTTTATGTGAGATGAGTGTTTTTCATTTTCATTCATGTAAAAACTTGTATGTAATATTCTTTCATTGGGGTGCTTCCAGGTTGCGGAAGTAGTCACCGTTTGTATATTATTTACTTTTCTGCACTAGGATAGACCCAAGGAGGGGAGCACAAGTAACCGGGTTCTAGGGTCCAGAGGGAGACCAACTCGAGGAGTCGAGTCTGGGTCTCCTAACCCTAGAATTGGTAGGGTTGCTTGCCGCTCTCGTAGGGGTCTAGGGGTGTGGGATTGGCTATTCATCACGACCGTGGAATCCGTGTTTTATACTGGCTCGTATTGAAAACACGGACGTCCTAGTATATCCAATATTTCATATGTTTCTTCTGCTGCGATATCTGTGATGTGATCATGTGATGTTCTGTGATAGATACTGCATATAGTATATATGATATATTATATAGGCGTTACTTATGTTTTACACCCGCGCTAGCCCTGCCCCGCTCTGCCGTTAGTTACCTAACCTAACGGTGCACGAGGGGACATCGAGGCGAATGCGGATGGCATAAGTGTACATCGTATTTATCTATGATGTTTAGGTACTTAAATGATGGGATTTCATTAATGTGATTAATGAAATAAAAGAAACCTAAGATGTTGTAGAATCGAATTTCAAAATAAAACAGGTAGCTACAGTTCTTGCTTTGCACAGCGGTATATACGATATATCCTGCACCTTATTCGATGAGGAAAGGACCGAGATCCCTTCACCGGGAGTGACTCCTTTAGCAATAACTGGCAGATGCTACACACTCGGTTTGTCTTTTGATTGCTTTTAAAAGTTTTTGCTTTGCACAGTGATATATGTGATATATCCCGCACCTCATTCGACGAGGAAAGGACCGACGATCCCTTCACCGGGAGTGACTCCTTTAGCGAAACTAGAAAAGCCTCAAAAACACTCCATTTCAAAATTCATTCGATCCTACAACGATATCAAGTTCATTACGCAATAGGTTTTCAGAAAAACCTGTCGTAGCCCTCCGTCATTTCAGATATGTACTAGTTAGTATTCGTGCTGCGGTAGTTTGGCATTCGTCAAGGCGTAGTGTACGGTAGCTAACTAGTATTTATCTGCTTGAGCATATGATGCGATTGGATTAGGGTATTCGTACGGCGTTGTTTGGCATTCGTCAAGGGTCGTGCGGGTGGGTTTAATTCGATCAAGAAATGTACGGGTTGAACTTGACTAGTGGACTATGGGTTGTTTGGCATTCGTCAAGGTCATAGCGAGCTAGGGGCAAAATATTATCGGGAATTTCAAGTGTTGAAATTTGCAATGAGATTGCATACCTTCTATGAGATAGTTGGATCCCGATACCCGCTGTGAGTAATTGTTACTCCTGGGAGAGTTTTATATATTACAATTAGCCGATCAAGTAGGTGTCTAGAAAGGTGTTAACGAGGTTACGCCTCTGGGAAAACGAGGTTTACATTAATTAGGTTCGTGCGAAAGCACGGGGGACCTCCCACAAAGTACCGACACTGGCCTGGCTGAAAGATTGGCGAACTTGTAGTGTGTAATTAATCCCGGCTAGTCTTTCCTTTTAGGGTTTGAAGGAAGATTTGATAAAAAGCAGTGGGAGCCATCCTGATTAGATAAAATAATAACCAATCTATTCTTGCAAGAGCGCACGCTGAGTGTTTTCTTCTCTCTCTCTCCAGGTAGCGACCATATCACGCCTTAATCAAGATAATAATACGGAATATTGACCGAACCCGCTTGTTATACTGAGCTGGGGAACGTTAGTCCCGCTCCAACTTATAATTGTTATAAGACAGAGCAGGAAATTGGGGATTACCAGAATTCCCGTGCCGCCCAAACGAAGAGAGTGCATGCTGATGCATCATCTTCGGGTGTGTTCATTACAAAGAACTGTTTCTCCGTATCCTCTACGTCCTGGGTATGTGATACCAGATCAGGATCCCAGATATGTAATCTGTTACATAGGGCTACAGAAAGGTAGAGAACTGAGAACGGGTGATAAGTTTCATGAGGCAGAAAACGGGGCAAGTGTTGCAGCCAAGTCTGTTGGTCACTGTCACCCTGTATTACCAATACATTGATTCTAAACGAATGTTATTAGATACCGAACCTGATATACAAAATCATATCACTCTCTTTATTAGTAAAGAAATGATAAAATTTTGTATTGTTGGATAATGTTTTGAACATTTCCTATATCAAAAGTTGATCGGTTCAGGCACGTTATCTAAAAGCGTTGATGTTCTAAATCAAACTACAGTTCTTAGTATACGGATCACACACAAGAGGAAGAGTTCAGAAATGAACGAATTCTTCTTGAGGCATTGTAGACTAGGTCAGATCAATGCGACCCGACTGGCTAGAGTTACATAAAGATGCATATTTAAATCAGTTTGAATTTACATCTTGTGAAACTCGCCAGTCATGTCACAAAGATAAGATGACCATAGCTCCGTTTACTGGAAACAGAGAAAGAGTTAATGAACTCTTGGGACTGATACATGATGATGTATGTAAGGTCTCCAGTCTACACATGCCAGGACTGGTTCTTTATACTTCATTACATTCTCTGATGATCTTTTGAGATTCAGACCTATGTTCCTGTTGAAACACAAGTCCGAACCTTTTGAGATATTCACAGAATATAAGCGAGAAGTAGAGAACCAAAATACGGGTATAAGTATTATGTCCTTTGATGCGATCAAGGAGGAGAATATTTGAGCACGGAATTCCTGGACTATTCTAAAGGAGAATGAGATTCTCTCTCAGCATTACTCCTCCGTATACACCATAGTACGATGGTATGTCGGGGCGGAGCAGATACACCCTATTTGATATGGTGTGCTCTATAATGAGTAATACTGAGCTACCTATTTCCTTTTGGGTGTTATGTACTTGAGAAGCTGCATACCTATTGAATAGGGTTCCAATCAAATCAGTTGCCTACCGCTTCATATGTGATATGGAAAGGGAAGAGCCCATATCTTAAGTTGGTTAAGATTTGGGGTTGTCCGGCCTATGTCTAAAAGCAAAATCCGGACAAGCTCGAGGCAAGGTCTGTTATGTAGAACTGGAAATGGTCCAGCTATACAAACTACAGCAGATGATTTGGTAGAACCAAAGGATTCAGTAGATTCCAATGAACCTTAGCCTCTCCGCCGATCTAGTAGGGTTCCTCACCCACCTGAGAGATACTTCGGTTTCTCTATGACAGTGGGAGCGAGGATTGCATCATGAGATGATGACCCAACTAGTTTCGAGCTGGCCATCAGGAGTAGGACTCTGTAAGAATGGCTGGATGTTTATCGATCTGAGATGGAATCCTTATACACCAACAAAGTATGGACTTTAGTTGCTATATCTGAAGGGTTAAATCCCCATCAGGAGCAAGTAAATCTTGAGAAGATTACTTGGTGTACATGGAAAAGTTGAGACTTTCAAAGCTAGAATTGTTAAAGGTTTTCGTCATCGACCAGGCGTGGATAATGATGAAACCTTTTCCAGTAGCTATGCTTAAGTCCATCCAGATCCTACTTGTCACGGCTACATACCACGACTGCGATATCTGGTGGTTGGGTGTCTTGACTGCTTTTCTAAATGATGATTTAGAAGAGAGCGTCTATAAGTACACAGCCAGAGGGCTTCGTAGACAGTGGGAGCAGCGGAAACGTGTGCAAGATGTTTTATATGATAAAGCAGGCATCGCGGAGTTGGAATATCTGTTTTGATGAATTAGTCAAAGAGTTTGACATCATCAAAATGGTAGATGAACCTTGTATAAACAAAAAGGTAGTAGGGAGTATGGTGGTGATCCTCATAGAGTACGTGGATGACATACTCTTGATAAGAAAGGAGTTTTCTTATGCTACGCTCGATCGATCTCCGTTTATCACAAAGATTCTCCGTGAAGGATCAAAGTGATACCTCCTAAATCCTGGATTTTGGATCTATGAGATAGATCTAATTGGATTTAGGATTCTCACTAGTTGTAGTGAGATGGTGTCAATCGATCCTGAGGAGAATCGCTGGAAGGGTTCCAGTGTGATAAAGACGACTGAATGTCAGTCACAGGCATTGTCTTTACCCTCAGTGGAGGGACGGTATGGTGGAAAAGTTCCAATCTAGATACCGTGACATACTAGACGATAAAGGCTAGATACATCGCTACTTAAGATGCTACCAAAGAGGCAGTCTGGGTGTATATTGGTTCATGAGATGAACTACGTTCCAACCATTGTGAGACAATGGAGTTGTGGCTTATGCCAAGGAACGCCGGTCCCATCAGTGATCCAGACATATTCTAAGGCAGTATCACTTGATCATGGAGATGGTTGATCTCCAAGGTGATCGAGGTTTGGAGAGTAGACTCAGAGGACAACACAGCGGATCCACTCACAAAGGCCTGTTCCCAGAGAGAGACTTTTATGGGATGGTTGAGTATGAGATACTACAACCACTGCTACGGATGGCCCTAGTGCAAGTGGGAGATTGTTAGTTATATGTATGCCCTAGAGGCCATTACTGTACATATGATATATATTGTAGTGGATGCTAGGACGTATATAGGGAGGACTTTCTTGCTCGACATGATAGTATGCTATCTGGTTGATCTTTACCTTAACGTGTATACTGATTGTCTCTCTGTTACATGTTGGTAAAGCCCTTAGGATGTGTGCTTGACTACCTGGACTATGATGCGGATCATACTAGTGGGGACATGGTAGTCCATAAGTACATCCTTCAAAGTCCCTAGTCGTGGGTGTATCGAGACGGGGCATCGATATACCAGAGTAGACTAGCGTGTACCTTCTCGACCCATACAGATGGGCGATGGATGATCCCATATCCATTGGTGTTTGACATCGGAGATGATATACGGGTGCTCAGTAGAGACTGGGTACACTGGACGGACTCGCCGAGAACTCCCAGATGGTATTATACCTCACGTCAGATGGCAGTTCTCTGGTGACACTGGTACAGAGTAGTCTGTTGACCCGAGATCGTCATAGAGTCTTGTGTGGTTCCCACTGTGCTTTGATTTCCATCTTACCACGTCCAAGAGGGCGTGCAAAACGGTGGTTTTTGGGTACAGTCCCGAGTCACATGGAGGCAATGAGCGATAGGAGGGGATTCGTCTCTCCCGGTATAGGGGGTTGATGTTGCGCTGTGTTCGATTGGCTATAAGAGGAAATCCCTGGCCAGGGTTGCTGAGATTTACTGGTAAGTGTTACCAGTAGTTTCTCGAGCAGTTATAGACCTCATATCGACACGACTTATCGAGCTATTGGGGTCTGACGTTTACCACCCCTAGGCGAGATATGCGACATATCAGACAATCAGACCGGACTGTACGGTAGTGTTACTGGTCGGATTCACTGGAGTGTGAGCGGGCTTGCTCGTCGATCTTCAGATCGCTCAATACCCGGGTGGCCGTTACGTTTAGCAGACCGCTTGCGGCTTGTGGGTGTTTGATATGATCATCATCTGCTGCCGGCGTATTGACGAGTCTTTAGAGTCCTACACAGAGGTTTCCTGGCTCAAGTGAAACGAAATAGGAGCGCATATGAGATATGTGCGGGACCGAGAATAATACGGTATGTGATACTGTATTCGATTCTCGCGATGTGACATTGATCGGTTATATGCGATATAGCCGGGTTATCGGATCAAGTGTTGATTCGATAAGATGTTACTAATGGTACCAGTCGGTTATGTGCGTCATGACCGGATCGTTAAATCTAGCGTTGATTTAATGATTTAATGCATAATTGTATATTTGATATATTACTTTGCATTAACTAGTATCGGTTCACTTTAAAATGGATTTTCTCACTCGGGTGTGCGCATTATATATGCGATATGATTTTGTGCACATGATTGTATCATGTTTGATGATGCATGCTAAATTGGTTAAGTGTAAAGATTAAACTATGGTTGTGAATGGTTAGGGTTATGTTTTCTTTTTCATTTATTTATTTATTAGTTATTCATTTGGAAAAGAAAATTAAAAGCAAAAAAGGGAAAATGGTTGCTATTTTGTTTTGTTCATGAATCTTCATGAAGCTTTGACTTAGTTAACCATTTTGTCTCATGCTTAACCCTAACCACTCCACTAACCCTAGTTCACTCTCTACAACTAACCATGGTCATGTTATGATAAGAATGAGTTTCTTTTCTAATTAAATAAATTCTTATCATAATACTCATCTTCTTCTTGCTCTTCTTCTTCTTCATTTCTTCTTTGAAGAAAAGCTTGACCATCAATGGCAACTTGATGAAATGAGTGAGAAATCCAATTCTAAAGTCTACCCACTTCCTATTTCTTCATCCTCTACCTCTTGCCAAGTAGTAGAGTGTGTTTTCTTCACAAGTTTCATGACTTGGTGAAGTGAGAGCTTGATCTTGCGATGCTTCGACGTAGATCATCTTCGGCATGGACATCGACGACCTAGCTTGCCCATTCTCCGACGAAGCCGACGCTAGAGCCCGGATTTGATTTGGACAGCGGAGAGGACCTCGTTGCGGAGCCGTGGAGGTGGAGCACCGGATCTACAAAGGTTGTATTTCCGTATCTCTTAGTTAAGTGTTAACTAGTTAGCTTTTTCGCCTAAACTTCTAGCAAACGATCCGTAGTCGGGTCTCTCGGCACCCATAAATTTTTATATTGGCATGTTCGATGCCTTGTGAGACCTCACTAGGGTGCCTAGGAACCCTACAGTAGTTCCTTCTCTATGTTGTGCATGTTGAAGTTAACTATAAATTGGGCAAAAGTGGAGGGGAGGGACTGCAGAATAATATCCGTATATTGTTCATTGTCCATTGTCCAACCAAGGTCCTCAAGCTCTTCTATGAGAGCTATCATCTTCAGAACATGTCTCCTACTGCTGTGCCAGCGGCCATTCGCATCTGAAACAGTTTTCTAGATGCTTCGTATCATAATACGCGAGATTGCTCTCCATACAACCCTTTTGTATGGAGGAATATGGCTTTGACGTCCATATTCTCGTGCTGCTTCTGATGTGTGTTATCCATCGATGCTAGCGCAAGGCATTTTGCTGTGGCACAGTTAGCGTCCCATGTCTGTGGAATTCCCTATCCGCAACTGAAGGTTTATGACCTAGGATGGACGGGGTTGGAGCCGTGAGGATATATGATACCTTATCATAAGTCAAGGCAATGTTTAGATTCCTCAGCCAGTTTTTATAGTTGGTCCCATTCAGCTTGTTTTTATCTAATAGAAGCTCAATTCCTGTCATAGGTATCTGCCATTAAGAGAGAGAATAGAATACACTTAGCGAAAGCTCTTGCAAAGATCAGATTGGTTATTATCTTGTCTAATCGATATCTCCCACTGTTTTTATCAAATTTTCTTTAAAACCTTTTAAAAAGAAAACTAGCCGGGATTAATTACATTCTACAACTTCGCCAACCTTTCAGCCAGGCCAGTGTCGGTACTTGAGGGAGGTTCTCCGTGCTTTCGCACGGACCTAATTAAAATAAACCTCATCTTCCTAGAGGCGTACCCCCGTTTGACACCTTTTTAGACACCTACTGGGTTAGCTAATTGTAAAGTGCAAAATTCTCCTGGGAGCAACTTTTGCTCACAGTGGGATCGGGATCCTACTATCATATAGAAGGTATACAATCTCATTGTAAATTTCAACTCTTGAAATTCCCGATATTATTTTTACCCCTAGTACTCATGACCTTAACTATAGTCAACATATCACAAGCACTAGTCAAGTTCTTCCCGTCATTTCGTGATTAACTAGACCCACCCATATGACCGTTAACTAAAGTCAACATAATCATATGAATGTCCTAACTAATCTGCAGCATATGCAATGTAGGAAGGCATCACTTAGCTACCGTACACTGCGCCTTAACTAAAGTCAAAATACGCAGCACGAATACTAAGTACTCTACTCCTAAAATGACGGAGGGTTGCGGATAGTTTTTAAGAAAACTTTTAACGCTTTGAACTTGATATCGTTGTAGAATCCAATGGGTTTAAAAGGAGTGGCTTAAGCTCCACATTTTGAAACTTGCTTTTTCATAAAAGGCCGAGTGTGTTTCAAATCCGATTCTACAACATCTTTTTAGGTTCATTTATCTTTTATATTAATCTCATTAATGTAGTCCCATCATTTAAATCCTAAGCCATTACAGAAAGAAACGAAAATATAACGTATGCTTATGCCACTCGCATTCGCCACAGTGTCCCGATATGCTCCGTTAGATTACTTAACTAACGGCATGCCGGGACGGGGCTAGCGCGGGTGCAAAACATAAGCAGCGTCTATTATATATCATATATATAATATTCCATTCGTCTTAGATATTTATTAAAAGATCACATCAGATAATAAAAGCAGCAGAAGCACATATAATATATGATATCTAGGAGGTTCGTATTTTGTATTTAGCCAGCAATAGAAAATACGGATTCCACGGTCGCGATGAATAGCCAATCCCACACCCTTAGACCCCTACGAGAGTGGCAAGCGACCCTACCAATTCTGGAGTTTAGGAGACCCGGTCTCGACTCCTCGAGATGGCCTCCCACTGAACCCTAGAAGCCGGTCACTTATGCCCCCTCCTTGGGTCTATCCTAATGCGGAAAAGTAAATAATATACAATACTGATGACAACATTCTCAACCCGGAAGTGCCTCAAATAAAAGAATATTACATATAATTAAATTTTATATGAATGAAAAGAAAACTCTCATCTCACATAAAACCCCCAGCTATTCAATCACGACAATCCTGCACATCAATTCTCATCGACACATAATATCAAATATTATCAACGTAAGTAAGTATGCATACAACGATTGTCGTTGATGTATAGCAACGAAAACCGGCGATACAATAGCTACTATACTTACGGTCACAGAGAAATAAAATGAAAAACTACAACAATTGGAATTGTAACCGCCTTTAGATAACACAAACCCAGAATATCACATATACAAGATTTCATGCCTAACAATGTAAAGCTCGCATTTGGGTCTCATCCATGAAAACACCTTTTCAAAACAAGTCGGATAATTCAACAAGAGTTCCGTTTATTCCCGAGACCGAACTACTAGATTTACACGCAACAAACAAATTTGTAGATTCCAATTATTGTATCGCATACTAATAAACTAGGCGCAGTTAAAAAACATTCGATCAAACGATCGAACACCCAAAGACTTCTCAGAAAGCTCAACACTTGAGCAGTTTTAAAAATTACCAGAAACTGCACCAAGTACATACGGGCCAGCGCAAGAAAGTACAGCCTCACCTGCACCAAAGGTGCCGCGGAACCGCTGCGGAATGACCATTCATGCCGCGGTTCCGCGGTGCTTTGGTGGAGTTAAGGCTTCATATTTCTTATGGGCCCATACAATACCCTGCACGATTTTTTGAGTATTTTTAATATGAAAAAATCCACGTTTTTGAAAAAAGTCCAGAGAGCAACCCCCGGGCGTCGTATTTCGTTCGTTCGAGGTTTTTAACGTCGTCTAGGTTACTCCAAAGCTCTAGCTTGGCTCTGATAACACTGTAGGGTTTCCTTATCACCTCGTATAGAGGCCATTATGTGATAGTGTATGTACTGATGTATGTGTGTGTGTGTGTATATATATTCAGAGGACAGTCTTTCTTGACATGATAGTATGCTATCTAGTTTCACTTTATCATATGTTCACTTCATCATGTTTATATTCATTTGGTACATGTTGGTAAAGCCCTAAGGATATTGGCTTGACTACTGGGATTATGATGTGGATCATACTAGTGGGACATCTGTAGTTTATAAGCATATCCTTGAAATGTTCCTAGTCGTAGGTATATCGAGATAGGGCATCGATATTCCAGTGTAGACTAGCGTATACTGTTCTTGTTCCATATGATGGGTGATGGATGATCCTATATCCGTTTGGTGTGTTGACACCAAAGACTGTATACGGGTGCTCAGTGAGACTGGGTACACTGAACGGACTCACCGAGAACTCCTATGTGGTATTATATCATACGTCGGATAGCAGTTCTCAGGTGACACTGGTACAGGTTAGTCTGTAGATCCTAGATCGCCATAGAGTCTTGTGTGTCCTCCCACTGTACTTTGATCTCCACCCTACTACGGCTCTATTGAGTTGTACAAACAGGTGGATTTTGGGTACAGTCTCGAGGCATATGTAGGTAATGAGCGATATGAGGGGTTTCGTCTCTTCCGGTATTAGGGGTTGATGCTGTGCTGTGCACGATTGGCTATAACAGGAAGTCCCTGGCCAGGGCTACTGAGATATTACTGATAAGTGTTATCAGTAGTTTCTCGATCTGTTGTAGACCATATACCGACATGACTTATTGAGTTATTGGGGTTGACGATTCCATCCCTAGACTCAATATGCAGCATATCTGACGAAGAGACCGGACTGTACGATAAGTGTTACCAGTTGGATTGACGGGAGTTTTGACAGGTTCGCTTGTTCTTCTTCTGATCACTCAATACCCGGGTGGCCGTTACGTTTAGCTGACCGCTTGCGGCTTGTAGGTGTTTGATATGATCATCACCTACTGGTGGCGTATTGACGAGTCTTAGAGTCCCACACAGAAATTTCCTGGCTCGGGCGAAACGATGTGGTGCGCATATAAGATATGTGCGGGAGCTCGATTAAATACGAGTATATAATACCGTATTTTAATTGGGCGTTTTATATTAGTCGGGTCGTATGAGATATGACCGGTTTATTAAATCAAGTGTTGATTTAATATTGACTTTTATCTAATTTATTTAAACCCTTTTCTTTTGATGGATACATGCATGTATATGTACATGTTGATGTGCATACACACATACATACATGCATTTGTATCATAGTTGATGATACAACTTAGATGGCAATATAAGACTCACATGGTTCATATTTATATATATGTATATTTTTGTTTTAAGTTAAAGATAAAGGAAATTAAATTAATGACCCATTTCTTCACAAATGACTCATTGTTTCTACACACTTCCTTGGTTGACCTTTAACTTAACCTTGGTTAATTTCCTTTGCTCTTTAACTCATTACAAAATATCTAGATATTATTATTAACCATGGTTTGTATTATGATATTTATCTCTCTCTCATTATCATTATGCATTATTATTCATCCAAAAGAAAAATAATTGTCATCTTCATCTTCCTCTCTCTAGCTCTCTCTTGAGTTCTAAAATTGAGTGAGATTAAAAGAAAGAAAGGGTTTTAAGTGAGAATATAAACCACTTCATCATCCTACACACCTCTAGCTATTTTGTGTAGGGTGTTTGCTTCAAGGATTTCATAGATCAAGTGAAGCAACAAGCTTTGAGCAAAGGATTTCGGGTGGATCGTCGTGGACTTGGAAGCGTTCAAGCGAGTCGTTCCAAACCTTAGGAGATCCAAGGAGTTGCCCTAAGAGGTCTACAAAGGTTGTAGTCTCTCCACTTAGTGTTAGATAATCTTTTATATGTGATACTATTAATTATTACTCTATAATTCTAGTTCGATTCCTAGTTAAGTTTACTGACCACCTCATAAAATCAAAGTTGTGTCATGTGTGATACTTCCAAACCTTATACGAGGTGATAAGGAAACCCTACAACTGTAATGTGATTATTGTTAGTTATATGTATGCCCTATAGACCATTACTGTACATACGATGTATATTGTAGTGGATGCTTGGACATATATAGGGAGGACTTTCTTGCTCGACATGATAGTATACTATCTGGTTGCTCTTTATCTTAACATGTACACTGATTGTCTCTATGTTAAATGTTGATAAAGCCCTTAGGATGAGTACTTGACTACCAGGATTATGATACAGATCATACTAGTAGGGACATGGTAGTCGTCAAGTACATCCTTCAAATGTTCCTAGTCGAGGGTGTATCGAGACAGGGCATCGATATCTAGAGTAGACTAGCGTTTAGCTTCTCGACCCATGTAGATAGGCGATGGATGATCCTATATTCATTGGTGTTTGACATCAAAGACAGTATACGGGTGCTCAGTGGAGACTGGGTACACTGGACGGACTCACCGAGAACTCCCAGATGGTATTATACCTCATGTCAGATGGCAATTCTCTGGTGACACTGGTACAGGTTAGTCTGTAGACCCGAGATCGTCATAGAGTCTTGTGTGATTCCCACCGTGTTTTGATTTCCACCTTACCACGTTCAAGAGAACGTGCAAAACGGTGGATTTTGGGTACAGTCCCGAATCACATAGAGGCAATGAGCGATATGAGGGGTTTCGTCTCTCCCGGTATTGGGAGTTGATGTTGCACTGTGCTCGATTGGCTATAACAGGAAGTCTCTAGCCAGGGCTGCTTCAGAGATATACTGGGTAAGTATTATCAGTAGTTTCTCGACCCGTTATGAGCCTCGTATCGACACGACTTATCGAGTTACTGGGGTCTGACGTTTACCACCCCTAGGCGAGATATACGACATATCAGACGTAGAGACCGGACTGCACGGTAGTGTTACTGATTAGATTCGCAGGAGTGTGAACATGATTGCTTTTTGATCTTCTGATCGCTTAATACCCGGGTAGCCATTACGTTTAGCAGACCGTTTGTGGTTTGTGGGTGTTTGATATGATCATCACCTACTACCGGCGTATTGACGAGTCTTTAGAGTCCTATAGAGGGGTTTCCTGGCTCAAGCGAAACGGAGTAGGAGTGCATATGCGATATGTGCGGGACCGAGATTGATACGATATGAGATACCGTATTCTATTCTCGCGATTTATGACATTGGTCGGTTATATACGATATAGCCGGGTTATCGAATCAAGTGTTGATTTGATAAGTAGTTACATATAATATTGGTCGGTTATATGTGATATAGCCGGATTATTAAATCAAGAGTTGATTTGATAATCTAATATATAATTATATATTTGAAATATTACATTACATTAACTGGTATTAGCTCACTTATGATTTCTTTTCTCACTTGATGTGCACATTATATATATGTGATATGTATATTTGTTTACATGTTTGTATCATGCTAGGTTACATATGCAACATATATGTATGAGACTTATACCATGCTAGGGTTAAGTTAGGGTTTATAATTTATTAAAGGTTAAACAAATTAGTGGAGACTTAGTTTAATGTTCAAAGCTTGTAGAAGTTTGTATGAACCTTTGACTAAGTCCACTCTTATGTCTAGCTTAGGATATTTATTAACCCATCCCTTAACCTTAAAGCATGGTTTATTCTCTACAATGGTTAGTGCATGACATACACTAACTATGGTTTCATTTCTAACCTCATCCATAATCATTCATCACTTCTTCACTTGAGTTTGATCTTCTTCTTCCTCATGATTTTTGCCCTTTAGCTTTTGATCAAGTGATGAAAACATGTGAGAAAATCAAATCTAAAGTGAGCCCACTTCCTACTTCATCATTCTCTACTACTTGCCATTTAGTATAAGGTGTTTGCTTCACTAATTTCACAATTAGTGAAGAGATAGCTTGGGTTAGTGTCTCCTCGACGTAGATTATCTTCGGCCTCGAAGACTTCGATGCAAGCATGTTCATTTCTTCATGGGAGCCTCTCTAAAGTCCGGGACTTCATGATCGTAGCGAAGCGACTACTACACGGAGCTAATGAAGTGAAGGACCGGTCTACAAAGGTTGTATTCCTTGTTCACTTTAGTATGCAAAGTTATTTTCTTTTATTTCCGTCGGATTTCTAGTAGACGATTCTAGGGTTAGGGTTAGCTAGATTGGCAAAATTTGAAATTGGCATGAAAGATGCCTCCCAAATCTTACTGTCGTGCTAGGCAACTCTGCAGTGGTATCAGATCCATACTAGAAAATTAGACGGATTTTGTTAAGATTATGAAACCGAAATACTCCGAAACTTGCAACGCCAAAACTTGCTTGCTGTTGATTCTAAAAAGTTGTCAAAATTTGTTTTAAACAAGTACATAATGTTATATGGGATATATCATGAACACTATGAAAATTTCATGGGGTATGCTCGGATTTTGGCCAAGGACAAGAATGTTTTGTCCGTCCACTTTCTGTGTTTCTTGAAAATTTCCCTGTGTTTCAGTGACTGGGTTTTGGTGTTTCAGGTGTTGTTTGTTTTTGCTAATTTTGCATGTGATGTGAACTTACACTTTAAGCAATTCAGAGTGTTTTGTATTCGTAGTTTTAACAATGTTTCGGGTTATTCGCATGTTGTCTAGGCGAAGTTAAAAAGTTCGATCGAATGTCAAAAACCCATTTTTCCAAGTTTAACGTATTCGGAAAAACATGCAAGTAATTCTATGAACCCTGTAGAAGAATGAAACCCTAACTCGACTTTTTGGATCGCGGAACCGCGGTCATACCCTAGGGTTTGCCGCAGTTCCGTGGCGACATGAGTGAGGCTTGGGTCTGCCCTTCTACGGCTGGTGCATAGGTACTTGTAGGGTTCCTAGGCACTCTCAAGAGGTCTCACAAGGCATCAACCATGCCAATTACAAATTTTACAAGTGCCGAGAAACTCTAATACGGATCGTTAACTAGAATTTTAGGCGAAACATTAAACTAGTTAACAACTTAACTAAAGATAAGAAGCTACAACCTTTGTAGATCCGGTTATCCACTTGCTTAGCTCCATGTAGTCGTCCCCTCGCTGTCAATCTTGAATCCCGGACTCTTGAATCGGCTTCATCGAAGAAAATGAGCGGACTAGTCGTCGGCTACGATGCCGAAGATGATCTACGTCGAGGTTACACAAGATCAAGCTCCAACTTCACCAAGTTGTGAAACTTGTGAAGAAAACACCCTATACTACTTGGCAAGAGGTAGAGGGTGAAGAAATAGGAGGTGGGTTCACTTTAGAATTAGATTTCTCACTCTTTTTCTCAAGGTGGTATTGATGGAGGCAAGGTTTTCTTCATGAAGATGAAGAAGAAGAAGAAGAAGAATATGATAAGTATATTTTTTTAAAATGCAAAAGAAATGAATACTTATCATAATATGAACCATGGTTAGGTGTAGAGAATTGACTAAGATTAGATGAATGGTTAGGGTTAAGCATGAAGACAAAATGGTCACTTTGGTCAAAGCTTCATGAAGCTTCAACAAGCTTCAAGAATGATAGCAACCATTTTGTTTTCTTTTGCAATTTCTTTTTAATCCAAATTAAAAAGATAAATGAATGAATAAATAAAAACCCTAACCATTTACTTAACCAAGGTTTAATTCTTTACACTTAACCAAATGAGCAAGTATCATCAAACATGATACAAACATGTGCACAAAAGTATATCACATATACAACTTGCACATCAAGTGAGAAAATCCATTTAAAGTGAACCAATACTAGTTAATGCAAAATAATATATCAAATATATAATTATAAATTAAATCATTAAATCAACACTTGATTTAACGATCCGGTCATATCACATACAACCGACTAGTATCCTATGTATCGGCTTATCGAATCAATCCTTGATTCGATATCTAGGTTATATCGCATATAACCAATCGATACATTCATCGCGAGAATGGAATACGGTATCACATACACGCATTATTCTCGGTCCTGTACATATCTCATATGCGCTCCTATTTCGTTTCGCTTGAGCCAGGAAACCTCTGTGTAGGACTCTAAAGACTCGTCAATACACCAGCAGCAGATGATGATCATATCAAGCACCCACAAGCCGCAAGCGGTCTGCTAAACGTAACGGCCATCCGGGTATTGAGCGATCAGAAGATCGATGAGCTAGCCTGCTCACACTCCTGTGAATCCAACCAGTAACACTTACCGTACTGTCCGGTCTGTTCGTCTGATATGTCGCATATCAAGTCTAGGGGTGGTAAACGTCAGACCCCAATAACCGATAAGTCGTGCCGATGTGAGGCTCATAACGGGTTGAGAAACTACTGGTAACACTTACCAGAAAATCTTTGATCAGCCCTGGCCAGGGACTTCCCTGTTACGGCCAATCGTGCACAGCGCAACATCAACCCCCAAGACCGGGAGAGACGAAACCCCTCCTATCGCTCATTGCCTCCATGTGACTCGGGACTGTACCCAAAAACCACCGTTTTGCACGCTCTCATGGATGTGGTAAGGTGGAGATCAAAGCACAGTGGGAATCACACAAGACTCTATGACGATCTCGGGTCTACAGACTAACCTGCATAAGTGTCACCTGAGAACTGTCATCTGACGTGAGGTATAATACCATCTGGGAGTTCTCGGCGAGTCCGTCCAGTGTACCCAGTCTCCACTGAGCACCCGTATACCATCTCTGATGTCAAACACCAATGGATATGGGATCATCCATCGCCCATCTCATGGGTCGAGAAGCGTATACGCTAGTCTACACTGGTATATCGATGCCCTGTCTCGATACACCCACGACTAGGGACCTTGAAGGATGTACTTATGGACTACCATGTCCCCACTAGTATGATCTGCATCATAGTCCAGGTAGTCAAGTACACATCCTAAGGGCTTTACCAACATGTAACTGTTAGTTATGTGTATGCCCTAGAGGCCATTACTATACATAGGATGTATATTGTAGTGGATGCTGGGACATATATAGGGAGGACTTTCTTGCTCGACATGATAGTATGCTATCTGGTTGATCTTTACCTTAACGTGTATACTGATTGTCTCTCTGTTACATGTTGGTAAAGCCCTTAGGATCTGTACTTGACTACCTGGACTATGATGCGGATCATACTAGTGGGGACATGGTAGTCCATAAGTGCATCCTTCAAAGTCCCTAGTCGTGGGTGTATCGAGACGGGGCATCGATATACCAGAGTAGACTAGCGTGTACCTTCTCGACCCATACAGATGGGCGATGGATGATCCCATATCCATCGGTGTTTGACATCAGAGATGATATACGGGTGCTCAGTAGAGACTGGGTACACTGGACGGACTCGCCGAGAACTCCCAGATGGTATTATACCTCACGTCAGATGGCAGTTCTCTGGTGACACTGGTACAGAGTAGTCTGTTGACCCGAGATCGTCATAGAGTCTTGTGTGGTTCCCACTGTGCTTTGATTTCCATCTTACCACGTCCAAGAGGGCGTGCAAAACGGTGGTTTTTTGGGTACAGTCCCGAGTCACATGGAGGCAATGAGCGATAGGAGGGGATTCGTCTCTCCCGGTATAGGGAGTTGATGTTGCGCTGTGTTCGATTGGCTATAACAGGAAATCCCTGGCCAGGGTTGCTGAGATTTACTGGTAAGTGTTACCAGTAGTTTCTCGAACAGTTATAGACCTCATATCGACACGACTTATTGAGCTATTGGGGTCTGACGTTTACCACCCCTAGGCGAGATATGCGACATATCAGACGATCAGACCGGACTGTACGGTAGTGTTACTGGTCGGATTCACTGGAGTGTGAGCGGGCTTGCTCGTCGATCTTCAGATCGCTCAATACCCGGGTGGCCGTTACGTTTAGCAGACCGCTTGCGGCTTGTGGGTGTTTGATATGATCATCATCTGCTGCCGGCGTATTGACGAGTCTTTAGAGTCCTACACAGAGGTTTCCTGGCTCAAGCGAAACGAAATAGGAGCGCATATGAGATATGTGCGGGACCGAGAATAATACGAGTATGTGATACTGTATTCGATTCTCGCGATGTGACATTGATCGGTTATATGCGATATAGCTGGTTATCGGATCAAGTGTTGATTCGATAAGATGTTACTAATGATACCAGTCGGTTATGTGTGCATGACCGGATCATTGAATCAAGTGTTGATTTAATGATTTAATGTATAATTATATATTTGATATATTACTTTGCATTAACTAGTATCGGTTCACTTTAGACGGATTTTCTCACTTGGTTCGTGCGCATTGCATATGCGATATGTTTTTGTGCACTTGTATGTATCATGTTTGATGATGCATGCTAACTTGAGTTTGTGTAAAGATTAAACCATGGTTAGGGTTTTGTTTTTCATATCTATTTATTTATTTATTTTCTTTTTGGAAAATGAAATGAGAAGAATGGTGGCTTGTTTTGGATTGTAGTTGAAGATTCATGAACCTTTGACTTTGTCCACCATTCTTATCTCATGCTTAACCTAACCATTTGTTTTAACCCTAGTTCAATCTCTACACTTTACCATGGTTTAGTTATGATAAGTTTTGATTATTTCTTTTCTTTTTCTAATTAACTTATCATAAGCTTCTTCTTCTTCTTCCTTGACTTCAAGAAGAAAAGCTTCACCTCCATCAATGGTGATTGATGCATATGAGTGAGAAATCCAATTCTAAAGTCTACCCACTTCCTATTTCTTCATCCTCTACCTCTTGCCAAGTAGTAGAGTGTGTTTACTTCACAAGTTTCTTGACTTGGTGAAGTTGTGAGCTTGATCTAGCGATGCTTCGACGTAGATCATCTTCGGCATGGACATTGACGACCTAGCTTGCCCATTCTCCGACGAAGCCGATCCTAGAGCCCGGATTTGATTTGGACAGCGGAGATGACCTCGTTGCGGAGCCGTGGAGGTGGAGGACCGGATCTACAAAGGTTGTATTTCCGTATTCCCTTAGTTAATTGTTAACTAGTTCATTGTTCGCCTAGACATCTAGTTATCGATCCGTAGTTTAGGGTTTGTAGGCACCATAATTTTTGAAATTGCCATGGTTGATGGCTTGGGAGACCTCACTAGCGTGCCTAGGAACCCTACAGTGGTATCAGAGCCTAGCTAGAGCCTTAGGCGAAGTCTAGACGCAATTTGAAGTCCGATCGAACCAAAACCCGAACCCGGATCATGCTCTCTGTCCTTTTTTGAAAACAGTGATATTTTCAACATTAAAAATATGCAGAAAAATCAGCAGGTGAATATATGATATACTGTGAAATTCGTGCCCATAACTCTTTCTTTCTGCCGCGGTTCCGCGGCACGAGCTCGGCTCGTGCGGCGGTTCCGCGGCGGTACGGCCAGTTTATTTAGTAATTTTTACACAGTATCTCATAATTATTAATGCTGGATTTTCTGGGAATTTTTAATATTTATTCCAGAGTTGAATGTTCTGGGTTGTTTTGGGGATTCGGTGTTTCGATCGGGGTATCAAATTTTGTCTGTGTGGCTTTCCGGATAAATTTTAGAATATGTTAAAAAGTTCGACCGGATATAAATACCCAATTTTTCCCCTGTCGGGAAATTTCCAAGTGTTGGATTTTTCCGTAGTTTAACGATGTTCTAAGTAGTGCAAGTAACGCGATGGTCCCTCTAGAAGACACAAACCTTAACTCGATTATGTGACCGTCTTGAACTGCCCTTTGAACCTTCGGGTTTGGGGCAGTACGGCGTGCCACATGTGAGGCGTTGGCTTGACCCTTCTACGGCTAGACCGTTGGTACCGAGGCACGAACGGAATGTTGTTAGACTTATTTCATGTGTTGATCTGTATCGGGAAAACTTGGGTGTTCGATTGTTCGATCGAAAAGTTTAACATTTTCTATTTATCTGGAATGGGATACAATAATTGGAATTCACAAATAGTTATGTGATAACTGAATGAATGTTATAAACGTAGCAGTTTAGTCTCACTTGATCGGTTGCCACGGAATTTTGATGTGATCAAAAGTCCGTCGCAATCACGTAGCGTACGCGGATACTCGCCGGGTAAACTTAATAGACAGCTTCACTCCATAGCCCCGACCAAGTGACTGTAGGAGAACCCCGTCGCCGAAAGCATCCGTCCGGGTGCTCGCGGTAGCGGTGTTCCGCCTTGGTGCACTTCGTCGACGGTATCGGGGGTGCAGCCGTCTACTGAAGTTTGCGACGAGCATTCGATCGGGATGTCGGGAATCTTGTTGAATTGCCCGACTTGATATTGAAAAGAGTTTTCGATTTTGAGACTAAAATGCGGGGTTTATAATTGTTAGGCATGCGATGTCTAAAGAATTCATTTGGTCAGGCATGCGTTGTCTGAAGAGATTGCGGATTCCAACTGTTGTAGTTTTACACTTTCTTTTCTGTGACCGTAAGTGTAATATGTGATATCGCCGGTTTCGTTGCTATATGTCAACGACAATTGGGATGCGCATATTTACTTACGTTGATGACATGTGATGTTATGTGTTGCTGGATATGTTATATTGGATCGTCGTGTTTGAATAGCCGGGGGTTTTTATGTGAGATGAGTGTTTTTCATTTTCATTCATGTAAAAACCTGTATGTAATATTCTTTTATTGGGGCGCTTCCAGGTAGCGGAAGTTGTTACCCTTTGTATATTATTTACTTTTCCGCACTAGGATAGACCCAAGGAGGGGAGCACAAGTAACCGGGTTCTGGAGTCCAGTGGGAGACCAACTCGAGGAGTTGAGTCCGGGTCTCCTAACTCTAGAATTGGCAGGGTTGCTTGCCGCTCTCGTAGGGGTCTAGGGGTGTGGGTTTGGCTATTCATCACGACCGTGGAATCCGTGTTTTATACTGGCTCGTATTGAAAACACGGACGTCCTAGTATATCCAATATTTCATATGTTTCTTCTGCTGCGATATCTGTGATGTGATCATGTGATGTTCTGTGATAGATACAGTATATAGTATATATCATATATTATATAGACGTTACTTATGTTTTACACCTGCGCTAGCCCTGCCCTGCTCTGTCGTTAGTTACCTAACCTAACGGTGCACGAGGGGACATCGAGGCGAATGCGGATGGCATAAGTGTACGTCATATCTATCTGTGATGTTTAGGTATTTAAATGATGGGACTTCATTAATGTGATTAATGAAAGATAAGAAACCTAAGATGTTGTAGAATCAGATTTTAAATAAAACAGGTAGCTACAGTTCTTGCTTTGCATAGCGGTATATATGATATACCCCGCACCTCATTCGACGAGGAAAGGACCGAGATCCCTTCACCGGGAGTGACTCCTTTAGCAATAACTGGCAGATGCTACACACTCGGTTTGCTTTTGACTGCTTTTGCGTTTTTGCTTTGCACAGCGATATATATGATATATCCCGCACCTCATTCGACGAGGAAAGGACCGAGATCCCTTCATCGGGAATGACTCCTTTAGCAAAACTAGAAAAGCCTCAAAATCACTCCATTTCAAAACTTTATTTGATTCTACAACGATATCAAGTTCATTACGCTCATGGTTTTTATGAAAAACCTGCGTAGCCCTCCGTCATTTCAGATAAATTACATATAGTATTCGTGCTACATTTGTTGCCTTTCGTCAAGGTGTAGTGTGCGGTAGCTATGTGCTGTTTATCTGCTGCATATGATGCGACTGGATTAGGGTAGTCGTACGGCTTTGTTGTCTTTCGTCAAGGGTCGTGCGGGTGGGTTTAATTCAGTCAAGAAATGTACGGGTTGAACTTGACTAGCGGGCTGTGGTTTGTTGGCTTTCGTCAAGGTCATAGCACGCTAGGGGCAAAAGATTATCGGGAATTTCAAGTGTTGAAATTTGCAATGAGATTGCATACCTTCTATGAGATAGTTGGATCCCGATACCCGCTGCGAGTAAGAGTTACTCCTGGGAGAGTTTTATACATTACAATTAGCCGATCAAGTAGGTGTCTAGAAAGGTGTTAACGAGGTTACGCCTCTGGGAAAACGAGGTTTACATTAATTAGGTTCGTGCGAAAGCACGGGGGACCTCCCTCAAAGTACCGACACTGGCCTGGCTGAAAGATTGGCGAACTTGTAGTGTGTAATTAATCCCGACTAGTTTTTCCTTTTAGGGTTTGAAGGAAGATTTGATAAAAAGCAGTGGGAGCCATCCTGATTAGATAAAATAATAACCAATCTATTCTTGACAGAGCGCACGCTGAGTGTTTTCTTCTCTCTCTCTCCAGGTAGCGACCATATCACGCCTTAATCAAGATAATAATACGGATTATTGACCGAACCCGCTTGTTATACTGAGCTGGGGAACGTTGGTCCCGCTCCAACTTATAATTGTTATAAGACAGAGCAGGAAATTGGGGAATACCATATTTCCCATGCCGCCCAAACGAGGAGAATGCATGATGATGCATCATCTTCGGGTATGTTCATTATACAGAACTGTTTCTCAGTATCCTTTACGTCCTGGGTATATGATACCGGATCAGGATCCCAGATATGTAATCTGTTACATAGGGCTACATAAAGGTAGAGAACTGAGAACGGGTGATAAGTTTCATGAGGCAGAAAACGGGGCAAGTGTTGCAGCCAAGTCTGTTGGTCACTGTCACCCTGTATTACCAATACATTGATTCTGAACGAATGTTATTTGATACCGAACCTGATATACAAAATCATATCAGTCTCTTTATTAGTAAAGAAATGATAAAATTTTGTATTGTTGGATAATGTTTTGAACATTTCCTATATCAAAAGTTGATCGGTTCAGGCACGTTATCTAAAAGCATTAATGTTCTAAATCAAACTACAGTTCTTAGTATACGGAACACACACAAGAGGAAAAGTTCAGAAATGAACGAATCCTTCTTGAGGTATTGTAGACTAGGTCAGATCAATGTGACCCGACTAGCTAGAGTTACATATAGATGCATATTTAAATCAGTTTGAATTTACATCTTGTGAAACTCGCCAGTCATGTCACAAAGATAAGATGACCATAGCTCTGTTTATTGGAAACAGAGAAAGAGTTAGTGAACTCTTGGGACTGATACATGATGATGTATGTAAGGTCTCCTGTCTACACATGCCATGACCGGTTCTTTATACTTCATTACGTTCTCTGATGATCTCTCAAGATTCAGACCTATGTTCCTGTTGAAACACAAGTCCGAACCTTTTGAGATATTCACAGAATATAAGTTAGAAGTAGAGAACCAATAACAGGTATAAGTATTATGTCCTTTGATGAGATCAAGGAGGAGAATACTTGTGCACGGAAATCCTGGATTATACTAAAGGAGAATGAGATTCTCTCTCAGCATTACTCCTCTGTATACACCATGGCACGATGGTATATCGGGGCGGAGCAGATACACCCTATTTGATATGGTGTGCTCTATGATGAGTACTGATGAGTTACCTTTTTCCTTTTGGGAGTTATGCGCTTGAGAAGCTGCATACCTATTGAATAGGGTTCGAATCAAATCAGTTGCCTACCACTTCATATATGATATGGTATGGGAAGAGCCCATGTCTTAAGTCAGTTAAGATTTGGGGTTGTCCGGCCTATGTCTGAAAGCAAAATCCGGACAAGCTCGAGGCAAGGTCTGTAATGTAGAACTGGAAGAGTTCCAGCTATACAAACTGCAGCTGATGATTTGAAAGAACCAAAGGATTCAGTAGATTCCAACGAACCTCAGCCTCTCCGCCGATCTAGTAGGGTTCCTTACCCACCTGAGAGATACTTCAGTTTCTCTGTGACAGTGGGAGCGAGGATTGCATCATGAGATGATGACCCAACTAGCTTCGAGCTGGCCATCAGGAGTAAGACTCTGTAAGAATGGCTGGATGTTTAGCGATCTGAGATGGAATCCATGTACACCAACAAAGTATGGACTTTGGTTGCTATATCTGAAGGGTTAAATCCCCATCAGGAGCAAGTATATCTTGAGAAGATTACTTGGTGTAGATGGAAAAGTTGAGACTTTCAAAGCTAGACTTGTTAAAAGTGTGCATCATTGACCAGGTATGGATAATGATGAAACCTTTTTCAAGTACCTATGCTTAAGTCCATCCAGATCCTACTTGCCACGGCTACATACCATAACTACGATATCTGGCGTTTGGGTGCCATGACTGCTTTTCTAAATGATGATTTAGAAGAGTGCGTCTGTAAGTACACAGCCAGAGGGCTTCGTAGACAGTGGGAGCAGCGGAAACGTGTGCAAGATGCTTTATAGGATAAAGCAGGCATCGCGGAGTTGGAACGTCTGTTTTGATGAAGCAGTCAAAGAGTTTGACATCATCAAAATGGTAGATGAACCTTGTATATACAAAAAGGTAGTAGGGAGTATGGTGACGATCCTCGTAGAGTACGTGGATGACATACTCTTGATAAGAAAGGAGTTTCCTATGCTACGCTCGATCAATCTCCGCTTATCACTATGATTCTCCATATAGGATCAAAATGATACCTACTAAATCCTGGGTTTTGGATCTATGAGATAGATCTAAATGGATGTTAGGATACTCACTAGATGTAGTGAGATGGTGTCAATCGATCCTGAGGAGAATCACTGGAAGTGTTCCAGGGTGATAAAGACGACTGAGTGTCAGTCGCAGGCATTGTCTTTACCCTCAGTAAAGGGACGGTATGTTGGAAGAGTTCCAAGCTAGATACCGTGACATACTAGACGATAAAGGCTGGATACATCGCTACTTAAGATGCTACCAAAGAGGCTGTTTGGGTGTATATTGGTTCATGAGATGAACTATGTTCCTCCTATTGTGTGACAATGGAGTTGTGGCTCATGCCAAGGAACACCCGTCCCATCAGTGATCCAAACATATTCTAAGGCAGTGTCACCTGATCATGGAGATAGTTGATCTCCAGGGTGATCGAGGTTAGGAGAGTAGACTCAGAGGACAACACAGCGGATCCACTCACAAAGGCCTGTTCCCAGAGAGAGACACTTTTATGGGATGGTTGAGTATGAGATACTTCAAACCACTGCTACAGATGGCCCTAGTGCAAGTGGGAGATTGTTAGTTATGTGTATGCCCTAGAGGCCATTACTATACATAGGATGTATATTGTAGTGGATGCTGGGACATATATAGGGAGGACTTTCTTGCTCGACATGATAGTATGCTATCTGGTTGATCTTTACCTTAACGTGTATACTGATTGTCTCTCTGTTACATGTTGGTAAAGCCCTTAGGATCTGTACTTGACTACCTGGACTATGATGCGGATCATACTAGTGGGGACATGGTAGTCCATAAGTGCATCCTTCAAAGTCCCTAGTCGTGGGTGTATCGAGACGGGGCATCGATATACCAGAGTAGACTAGCGTGTACCTTCTCGACCCATACAGATGGGCGATGGATGATCCCATATCCATCGGTGTTTGACATCAGAGATGATATACGGGTGCTCAGTAGAGACTGGGTACACTGGACGGACTCGCCGAGAACTCCCAGATGGTATTATACCTCACGTCAGATGGCAGTTCTCTGGTGACACTGGTACAGAGTAGTCTGTTGACCCGAGATCGTCATAGAGTCTTGTGTGGTTCCCACTGTGCTTTGATTTCCATCTTACCACGTCCAAGAGGGCGTGCAAAACGGTGGTTTTTTGGGTACAGTCCCGAGTCACATGGAGGCAATGAGCGATAGGAGGGGATTCGTCTCTCCCGGTATAGGGAGTTGATGTTGCGCTGTGTTCGATTGGCTATAACAGGAAATCCCTGGCCAGGGTTGCTGAGATTTACTGGTAAGTGTTACCAGTAGTTTCTCGAACAGTTATAGACCTCATATCGACACGACTTATTGAGCTATTGGGGTCTGACGTTTACCACCCCTAGGCGAGATATGCGACATATCAGACGATCAGACCGGACTGTACGGTAGTGTTACTGGTCGGATTCACTGGAGTGTGAGCGGGCTTGCTCGTCGATCTTCAGATCGCTCAATACCCGGGTGGCCGTTACGTTTAGCAGACCGCTTGCGGCTTGTGGGTGTTTGATATGATCATCATCTGCTGCCGGCGTATTGACGAGTCCTTAGAGTCCTACACAGAGGTTTCCTGGCTCAAGCCAAACGAAATAGGAGCGCATATGAGATATGTGCGGGACCGAGAATAATACGAGTATGTGATACTGTATTCGATTCTCGTGATGTGACATTGATCGGTTATATGCGATATAGCCGGGTTATCGGATCAAGTGTTGATTCGATAAGATGTTACTAATGATACCAGTCGGTTATGTGCGCATGACCGGATCATTGAATCAAGTGTTGATTTAATGATTTAATGTATAATTATATATTTGATATATTACTTTGCATTAACTAGTATCGGTTCACTTTAGACGGATTTTCTCACTTGGTTCGTGCGCATTGCATATGCGATATGTTTTTGTGCACTTGTATGTATCATGTTTGATGATGCATACTAACTTGAGTTTGTGTAAAGATTAAACCATGGTTATTCAAATGGTTAGGGTTTTGTTTTTCATATCTATTTATTTATTTATTTATTTATTTTCTTTTTGGAAAATGAAATGAGAAGAATGGTGGCTTGTTTTGGATTGTAGTTGAAGATTCATGAACCTTTGACTTTGTCCACCATTCTTATCTCATGCTTAACCTAACCATTTGTTTTAACCCTAGTTCAATCTCTACACTTTACCATGGTTTAGTTATGATAAGTTTTGATTATTTCTTTTCTTTTTCTAATTAACTTATCATAAGCTTCTTCTTCTTCTTCCTTGACTTCAAGAAGAAAAGCTTCACCTCCATCAATGGTGATTGATGCATATGAGTGAGAAATCCAATTCTAAAGTCTACCCACTTCCTATTTCTTCATCCTCTACCTCTTGCCAAGTAGTAGAGTGTGTTTACTTCACAAGTTTCTTGACTTGGTGAAGTTGTGAGCTTGATCTAGCGATGCTTCGACGTAGATCATCTTCGGCATGGACATTGACGACCTAGCTTGCCCATTCTCCGACGAAGCCGATCCTAGAGCCCGGATTTGATTTGGACAGCGGAGATGACCTCGTTGCGGAGCCGTGGAGGTGGAGGACCGGATCTACAAAGGTTGTATTTCCGTATTCCCTTAGTTAATTGTTAACTAGTTCATTGTTCGCCTAGACATCTAGTTATCGATCCGTAGTTTAGGGTTTGTAGGCACCATAATTTTTGAAATTGCCATGGTTGATGGCTTGGGAGACCTCACTAGCGTGCCTAGGAACCCTACAGTAACTATAAGACAGTTTAAAGAGACAAGTGTACATGTTAAGATAAAGTGCAACCAGATAGCATACTATCATATCGAGCAAGAAAGTCATCTCTATATATGTCCAAGCATCCAATATAAAATACATCATCTGTACAATACTGGCCTCTAGGGCATACATACAACTAACAGTACTGTGGCATATTCTGGGTATTATTGAATAGTGCTCAAGTATTGAGCTGTTGGGAAATTGTGGGAGTTTGATGAATCGATCGAAAAGTTTAACGTCGCCCGGGTATCATGTGATGGGATACAATATTTGGAATCCACAAAATTAGTTATGAGATAACTAATTTGAATGTTATAAATCTAGCAATTTAGTCTCATTTGATCGGTTGCCACGGGATTTTGATGTGATCAAAAGTCCGTCGCAATCACGTAGCGTACGCGGATACTCGCTGGGTAACTTTATTAGATAACCACGCCCCATATCCCCAACCAAGTGAATGTAGGAGAACCCCGTCGCCAAAAGCATCTGTTCGGGTGCTCGCGGCAGCGGTGTTCCGTCTTAGTGTTCTTCATCGACGGTATCGGGGGGTGCGGCCATCTACTAAATTTTCTGACGAGCTTTCGATCAGGATGTCGGGAATCTTGTTGAATTTCCCGACTTGATATTGAAAAGTGTTTTCGAGATCGAGACTAAAATGCGGGGTTTATAATTGTTAGGCATGCGATGTCTAAGGAATTCATTTGGTTAGGCATGAAATCCAAAGTATGTGATACGTTGGGTTTATGATGTCTAAGGTGGTTGTGGATTCCAACTGTTGTAATTTTCACTTTCTTTTCTACGACTGTAAGTGTAATATGTGGTGTATCGCCGGTTTCGTTGCTATATGTCAACGACAATTAGGATACGCATATTTACTTACGTTGATGACATGTGATGTTATGTGTTGCTGTGATATGTTATATTGGATCGTCGTGTTTTGAATAGCCGGAGGTTTTATGTGAGATGAGAGTTTTTCATTTTCATTCATGTAAAATTTATTGTATGTAATATTCTTTTATTGGGGCACTTCCGGGTTGAGGATGATGTCACTATTGTATATTATTTACTTTTCCGCATTAGGATAGACCCAAGGCGGTGAGCACAAGTAAGCGGGTTCTACAGTCCAGTGGGAGACCATCTCAAGGAGTTGAGACCGGGTCTCATAACTCTAGAATTAGTAGGGTTGCTTGCCGCTCTCGTAGGGGTCTAGGGATGTGGGTTTGGCTATTCATCACGACCGTGGAATCCGTGTTTTATACATGTCACGCCCCGCTTCCTAAAATACGGGATACGAGGGGTGAGTAGGCCAGCCATGCTCCTACGGTCAGGGAATAATCCTGTCGTAGTCACAGTTCTGCTTCTAGCATTACATGGTAGTCAGTAAATAGTACTCGAGTAAAGGAAAATCACAGTTCATAACTTTATTACATTGCAATTTAAAAGAGTTCGAGGTATATTTATTTCACATAATAAACAACCAACCAATAAAACAAATGCTGAAATCAAAGAATGTTGCGCTGGTGATGCAGTCTAGATGTCCGCAATCTTGAAGGATAAGTCCTGCTCCTGGGCTGGATCCATTTCGTCCTCTGAGCATGCACACTCAGGTCGTCAGGGCGACATATATAGCAATGAATATATGTAATGGGCGTGCAGTATTATTAAACATGAGGAGTACAATGAATTGCAGAACATGTGTATAATAATATCAACTGAATATGAATAGTGCACTATGAGTATCATATCGGTGAACTAAGCAATGCATATGTCACTACTTAACGGTCACTAAGTCTATGAAATCAAATGGTGGAGAGGATACTCGTGTTTAACAAGAGTCTCATGCATGCCCGAGACTACGGTCCACTGTGCCAAGGACATAACCCTGTCAGCCTTGCCGCTAGGCCCACGACCGAAAGTATGTATGTGTGTGTGTGTATCACTAATAGCGAATGATCATCCTCTAAATCATTGTACCTCGCTAAATACGAGTTCAATTCCACCTTGATTTCCCTATTCCCCAGGTTATAGTATGCATTCATGTATTAGATAGGTTATGAACAAATACGTATCGCTATCACTTCCAATCACTTTTCCACTTGTCACTATCACTGTCGTATTTGTCACAACGCAATCACTAACACTACTATATCGACAATGCAAGTAATCACTGTTAGTTATATGTATGCCCTAGAGGCCATTACTGTACATACGATGTATATTATAGTGGATGCTTGGACATATATAGGGAGGACTTTCTTGCTCGACATGATAGTACACTATCTGGTTGCTCTTTATCTTAACATGTACTCTGATTGTCTCTATGTTACATGTTGATAAAGCCCTTAGGATGAGTACCTGATTACCAGGACTATGATGCGGATCATACTAGTGGGGACAGTGTAGTCGCCAAGTACATCCTTCAAATGTTCCTAGTCGTGGGAGTACCGAGAAGGGCATCGATACTCCAGAGTAGACTAGCGTATGCGCTTCTTGACCTATATTATGGGCGATGCATGATCCCATATCCATTGGTGTTTGACATCAGAGATGGTATACAGGTGCTCAGTAGAGACTGGGTACACTGGATGGACTCGCCGAGAACTCCCAGATGGTATTATACCTCACGTCAGATGGCAGTTCTCTGGTGACAGTGGTACAGGTTAGTTTGTAGACCCGAGATCGTCATAGAGTCTTGTGTGATTCCCATTGTGCTTTGATTTCCATCATACCACGTACAAGAGGGCGCGCAAAAAGGTGGCTTTTAGGTACGGTCCCGAATCACATGGAGGCAATGAGCGATAGGAGGGGATTCTTCTCTCCCGGTATAGGGAGTTGATGTTGCGCTGTGTTCGATTGGCTATAACTGGAAATCCCTGGCCAGGGTTGCTGAGATTTACTGGTAAGTGTTATCAGTAGTTTCTCGAACTGTTATATACCTCATATCGACACGACTTATCAAGCTACTGGGGTCTGACGTTTACCACCCCTAGGCGAGATATACGACATATCAGACGAAGAGACCGGACTGTACGGGAGTGTTACTGATTGGATTCGCAGGAGAATGTACAGGCTTGCTTGTTGATCTTCTGATCTCTCAATACCTGGGTGGCTGTTACGTTTAGCTGACCGCTTGCAGCTTGTGGGTGTTTGATATGATCGTCACCTACTGCCAGCGTATTGACGATTCTTTAGAGTCCTACACAGAGATTTCTTGGCTCAGGCAAAACGAAGTAGGAGCACATATATGATATGTGCGGGACCGAGAACAATACGTGTATGTGATACCGTATTAGATTCTCGCGATATGAGATATCGGCCGGGTATATGTGATATAGCCGGGTCATCGGATCAAGTGTTGATTCGATGAACTGATACAGATTATATTAGTCGGTTATTTATGAAATAGCCGGATTATCGGATCAAGTGTTGATTTGATAGTTTAATGTATAATTATATATTTGATATATTAAATTACATTAACTAATATAAGCTCACTAAAAGATTCTTTTTCTCACTCGGGTAATACATTTATATATATGCGATATATGTTAATTGTATTATTTTATTTTGTTACAATAATTATTGTATATGTGATATATAATATTGTAACATATTAGGGTTATTAATGCAACATGATTAGTGGAGATTAAACAAGATTAAGGTTTTATTTGGGTTAATTTTTTTAGAAGCTTCTAGGAGCTTTTTGTTTTATTTTTGCAAAGATATTTTGTAAAGATATTTTTGTATGATATCTGTTAACCCAACTCAAACCTTGACCATGGTTCATTCTCTACATGGGTTAAGTTATCATACTTAACCCATGGTTGCATTTCTAACCTCACCACAATTCATTATTCATCACAAAGTAATTCATCTTTTTCTTCCTCCTTGCAAAGCTTTCTAGATTTTTGCTTAGTGATGAAAATGAGTGAGATTAAAAAAATAAATGAGAGCTAAAATCCTACTTCATCATCCTAATCTATCCTAGCCATTTAGATTAGGGTGTTCACTTCATTTGTGAGTGAGAGCTTGTGTTAAAGAAACTTCAAGGTAGATCATCTTAGTTATCGAAGATCGGAAGCAAGTTTGCATCATTTTCTTCGTGGAGCCTCTCTAGAGTCCGGGTACATGATGATCGCAGCGAAGGGACCTCTACACGGAGCTTATGAAGTGAATGACTAGACTACAAAGGTTGTAATCCCAAACTCTTAGATGTTAAAGTGTTTAACATGCTTTGTTTCACCTAATCTCTAGTTTAAAGATCTCGGTTAGGATTGGTCAGCACGTCTAATTTTTAAATCGGGCATGGTTGATGCCTTATAGAACCTTTTGAGAGTGCCTAGTAACCCTACAATCACTATGCAGCAGGTATAACTCAAGCATGAAAATATGCGGAAATGCACTAAACAGGTATTCATTATTCTATAACGACCAATGCTGTATAACTTGCAAAACTTATGGTAAATCATACACATAGAATCGACCAAAACAATATAAAGGCGTATGAAGCACACTTGATTATCTAAACATTAAAATTTATTTCAGGCCAATCGGAGTTCAAGTTAGGGAATCATCGCCATTTGAAGGCAGCGATCAAATTTTGAAATTCCAGTTTCATAACTGGAAGCCCAACTTCGTGTGCATTTTACCAGTGATTATGTTCAGATTCATATTGCCCTAGTTGAATAAAATCTATTTCTGCCAATTAAGTTTCCAACACACCAAACATATTATCAATCGCACCTCTATGCCAGAGGTTATGTTCAGATTAATGTGACAATGTAATGAATATTTCTGCAGAAACTGCAGAACACAATGACATTCTAAAATACAATTTAAATATCAAACAACTATAAAAATGCACGGGACCAATTTCAGAGGTTAGCTAATTAATTTTTCTATGCGGCCATGTGGGGCTGTGCGCATTTACAGTTTTAAGCAGGTATGTACAGGTTCTTAGAATTCAGTTTCCCCGGTAGAATGCTACCCCGGACTACCGTCCAGAATTGCGTTCCTCCTCATTTTTCAGGGTCATGAAATTGCATTATTCCAAAACTAATTACATGGGGTTATAGGTTATCTAGTTAGGTTTGATACGAGCTCTGGAACACCATGATTAGATTTATATTTAATTAACTACAAATTTTACAATGTGATGGTTGCAGTGATTTTCAGATTTGACATAATCGATAGGCGGGGGTATCATTCATGGTGTTGGAAACAATTATTTTCCCTCGAATTCTCATGAGCTATCTGATATCCTAAAAGGGTTTCGAAGCTCGTAAATTTTGCTATTTTAAGTAGGGTTTTTCATCTAGGGTGTTGTGTCATTATGTATAGGCATCAAATGAAATATTCGCTCTCATTAACTGATCTACCTAAAGTTATTCGATTTGAATGTTATAATGGTATGATAAGGGATGGTATCTCTTAATATAATTGAACGACGTGGTCGGCTACAAAACTAAATTGACGGTTAGACATCGATGTCTCTATACACATAAACGTTTACACCGGAGTATGTAACCTTGTTAATTTAATCAACTACTACAGTTTTTAGCATGAATAAGCAAGGTAAAGGGTTCCACTTGCCTAGCAATAAACGACGATACAACGGTGGACGACGGCGAACGGTGCGACACGGGCACGATCACTACACGATGCACGCTCGACTTGTCTAGATCGGAGTACTCGGGCTCAGCACTGGCGTGGAGCGGCCACGGAAGGGGGTTTCCTGCGACTCCGTTGAAGTACTCAGATGCAGAGGGGCTGCCGGCGGTGAGCTCAAGCGGCTTTGGGGATTGGAACTGGTGAATCGGGGAGCTCCGATTGGGTGTAGCGGCTTAGGTTCGGGGTTGGTGCTCAGAGATGGTGAGCAGGGGAGTGGCTCAGAGATGGTCAGCGAGATGGAGCGGGAGGAGGAATATCGATGGCTGCGGGTCGCTGGGCGAGGCGGCTGCGGTCGGTGTTGATGGAGTCGAGGTTGAAGATGGGGTCGATGGAGAGAGGTGTTGTGGTGTGTTGGGGAGCTCGGTCACGGCGGTGCACAGGCGAGGGAGTTGTGTTCGTTGTTGGGGGGTTCTGAGCTCACGGCCAGAGGCGATGAGCAGAGGAGAAAAGAGGCGGGGGATTGAGCTGGTGGTGGCTGCGGTGATGATGGTGGCAAGGTGGTTTGGTTTGGAGGAGAATGAGAGAGAGATGGAGAAAGAGGTGTTGGAGAGAAGAGGGGAGTCATGGCTGTTGGAGATGGCCGGTTCGTACGCAAGCGTGAGGAGTGGGGAGTCATGGGGGCGCCATTGGGTACTAGAGCCGTTGGGGAGTGAGCGGGTCGAGTGCGAGAAAGGGGAGTCGTTGGGGTGATGCGAAGGGCGCGGTCGTCGTGGAGAGCGCGAGAGGCAGGCATGGGCGTGAGAAGCGGGGAGTCGAGGGAAGAGACGTTACGAGGAAGTGGCGGGAAAAGAGAGAGTGTGAGGAAGAAGGAGAGGGGGAAGCGGGTCGGGCATGGGTCGGGTAGAATAGGATTGGGTTTTAGTTTTAGGATTAATTAAATAAAATAATAAATTATGTATAAAAATGAAATAAATTCGGAATAAAATCTGAAGAATACGGAAAATTATATTCGGAACCGGGGATTTACAATATAGGCTTAATTTAAAACTCGGAAATCCTGGTATATCCAATATTTTAATTGTGTTTTGCTGCAATTTATCTGTGATGTGATCACTGTATATGTTGAGATAGATACTGGATATAGTATATATGATATATTATATAGAGCTTGCTTATGTTTTACACCCGCGATAGCCCTGCCCCGCTCTGCCGTTAGTTACCTAACCTAACGGTGCACGGGGGGACATCGAGGCGAATATGGATGGCATAAGCGTACGTTGTATTTATCTGTGATGTTTAGGTAACATAAAATGATGGGACTTCATTAATGAGATTAATGAAATAAAAGAAACCTAAAGATATTGTAGAAACTTGTCTCGAAAACTGGTACCTAAAATTTTTGCTTTGCACAGCGGTATTCCTTATAGAATATCCAGCACCTTATTCAACAAGGAAAAAACCGAGATCCCTTCACCGGGAGTGACCTCTTTAGCGAAACTAGCAGATGCTACACACTAGATTTGTTTTTTGATTGCTTCTATAGTTTTTGCTTTGCATAGTGGTATTTGTGAAATATCCTGCACTTTATTCGATAAGGAAAGAGCCGAGATCCCTTCACCGGGAGTGACCTCTTTGGCAAAACTAGTAAAATCCTTAGAAACACTCCTTTACCAAATCACTCGATTCTACAACGAAATCAAGTTCATTACGCAAAGGGTTTTCTTAAAAACCTGTCGTAGCCCTCCATCATTTCAGATAAGTACTACTTAATATTCGTGCTACGTTTGTTGGCCTGCATCAAGGCGTAGTGTGTGGTAGCTAACTAGTGCTTATCTGCAGCATACGATACGATTGGATTAGGGTAGTCGTGCGACTTTGTTGGCCTGCGTCAAGCGTCGTGCGGGTGGGTTTAATTCAATCAGGAAATGTACGGGTTGAACTTGACTAGAGGACTATGGTTTGTTGGCCTGCGTCAAGGTCATAGGACGCTAGGGGTAAAACATTATCGGGAATTTCAAGTATTGAAATTTGCAATGAGATTGCATACCTTCTATGAGATAGTTGGATCCCGATACCCACTGTGAGTAAGAGTTACTCCTGGAAGAGTTTTACACATTACAATTAGCCGATCAAGTAGGTGTCCAGAAAGGTGTTAACGGGGTTACGTCCCTGGGAAAACGAGGTTTATTTTAATTAGGTCCGTGCGGAAGCACGGGGAACCTCCCTCAAAGTACCGACACTGGCCTGGCCGAAAGATTGGCGAACTTGTAGGGTGTAATTAATCCTGGCTAGTCTTTCCTTTTAGGGTTTGAAGGAAGATTTGACTAAAACAGTGGGAGCCATCCTGATTAGAAAAAATTATAACCAATCTAATCTTGCAAGAGTATACGCTGAGTGTTTTCTTCTCTCTCTCTCCAGGTAGCGATCATGTCATGCCTTAATCAAGATAATAATATGAATGTATTGACCGAACCCGCTTGTTATACTGAGCTGGGGAACGTTGGTCCCGCTCCAACTTATAATTGTTATAAGACCGAGCAGGAAAGGAATACCAGAATTCCCGTACCGCCTAAACGAAGAAAGTACATGTTGATGCATCTTTTTCGGGTGTGTTCATTACCGAGAACTGTTTCTCAGTATCCTCTATATTCTGGGTATGAGATACCGGATCAGGATCCCATATATGTAATATGTTACATGGGCTACAGATAGGTAGAGAACTGGGAATGGATGATAAGTTTCAAGAGTTGGAAACTGTACAAGTGTTGCAACCAAGCTTGTTGGCAGTTATCACCCTGTATTACTAAATACATTGATTCTGAACAAATGTTATTAGATACCGAACCTGATATACAACATCATATCAGCCTCTTTATTAAGTAAAGAAGGATATAATTTTGTATTGTTAGATAATGTTTTGAACATTTCCTATATCAAGAGTTGATCGGTTCAGGTACGTTATCTAAAAGCATATACGTTCTAAATCAAACCACAGTTCTTAACGTACAGAACACACATAAGAGGAAGAGTTCAGAAATGAACGAATCCTTCTTGAGGCATTATAGACTAGGTCATATTAATGCGACCCGACTAGCTGAAGTTACATAAAGATGCATATTTAAATCAGTTTGAATTTATATCTTGTGAAACTTTCCAGTCATGTCACAAAGATAAGATGGTCATAGCTCTGTTTATTAGAAACAGAGAAAGAGTTAGTGAAATCTTGGGATTGATACATAATGATGTATGTAGATCTCTTGTCTACACATGCCAGGACTAGTTCTTTGTACTTCATTAAATTCACTGATGATCTCTTCAGATTCGAACATGTGTTCCTGTTGAAAGACAAGTCTGAAGCTTTTGGGAAATTCAAAGAATATAAGTCAGAAGTAGAGAACCAAAACGGGTATAAGTATTATGTCCTTAGATGTGATCAGGGAGGAGAATACTTGAGCACGGAGTTCCTGGACTGTTCTAAAGGAGAATGAGATTCTCTCTCAGCATTACTCCTTCGTATACACCACAGCACGTCGAAGTATCGGGGCAGAGCAATCGCACCCTATGTGATATAGTGCACTCTATGATGAGTACTACTGAGTTGCCTATTTTCTTTTGGGAGTTATGCACTTGTGAAGCTACATACCTATTGAATAGGGTTCCAACCAAATCAGGTGCCTACCACTCCATATGTGATATGATATGGGAAGAGCCCATCTCTTAAGTAAGTTAAGATTTGGGGTTGTCCGGCCTATGTCTAAAAGCAAGATCCAGACAAGCTCGAGGCAAGGTCAGTTTTTTGGAAGTTTGTTGGATATTCCAAGCATTCGCAAGGGAATATTTTCTACCGCCCGAGGAACAAAAGGTGTTTTGTTTCTTAGCATGCCATCTTTTGGAAAGGGAATTTCTTGTGAAGAAATTAGTGGTCATGAGGTAGAACCGGAAGGAGTTCTAGCTATACAAACTATAGCTGACGATTTGGTAGAACCGGAGGATTCAATAGTTCCCGACGAACCTCAGCCTCTCTGCCGATCTGGTAGGGTTGCTCATCCACCTGAGAGATACTTCGGTTTTTTCTATGACAGTGGAAGCGAGGATTTCATCATGAGATGACGACCCAACTAGTTTCGTGCAGGCCATCAGGAGTGGTGACTCTGTAGGAATGGCTGGATGCTAAGTGATCTGAGATAGAATCCATATACACCAACAAAGTATGGACTTTGGTTGCTTTATCTGAAGGGTTAAATCCCCATCAGGAGCAAGTATATCTTGAGAAGATTACTTGGTGTACATGGAAAGGTTGAGACTTTCAAAGCTAAGACTTGTTGCAAAAGGTTCTCGTCATCCATCAGGTGTGGATAATGATGAAACCTTTTCTAGTGCCTATGCTTAAGTCCACCCGGATCCTACTTGCCATTGCTACATACCATGACTACGATATCTAGCGGTTGGGTGTCATGACTGCTTTTCTAAATAGTGATTTAGAAGAGAGTGTCTATAAGTACACAGCCAGAGGGCTTCGTAGACAGTGGGAGCAGCGGAAATGTGTGCAAGTTGCTTTATGGGTTAAAGCAAACATCGCGGAGTTGGAACATCTGTTTTGATGTGGTAGTCAAAGCGTTTGACTTCATCAAAACGGTAGATGAACCTTGTATATACAAAAAGGTAGTAGGGAGTATGGTGGTGATCTTTGTATTGTACGTAGATGACATACTCTTGATAGGAAAGGAGTTTCCTATGCTACACTCGGTCAATCTCCTCTTATCACAATGATTCTCCATATAGGATCAAGGTGATATCTCTTAAATCCTGGGTTTTGGATCTATGAGATAGATCTAAGTGGATGTTAGGATTCACACTAGGTGTAGTGAGATGGTATCAATCGATCCTGGGGAGAATCACTGGATAGCTTCCAGGGTGGTAAGGTCAGTCACATGCATTGTCTTTACCCTCAGTGGAGGGACGGTATGTTGGAAAAGTTCCAAGCTAGATACAGTGGCAAACTAGACGATAAAGGATGGATACATCGCTACCAAGGATACTACCAAAGAGGTAGTCTGGATATATATTAGTTCATGAGATGAACTTCATTCCTACCATTGTGTGACAATGGAGTTGTGGTTTTGGCCTAGGAGCCCCCGTCCCATCAGTGATCCAGACATATTCTGAGGCAGTATCACCTGATCATGGAGATGGATGATCTCCAGGGAGATTAAGGATAGGAGAGTAGACTTAGAGGATAACACGGCGGATCCACTCACAAAGGCCTTTTCCCAAAAGAGACTTTTATGGGATGGTTGAGTATGAGATACTTCAACCACTGTTGATTGTTGGGTATTAGATACTACAACAGATGGCCCTAGTGCAAGTGGGAGATTGTTAGTTATATGTATGCCTTAGAGGCCATTACTGTACATACGATGTATATTGTAGTGGATGCTTGGACATATATAGGGAGGACTTTCTTTCTCGACATGATAGTATACTATCTGGTTGCTCTTTATCTTAACATGTATACTGATTTTCTCTATGTTACATGTTGATAAAGCCCTTAGGATGAGTACTTGACTACCAGGATTATGATGCAGATCATACTAGTAGGAACATGGTAGTCGTTAAGTACATCCTTCAAATGTTCCTAGTCGAGGGTGTATCGAGACAGGGCATCGATATACCAGAGTAGACTAGCGTATAGCTTCTCGACCCATGTAGATGGACGATGGAAAATCCCATATCAATTGGTGTTTGACATCAGAGACAATATACGGGTGCTCAGTGGAGACTGAGTACACTGGACGGACTCGCCGAGAACTCCCAGATGGTATTATACCTCACGTCAGATGGCAGTTCTCTGGTGACACTGGTACAGGTTAGTCTGTAGACCCGAGATCGTCATAGAGACTTGTGTGATTCCCACTGTGCTTTGATTTCCACCTTACCACATTCAAGAGAACGTGCAAAACGGTGGCTTTTGGGTACATTCCCGAATCACATGGAGGCAATGAGCGATAGGAGGGGTTTCGTCTCTCCCGGTATTGGGAGTTGATGTTGCGCTGTGCTCGATTGGCTATAACAGGAAGTCCCTGGCCAGGGCTGCTTCAGAGATATACTGGTAAGTGTTATCAGTAGTTTCTCGACCCGTTATGAGCCTCATATTGACACGACTTATCGAGTTACTGAGGTCTGACGTTTACCATCCCTAAACGAGATATGCGACATATCAGACGAAGCGGCCGGACTGTACGGTAGTGTTACTGATTGGATTCGCAGGAGTATAAGCAGGCTTGCTTGTTGATCTTCTGATCGCTCAATACCCGGGTGGCCGTTACGTTTAGCAGACCGCTTGCGGCTTGTGGGTGTTTGATATGATCATCACCTACTGCCGGCGTATTGACGAGTCTTTAGAGTCCTACACAGGAGTTTCCTAGCTCAGCGAAATGGAGTAGGAGCGCATATGTGATATGTGCGGGACCGAGATTGATACGATATGAGATACTGTATTCTATTCTCGCGATTTATGACATTGGTCGGTTATATGCGATATAGCCGAGTTATCGGATCAAGTGTTGATTCGATAAGTTGTTACATATGATATTGGTCGATTATATGTGATATAGTCGGATTATTAAATCAAGAGTTGATTTGATAATCGAATGTATAATTATATATTTGATATATTACATTACATTAACTAGTATTAGCTCACTTATGATTTCTTTTCTCACTTGATGTGCACATTATATATATGTGATATGTATATTTGTTTACATGTTTGTATCATGCTAGGTTACATATGCAACATATATGTATGAGACTTATTCCATGCTAGGGTTAAGTTAGGGTTTATAATTTATTAAAGGTTAAACAAATTAGTGGAGAATTAGTTTAATGTTCAAATCTTGTAGAAGCTTGTATGAACCTTTGACTAAGTCCACTCTTATGTCTAACTTAGGATATTTATTAACCCAACACTTAACCTTAAAGCATAGTTTATTCTCTACAATGGTTAGTGCATGACATACACTAACCATGGTTGCATTTCTAACCTCATCCATAATCATTCATCACTTCTTCACTTGAGTTTGATCTTCTTCTTCCTCATGATTTTTTCTCTCTAGCTTTTGATCAAGTGATGAAAACATGTGAGAAAATCGAATCTAAAGTGAGCCCACTTCCTACTTTATCATCCTCTACTACTTGCCATTTTGTATAGGGTGTTTGATTCACTAATTTCACAATTAGTGAAGAGATAGTTTGGGTTAGTGTCTCCTCGACGTAGATCATTTTCGGCCTCGAAGACTTTGAATAAACTGTACATCTAACATTGCACACAAGGCTATCCATCACGACAATCAATCCAAAAGGTCAGTACAACACAGAACATCAACGTGAATATCATGTTCGTAAACCCGTCTGATTGTACATATAGCAACCAGTTGGATTATAACGCGCTATGAAATTCACGGTCGCAGAAACAAACAAATGCACTGAAAACCATGAATTTAAAATTTCGATCGATTAAAACTTTCCGCATTGGCCTTAAGTACAAACCAGTACTCAAACAAATCTGAGCAAAAACTAAATATTCCAAAATTCAGATTTCCATGAACTAGAACACCAGAAAAAATTTGGGGCAACTCGGCCAAAATTAGACCGCAGAACCGTGGCCAAATGGCACATTTGGTGGCGGTTTAGCGGTCGAATTTCGGGCTTATGTGCCCAAATTTCTTTCTGGTCTCTAGTTTTGCATGCACATAATTTTAATGCAACCAGAAATTTTTTTTTGAGCAACTTTAAAATTCGAACAGCAAGCAGTAAATTGGAAATGTCAATCGGAAAATTCAGTCGATAGAAACTCTAAATTAATGCTAATAATCTAGTTAAGGTTTATGCAATGGCTCTGATACCATGTTGGTGTTCGGCGTTCGTACTGCGGAAGCCGTGGCTGAGGTGGAAGCAATAACAAAAATTTTACGCAAGCGCTAAACACGCTAACCTAAGAAATCGATCCAAAATCATTAACTAGCAAACTAGAACATACAAGGGTATGAAACTACAACCTTCGATGCGTGTCCGTCCAATTGTTGAAGACCCTTCCAAGCTCGTAGACGCTGGAATCGCTTTTGAATGTCGACCATCCTCGCCAAAGAAGATCCACCTGAGGGAAACTGGAAAAGGCTCCGACCGATGATCTAAACTTGCTAAGGATGGATGGCGGGTGATGTAGGAATTTTCAATAAACTTTTTCTCTCTAAACCTTGCTCACTAGAGAGCAAAACGAAGAAGGAGAGAGAGGTGTGGAGAGACTGGAAAGTCTCACCATGAAGCATCCTTGAGTATGTGGAATAAAAACTCAAGTCTAGGAAAAAAAGAGGAGCTTTGCATTTTTACAACCATGGTTCGATAGTGCAACTAAATCAACTCATCATTTAATGCCAAAGCCATACCTTTCTACATGTCAAGAACCATGCTTCATTAAAACTCTCTTTCCACCTCATTTTCCCATTTGATTTTCCAAATGAAAATCAAATATGTGGTGTCCTTCTTCTAGAAGCATTCCCGTATAAATACGGAATATTTCACCCGGTATATATATCGCTACATATAAGCATATCCGTATAAAAATACGTATAGCACCAAAGAGAGAAAATGAATAGTGAACAATAATACTAAAATATATATATCAAAAAATATATATAAATTATTAAATCAAAACCTGATTTAATAATCCGGCTTAATCCTAAGTCGGTAGTATTATCTACCGTTCGATTAAAATCCGTGTATCCTATACACATATTCATTCGGACCCCTGTATGTACTAACGTACGGCTCCTGCATCTATCGCTTGAACCGGGAAAACCTTCTGTGTGAGACTCTAAAGACTCGACAATACGCTGGCAGTGGGTTTAACCACAAGCACGTCAGCGGCACTAGCAGTACGTAATGGCTACCCAGGTACTTGCCGGAAGGGGGGTCGACAATAAAGTACGTTCTTACTTTACTGAGCCTAAATGTAACAATCTCCGTATAGTCCGGTCTCTTCATCAAAGAGTATCGCAATCTGGTCTAGGGGTGGATAACGTCAGACCCCTACTAACCCGATAAGTCATGTCTAAGTCAAGCTCATCACCAACAGAGATACTACTGATCAACTATCGGTAAATCTCATCCACCGTGGCAATGGATTTCCAGTGATAGTCGAGTGAACACGGTGCGACTTCGACACCTAATACAAAGAGAGATGAATCCCTGACAATTGACCACTGCCTCCATGTCGCTCGGGACTGTACCCAACTAAAACATATTTGCACTACTCTTTTGAGCCATTTTTGGGTAGTAATCAAAGCACAGTGGGAACTCAAATGAGAAAAATGACGATCTCAAGTCAAGGGACTAACCTATACTCATGCCGCCTAAGAACTTCCATCTGACGATAGATATAATACCATCAAGAAGTTCTCGGCATGTCCGTCCAGTATACTCACATCCAGTGAGTACCTGTATACTATCTTAGGTGACACAACACCAGTGGCTTGTGAGACCGGCCTCCGCCCCTCATCGGGGTCTCGAAACGTATACACTAGTCTACTCTGGAATATCGATGTCCAGTCTTGATACTCCCACGACTAGGGACCTTTAAGGATGTGCTTATAAACAACCCAGCTCCCACGTATATGATTGCCATCATAATGTTGTTTGTCAAGAAAGAATCCTATGGGCTTCATCAATGATGAAGACAAACCAGATAACATACTATCATCTCGAGTAACACTCTTTTACCTATATAGGTCATCTCTCAATTATCATAATCACCTACTTGCAATCACAATAATTGCCTTGAGGGAACTATATCGAATATGAGATGAATGTTACTTTATATATTATATATTTAGTATACGCTATATATGTTTTGCATCCGTGCTAGTCATGTCCTCGCCCTACCGTATGTTAAGTAACCTTACGATGAAGTCCCGGGACCCTTTGGCGAATGCGAATGGCATATATGTGCGTGCTTATTTTTGTTTCTTTTCTGGCATGATATGATTAATTAATGAGACTGCATTAATTCTGATTAATGCAAGGAAAACAAACCTAAATGATGTTGTCGGAACCAAATTTTAAAACTACTCGGTTTTCTTCAAAACCATTGTCAGATTCTTTTGCTTTGCATAGAGGTATTTGGTTAGGAATATCCTGCACCTCATTCTGTGAGGAAAGAGCCTTGATCCTTTCACGGCGAGTTCGCACTTAAGAAAAAGTTTATATTACTAGTTTTAAAAGCGGAGCAAAAACCACTCCATTTCAAAACTACTCGAGTTCCTTCAAAGATATCAAGCTCATCATGTTAACGAATTTTCGCTAAAAATAGTCGTAGCCCTCCGTCATTTCAAACGGATAGCGCCTAGTATTCATGCTAAATTTGTTGGCCTTCGTCAAGGTATAGTGTATCGTAGCTATATGTTACTTTTTTGCAGTAAAGAGATGCATTAATCTAGGACAGTCGTACATCCTTGTTGGCCTTCATCAAGGGCAAGTACATATGGGTTTAGATTAATCAGAACAATGATGAGTAGAACTTGACTTGCGGTTTATGATTTGTTGGCATTCGTCAAGGTCATAAGACAGTTGGGGCAAAAACCTTATCGAGAGTTTCAAATATAAGGGAAACTTGCCAAGTTTACGCATACCGTCTGCAATGTGGTAATTTTAGTCGGCTTGCGTCAAATATATCACACAATAATAGTTGGGTCCTGATTCCCACTGAAGAGTAGGTGTTACTTCTCGGGTGATTTTCAGATGATCCCAACTAATTTTCTTTTAGGGTTTGAAGGAGAATTTGAGAAAACAGTGGGAGCCATCCTAGTTAAATAATGTGATTAACCGATCTAATTGAGGTTAGAGTATACGCTGAGTGTTTCTTTTCTCTCTCTTTGATTTACGATCATGACTTATCTTAAACTAAAACTCATGAACCAAGTTAACTAAACCCTCTTACATACTTTGGCTTTTGGATTGTCATGATTGACCACAAAGTCGCATATATCCCTGCTACTCTTACTTTATCCTTTGCATTTCTTCAGAACACTTCGTATCACTACGGAGATCTATATTATTTGGAAAGGCCATCTCGTATAGTTACATACTAATTTGAAGAAACTTGTTTCAGTTCGAGGATGGCCACGGGTTCTGGAGAAATTCAATAAGATTATTATGTTGTCTTTTATCTTTACCTTCTCTCAGATTGTGAGGGCTCTTGATATTAGGAGAGTACACCTATTACTCTTGTTGGATAGTCTTCTTCCAAACCTTAGGTTGGTGCCGAAAGGTAGGGAAGGGAAAAAATCAATTAGCCTAAGTGCGGTGTGCAGAAGGTATGATGTAGAGATATATAAAGGGATTGCATTGAGGGCAAGGGAATTTGCGACAATTGTCATGAATCTGGATAGTGGAAGATACATTACTAGGAATACACGGCTACCCCCTCGAAACATTTTCTTGTTTCAGTTTTCCTATGCGATGTTAATTGAAAGCTGCTTTCACAATTAGATTCTGACTTCTGGGTATGTATTTACCAGACTTGATTCTCACATCTGTATGGCATTACAGATGCTGAGTTGGAGTAGAATATTGTGAATTGGATGATTAGATCCTCAAAATCAGAATTTTTTGTAATTGGTGATATTTAAGGAAATCACCAGGGTTTTGCCTTATGGCAAATATTTGGTTTTGAATAACCGTTGTTATGCACCAATTTTTTAAATTAAATATCTCTCACTTTATTTTACAAAGTGAGAGATAAATTTTGAAAATTGTGTTCTAAACATTTACCTTTATCAGTTGAGAATATGGTATGATGTATTGAATAATGGTATAGACATTCTTAACCAAAATATAGTTTTCAACATACAACACATGGAATTTGAGTTAGTATACTCTTGGGAGTTATACATGGAAATGTATATTGTCCGGTGTCCTTCAGGAAAAAGGGTTGGTAACCTTCATTTACTTATGAGTTCTCTTATTTTAGACACGCATTCGTTGTAATGCATGGTCCAAAGATTTTGAGAACTTTATAGGTATAAGAATAAAGTAGAGAACCATGCGTTGGATGTATCAGGATTCTTCGATGTGATCAAAGATATAGATACTTATGCTAGGTATTCTATCATAGTAATATTTGAGAACTTGCTTTTATTTCAGGTTACTCATCTATGGGTACACTCCTTGATGAGTAATGCTGCACGGTCTTCTTTCATTTAGGTGATATGCACTGGAAATAGTTGCATACCAATTAAATATGGTTCCATCTAAATTAGTGCCTTTGTTTCTATATGGACATAGAATGGTTAAATATCTTGAGGATGTTAAGATATGGAGTTATCCGGTTTCTGTTTAAAAGCTGAATCCGGAGAAACTCAAGGCACGTTTCTGTAATGGCATTTTGTGGATTATTCCAGGCTTTTTAGCAAGGATTTAACATTCTACCATTTGCAAGATAAAAGGTTATTTTGTTCTTGACTTGCCACCTTTTTATAAAAGGAATCTTTTTACAAAAAAACAAGTGGGAGTATGGTAGAACTGGAAGTGATTCAAGAACCATAAACGGTTACTAAAAATTTAGTAGAACCCGGAGATTCAATTGGATTCGACAATCCATTAGCCACTCCACAGATTTAGTGGGTAACCTCAGCCACCTGAGTGGAGCTTTGGTTTTCTCAAAAACGGTGAAAGGGAGGTTTTGATAACCCAACCTTGTCACTACTGCTGTCCTTGACTATGAGATGTTAGATATATGTATGCCCTAGAGGCCATTACTGTACGTACAATGTATATTGTAGTGGATGCTTGGACATATATAGGTAGGACTTTCTTGCTCGACATGATAGTATGCTATCTGGTTGCTCTTTATCTTAACATGTGGACCTGTATTGGTTTACTATCTTCCTCTCACATGTTGATAATGCCCTTAGGATATGTACTTGACTACTAGGACTATGATGAAGATCATACTAGTAGGGCCAGTGTAGTCAACGAGTACATCCTATAACTATTCCAAGTCGAGGGTGTATCGAGACAGGGCATCGATATACCAGAGTAGACTAGCGTATACGCTTTTCGACCCATATGATGGGCTATGGATGATCCCATATACATTGGTGTTTGACATCAGAGAAGGCATACGGGTGCTCTGTGGAGACTGGGTACACTGAACGGACTCGCCGAGAACTCCAAGATGATATTATACCTATCGTCGGATAGCAGTTCTCCAGCGACACTGGTATAGGTTAGTCTGTAGACCCGAGATCGTCATAGAGTCTTGTGTGATTCCCACTGTGCTTTGATTTCCACCTTACCACATTCAAGAGGGCGTGTAAAACGGTGGCTTTTGGGTGCAGTCTCGAATCACATGGAGGCAATGAGCGATAGGAGGGGTTTCGTCTCTCCCGGTATAGGGAGTTGATGTTGTGCTGTGTTTGATTGGCTATAACTGGAAATCCCTGGCCAGGGTTGCTGAGATTTACTGGTAAGTGTTATAAGTAGTTTCTCGAACTGTTATGGACCTCATATCGACACGACTTATCAGTTACTGGGGTCTGACGTTTACCACCCCTAGACTGGATATGCGACATATCAGACGAAGAGACCGGATTGTACGGGAGTGTTACTGATAGGATTCACAGGAGAATGTATAGGCTTGCTTGTTGATCTTCTGATCGCTCAATACCTGGGTGGCTGTTACGTTTAGCTGACCGCTTGCAGTTTGCGGGTGTTTGATATGATCATCACCTACTGCCGGCGTATTGATGATTCTTTAGAGTCCTACACAGATGATTCTTGGCTCTGGCAAAACGGAGTAGGAGCATATATGTGATATGTGCGAGACCGAGAATAATACGTGTATGCGATACCGTATTAGATTCTCGCTATATATGATATCGGCCCGGTATATGTGATATAGTCGGGTCATCGGATCAAGTGTTGATTCGATGAACTGATACAGATTATATTAGTCGGTTATTTGTGAAATTGCCGGATTATCGGATCAAGTGTTGATTTGATAATTTAATGTATAAATATATATTTGATATATTACATTACATTAACTAATATATGCTCACTTAAAGATTCTTTTTCTCACATGGATATTACATTGATATATATGTGATATATGTTAATTGTATTATTTTCTTCTGTTACTATATATATTATATATATGATATATAATATTGTAACATGTTAGGGTTAAAATTGCAACTAAGGTTTTGAGAATAAAAAATGTTAGGGTTTGGATTAGGGTTAATGTTATGGATGAGCTTTGTGGAAGCTTCTTGAAGCTTTGACTTTAGTCTTCATCCTTTAATATTTTGTGAAGATATTTGTTAACCCAACCCAAAACTCAACCCATGGTTTATTCTCTACAAGGGTTAAGGATGTGATCTTTAACCCATGGTTTCAATTCTAACCTCACACAATAATTCATTATTCATCACAAAAGAAATTCATCGTCTTCTTCTTGCTTCATGAAAAAACATTCACTAGCTTTTTCATTTGTGATGTTTATAAGTGAGAAATTGAAAACAAAAGAGAGAAAAATTCCTACTTCATCATCCTCATCTATTCTAGCCACTTAGATTAGGGTGTTTGCTTTGCTAATACTTGATTAGTGACGCAAGAGCTTGGGTTTGAGATTCTTCAAAGTAGATCATCTTAGTTGTTGAAGATTGGAGGCAAGCTTGCATCTTTCTCTTCATGGAGCCTCTCGAGAGTCAGAGTTCATGATGATCGCAGCGAAGGGACCTTAACACGGAGCTTATGAAGCGAAGGAACGGACTACAAAGGTTGTAATCCCACTCTCTTAGATGTAAAGTTGTTTACATGCAATGTTTACCCTAAGTCTCTAATTAAGATCTTGGTTAGGGTTTGTTTAGCACCCCAAAAGTTTAAAGTAGCATGTTTGATACTTGCCAAAAACTTGCTAAGGTCCTAAGCTAACCGTACAGTGGTATCAGAGGAAATCTAGAGTATTAGGCGTTGTGTAGGCGAATTTAAAGTCCAATCGAACTCCGAAACCCCGAAACGACCCCCTTTCTGAAAATTTTTCCAAAAGTTGGATATTTCCATATTAAAAATACTCAGAAAATCATGCAGGGAATTCTAAGGATTACTGTGAAGTACGAAACCATAACTCGCTCAAGAGAGCGCAGAACCGCGGCCAAACAATGCGTTTGGCGGCGGTTCCGCAGCCAACTTTAGGAGTTAGGGGCTAATACTTCAGGGCTTTATTCTTGGGTACTTTTTCATGCTTATGGGAATTTTTAATTCTACTCAAGTGTTGAGCTTTCTGGGAAATATTGGGAACTCGTAGAATCGATCGGAAAGTTTAACTTCGTTTAAGTTTTTCCGGGTAATTAGAACATGTTAAAAAGTTCGAACGGATATCAATAACTCACTTTTTCCCTTGTCGGAAAAATTTCAAGTGTTGGATTTTTCCTGAGTTTAAAACTTTCAGAAAATCATGCAAGCGCATCTGTGGACCCTCTAGAAGAGCATAACCTTAACTCGATTATGTGACCGTCAAAACCGCTACTGAACTATATGGTTTGTGGTATTTTAGCGTTGCCACATGTGAAGCGTTGGTTTGACCCTTCTACGGCTGGTTCATAGCGGCTGTGACATGTTCTAAGACTTTTTGAACTCCGCTCAAGTGTTGAGCTATTTGGGAAATTTTGGGAGTTTGTTTATTCGATCGGAAAGTTTAACATTGTCTATTTATCTGGAATGTGATACAATATATGGAATTCATATAGTTAGGCATGAAATGCGAAGTATGTGATATTTCGGATTTAAGATGTCTAAAGTGATTGTGGATTCCAAATGTTGTAGTTTTTCTTTTTCTTTTCTGTAACCGTAAGTGTAATATGTGGTGTATCGCCGTTTTTGTCGTTATAGATCGACGACAATTGGGATACGCATATTTACTTACGTTGATGACATGTGATGTTATGTGTTGCTTGGATATGTTATATTGGATCATCGTGTTTTGAATAGCCTGGTGTTTTATGTGAGATGAGGGTTTTTATTTTCATTCATGCAAAATTCAATTGTGTGTAATATTCTTTTATTGGGGCACTTCCGGGTTGAGGTTGATGTCACCATTGTATATTATTTACTTTTCCGCATTAGGATAGACCCAAGGTGGGGAGCACATGTGACCGGGTTCTAGGGTCCAGTAGGAGACCATCTAGAGGAGTCGAGACCGGGTCTCCTAACTCTAGAATTGGCAGGGTTACTTGCCGCTCTCGTAGGGGTCTAGCGATGTGGGTTTGGCTATTCATCGCGACTGTGGAATCCGTGTTTTATCCAGGCTCAAAATAAAACACGGACGTCCTAGTATTTCCAATATTTCATATATGTTCTTCTGTTGCAATGTTCTGTGATGAGATCATATTACTGCTTAAGACCAATGTTTATATTATATATATGAGATATAAATTATATATTGTTGATTTCGTTTCAATTGTAATGCTTGGGTAGCATAATAAATGGGACTTCATTAATGAGATTAATGAAATAAAAGAAACCTAAAGATGTTGTGGAATCGAATTTTCAAAAACAGGTAGCTCTAGTTGTTACTTTGCATAGCGGTGTTCCTTGTAGAACATCCAGCACCTTATTCGATAAGGAAAGAGCCGAGATCCCTTTACCGGGAGTGACCTCTTTAGCAATAACTAGCAGATGCTACAAACTCGGTTTGTCTTTTGATTGCTTCTATAGTATTTGCTTTGCATAGTGGTATTTGTGAAATATCCTGCACCTTATTCGATAAGGAAAGAGCCGATGATCCCTTCATCGGGAGTGACCTCTTTAGCAAAACTAGAAAAGGCCTAAAAAACATTCCATTTAAAATCACTCGATTCTATAACGATATCAAGTTCATTACGCAAAGGGTTTGCTTAAAAACCTGTCGTAGCCCTCCGTCATTTCAGATAAGTACTTCAAAGTATTCGTGCTACGTTTGTTAGCTATCGTCAAGGCGTAGTTTGCGGTAGCTATTTATGCTTATCTGTATAAGCATATGATGCGATTGCATTACGGTAGTCGTGCGACTTTGTTGGCTTTCATCAAGGGACGTGCGGGTAGGTTTAATTCAATCTGGAAATGACGGGTTGAACTTGACTAGTAGCCTATTGTTTGTTGGCTTTCGTCAAGGTCATAAGATGCTAGGCAAAATATTGTCGGGAATTTCATGTGTTGAAATTTGCAATAAGATTGCATACCTCCTATAAGATAGTTGGATCCCGATACCCACTGCGAGTAAGAGTTACTCCTAGGAGAGTTTTACACATTACAATAAGCCGATCAAGTAGGTGTCTAGAAAGGTGTTAATGGGATTAAGCCCCTGGGATAAACGAGGTTTATTTTAATTAGGTCCGTGCGAAAGCACGGGGAACCTTCCTCAAAGTACCGGCATTGGCCTGGCTGAAAGATTGGCGAACTTGTAGGTGTTAGTGTATATGCCCTAGAGGCCATTACTGTATCATACTAGTTTGTATATTACTTAATGGAAGCTTGGGATATTCACCTTGTATATACAATCTTGCTCAAAATAGTAGTATGCTACTTGGTTTGTTTCTACTTCAATGTGTACATGTGTTTATTTTTAGTATATCACCTATGCACATTAGTGGACCCTTAGGATCTTTGCTTGATTACCAGCGTTGTGATGGCAGTCACACTAGTGGGGGCTGGGTAATCTATAAGCACATCCTTATGCAGGTCCCTAGTCGCAGGACTATCGAGACAGGGCATCGATACTCCGGAGTAGACTAGCGCATGCGCTTCTCATCCCAGAGTGGAAGATGGTCTGTCCCACAGCCATCAGTACGTCGTACTGGAGATAGTATGCGGGTGCTCGTTGGGTTACGAGTACACTGGACAGGACTCGTCGGGAACTGACCGGTTGGTATTATACCTATTGTCAGTTATCAGTTCCCAGGTGACATGAGTACAGCTTAGTCCGCTGACTTGACACTATCACTTCTCCTCGAGTGTGTTCCCACTGTACTTTGATTACTACCCTACCACGGCTCAAAGGAGTCGTGCAAACAGGTAGTAGTTGGGTGCAGTCCCGCAGCACTTGGAGGCAGTGACAATTAGACAGGATTCGTCTCTCCCGGTATTGGGAGTTGACATCGCGCGGTGTCTAAGAGGGCCATTACACGAGTAGTCCCTGGCCAGGGCAAGCGAGATATACTGGTAGGCTTCCAGTGTTATCTCAGGGTGTATTGGGCTTCACTCCGACACGACTTGTACCGCTATTAGGGGACTGACGTTTACCGCCCCCCTAGGCCCGCCATGCGATGTATCAGACGAACAGACCGGACTGTACGGAGATTGTCACATTCAGGCTCAGTAGGAGTTCAGACGGGTTTCACCTCGTCAGTCTTCTTGTCGGCATCTACCTGGGGACCGTTACGCACAGCTAGTGCCGCTTGCGGTCTGTGGTTAAACCCACTGCCAGCGTAGTGTCGAGTCTTTAGAGTCCTACACAGAAAGCTATTCGCCTTTAGGCAAAAGAGTAGAGGTCGCATGGTTTTGCGACAGGTCGCATGGTTTTGCGACAGGGTCCGGTCACATCCGTGCACTTGTGCGCGTACAGTGTCCAGACAGTTAACACTAGCGGGCTTTGGTTTAAGCCGGATCCTAGTGTACGTTTTGGGATTGATTTTATCTCGTTTGTGTTCGTGTTCCTCGGAACGCGGATGCGGGTGTGTATGCACAGTTGACAGAGAGACAGAGGCAGAGTATTCTCATTGGGGTCGTTGACTGTTGACTGTTGACAGTTGACTGTTGACCATTGACTTTTCCTTAACCCTAATAAGAATAAGATATATGATTAACATTAATATTAATTAAGTATTGTAGTGACATGGTTGTTGAGGGGTTGACTTTGTTGACTTGTTGACTTTGTTGACCGGTTGACTAGGTTGGACTAGTTGACCATCATCATGACAATGGCTATCATTCCATGGCAAAGACTTTTTCTTGCTTGTTTATTTATGCAAAATGAGTGCATGAAATAATATAGCCATTTTGACTTAAACCATTTACACAATACTTGATTACTATTTTTGTTATGATGGCTTTTGGATTATGAGAGGTGAGAATGAGATGAGTATGGTTCATTCTATCATTTGCTTTTCTCTCTCTTGAGCTCTCTCATTCTCAAGCTCTTCCTCTTCCTCTTTCTCTCTCTACCTCAAGGCAAACCATTCTCATGTGTTGAGACTCATTGCCTTAGAGATAAAAAGACACCAAAACATTCCTCTACTCATTCTAGTTCACAAGGCCTAGCAAACCAAGTGATCTAGTTTCTTCAAAGTTCGAAGAAGAAGCCAAAGGTAGAAGCTTTCGGGTGGATTCATCTTCGGCGCAAGGAGACGACGAGGTGAGGCCGATCTGTACATCGGAAGGTGTCGAAGACGAAGGAGTTCAAGAAAGGTATAGCCCCCTAACCGAGTAGGTAAACTCTTGTTAGGTTGTTAGTTAGATGTTTAACAAAGATCCGGTTTTGAGTCCATGTTACCGCCTCTAGAAAATTGTTTTTCACCAAATTCCGCATGACCGAAAGTACCGGGAGAGGTAGCATGGACTTACAGTGGTATCAGAGCCTAGTTAAACTCTATCTAATATGTTAGCAAAGTAACTAGAAGATCGATCAAAGAAAAAGTCACGAAACGAACCCGATATGTCAAGTTTCTGCCGATTTTTTTTCTGTTCAAAAATTGATAAATTTCATCTTAAAAATCGGCTCAGGCTTTTTATTGAATAACCACAAAATTTGGTCCCACGAACCGTTCAAAGCGCCGCGGAAACGCGGCGGGAGCACGCTCCCGCCGCGGTTCCGCGGCCGAGTTGACTCGGCCGAGGTCCAAATTTAGTGCAGTGTATTTCTGGGGTTGTTTTGGGATTTTTGGAATATGTTTTTTCAGCCCAGATTTTCCAGAACGAAAATTTTGTGTTTGGGGCCTAAAAATCCATATTTTTAATCGAACTTTTAAAGACTTAAGCTGACGGGTATATCTGTGATGTGATATTTGTATTGAACGTCTGCTAATCGCTATATGTCGATTAGTGGGGGTTATACAAATCTGTGATCTGTAATGTTGCTGGAATGTGTATATGAATTCATTGGATTGTCGCGGGTGAATAGCCGGGGGTTGTGAGACGAGAGTTTTATTTTCTTTCAATTCATGTAAATTTGTAAATTGATGTAATAATTATTTGTATGGCCGCACAACCGGGTTGGGGTTGTAGCCGTCATTGTATAATTTCTTTTTACTGTTTTTGCTCCTAGGATAGACCCATGAAGGGGGTGCACAAACTACCGGGTATGCCGAAGTGCCGAGTGGCCTACTCACGGAGATGAGGGAGGTTTCTTCGCTTCGGATACTTGGCGGGTAGTTTGCCGCATCCGTAGGGGTCTTGGGTGGGGTATTGGCTATTCACCGCGACCGTGTAATCTGCTTTTCGTTACAGGCTCGTACGAATTGCGGGTTCCTAGTATATCCAATGTGTTCATCTGTGATCTGAAATGGCTATCATTGCAATATATCTTTATATGATATTATTTAGGCGTTGCTTATGTTTTACAGCCGCGCTAGCCCAGCCCCCGCTCTGTCGTTAGTTAAGTAACCTAACGGGTAATGACGGGGCCCCGTGGAGAATGCGAATGGCATAAGCGTACGTCATATTTTGGTTGTTTTCTGCAATGGTAGGATTAAATGATGGGACGCATTAAAAGAACTAATGCAAGAATATCACGCATTAAAAGAACTAATGCAAGAAAATAAACCAAGTAAAAGTCGTTGGAACACTTTCGAAAAACCACTCGGTTCTTTTCAAAACCAACTTTTAAATGCGGAGCTTGAGCCACTCCTTTTAAAAGCTATCTCGTTCCATCGATTATATCAAGTTCACTACGTTCACGGTTTTGCCAAAAACCATTCGTAGCCCTCCATTATTTCAGTTAAATATTCGGTAGTATTCAAGATATGTATTTTGACCTCACGCCAAGGCATAGTGATTGGTAGCTGCTGGATATTTATCTGTTGCATAGATAGAATGCGTTGGTTTGGGACAGCCGTACTGCCACTTTGGCCTACGTCAAGGGTAGGTACGGGTGGGTTCAAATTAACCTGGATAATGATGGGAAGAACTTGACATGTGACTTATGACATTTTGACCTCACGCCAAGGTCATAAGAGCATGGGGCAAAAATCCACATCGGGAGTTTCAAAAGAACTGAAATTTGCTAGTGTTGCATACCATTTGGAGTGTGATGATTCTGGTAGGATTCCTTCAGTTTCGTCACGCGATGATATTTGGATCCCGATCCTACTGTGAGTATATGCTACTCCTCGGGAAATTTCTCACTTAACGATCAATGCTATAAACCAAGTAGGTGTCTAGAAAGGTGTTAGCTGGGCTACGCCCCCAGGGAAAAGAGGTTATTTAATTAAGGAACTTCGCGAAAGCGTTGGAAAACCTCCCTCGAAGTACCGACACTGCCTGGCTGAACGGTTAAGCAAGTATTGTACGGTGATATTGATCCTGACTAATTCTTCCTTTTTGGTTTGAGGAGGGATTCGAGAAACAGTGGGAGCCATCCTGTTTAGACAAACTAAAAACCATTCTAAACTTGCAAGAGCATCATGCTGAGTGTTTCTTCTCTCTCTCCTAATTGCGGCGACCAATCGACATGACTGGACTTAAGTTACTTCTAGATAAAAACATACTGACAGGGCCAAACTACAAAGATTGGCTCAGGAATGTCAAGATGGCAATCACTTACGACAAGCTGGGGTATCTTCTTACCACCAAAGCTCCCCCTGTCCCAGGTCCCAAAAGCAGCGTCGCGGATAAGGAAATCCGTAAGACCTGGGAATTAGATTGCGCGAAGGCCAAGTGCCTTGTTCTTGCCTCTATGGACAACGAACATCAGAGGAGGCACGAGAATATGGACCTCGAATCCATATTTCTCCATACAAAAGAACTGTATGGAGAGCAGTCTCATATCGCAAGATACGAAGTGTCGAAGAAGTTATTTTCGGCAAGGTTGGCCGTCGGATCATCGGTAGCGGAACACGTGCTTAAGATGATTGGCTACATAGAAGAGCTCGCGGACCTTGGGACCACGTTGGAGAATGAGCTCTATACGGACTTGATTCTCCAGTCCCTTCCTTCCACTTACGCCCAGTTTATCCTGAACTTCAACTTACAAGAAAAGGAAGTTGAACTTTCAGAACTCCTCAACATGCTGAGGAGCGCAGAGGGCACCCTACAGAAAGGTAGGGAAACATCCACTTTGTTTGTAGGAGGATCTTCCTCTTTTAGGTCCAAGGCGAAAGCCAAGGGAAAGAAGAAGAAAGCCCCCGCCAAACCAAGGGGCGGTGTTAGTAAAGTAGATACGAAGGGAAAGGAAAAGGCAACAAAGAAAGTGGGAAAGCTTGTGGATAAGGAAGAATGCTTCTATTGTCATAAGAAGGGACACTGGAAAAATGATTGCAGGGCTTGGAAGGCCAGAACACAGGAACTGAAGCAGGTTGCGGCTTCAGTTTCAGGTGTGTATGTTATTGAAAACTGTCTTTCAATAAACTCTACTTCTTGGGTATTGGATACCGGATCAGGATCTCATATCTGTAATTCTTTGCAGGCGTTGAGAAACCGTAGGGTTTTGAAGGCAGGTAACATGACCCTCAAAGTTGCAAACGGAGCTAGCATGGATGCTAAGGCCATAGGGGACTATCACCTGGGAATGTCAGATGGACATGTTTTGGTTTTGCGTAATTGCTTTTTTGTACCCAACGCAACTTGTAATATCATTTTTGTATCTTTGGTTTCTAAAGAAGGTTATGAATTTGCGTTTGTAAGTAATGTTGTAAACATTCACCTTAATCAAGTTATGATTGGGTCAGGTACATTGAGCAATGGTATATACGTATTAAACCAACCACAGATTTTCAATGTCCAGAATACACACAAGAGAAAGTCTCCGGAAATAAATCAGACTTTCTTGTGGCATTGTAGACTGGGTCACATCAATGAGAGAAGGTTGACGAAGTTATATACAGAAGGATATTTGAATCCGTTCGAATATCAATCATATGCCACTTGTCAATCCTGTCTCAAAGGAAAGATGACAAAGACTCCGTTCACTGGACACGGAGTAAGAGCGAGCGAGCTCTTGGGACTCGTACACAGCGACGTGTGCGGTCTAATGTCTACACATGCGCAAAGCGGTTATTCTTACTTCATTACTTTTACGGATGACTTTTCAAGGTACGGTTATGTCTTCTTAATGAAACATAAGTCCTAAGCCTTTGGAAAATTCCAGGAATATAAGAATGAAGTAGAAAAACAAACCGGCAAAAGTATCAAGATTCTAAGATCGGATCGAGGTGGTGAATACTTGAGTGCCGAGTTCCTGGACTATTTAAAAGAGAACGGAATTCTCTCTCAGCTTACTCCTCCATACACTCCGCAACACAACGGTGTATCGGAGGGACGGAACCGAACCCTATTGGATATGGTACGGTCCATGATGAGTAACACTGAGTTACCGCGATCATTCTGGGGGTATGCGCTAGAATCAGCTGCATACCTTTTGAACCAAGTTTCGACTAAGACTGTGCCTACCACACCATATGAAATATGGAGTGGGAAGAAACCCTATCTTCAATATCTGAAGATCCGGGGATGTCCGGCTTTTGTCAAAAAGCAGCATGCGGACAAACTCGAGGCACGCTCAGTACTGTGTAAGTTTGTGGGATACCCAAAGAACACCAGGGGGTATCTTTTCTACCACGCAGAGGAACAAAAAGTCCTTGTTTCTCGTAATGCCCACTTTCTAGAACACCAGTTCTTAGAAAAGGAAACAAGTGGGAGCGAAATAGAACTGGAAGAAATTCCAGAACCACAGACTATTACTGAAAGCTTAGTAGAACCAGAGGGTTCGAAAGATCAGGACATTCCTACGCCGCTCCGCAGGAGTAGTAGGCAGTCTCATCCGCCCGAGAGATACTACGGTTTTCTCATAGACGGGGATAGAGAGGATTGAATCATAGATTATGATGAGCCTACTAGCTTCCAGCAGGCCGTTCAGAGTGTTGACTCGGTAAAATGGCAGGATGCAATGCGGACCGAAATGGAGTCCATGTACACCAACAAGGTATGGATGTTGGACATTGCTCCAGACGGGGTAAAACCCGTAGGATGCAAGTGGATCTTCAAAAGGAAGATTGGTGTAGATGGACAGGTTGAGACCTATAAAGCTAGACTTGTTGCAAAGGGTTTCTGTCAAAGACCTGGCTTGGACTATGACGAAACCTTTTCTCCAGTGGCTATGCTGAAATCCATTCGGATCCTTCTTGCCATTGCTGCCTTCCACGATTATGAGATCTGGCAAATGGACGTAAATACCGCTTTTCTAAATGGAAATTTAGAGGAGTGTGTCTATATGGACCAACCAGAGGGTTTCATTCAGAGTGGGAGCAGCGGAAAGGTGTGCAAGTTGCTTAAGTCCATCTATGGGCTAAAGCAGGCATCGCGGAGTTGGAACATCTGTTTTGATGAGACGGTCAAGGAATTTGGCTTTATCAAAAATCCAGATGAACCATGCATCTATAATAGATTTGTAGCGAGAACTGTAGTATTCCTCGTTTTATATGTGGATGACATTCTCTTAATAGGAAATGGCATTCCTATGCCACAATCTGTCAAGGGGTTCTTGTCACACAGGATCTCCATGAAAGACCTGGGTGATGCCTCATACATCCTGGGGATCCGGATCCATCGTGATAGATCCAAGAGGATATTAGGACTTTCACAGTCCAGGTACATCGACACCATACTGAAAAGATTCAGTATGGAAGATTCCAAGCACGGTAACCTACCGGCTTGTCACGGGATCACCCTCTCTAAAGAGATGTCTCCCAAGACTGATTTGGAGAGGGATCGCATGTCTATTATACCCTACGCTTCTGCGGTAGGCTCTATAATGTATGCGATGTTGTGTACCAGACCGGATGAAGCTTATGCACTGAGTGTGGTAAGCCGGTATCAGTCAAACCCTGGGGAGAAACACTGGATAGCGGTAAAGAACATTCTCAAGTACCTGAGAAGGACTAAGGAGATGTTCTTGGTGTATGGCGGAAAAGACCTCCAGATCGAGGCCTTTGCTGACTCCAGCTTCCAGAATGACAAGGATGATTCCAAGTCCATGTCGGGTTTTGTCTTTACCCTCAATGGAGGGGCGGTGTGTTGGAAGAGTTCCAAATAGGAAACCGTTGCAGACTCGACGATGGAAGCGGAATAAATCGCTGCATCTGTTGCCGCAAAAGAAGCTGTCTGGATGAGGAAGTTCTTGAAAGAACTTGAGGTGGTTCCGTCCATTGTTGATCCAATACCTCTGTATTGCAACAACAACGGGGCTATAGCTTTAGCGAAGGAACCCAGGTCCCATCAGAGATCCAGACACATCTTGAGGCGGTATCACCTGATCAGGGAGATCGTGGATCGCCAGGAGATCGAGCTTCGGAGGGTTGCTTCAGAAGATAACACTGCAGATCCATTCACCAAGGCCTTGCCCCAGACTCAGTTCGAGCGGCTGATCGAGATGATAGGTCTTCGATACGCCAGTACATGGCCTTAGTGCAAGTGGGAGATTGCTAGTGTATATGCCCTAGAGGCCATTACTGTATCATACTAGTTTGTATATTACTTAATGGAAGCTTGGGATATTCACCTTGTATATACAATCTTGCTCAAAATAGTAGTATGCTACTTGGTTTGTTTCTACTTCAATGTGTACATGTGTTTATTTTTCGTATATCACCTATGCACATTAGTGGAGCCCTTAGGATCTTTGCTTGATTACCAGCGTTGTAATGGCAGTCACACTAATGGGGGATAGGTAATCTATAAGCACATCCTTATGCTGGTCCCTAGTCGCAGGACTATCGAGACAGGGCATCGATTCTCCGGAGTAGACTAGCGCATGCGCTTCTCATCCCAGAGTGGGAGATGGTCTGTCCCACAGCCATCAGTACGTCGTACTGGAGATAGTATGCAGGTGCTCGTTGGGTTACGAGTACACTGGACAGGACTCGTCGGGAACTGACCGGTTGGTATTATACCTATCGTCAGTTATCAGTTCCCAGGTGACATGAGTACAGCTTAGTCCGCTGACTTGACACTATCACTTCGCCTCGAGTGTGTTCCCACTGTACTTTGATTACTACCCTACCATGGCTCAAAGGAGTCGTGCAAACAGGTAGTAGTTGGGTGCAGTCCCGAAGCACTTGGAGGCAGTGACGGTTAGACATAATTCGTCTCTCCCGGTATTGGGAGTTGACATCGCGCTGTGTCTAGGAGAGCGATTACATGAGTAGTCCCTGGCCAGGGCAAGCGAGATATACTGGTAGGCTTCCAGTGTTATCTCAGGGTGTTTTGGGCTTCACTCCGACACGACTTGTACCGCTATTAGGGGACTGACGTTTACCGCCCCCTAGGCCCGCCATGTGATGTATCAGACGAACAGACCGGACTGTACGGAGATTGTCACATTCAGGCTCAGTAGGAGTTCAGATGGGTTTCACCTCGTCAATCTTCTTGTCGGCATCTACCTGGGGACCGTTACGCACAGCTAGTGCCGCTTGCAGTCTGTGGTTAAACCCACTGCCAGCGTAGTGTCGAGTCTTTAGAGTCCCACACAGAAAGCTATTCGCCTTTAGGAAAAAGAGTAGAGGTCGCATGGTTTTACGACAGGTCGCATGGTTTTGCGACAGGGTCCCGTCACATTCGTGCACTTGTGCGCGTACAGTGTCCGGACAGTTAACACTAGCGGGCTTTGGTTTAAGCCGGATCCTAGTGTACGTTTTGGGATTGATTTTATCTCATTTGTGTTCGTGTTCCTCGGAACGCGGATGCCGGTGTGTATGCACAGTTGATAGAGAGACAGAGGCAGAGTATTCTCATTGGGGTCGTTGACTGTTGACTGTTGACAGTTGACTGTTGACCATTGACTTTTGCTTAACCCTAATAAGAATAAGATATATGATTAACATTAATATTAATTAAGTATTGTAGTGACATGGTTGTTGAGGGGTTGACTTTGTTGACTTGTTGACTTTGTTGACCGGTTGACTAGGTTGGACTAGTTGACCATCATCATGACAATGGCTATCATTCCATGGCAAAGACTTTTGCTTGCTTGTTTATTTATGCAAAATGAGCGCATGAAATGATATAGCCATTTTGAATTAAACCATTTACACAATACTTGATTACTATTTTTGTTATGATGGCTTTTGGATTATGAGAGGTGAGAATGAGATGAGTATGGTTCATTCTATCATTTTCTTTTCTCTCTCTTGAGCTCTCTCATTCTCAAGCTCTCCCTCTTCCTCTTGCTCTCTCTACCTCAAGGCAAACCATTCTCATGTGTTGAGACTCATTGCCTTAGAGATAAAAAGACACCAAAACATTCCTCTACTCATTCTAGTTCACAAGGCCTAGCAAACCAAGTGATCTAGTTTCTTCAAAGTTCGAAGAAGAAGCCAAAGGTAGAAACTTTCGGGTGGATCCATCTTCGGCGCAAGGAGACGACGAGGTGAGGCCGATCCGTACACCGGAAGGAGTCGAAGACGAAGGAGTTCAAGAAAGGTATAGCCCCCCTAACCGAGTAGGTAAAGTCTTGTTAGGTTGTTAGTTAGATGTTTAACAAATATCTGGTTTTGAGTCCATGTTACCGCCTCTAGAAAATTGTTTTTCACCAAATTCCGCATGCCCGAAAGTACCGGGAGAGGTAGCATTGACTTTTAGTGGTATCAGAGCCTAGTTAAGCTCTATCTAACATGTTAGCAAAGTAACTAGAAGATCGATCAAAGAAAAAGTCACGAAACGAACCCGATATGTCAAGTTTCTGCCGATTTGTTTTCTGTTCAAAAATTGATAAATTTCATCTTAAAAATCGGCTCAGGCTTTTTATTGAATAACCACAAAATTTGGTCCCACGAACCGTTCAAAGCGCCGTGGAAACGCGGCGGGAGCACGCTCCCGCCGCGGTTCCGCGGCCGAGTTGACTCGGCCGAGGTCCAAATTTAGAGCAGTGTATTTCTGGGGTTGTTTTGGGATTTTTGGAATATGTTTTTTCAGCCCAGATTTTCCAGAACGAAAATTTTGTGTTTGGGGCCTAAAAATCCGTATTTTTAATCGAACTTCTAAAGACTTAAGCGAACGGGTATATCTGTGATGTGATATTTGTATTGAACGTCTGCTAATCGCTATATGTCGATTAGTGGGGGTTATACAAATCTGTGATCTGTAATGTTGCTGGAATGTGTATATGAATTCATTGGATTGTCGCGGGTGAATAGCCGGGGGTTGTGAGACGAGAGTTTTATTTTCTTTCAATTCATGTAAATTTGTAAATTGATGTAATAATTATTTGTATGGCCGCACAACCGGGTTGGGGTTGTAGCCGTCATTGTATAATTTCTTTTTACTGTTTTTGCTCCTAGGATAGACCCATGAAGGGGGTGCATAAACTACCGGGTATGCCGAAGTGCCGAGTGGCCTACTCACGGAGATGAGGGAGGTTGCTTCGCTTCGGATACTTGGCGGGTAGTTTGCCGCATCCGTAGGGGTCTTGGGTGGGGTATTGGCTATTCACCGCGACCGTGTAATCTGCTTTTTGTTACAGGCTCGTACGAATTGCGGGTTCCTAGTATATCCAATGTGTTCATCTGTGATCTGAAATGGCTATCATTGCAATATATCTTTATATGATATTATTTAGGCGTTGCTTTTGTTTTACAGCCGCGCTAGCCCAGCCCCCGCTCTGTCGTTAGTTAAGTAACCTAACGGGTAATGACGGGGCCCCGTGGAGAATGCGAATGGCATAAGCGTACGTCATATTTTGGTTGTTTTCTGCAATGGTAGGATTAAATGATGGGACGCATTAAAAGAACTAATGCAAGAATATCACGCATTAAAAGAACTAATGCAAGAAAATAAACCAAGTAAATGTCGTTGGAACACTTTCGAAAAACCACTCGGTTCTTTTCAAAACCAACTTTTAAATGCGGAGCTTGAGCCACTCCTTTTAAAAGCTATCCCATTCCATCGATTATATCAAGTTCACTACGTTCATGGTTTTGCCAAAAACCATTCGTAGCCCTCCATCATTTCAGTCAAATATTCGGTAGTATTCAAGCTATGTATTTTGACCTCACGCCAAGGCATAGTGATTGGTAGCTGCCGGATATTTATCTGTTGCATAGATAGAATGCGTTGGTTTGGGACAGCCGTACTGCCATTTTGACCTACGTCAAGCGTAGGTACGGGTGGGTTCAAATTAACCTGGATAATGATGGGAAGAATTTAACATGTGACTTATGACATTTTGACCTCACGCCAAGGTCATAAGAGCATGGGGCAAAAATCCACATCGGGAGTTTCAAAAGAATTGAAAATTGCTAGTGTTGCATACCATTTGGAGTGTGATGATTCTGGTAGGATTCCTTCAGTTTCGTCACGCGATGATATTTGGATCCCGATCCTACTGTGAGTATATTCTACTCCTCGGGAAATTTCTCACTTAACGATCAATGCTATAAACCAAGTAGGTGTCTAGAAAGGTGTTAGCTGGGCTACGCCCCCAGGGAAAAGAGGTTATTTAATTAAGGAACTTCGCGAAAGCGTTGGAAAACCTCCCTCGAAGTGCCGACACTGGCCTGGCTGAACGGTTATGCAAGTATTGTATGGTGAGATTGATCCTGACTAATTCTTCCTTTTTGGTTTGAGGAGGGATTCGTGAAACATTGGGAGCCATCCTGTTTAGACAAACTAAAAACCATTCTAAACTTGCAAGAGCATCATGCTGAGTGTTTCTTCTCTCTCTCCTAATTGCGGCGACCAATCGACATGACTGGACTTAAGTTACTTCTAGATAAAAACATACTGACAGGGCCAAACTACAAAGATTGGCTCAGGAATGTCAAGATGGCAATCACTTACGACAAGCTGGGGTATCTTCTTACCACCAAAGCTCTCCCTGTCCCAGGTCCCAAAACCAGCGTCGCGGATAAGGAAATCCGTAAGACCTGGGAACTAGATTGCGTGAAGGCCAAGTGCCTCGTTCTTGCTGTTAGTTATATGTATGCCCTAGAGGCCATTACTATACATAGGATGTATATTGTAGTGGATGCTGGGACATATATAGGGAGGACTTTCTTGCTCGACATGATAGTATGCTATCTGGTTGCTCTTTACCTTAACGTGTATACTGATTGTCTCTCTGTTACATGTTGGTAAAGCCCTTAGGATGTGTACTTGACTACCTGGACTATGATGCAGATCATACTAGTGGGGACAGATAGTCTATAAGTACATCCTTCAAAGTCCCTAGTCGTGGGTGTATCGAGACGGGGCATCGATATACCAGAGTAGACTAGCGTATACCTTCTCGACCCATACAGATGGGCGATGGATGATCCCATATCCATTGGTGTTTGACATCAGAGATGATATACGGGTGCTCAGTGGAGACTGGGTACACTGGACGGACTCGCCGAGAACTCCCAGATGGTATTATACCTTACGTCAGATGGCAGTTCTCTGGTGACACTGGTACAGAGTAGTCTGTTGACCCGAGATCGTCATAAAGTCTTGTGTGGTTCCCACTGTGCTTTGATTTCCACCTTACCACGTCCAAGAGGGCGTGCAAAACGGTGGTTTTTGGGTACAGTCCCGAATCACATGGAGGCAATGAGCGATAGGAGTGGATTCGTCTCTCCCGGTATAGGGAGTTGATGTTGCGCTGTGTTCGATTGGCTATAACCGGAAATCCCTGTCCAGGGTTGCTGAGATTTACTGGTAAGTTTTACCAGTAGTTTCTCGAATTGTTATAGACCTCATATCGACATGACTTATCGAGCTACTGGGGTCTGACGTTTACCACCCCTAGGCGAGATATGCGACATATCAGACGATCAGACCGGACTGTACGGTAAGTGTTACTGGTTGGATTCACAGGAGTGTGAGCGGGCTTGCTCGTCGATCTTTTGATCGCTCAATACCCGGGTGGCCGTTACGTTTAGCAGACCGCTTGCGGCTTGTGGGTGTTTGATATGATCATCATCTGCTACCGGCGTATTGACGAGTCTTTAGAGTCCTACACAGAGGTTTCCTGGCTCAAGCGAAACGAAATAGGAGCGCATATGAGATATGTGCGGGACCGAGAATAATACCAGTATGTGATACTGTATTTGATTCTCGCGATTTGTAACATTGATCGGTTATATGCGATATAGCCGGGTTATCGGATCAAATGTTGATTCGATAAGTTGTTACTATTGATATTAGTCGGTTATATGCGATATGACCGGATCGTTAAATCAAGTATTGATTTAATGATTTAATGTATAATTATATATTAGATATATTACTTTACATTAACTAATATTGGTTCACTTAAAATGGATTTTCTCACTTGATGTGCACATTGTATATGTGATATATTTTTGTGCACAAGTTTGTATCATGTTTGATGATGCATTCTTCCTTGGGTTTGTGTAAAGATTAAACCATGGTTGTGTAATGGTTAGGGTTTTCCTTTTATTTATTTATGCATTTATTTATTTTGTTTTAATAAAAGGAAAAAGAGAAAATGGTTGCTTTCAAGATGAAGCTTGTTGAAGCTTCATGAAGGTTTGACTAAAGTAACCATTTTGTCTTCATGTCTTAACCTAACCATTTACTAACCCTAGTTGATTCTCTACACCAAACCATGGTTTGCATATGATAAGAATTCTTTTTCTTTTCTCTTTTATTATTCTTATCATAACATTATTATCTTCTTCTTCTTCTTCTTCACATGAAGAAGCTTGCCACCAACAATGGCAAAGAGAAATCAAGTGAGAAATCCAATTCTAAAGTGAACCCACTTCCTATTTCTTCATCCTCTACCTCTTGCCAAGTAGTATAGGGTGTTTTCTTCACAAGTTTCATGACTTGGTGAAGTGGGAGCTTGATCTTGGGATGCCTCGACGTAGATCATCTTCGGCACGAAGTCGACGACCTTGCCTGCCCATTTCTCCGATGAAGCCGACGCTAGAGCCCGGGTTTCCGTTTGGACAGCGAGGAGACTTCATTGTGGAGCTATGGAGGTGGAGGACCGGATCTACAAAGGTTGTATTTCCTTTCTTTTAGTTAAGTTGTTAACTAGTTGCTTTTGTCGCCTAAAATTCTAGTTAACGATCCGTATTAGGGTTTCTCGGCACTTGTAATTTTTGAAATTGGCATGGTTGATGCCTTGTGAGACTTCATTAGTGTGCCTAGGAACCCTACAGTGGTATCAGAGCCTAGCTAGAGCCTTAGGCGATGCCTAGACGACGTTTGAAACCCGATCGAACCGAAACCCTAATTCAAAACATGCTCTCTGGACTTTTTTCAAAATCTGGGATTTTTCCAGATTAAAAATGCTTAAAAAATTCAGCAGGGAATTCTAAGGATTACGGTGCAAAAATTACCCCATGAAGTGTAAATTATGCGGCGGAACCGCGGCAGAAGCATGGCTTCTGCGGCGGTTCCGCGGCAACATGATGACGTCAGCCCTTAAAATTTGCACAGTAATCAATGTTTCCTGGTGCTGAGTTTTCTGGGAATTTTTAATATTTACTCAAGAGTTGAGTATTTTGTGTTGTATTGGGAGTTTGCAGATTTGATCGGATTGTCAGACTTCGTCTATATGTTTTTCCGGATATTTTGGAATATGTTAAAAAGTTCGACCGGATGTAAATACCCAATCTTTCCCCTGCCGGAAAATTTCCAAGTGTTGGATTTTTCCGTGGTTTAAAGACGTTCTAAGTAGTGCAAGTAACGCGATGGTCCCTCTAGAAGACAACAAACCTTAACTCGATTATGTGACCGTCTTGAACTGCCCTTTGAACCTTCGGGTTTGGGGCAGTACGGCGTGCCACATGTGAGGCGTTGGCTTGACCCTTCTACGGCTGGACCGTCGGTACTGAGGCATGAAGTGAATGTCTTTGAACTTATTTCATGTGTTGATCTGTATCAGGAAAACTTGGGTGTTCGAATGTTCGATCGGAAAGTTTAACATTTTCTATCTTATTCGGAATGTGATACAACAATTGGAATTCACAAACAGTTATGAGATAACTGAATGAATATTATAAACATAGCACTTTAGTCTCACTTGATCGGTTGTCGCGGAATTTTGATGTAATCAAAAGTCCGTCGCAATCACGTAGCGTACGCGGATACTCGCCGGGTAAACTTAATAGACAGCCTCGCTCCATAGCCCCGACCAAGTGACTGTAGGAGAACCCCGTCGCCGAAAGCATCCGTTCGGGTGCTCGCGGCAGCGGTCTTCCGCCTTGGTTCACTTCATCGACGGCGTTGGGGGTGCGGCCGCCTAGTAAAGTTTGCGACGAGCATACGATCAGAACATCGGGAATCCTGTTGAATTCCCCGACTTGATATTGAAAAGTGTTTTCGATTTTGAGACTAAAATGCGGGGTTTATAATTGTTAGGCATGTGATGTCTAAGGTATTCATTTGATTAGGCATGCGATGTCTAAGGAGATTAAGGATTCCAACTGTTGTAGTTTTACACTTTCTTTTCTGTGACCGTAAGTGTAATATGTGATATCGCCGGTTTCGTTGCTATATGTCAACGATAATTGGGATGCGCATATTTACTTACGTTGATGACATGTGATGTTATGTGTTGCTGGATATGTTATATTGGATCGTCGTGTTTGAATAGCCGGGGGTTTTATGTGAGATGAGTGTTTTTCATTTTCATTCATGTAAAAACTTGTATGTAATATTCTTTTATTGGGGAACTTCCAGGTTGCGGAAGATGTCACCTTTTGTATATTATTTACTTTTCCGCACTAGGATAGACCCAAGGTGGGGAGCACAAGTAACCGGGTTCTGGAGTCCAGTGGGAGACCAACTCGAGGAGTCGAGTCCGGGTCTCCTAACTCCAGAATTGGTAGGGTTGCTTGCCGCTCTCGTAGGGGTCTAGGGGTGTGGGTATGGCTATTCATCGCGACCGTGGAATCCGTGTTTTATACTGGCTCGTACTGAAAACACGGACGTCCTAGTATATCCAATATTTCATATGTTTCTTCTGCTGCGATATCTATGATGTGATCATGTGATATGTTCTGTGATAGATACTGTATATAGTATATATGATATATTATATAGGCGTTACTTATGTTTTACACCCGCGCTAGCCCTGCCCCGCTCTGCCGTTAGTCACCTAACCTAACGGTGCATGAGGGGACATCGAGGCGAATGCGGATGGCATAAGTGTACGTCGTATTTATCCGTGATGTTTAGGTACTTAAATGATGGGACTTCATTAATGTGATTAATGAAATAAAAGAAACCTAAGATGTTGTAGAATCGAATTTCAAAATAAAAAACAGGTAGCTACAGTTCTTGCTTTGCACAGCGGTATATGTGATATATCCTGCACCTTATTCGATAAGGAAAGGACCGAGATCCCTTCACCGGGAGTGACTCCTTTAGCAATAACTGGCAGATGCTACACATTCGGTTTGTCTTCTGATTGCTTTTAAGTATTTTGCTTTGCACAGTGATATATATGATATATCCCGCACCTTATTCGATGAGGAAAGGACCGACGATCCCTTCACCGGGAGTGACTCCTTTAGCAAAACTATAAAAGCCTCAAAAACACTCCATTTTAAAATCATTTGATTCTACAACGATATCAAGTTCATTACGCAATAGGTTTTCAGAAAAACCTGTCGTAGCCCTCCGTCATTTCAGATAAGTGCTAGTTAGTATTCGTGCTACGTTTGTTGGCCTGCGTCAAGGCGTAGTGTGCGGTAGCTAACTAGTATTTATCTGCTTATGCATATGATGCAGATTGGATTAGGGTAGTCGTGCGACTTTGTTGGCCTGCGTCAAGGGTCGTGCGGGTGGGTTTAATTCAATCAGGAAATGACGGGTTGAACTTGACTAGCGCACTATGGTTTGTTGGCCTGCGTCAAGGTCGTAGGACGCTAGGGGCAAAAATTATCGGGAATTTCAAGTGTTGAAATTTGCAATGAGATTGCATACCTTCTATGAGATAGTTGGATCCCGATACCCGCTGCGAGTAAGAGTTACTCCTGGGAGAATTTTACACATTACAATTAGCCGATCAAGTAGGTGTCTAGAAAGGTGTTAACGAGGTTACGCCTCTGGGAAAACGAGGTTTACATTAATTAGGTTCGTGCGAAAGCACGGGGGACCTCCCTCAAAGTACCGACACTGGCCTGGCTGAAAGATTGGCGAACTTGTAGTTTGTAATTAATCCCGGCTAGTCTTTCCTTTTAGGGTTTGAAGGAAGATTTGATAAAACCAGTGGGGGCCATCCTGATTAGATAAAATAATAACCAATCTATTCTTGCAAGAGCGCACGCTGAGTGTTTTCTTCTCTCTCTCTCCAGGTAGCGACCATATCACGCCTTAATCAAGATAATAATACGGAATATTGACCGAACCCGCTTGTTATACTGAGCTAGGAAACGTTGGTCCCGCTCCAACTTATAATTGTTATAAGACAGAGTAGGAAATTGGGGAATACCAGATTTCCCGTGCCGCCCAAACGAAGAGAGTGCATGCTGATGCATCATCTTCGGGTGTGTTCATTACAAAGAACTGTTTCTCAGTATCCTCCGCATCCTGGGTATATGATACCGGATCAGGATCCCAGATATGTAATCTGTTACATAGGGCTACAGAAAGGTAGAAAAACTGAGAACGGGTGATAAGTTTCATGAGGCAGAAAACGGAGAAAATGTTACAGCCAAGTCTGTTGGTCACTGTCACCCTGTATTACCAATACATTGATTCTGAACGAATGTTATTAGATACTGAACCTGATATGAAAAATCATATCTGTCTCTTTATTAGTAAAGAAATGATAAAATTTTGTATTGTTGGATAATGTTTTGAACATTTCCTATATCAAAAGTTTATCGGTTCAGGCACGTTATCTAAAAGCATTAATGTTCTAAATCAAACTACAGTTCTTAGTATACGGAACACACACAAGAGGGAGAGTCCAGAAATGAACGAATCCTTCTTGAGGCATTGTAGACTAGATCATATCAATGCGATCCGACTGGCTGAAGTTACATTTTAGATGCATATTTAAATCTGTTTGAATTTACATCTTATGAAAACTTGCCAGTCATGTCACAAAGATAAGATGACCATAGCTATGTTTATTGGAAACAGAGAAAGAGTTAGTGAACTCTTGGGATGATACATGATGATGTATAAAGGTCCCCTGTCTACACATGCCAGGAATGGTTCTTTGTACTTCATTACAGTCTCTGATGATCTCTCAAGATTCAGACATATGTTCCTGTTGAAACACAAGTCCGAACCTTTTGAGATATTCACAGAATATAAGTTAGAAGTAGAGAACCAAAATACGGGTAAAAGTATTATGTCCTTTGATGTGATCAAGGAGGAGAATACTTGAGCACGGAATTCCTGGATTATTCTAAAGGAGAATGAGATTCTCTCTCAGCATTACTCCTCCGTATACACCATAGCACGATGGTATATCGGGGCGGAGCAAAAGCACCCTATGTGATAAGGTGTGCTCTATGATGAGTACTACTGAGTTACCTGTTTCTTTTTGGGAGTTATGCACTTGAGAAGCTGCATACCTATTGAATAGGGTTCAAATCAAATCCGCTGCCTACCACTTCATATTTGATATGATAAGGGAAGAGCCCATCTCTTAAGTTGGTTAAGATTTAGGGTTGTCCGGGCTATGTTTAAAAGCAAAATCCGGACAAGCTCGAGGCAGGGTCTGTTATGTACAACTGGAAAGGTTCCAGCTATACAAATTACAGCAGATGACTTGGTAGAACCAAAGGATTCAATAGTAACCAACGAACCTCAATCTCTCCGCCGATCTAGTAGGGTTCCTCACCCACCTGAGAGATACTTCGGTTTCTCTATGACAGTGGGAGCGAGGATTGCATCATGAGATGATGACCCAACTAGTTTCGAGCTGGCCATCAGGAGTGTGACTCTGTAAGAATGGCTGGATGCTTAGTGGTCTGAGATGGAATCCATATACACCAACAAAGTATGGACTTTGGTTGCTATATCTGAAGGGTTAAATCCCCATCAGGAGCAAGTATATCTTGAGAAGATTACTTGGTGTACTTGGAAAAGTTGAGACTTTCAAAGATAGACTTGTTAAAGGTTTTCATCATCGACCAGGCGTGGATAATGATGAAACCTTTTCCAGTGCCTATACTTAAGACCATCCAGATCCTACTTGCCACGGCTACATACCATGAATACGATATCTGGTGGTTGGGTGTCATGACAGCTTTTCTAAAATGATGTTTTAGAAGAGAACGTCTGTAAGTACACAGCCAGAAGGCTTCGTAAACAGTGGGAGCAGCGGAAACGTGTGCAAGATGTTTTATAGAATAAAGCAGGCATCGCGGAGTTGGAACGTCTGTTTTGATGTGTTAGTCAAAGAGTTTGACATCATCAAAATGGTAGATGAACCAGGTATAAACAAAAAGGTAGTAGGGAGTATGGTGACGATCCTCGTAGAGTACGTGGATGACATACTCTTGATAGGGAAAGAGTTTCCTATGCTACGTTCGATCAATCTCCGCTTATCACAAAGATTCTCCATCTAGGATCAAAGTGATACCTACTAAATCCTGGATTTTGGATCTATGAGATAGATCTAAATGGATGTTAGGATACTCACTAGTTGTAGTGAGAAGGTATCAGTTGATCCTGGGGAGAATCACTGGAAGGGTTCCAGAGTGATAAACACGAATGAATGTCAGTCACAGGCATTGTCTTTACCCTCAGTAAAGGGACGGTATGTTGGAAGAGTTCCAAGCTAGATACCGTGGCATACTAGACGATAAAGGCTGGATACATCGCTACTTAAGATGCTACCAAAGAGCCAGTCTGGGTGTATAATAGTTCATGAGATGAACTTTGTTCCTCCCATTGTGTGATAATGGAGTTGTGGCTTATGCTAAGGAACGCCGGTCCCATCAGTGATCCAGACATATTCTAAGGCAGTATCACCTGATCATGGAGATGTTTGATCTCAAAGGGATCGAGGTTAGGAGAGTAGACTCAGAGGACAGCACGGCGGATCCACTCACAAAGGCCTTTTCCCAGAGAGAGACTTTTATGGGATGGTTGAGTATGGGATACTACAACCACTGCTATCAGATGGCCCTAGTGCAAGTGGGAGATTGTTAGTTATATGTATGCCCTAGAGGCCATTACTATACATAGGATGTATATTGTAGTTGATGCTGGGACATATATAGGGAGGACTTTCTTGCTCGACATGATAGTATGCTATCTCGTTGCTCTTTACCTTAACGTGTATACTGATTGTCTCTCTGTTACATGTTGGTAAAGCCCTTAGGATGTGTACTTGACTACCTGGACTATGATGCAGATCATACTAGTGGGGACAGATAGTCTATAAGTACATCCTTCAAAGTCCCTAGTCGTGGGTGTATCGAGACGGGGCATCGATATACCAGAGTAGACTAGCGTATACCTTCTCGACCCATACAGATGGGCGATGGATGATCCCATATCCATTGGTGTTTGACATCAGAGATGATATACGGGTGCTCAGTGGAGACTGGGTACACTGGACGGACTCGCCGAGAACTCCCAGATGGTATTATACCTTACGTCAGATGGCAGTTCTCTGGTGACACTGGTACAGAGTAGTCTGTTGACCCGAGATCGTCATAGAGTCTTGTGTGGTTCCCACTGTGCTTTGATTTCCACCTTACCACGTCCAAGAGAGCGTGCAAAACGGTGGTTTTTGGGTACAGTCCCGAATCACATGGAGGCAATGAGCGATAGGAGGGGATTCGTCTCTTCCGGTATAGGGAGTTGATGTTGCGCTGTGTTCGATTGGCTATAACAGGAAATCCCTGGCAAGGGTTGCTGAGATTTACTGGTAAGTGTTACCAGTAGTTTCTCGAATTGTTATAGACCTCATATCGACACGACTTATCGAGCTACTGGGGTCTGACGTTTACCACCCCTAGGCGAGATATGCGACATATCAGACGATCAGACCGGACTGTACGGTAAGTGTTACTGGTTGGATTCACAGGAGTGTGAGCGGGCTTGATCGTCGATCTTCTGATCGCTCAATACCCGGGTGGCCGTTACGTTTAGCAGACCGCTTGCGGCTTGTGGGTGTTTGATATAATCATCATCTGCTACCGGCGTATTGACGAGTCTTTAGAGTCCTACACAGAGGTTTCCTGGCTCAAGCGAAACGAAATAGGAGCGCATATGAGATATGTGCGGGACCGAGAATAATACCATTATGTGATACTGTATTTGATTCTCGCGATTTGTAACATTGATCGGTTATATGCGATATAGCCGGGTTATCGGATCAAGTGTTGATTCGATAAGTTGTTACTATTGATATTAGTCGGTTATATGCGATATGACCGGATCGTTAAATCAAGTATTGATTTAATGATTTAATGTATAATTATATATTAGATATATTACTTTACATTAACTAATATTGGTTCACTTAAAATGGATTTTCTCACTTGATGTGCACATTGTATATGTGATATATTTTTGTGCACAAGTTTGTATCATGTTTGATGATGCATTCTTCCTTGGGTTTGTGTAAAGATTAAACCATGGTTGTGTAATGGTTAGGGTTTTCCTTTTATTTATTTATGCATTTATTTATTTTGTTTTAATAAAAGGAAAAAGAGAAAATGGTTGTTTTCAAGATGAAGCTTGTTGAAGCTTCATGAAGGTTTGACTAAAGTAACCATTTTGTCTTCATGTCTTAACCTAACCATTTACTAACCCTAGTTGATTCTCTACACTAAACCATGGTTTGCATATGATAAGAATTCTTTTTCTTTTCTCTTTTATTATTCTTATCATAACATTATTATCTTCTTCTTCTTCTTCTTCACATGAAGAAGCTTGCCACCAACAATGGCAAAGTGAGAAATCAAGTGAGAAATCCAATTCTAAAGTGAACCCACTTCCTATTTCTTCATCCTCTACCTCTTGCCAAGTAGTATAGGGTGTTTTCTTCACAAGTTTCATGACTTGGTGAAGTGGGAGCTTGATCTTGTGATGCCTCGACGTAGATCATCTTCGGCACGAAGCCAACGACCTTGCCCGCCCATTTCTCCGATGAAGCCGACGCTAGAGCCCGGGTTTCCGTTTGGACAGCGAGGAGACTTCATTGTGGAGCTATGGAGGTGGAGAACCGGATCTACAAAGGTTGTATTTCCGTTCTTTTAGTTAAGTTGTTAACTAGTTGCTTTTGTCGCCTAAAATTCTAGTTAACGATCCGTATTAGGGTTTCTCGGCACTTGTAATTTTTGAAATTGGCATGGTTTATGCCTTGTGAGACCTCATTAGTGTGCCTAGGAACCTTACACTTGCCTCTATGGACAACGAACATCAGAGGAGGCACGAGAATATGGACCTCGAATCCATATTTCTCCATACAAAAGAACTGTATGGAGAGCAGTCTTGTATCGCAAGATACGAAGTGTCGAAGAAGTTATTTTCGGCAAGGTTGGCCGTCGGATCATCGGTAGCGGAACACGTGCTTAAGATGATTGGCTACATAGAAGAGCTCACGAACCTTGGGAACACGTTGGAGAATGAGCTCTATACGGACTTGATTCTCCAGTCCCTTCCTTCCACTTACGCCCAGTTTATCCTGAACTTCAACTTACAAGAAAAGGAAGTTGAACTTTCAGAACTCCTCAACATGCTGAGGAGCGCAGAGGGCACCCTACAGAAAGGTAGGGAAACATCCACTTTGTTTGTAGGAGGATCTTCCTCTTCTAGGTCCAAGGATAAAGCCAAGGGAAAGAAAAAGAAAGCCCTCGCCAAACCAAAGGGCGGTGTTAGTAAAGTGGATACGAAGGGAAAGGCAAAGGCAACAAAGAAAGTGGGAAAGCTTGTAGATAAGGAAGAATGCTTCTATTGTCATAAGAAGGGACACTGGAAAAATGATTGCAGGGCTTGGAAGGCCAGAACACAGGAACTGAAGCAGGTTGCGGCTTCAGCTTCAGGTGTGTATGTTATTGAAAACTGTCTTTCAATAAACTCTACTTCTTGGGTATTGGATACCGGATCAGGATCTCATATCTGTAATTCTTTGCAGGCGTTGAGAAACCGTAGGGTTTTGAAGGCAGGTAACATGACCCTCAAAGTTGCAAACGGAGCTAGCATGGATGCTAAGGCCGTGGGGGACTATCACCTGGGAATGTCAGATGAACATGTTTTGGTTTTGCGTAATTGCTTTTTTGTACCCAACGCAACTTGTAATATCATTTCTGTATCTTTGGTTTCTAAATAAGGTTATGAATTTGCGTTTGTAAGTAATGTTGTAAACATTCACCTTAATCAAGTTTTGATTGGGTCAGGTACATTGAGCAATGGTATATACGTATTAAACCAACCACAGATTTTCAATGTCCATAATACACACAAGAGAAAGTCTCCGGAAATAAATCAGACTTTCTTGTAGCATTGTAGACTGGGTCACATCAATGAGAGAAGGTTGACAAAGTTACATACAGAAGGATATTTGAATCCGTTCGAATATCAATCGTATGCCACTTGTCAATCCTGTCTCAAAGGAAAGATGACAAAGACTCCGTTCACTGGACACGGAGTAAGGGCGAGCGAGCTCTTGGGACTCGTACACAGCGACGTGTGCGGTCCAATGTCTACACATGCGCGAAGCGGTTATTCTTACTTCATTACTTTTACGGATGACTTTTCAAGTTACGGTTATGTCTTCTTAATGAAACATAAGTCTGAAGCCTTTGGAAAATTCCAGGAATATAAGAATGAAGTAGAAAAACAAACCGGCAAAAGTATCAAGGTTCTAAGATCGGATCGAGGTGGTGAATACTTGAGTGCCGAGTTCCTGGACTATTTAAAAGAGAACGGAATTCTCTCTTAGCTTACTCCTCCATACACTCCGCAACACAACGGTGTATCGGAGAGACGGAACCGAACCCTATTGGATATGGTACGGTCCATGATGAGTAACACTGAGTTACCGCGATCATTCTGGGGGTATGCGCTAGAATCAGCTGCATACCTTTTGAACCGAGTTCCGACTAAGACTGTGCCTACCACACCTTATGAAATATGGAGTGGGAAGAAACCCTATCTTCAATATCTGAAGATCTGGGGATGTCCGGCTTTTGTCAAAAAGCAGCATGCGGACAAACTCGAGGCACGCTCAGTACTGTGTAAGTTTGTGGGATACCCAAAGAACACCAGGGGGTATCTTTTCTACCACGCAGAGGAACAAAAAGTCCTTGTTTCTCGTAATGCCCACTTTCTAGAACACCAGTTCTTAGAAAAGGAAACAAGTGGGAGCGAAATAGAACTGGAAGAAATTCCAGAACCACAGACTATTACTGAAAGCTTAGTAGAACCAGAGGGTTCGAAAGATCAGGACATTCCTACGCCGCTCCGCAGGAGTAGTAGGCAGTCTCATCCGCCCGAGAGATACTACGGTTTTCTCATAGACGGGGATAGAGAGGATTGAATCATAGATTATGATGAGCCTACTAGCTTCCAGCAGGCCGTTCAGAGTGTTGACTCGGTAAAATGGCAGGATGCAATGCGGACCGAAATGGAGTCCATGTACACCAACAAGGTATGGATGTTGGACATTGCTCCAGACGGGGTAAAACCCGTAGGATGCAAGTGGATCTTCAAAAGGAAGATTGGTGTAGATGGACAGGTTGAGACCTATAAAGCTAGACTTGTTGCAAAGGGTTTCTGTCAAAGACCTGGCTTGGACTATGACGAAACCTTTTCTCCAGTGGCTATGCTGAAATCCATTCAGATCCTTCTTGCCATTGCTGCCTTCCACGATTATGAGATCTGGCAAATGGACGTAAATACCGCTTTTCTAAATGGAAATTTAGAGGAGTGTGTCTATATGGACCAACCAGAGGGTTTCATTCAGAGTGGGAGCAGCGGAAAGGTGTGCAAGTTGCTTAAGTCCATCTATGGGCTAAAGCAGGCATCGCGGAGTTGGAACATCTATTTTGATGAGACGGTCAAGGAATTTGGCTTTATCAAAAATCCAGATGAACCATGCATCTATAATAGATTTGTAGCGAGAACTGTAGTATTCCTCGTTTTATATGTGGATGACATTCTCTTAATAGGAAATGGCATTCCTATGCCACAATCTGTCAAGGGGTTCTTGTCACACAGGATCTCCATGAAAGACCTGGGTGATGCCTCATACATCCTGGGGATCCGGATCCATCGTGATAGATCCAAGAGGATATTAGGACTTTCACAGTCCAGGTACATCGACACCATACTGAAAAGATTCAGTATGGAAGATTCCAAGCGCGGTAACCTACCGGCTTGTCACGGGATCACCCTCTCTAAAGAGATGTCTCCCAAGACTGATTTGGAGAGGGATCGCATGTCTATTATACCCTACGCTTCTGCGGTAGGCTCTATAATGTATGCGATGTTGTGTACCAGACCGGATGAAGCTTATGCACTGAGTGTGGTAAGCCGGTATCAGTCAAACCCTGGGGAGAAACACTGGATAGCGGTAAAGAACATTCTCAAGTACCTGAGAAGGACTAAGGAGATGTTCTTGGTGTATGGCGGAAAAGACCTCCAGATCGAGGCCTTTGCTGACTCCAGCTTCCAGAATGACAAGGATGATTCCAAGTCCATGTCGGGTTTTGTCTTTACCCTCAATGGAGGGGCGGTGTGTTGGAAGAGTTCCAAATAGGAAACCATTGCAGACTCGACGATGGAAGCGGAATAAATCGCTGCATCTGTTGCCGCAAAAGAAGCTGTCTGGATGAGGAAGTTCTTGAAAGAACTTCAGGTGGTTCCGTCCATTGTTGATCCAATACCTCTGTATTGCAACAACAACGGGGCTATAGCTTTAGCGAAGGAACCCAGGTCCCATCAGAGATCCAGACATATCTTGAGGCGGTATCACCTGATCAGGGAGATCGTGGATCGCCAGGAGATCGAGCTTCGGAGGGTTGCTTCAGAAGATAACACTGCAGATCCATTCACCAAGGCCTTGCCCCAGACTCAGTTCGAGCGGCTGATCGAGATGATAGGTCTTCGATACGCCAGTACATGGCCTTAGTGCAAGTGGGAGATTGCTAGTGTATATGCCCTAGAGGCCATTACTGTATCATACTAGTTTGTATATTACTTAATGGAAGCTTGGGATATTCACCTTGTATATACAATCTTGCTCAAAATAGTAGTATGCTACTTGGTTTGTTTCTACTTCAATGTGTACATGTGTTTATTTTTCGTATATCACCTATGCACATTAGTGGAGCCCTTAGGATCTTTGCTTGATTACCAGCGTTGTAATGGCAGTCACACTAATGGGGGATAGGTAATCTATAAGCACATCCTTATGCTGGTCCCTAGTCGCAGGACTATCGAGACAGGGCATCGATTCTCCGGAGTAGACTAGCGCATGCGCTTCTCATCCCAGAGTGGGAGATGGTCTGTCCCACAGCCATCAGTACGTCGTACTGGAGATAGTATGCAGGTGCTCGTTGGGTTACGAGTACACTGGACAGGACTCGTCGGGAACTGACCGGTTGGTATTATACCTATCGTCAGTTATCAGTTTCCAGGTGACATGAGTACAGCTTAGTCCGCTGACTTGACACTATCACTTCGCCTCGAGTGTGTTCCCACTGTACTTTGATTACTACCCTACCATGGCTCAAAGGAGTCGTGCAAACAGGTAGTAGTTGGGTGCAGTCCCGAAGCACTTGGAGGCAGTGACGGTTAGACATGATTCGTCTCTCCCGGTATTGGGAGTTGACATCGCGCTGTGTCTAGGAGAGCGATTACATGAGTAGTCCCTGGCCAGGGCAAGCGAGATATACTGGTAGGCTTCCAGTGTTATCTCAGGGTGTTTTGGGCTTCACTCCGACACGACTTGTACCGCTATTAGGGGACTGACGTTTACCGCCCCCTAGGCCCGCCATGTGATGTATCAGACGAACAGACCGGACTGTACGGAGATTGTCACATTCAGGCTCAGTAGGAGTTCAGACGGGTTTCACCTCGTCAATCTTCTTGTCGGCATCTACCTGGGGACCGTTACGCACAGCTAGTGCCGCTTGCAGTCTGTGGTTAAACCCACTGCCAGCGTAGTGTCGAGTCTTTAGAGTCCCACACAGAAAGCTATTCGCCTTTAGGAAAAAGAGTAGAGGTCGCATGGTTTTGCGACAGGTCGCATGGTTTTGCGACAGGGTCCCGTCACATTCGTGCACTTGTGCGCGTACAGTGTCCGGACAGTTAACACTAGCGGGCTTTGGTTTAAGCCGGATCCTAGTGTACGTTTTGGGATTGATTTTATCTCATTTGTGTTCGTGTTCCTCGGAACGCGGATGCCGGTGTGTATGCACAGTTTATAGAGAGACAGAGGCAGAGTATTCTCATTGGGGTCGTTGACTGTTGACTGTTGACAGTTGACTGTTGACCATTGACTTTTGCTTAACCCTAATAAGAATAAGATATATGATTAACATTAATATTAATTAAGTATTGTAGTGACATGGTTGTTGAGGGGTTGACTTTGTTGACTTGTTGACTTTGTTGACCGGTTGACTAGGTTGGACTAGTTGACCATCATCATGACAATGGCTATCATTCCATGGCAAAGACTTTTGCTTGCTTGTTTATTTATGCAAAATGAGCGCATGAAATGATATAGCCATTTTGACTTAAACCATTTACACAATACTTGATTACTATTTTTGTTATGATGGCTTTTGGATTATGAGAGGTGAGAATGAGATGAGTATGGTTCATTCTATCATTTTCTTTTCTCTCTCTTGAGCTCTCTCATTCTCAAGCTCTCCCTCTTCCTCTTGCTCTCTCTACCTCAAGGCAAACCATTCTCATGTGTTGAGACTCATTGCCTTAGAGATAAAAAGACACCAAAACATTCCTCTACTCATTCTAGTTCATAAGGCCTAGCAAACCAAGTGATCTAGTTTCTTCAAAGTTCGAAGAAGAAGCCAAAGGTAGAAGCTTTCGGGTGGATCCATCTTCGGCGCAAGGAGACGACGAGGTGAGGCCGATCCGTACACCGGAAGGAGTCGAAGACGAAGGAGTTCAAGAAAGGTATAGCCCCCCTAACCGAGTAGGTAAAGTCTTGTTAGGTTGTTAGTTAGATGTTTAACAAATATCTGGTTTTGAGTCCATGTTACCGCCTCTAGAAAATTGTTTTTCACCAAATTCCGCATGCCCGAAAGTACCGGAAGAGGTAGCATTGACTTATAGTGGTATCAGAGCCTAGTTAAACTCTATCTAACATGTTAGCAAAGTAACTAGAAGATCGATCAAAGAAAAAGTCACGAAACGAACCCGATATGTCAAGTTTCTGCCGATTTTTTTTCTGTTCAAAAATTGATAAATTTCATCTTAAAAATCGGCTCAGGCTTTTTATTGAATAACCACAAAATTTGGTCCCACGAACCGTTCAAAGCGCCGTGGAAACGCGGCGGGAGCACGCTCCCGCCGCGGTTCCGCGGCCGAGTTGACTCGGCCGAGGTCCAAATTTAGTGCAGTGTATTTCTGGGGTTGTTTTGGGATTTTTGGAATATGTTTTTTCAGCCCAGATTTTCCAGAACGAAAATTTTGTGTTTGGGGCCTAAAAATCCGTATTTTTAATCGAACTTCTAAAGACTTAAGCGAACGGGTATATCTGTGATGTGATATTTGTATTGAACGTCTGCTAATCGCTATATGTCGATTAGTGGGGGTTATACAAATCTGTGATCTGTAATGTTGCTGGAATGTGTATATGAATTCATTGGATTGTCGCGGGTGAATAGCCGGGGGTTGTGAGACGAGAGTTTTATTTTCTTTCAATTCATGTAAATTTGTAAATTGATGTAATAATTATTTGTATGGCCGCACAACCGGGTTGGGGTTGTAGCCGTCATTGTATAATTTCTTTTTACTGTTTTTGCTCCTAGGATAGACCCATGAAGGGGGTGCATAAACTACCGGGTATGCCGAAGTGCCGAGTGGCCTACTCACGGAGATGAGGGAGGTTGCTTCGCTTCGGATACTTGGCGGGTAGTTTGCCGCATCCGTAGGGGTCTTGGGTGGGGTATTGGCTATTCACCGCGACCGTGTAATCTGCTTTTTGTTACAGGCTCGTACGAATTGCGGGTTCCTAGTATATCCAATGTGTTCATCTGTGATCTGAAATGGCTATCATTGCAATATATCTTTATATGATATTATTTAGGCGTTGCTTTTGTTTTACAGCCGCGCTAGCCCAGCCCCCGCTCTGTCGTTAGTTAAGTAACCTAACGGGTAATGACGGGGCCCCGTGGAGAATGCGAATGGCATAAGCGTACGTCATATTTTGGTTGTTTTCTGCAATGGTAGGATTAAATGATGGGACGCATTAAAAGAACTAATGCAAGAATATCACGCATTAAAAGAACTAATGCAAGAAAATAAACCAAGTAAATGTCGTTGGAACACTTTCGAAAAACCACTCGGTTCTTTTCAAAACCAACTTTTAAATGCGGAGCTTGAGCCACTCCTTTTAAAAGCTATCCCATTCCATCGATTATATCAAGTTCACTACGTTCATGGTTTTGCCAAAAACCATTCGTAGCCCTCCATCATTTCAGTCAAATATTCGGTAGTATTCAAGCTATGTATTTTGACCTCACGCCAAGGCATAGTGATTGGTAGCTGCCGGATATTTATCTGTTGCATAGATAGAATGCGTTGGTTTGGGATAGCCGTACTGCCATTTTGACCTACGTCAAGCGTAGGTACGGGTGGGTTCAAATTAACCTGGATAATGATGGGAAGAATTTAACATGTGACTTATGACATTTTGACCTCACGCCAAGGTCATAAGAGCATGGGGCAAAAATCCACATCGGGAGTTTCAAAAGAATTGAAAATTGCTAGTGTTGCATACCATTTGGAGTGTGATGATTCTGGTAGGATTCCTTCAGTTTCGTCACGCGATGATATTTGGATCCCGATCCTACTGTGAGTATATTCTACTCCTCGGGAAATTTCTCACTTAACGATCAATGCTATAAACCAAGTAGGTGTCTAGAAAGGTGTTAGCTGGGCTACGCCCCCAGGGAAAAGAGGTTATTTAATTAAGGAACTTCGCGAAAGCGTTGGAAAACCTCCCTCGAAGTGCCGACACTGGCCTGGCTGAACGGTTATGCAAGTATTGTATGGTGAGATTGATCCTGACTAATTCTTCCTTTTTGGTTTGAGGAGGGATTCGTGAAACATTGGGAGCCATCCTGTTTAGACAAACTAAAAACCATTCTAAACTTGCAAGAGCATCATGCTGAGTGTTTCTTCTCTCTCTCCTAATTGCGGCGACCAATCGACATGACTGGACTTAAGTTACTTCTAGATAAAAACATACTGACAGGGCCAAACTACAAAGATTGGCTCAGGAATGTCAAGATGGCAATCACTTACGACAAGCTGGGGTATCTTCTTACCACCAAAGCTCTCCCTGTCCCAGGTCCCAAAACCAGCGTCGCGGATAAGGAAATCCGTAAGACCTGGGAACTAGATTGCGTGAAGGCCAAGTGCCTCGTTCTTGCTGTTAGTTATATGTATGCCCTAGAGGCCATTACTATACATAGGATGTATATTGTAGTGGATGCTGGGACATATATAGGGAGGACTTTCTTGCTCGACATGATAGTATGCTATCTGGTTGCTCTTTACCTTAACGTGTATACTGATTGTCTCTCTGTTACATGTTGGTAAAGCCCTTAGGATGTGTACTTGACTACCTGGACTATGATGCAGATCATACTAGTGGGGACAGATAGTCTATAAGTACATCCTTCAAAGTCCCTAGTCGTGGGTGTATCGAGACGGGGCATCGATATACCAGAGTAGACTAGCGTATACCTTCTCGACCCATACAGATGGGCGATGGATGATCCCATATCCATTGGTGTTTGACATCAGAGATGATATACGGGTGCTCAGTGGAGACTGGGTACACTGGACGGACTCGCCGAGAACTCCCAGATGGTATTATACCTTACGTCAGATGGCAGTTCTCTGGTGACACTGGTACAGAGTAGTCTGTTGACCCGAGATCGTCATAAAGTCTTGTGTGGTTCCCACTGTGCTTTGATTTCCACCTTACCACGTCCAAGAGGGCGTGCAAAACGGTGGTTTTTGGGTACAGTCCCGAATCACATGGAGGCAATGAGCGATAGGAGTGGATTCGTCTCTCCCGGTATAGGGAGTTGATGTTGCGCTGTGTTCGATTGGCTATAACCGGAAATCCCTGTCCAGGGTTGCTGAGATTTACTGGTAAGTTTTACCAGTAGTTTCTCGAATTGTTATAGACCTCATATCGACATGACTTATCGAGCTACTGGGGTCTGACGTTTACCACCCCTAGGCGAGATATGCGACATATCAGACGATCAGACCGGACTGTACGGTAAGTGTTACTGGTTGGATTCACAGGAGTGTGAGCGGGCTTGCTCGTCGATCTTTTGATCGCTCAATACCCGGGTGGCCGTTACGTTTAGCAGACCGCTTGCGGCTTGTGGGTGTTTGATATGATCATCATCTGCTACCGGCGTATTGACGAGTCTTTAGAGTCCTACACAGAGGTTTCCTGGCTCAAGCGAAACGAAATAGGAGCGCATATGAGATATGTGCGGGACCGAGAATAATACCAGTATGTGATACTGTATTTGATTCTCGCGATTTGTAACATTGATCGGTTATATGCGATATAGCCGGGTTATCGGATCAAATGTTGATTCGATAAGTTGTTACTATTGATATTAGTCGGTTATATGCGATATGACCGGATCGTTAAATCAAGTATTGATTTAATGATTTAATGTATAATTATATATTAGATATATTACTTTACATTAACTAATATTGGTTCACTTAAAATGGATTTTCTCACTTGATGTGCACATTGTATATGTGATATATTTTTGTGCACAAGTTTGTATCATGTTTGATGATGCATTCTTCCTTGGGTTTGTGTAAAGATTAAACCATGGTTGTGTAATGGTTAGGGTTTTCCTTTTATTTATTTATGCATTTATTTATTTTGTTTTAATAAAAGGAAAAAGAGAAAATGGTTGCTTTCAAGATGAAGCTTGTTGAAGCTTCATGAAGGTTTGACTAAAGTAACCATTTTGTCTTCATGTCTTAACCTAACCATTTACTAACCCTAGTTGATTCTCTACACCAAACCATGGTTTGCATATGATAAGAATTCTTTTTCTTTTCTCTTTTATTATTCTTATCATAACATTATTATCTTCTTCTTCTTCTTCTTCACATGAAGAAGCTTGCCACCAACAATGGCAAAGAGAAATCAAGTGAGAAATCCAATTCTAAAGTGAACCCACTTCCTATTTCTTCATCCTCTACCTCTTGCCAAGTAGTATAGGGTGTTTTCTTCACAAGTTTCATGACTTGGTGAAGTGGGAGCTTGATCTTGGGATGCCTCGACGTAGATCATCTTCGGCACGAAGTCGACGACCTTGCCTGCCCATTTCTCCGATGAAGCCGACGCTAGAGCCCGGGTTTCCGTTTGGACAGCGAGGAGACTTCATTGTGGAGCTATGGAGGTGGAGGACCGGATCTACAAAGGTTGTATTTCCTTTCTTTTAGTTAAGTTGTTAACTAGTTGCTTTTGTCGCCTAAAATTCTAGTTAACGATCCGTATTAGGGTTTCTCGGCACTTGTAATTTTTGAAATTGGCATGGTTGATGCCTTGTGAGACTTCATTAGTGTGCCTAGGAACCCTACAGTGGTATCAGAGCCTAGCTAGAGCCTTAGGCGATGCCTAGACGACGTTTGAAACCCGATCGAACCGAAACCCTAATTCAAAACATGCTCTCTGGACTTTTTTCAAAATCTGGGATTTTTCCAGATTAAAAATGCTTAAAAAATTCAGCAGGGAATTCTAAGGATTACGGTGCAAAAATTACCCCATGAAGTGTAAATTATGCGGCGGAACCGCGGCAGAAGCATGGCTTCTGCGGCGGTTCCGCGGCAACATGATGACGTCAGCCCTTAAAATTTGCACAGTAATCAATGTTTCCTGGTGCTGAGTTTTCTGGGAATTTTTAATATTTACTCAAGAGTTGAGTATTTTGTGTTGTATTGGGAGTTTGCAGATTTGATCGGATTGTCAGACTTCGTCTATATGTTTTTCCGGATATTTTGGAATATGTTAAAAAGTTCGACCGGATGTAAATACCCAATCTTTCCCCTGCCGGAAAATTTCCAAGTGTTGGATTTTTCCGTGGTTTAAAGACGTTCTAAGTAGTGCAAGTAACGCGATGGTCCCTCTAGAAGACAACAAACCTTAACTCGATTATGTGACCGTCTTGAACTGCCCTTTGAACCTTCGGGTTTGGGGCAGTACGGCGTGCCACATGTGAGGCGTTGGCTTGACCCTTCTACGGCTGGACCGTCGGTACTGAGGCATGAAGTGAATGTCTTTGAACTTATTTCATGTGTTGATCTGTATCAGGAAAACTTGGGTGTTCGAATGTTCGATCGGAAAGTTTAACATTTTCTATCTTATTCGGAATGTGATACAACAATTGGAATTCACAAACAGTTATGAGATAACTGAATGAATATTATAAACATAGCACTTTAGTCTCACTTGATCGGTTGTCGCGGAATTTTGATGTAATCAAAAGTCCGTCGCAATCACGTAGCGTACGCGGATACTCGCCGGGTAAACTTAATAGACAGCCTCGCTCCATAGCCCCGACCAAGTGACTGTAGGAGAACCCCGTCGCCGAAAGCATCCGTTCGGGTGCTCGCGGCAGCGGTCTTCCGCCTTGGTTCACTTCATCGACGGCGTTGGGGGTGCGGCCGCCTAGTAAAGTTTGCGACGAGCATACGATCAGAACATCGGGAATCCTGTTGAATTCCCCGACTTGATATTGAAAAGTGTTTTCGATTTTGAGACTAAAATGCGGGGTTTATAATTGTTAGGCATGTGATGTCTAAGGTATTCATTTGATTAGGCATGCGATGTCTAAGGAGATTAAGGATTCCAACTGTTGTAGTTTTACACTTTCTTTTCTGTGACCGTAAGTGTAATATGTGATATCGCCGGTTTCGTTGCTATATGTCAACGATAATTGGGATGCGCATATTTACTTACGTTGATGACATGTGATGTTATGTGTTGCTGGATATGTTATATTGGATCGTCGTGTTTGAATAGCCGGGGGTTTTATGTGAGATGAGTGTTTTTCATTTTCATTCATGTAAAAACTTGTATGTAATATTCTTTTATTGGGGAACTTCCAGGTTGCGGAAGATGTCACCTTTTGTATATTATTTACTTTTCCGCACTAGGATAGACCCAAGGTGGGGAGCACAAGTAACCGGGTTCTGGAGTCCAGTGGGAGACCAACTCGAGGAGTCGAGTCCGGGTCTCCTAACTCCAGAATTGGTAGGGTTGCTTGCCGCTCTCGTAGGGGTCTAGGGGTGTGGGTATGGCTATTCATCGCGACCGTGGAATCCGTGTTTTATACTGGCTCGTACTGAAAACACGGACGTCCTAGTATATCCAATATTTCATATGTTTCTTCTGCTGCGATATCTATGATGTGATCATGTGATATGTTCTGTGATAGATACTGTATATAGTATATATGATATATTATATAGGCGTTACTTATGTTTTACACCCGCGCTAGCCCTGCCCCGCTCTGCCGTTAGTCACCTAACCTAACGGTGCATGAGGGGACATCGAGGCGAATGCGGATGGCATAAGTGTACGTCGTATTTATCTGTGATGTTTAGGTACTTAAATGATGGGACTTCATTAATGTGATTAATGAAATAAAAGAAACCTAAGATGTTGTAGAATCGAATTTCAAAATAAAAAACAGGTAGCTACAGTTCTTGCTTTGCACAGCGGTATATGTGATATATCCTGCACCTTATTCGATAAGGAAAGGACCGAGATCCCTTCACCGGGAGTGACTCCTTTAGCAATAACTGGCAGATGCTACACATTCGGTTTGTCTTCTGATTGCTTTTAAGTATTTTGCTTTGCACAGTGATATATATGATATATCCCGCACCTTATTCGATGAGGAAAGGACCGACGATCCCTTCACCGGGAGTGACTCCTTTAGCAAAACTATAAAAGCCTCAAAAACACTCCATTTTAAAATCATTTGATTCTACAACGATATCAAGTTCATTACGCAATAGGTTTTCAGAAAAACCTGTCGTAGCCCTCCGTCATTTCAGATAAGTGCTAGTTAGTATTCGTGCTACGTTTGTTGGCCTGCGTCAAGGCGTAGTGTGCGGTAGCTAACTAGTATTTATCTGCTTATGCATATGATGCAGATTGGATTAGGGTAGTCGTGCGACTTTGTTGGCCTGCGTCAAGGGTCGTGCGGGTGGGTTTAATTCAATCAGGAAATGACGGGTTGAACTTGACTAGCGCACTATGGTTTGTTGGCCTGCGTCAAGGTCGTAGGACGCTAGGGGCAAAAATTATCGGGAATTTCAAGTGTTGAAATTTGCAATGAGATTGCATACCTTCTATGAGATAGTTGGATCCCGATACCCGCTGCGAGTAAGAGTTACTCCTGGGAGAATTTTACACATTACAATTAGCCGATCAAGTAGGTGTCTAGAAAGGTGTTAACGAGGTTACGCCTCTGGGAAAACGAGGTTTACATTAATTAGGTTCGTGCGAAAGCACGGGGGACCTCCCTCAAAGTACCGACACTGGCCTGGCTGAAAGATTGGCGAACTTGTAGTTTGTAATTAATCCCGGCTAGTCTTTCCTTTTAGGGTTTGAAGGAAGATTTGATAAAACCAGTGGGGGCCATCCTGATTAGATAAAATAATAACCAATCTATTCTTGCAAGAGCGCACGCTGAGTGTTTTCTTCTCTCTCTCTCCAGGTAGCGACCATATCACGCCTTAATCAAGATAATAATACGGAATATTGACCGAACCCGCTTGTTATACTGAGCTAGGAAACGTTGGTCCCGCTCCAACTTATAATTGTTATAAGACAGAGTAGGAAATTGGGGAATACCAGATTTCCCGTGCCGCCCAAACGAAGAGAGTGCATGCTGATGCATCATCTTCGGGTGTGTTCATTACAAAGAACTGTTTCTCAGTATCCTCCGCATCCTGGGTATATGATACCGGATCAGGATCCCAGATATGTAATCTGTTACATAGGGCTACAGAAAGGTAGAAAAACTGAGAACGGGTGATAAGTTTCATGAGGCAGAAAACGGAGCAAATGTTACAGCCAAGTCTGTTGGTCACTGTCACCCTGTATTACCAATACATTGATTCTGAACGAATGTTATTAGATACTGAACCTGATATGAAAAATCATATCTGTCTCTTTATTAGTAAAGAAATGATAAAATTTTGTATTGTTGGATAATGTTTTGAACATTTCCTATATCAAAAGTTTATCGGTTCAGGCACGTTATCTAAAAGCATTAATGTTCTAAATCAAACTACAGTTCTTAGTATACGGAACACACACAAGAGGGAGAGTCCAGAAATGAACGAATCCTTCTTGAGGCATTGTAGACTAGATCATATCAATGCGATCCGACTGGCTGAAGTTACATTTTAGATGCATATTTAAATCTGTTTGAATTTACATCTTATGAAAACTTGCCAGTCATGTCACAAAGATAAGATGACCATAGCTATGTTTATTGGAAACAGAGAAAGAGTTAGTGAACTCTTGGGATGATACATGATGATGTATAAAGGTCCCCTGTCTACACATGCCAGGAATGGTTCTTTGTACTTCATTACAGTCTCTGATGATCTCTCAAGATTCAGACATATGTTCCTGTTGAAACACAAGTCCGAACCTTTTGAGATATTCACAGAATATAAGTTAGAAGTAGAGAACCAAAATACGGGTAAAAGTATTATGTCCTTTGATGTGATCAAGGAGGAGAATACTTGAGCACGGAATTCCTGGATTATTCTAAAGGAGAATGAGATTCTCTCTCAGCATTACTCCTCCGTATACACCATAGCACGATGGTATATCGGGGCGGAGCAAAAGCACCCTATGTGATAAGGTGTGCTCTATGATGAGTACTACTGAGTTACCTGTTTCTTTTTGGGAGTTATGCACTTGAGAAGCTGCATACCTATTGAATAGGGTTCAAATCAAATCCGCTGCCTACCACTTCATATTTGATATGATAAGGGAAGAGCCCATCTCTTAAGTTGGTTAAGATTTAGGGTTGTCCGGGCTATGTTTAAAAGCAAAATCCGGACAAGCTCGAGGCAGGGTCTGTTATGTACAACTGGAAAGGTTCCAGCTATACAAATTACAGCAGATGACTTGGTAGAACCAAAGGATTCAATAGTAACCAACGAACCTCAATCTCTCCGCCGATCTAGTAGGGTTCCTCACCCACCTGAGAGATACTTCGGTTTCTCTATGACAGTGGGAGCGAGGATTGCATCATGAGATGATGACCCAACTAGTTTCGAGCTGGCCATCAGGAGTGTGACTCTGTAAGAATGGCTGGATGCTTAGTGATCTGAGATGGAATCCATATACACCAACAAAGTATGGACTTTGGTTGCTATATCTGAAGGGTTAAATCCCCATCAGGAGCAAGTATATCTTGAGAAGATTACTTGGTGTACTTGGAAAAGTTGAGACTTTCAAAGATAGACTTGTTAAAGGTTTTCGTCATCGACCAGGCGTGGATAATGATGAAACCTTTTCCAGTGCCTATACTTAAGACCATCCAGATCCTACTTGCCACGGCTACATACCATGAATACGATATCTGGTGGTTGGGTGTCATGACAGCTTTTCTAAAATGATGTTTTAGAAGAGAACGTCTGTAAGTACACAGCCAGAAGGCTTCGTAAACAGTGGGAGCAGCGGAAACGTGTGCAAGATGTTTTATAGAATAAAGCAGGCATCGCGGAGTTGGAACGTCTGTTTTGATGTGTTAGTCAAAGAGTTTGACATCATCAAAATGGTAGATGAACCAGGTATAAACAAAAAGGTAGTAGGGAGTATGGTGACGATCCTCGTAGAGTACGTGGATGACATACTCTTGATAGGGAAAGAGTTTCCTATGCTACGTTCGATCAATCTCCGCTTATCACAAAGATTCTCCATCTAGGATCAAAGTGATACCTACTAAATCCTGGATTTTGGATCTATGAGATAGATCTAAATGGATGTTAGGATACTCACTAGTTGTAGTGAGAAGGTATCAGTTGATCCTGGGGAGAATCACTGGAAGGGTTCCAGAGTGATAAACACGACTGAATGTCAGTCACAGGCATTGTCTTTACCCTCAGTAAAGGGACGGTATGTTGGAAGAGTTCCAAGCTAGATACCGTGGCATACTAGACGATAAAGGCTGGATACATCGCTACTTAAGATGCTACCAAAGAGGCAGTCTGGGTGTATAATAGTTCATGAGATGAACTTTGTTCCTCCCATTGTGTGACAATGGAGTTGTGGCTTATGCTAAGGAACGCCGGTCCCATCAGTGATCCAGACATATTCTAAGGCAGTATCACCTGATCATGGAGATGTTTGATCTTAAAGGGATCGAGGTTAGGAGAGTAGACTCAGAGGACAGCACGGCGGATCCACTCACAAAGGCCTTTTCCCAGAGAGAGACTTTTATGGGATGGTTGAGTATGGGATACTACAACCACTGCTATCAGATGGCCCTAGTGCAAGTGGGAGATTGTTAGTTATATGTATGCCCTAGAGGCCATTACTATACATAGGATGTATATTGTAGTTGATGCTGGGACATATATAGGGAGGACTTTCTTGCTCGACATGATAGTATGCTATCTCGTTGCTCTTTACCTTAACGTGTATACTGATTGTCTCTCTGTTACATGTTGGTAAAGCCCTTAGGATGTGTACTTGACTACCTGGACTATGATGCAGATCATACTAGTGGGGACAGATAGTCTATAAGTACATCCTTCAAAGTCCCTAGTCGTGGGTGTATCGAGACGGGGCATCGATATACCAGAGTAGACTAGCGTATACCTTCTCGACCCATACAGATGGGCGATGGATGATCCCATATCCATTGGTGTTTGACATCAGAGATGATATACGGGTGCTCAGTAGAGACTGGGTACACTGGACGGACTCGCCGAGAACTCCCAGATGGTATTATACCTTACGTCAGATGGCAGTTCTCTGGTGACACTGGTACAGAGTAGTCTGTTGACCCGAGATCGTCATAGAGTCTTGTGTGGTTCCCACTGTGCTTTGATTTCCACCTTACCACGTCCAAGAGAGCGTGCAAAACGGTGGTTTTTGGGTACAGTCCCGAATCACATGGAGGCAATGAGCGATAGGAGGGGATTCGTCTCTTCCGGTATAGGGAGTTGATGTTGCGCTGTGTTCGATTGGCTATAACAGGAAATCCCTGGCCAGGGTTGCTGAGATTTACTGGTAAGTGTTACCAGTAGTTTCTCGAATTGTTATAGACCTCATATCGACACGACTTATCGAGCTACTGTGGTCTGACGTTTACCACCCCTAGGCGAGATATGCGACATATCAGACGATCAGACCGGACTGTACGGTAAGTGTTACTGGTTGGATTCACAGGAGTGTGAGCGGGCTTGCTCGTCGATCTTCTGATCGCTCAATACCCGGGTGGCCGTTACGTTTAGCAGACCGCTTGCGGCTTGTGGGTGTTTGATATAATCATCATCTGCTACCGGCGTATTGACGAGTCTTTAGAGTCCTACGCAGAGGTTTCCTGGCTCAAGCGAAACGAAATAGGAGCGCATATGAGATATGTGCGGGACCGAGAATAATACCATTATGTGATACTGTATTTGATTCTCGCGATTTGTAACATTGATCGGTTATATGCGATATAGCCGGGTTATCGGATCAAGTGTTGATTCGATAAGTTGTTACTATTGATATTAGTCGGTTATATGCGATATGACCGGATCGTTAAATCAAGTATTGATTTAATGATTTAATGTATAATTATATATTAGATATATTACTTTACATTAACTAATATTGGTTCACTTAAAATGGATTTTCTCACTTGATGTGCACATTGTATATGTGATATATTTTTGTGCACAAGTTTGTATCATGTTTGATGATGCATTCTTCCTTGGGTTTGTGTAAAGATTAAACCATGGTTGTGTAATGGTTAGGGTTTTCCTTTTATTTATTTATGCATTTATTTATTTTGTTTTAATAAAAGGAAAAAGAGAAAATGGTTGCTTTCAAGATGAAGCTTGTTGAAGCTTCATGAAGGTTTGACTAAAGTAACCATTTTGTCTTCATGTCTTAACCTAACCATTTACTAACCCTAGTTGATTCTCTACACTAAACCATGGTTTGCATATGATAAGAATTCTTTTTCTTTTCTCTTTTATTATTCTTATCATAACATTATTATCTTCTTCTTCTTCTTCTTCACATGAAGAAGCTTGCCACCAATAATGGCAAAGTGAGAAATCAAGTGAGAAATCCAATTCTAAAGTGAACCCACTTCCTATTTCTTCATCCTCTACCTCTTGCCAAGTAGTATAGGGTGTTTTCTTCACAAGTTTCATGACTTGGTGAAGTGGGAGCTTGATCTTGTGATGCCTCGACGTAGATCATCTTCGGCACGAAGCCAACGACCTTGCCCGCCCATTTCTCCGATGAAGCCGACGCTAGAGCCCGGGTTTCCGTTTGGACAGCGAGGAGACTTCATTGTGGAGCTATGGAGGTGGAGGACCGGATCTACAAAGGTTGTATTTCCGTTCTTTTAGTTAAGTTGTTAACTAGTTGCTTTTGTCGCCTAAAATTCTAGTTAACGATCCGTATTAGGGTTTCTCGGCACTTGTAATTTTTGAAATTGGCATGGTTGATGCCTTGTGAGACCTCATTAGTGTGCCTAGGAACCTTACACTTGCCACTATGGACAACGAACATCAGAGGAGGCACGAGAATATGGACCTCGAATTCATATTTCTCCATACAAAAGAACTGTATGGAGAGCAGTCTCGTATCGCAAGATACGAAGTGTCGAAGAAGTTATTTTCGGCAAGGTTGGCCGTCGGATCATCGGTAGCGGAACACGTGCTTAAGATGATTGGCTACATAGAAGAGCTCACGGACCTTGGGACCACGTTGGAGAATGAGCTCTATACGGACTTGATTCTCCAGTCCCTTCCTTCCACTTACGCCCAGTTTATCCTGAACTTCAACTTACAAGAAAAGGAAGTTGAACTTTCAGAACTCCTCAACATGCTGAGGAGCGCAGAGGGCACCCTACAGAAAGGTAGGGAAACATCCACTTTGTTTGTAGGAGGATCTTCCTCTTCTAGGTCCAAGGATAAAGCCAAGGGAAAGAAAAAGAAAGCCCTCGCCAAACCAAGGGGCGGTGTTAGTAAAGTGGATACGAAGGGAAAGGCAAAGGCAACAAAGAAAGTGGGAAAGCTTGTAGATAAGGAAGAATGCTTCTATTGTCATAAGAAGGGACACTGGAAAAATGATTGCAGGGCTTGGAAGGCCAGAACACAGGAACTGAAGCAGGTTGCGGCTTCAGCTTCAGGTGTGTATGTTATTGAAAACTGTCTTTCAATAAACTCTACTTCTTGGGTATTGGATACCGGATCAGGATCTCATATCTGTAATTCTTTGCAGGCGTTGAGAAACCGTAGGGTTTTGAAGGCAGGTAACATGACCCTCAAAGTTGCAAACGGAGCTAGCATGGATGCTAAGGCCGTGGGGGACTATCACCTGGGAATGTCAGATGAACATGTTTTGGTTTTGCGTAATTGCTTTTTTGTACCCAACGCAACTTGTAATATCATTTCTGTATCTTTGGTTTCTAAATAAGGTTATGAATTTGCGTTTGTAAGTAATGTTGTAAACATTCACCTTAATCAAGTTTTGATTGGGTCAGGTACATTGAGCAATGGTATATACGTATTAAACCAACCACAGATTTTCAATGTCCATAATACACACAAGAGAAAGTCTCCGGAAATAAATAAGACTTTCTTGTAGTATTGTAGACTGGGTCACATCAATGAGAGAAGGTTGACAAAGTTACATACAGAAGGATATTTGAATCCGTTCGAATATCAATCGTATGCCACTTGTCAATCCTGTCTCAAAGGAAAGATGACAAAGACTCCGTTCACTGGACACGGAGTAAGGGCGAGCGAGCTCTTGGGACTCGTACACAGCGACGTGTGCGGTCCAATGTCTACACATGCGCGAAGCGGTTATTCTTACTTCATTACTTTTACGGATGACTTTTCAAGGTACGGTTATGTCTTCTTAATGAAACATAAGTCTGAAGCCTTTGGAAAATTCCAGGAATATAAGAATGAAGTAGAAAAACAAACCGGCAAAAGTATCAAGGTTCTAAGATCGGATCAAGGTGGTGAATACTTGAGTGCCGAGTTCCTGGACTATTTAAAAGAGAACGGAATTCTCTCTTAGCTTACTCCTCCATACACTCCGCAACACAACGGTGTATCGGAGAGACGGAACCGAACCCTATTGGATATGGTACGGTCCATGATGAGTAACACTGAGTTACCGCGATCATTCTGGGGGTATGCGCTAGAATCAGCTGCATACCTTTTGAACCGAGTTCCGACTAAGACTGTGCCTACCACACCTTATGAAATATGGAGTGGGAAGAAACCCTATCTTCAATATCTGAAGATCTGGGGATGTCCGGCTTTTGTCAAAAAGCAGCATGCGGACAAACTCGAGGCACGCTCAGTACTGTGTAAGTTTGTGGGATACCCAAAGAACACCAGGGGGTATCTTTTCTACCACGCAGAGGAACAAAAAGTCCTTGTTTCTCGTAATGCCCACTTTCTAGAACACCAGTTCTTAGAAAAGGAAACAAGTGGGAGCGAAATAGAACTGGAAGAAATTCCAGAACCACAGACTATTACTGAAAGCTTAGTAGAACCAGAGGGTTCGAAAGATCAGGACATTCCTACGCCGCTCCGCAGGAGTAGTAGGCAGTCTCATCCGCCCGAGAGATACTACGGTTTTCTCATAGACGGGGATAGAGAGGATTGAATCATAGATTATGATGAGCCTACTAGCTTCCAGCAGGCCGTTCAGAGTGTTGACTCGGTAAAATGGCAGGATGCAATGCGGACCGAAATGGAGTCCATGTACACCAACAAGGTATGGATGTTGGACATTGCTCCAGACGGGGTAAAACCCGTAGGATGCAAGTGGATCTTCAAAAGGAAGATTGGTGTAGATGGACAGGTTGAGACCTATAAAGCTAGACTTGTTGCAAAGGGTTTCTGTCAAAGACCTGGCTTGGACTATGACGAAACCTTTTCTCCAGTGGCTATGCTGAAATCCATTCGGATCCTTCTTGCCATTGCTGCCTTCCACGATTATGAGATCTGGCAAATGGACGTAAATACCGCTTTTCTAAATGGAAATTTAGAGGAGTGTGTCTATATGGACCAACCAGAGGGTTTCATTCAGAGTGGGAGCAGCGGAAAGGTGTGCAAGTTGCTTAAGTCCATCTATGGGCTAAAGCAGGCATCGCGGAGTTGGAACATCTGTTTTGATGAGACGGTCAAGGAATTTGGCTTTATCAAAAATCCAGATGAACCATGCATCTATAATAGATTTGTAGCGAGAACTGTAGTATTCCTCGTTTTATATGTGGATGACATTCTCTTAATAGGAAATGGCATTCCTATGCCACAATCTGTCAAGGGGTTCTTGTCACACAGGTTCTCCATGAAAGACCTGGGTGATGCCTCATACATCCTGGGGATCCGGATCTATCGTGATAGATCCAAGAGGATATTAGGACTTTCACAGTCCAGGTACATCGACACCATACTGAAAAGATTCAGTATGGAAGATTCCAAGCACGGTAACCTACCGGCTTGTCACGGGATCATCCTCTCTAAAGAGATGTCTCCCAAGACTGATTTGGAGAGGGATCGCATGTCTATTATACCCTACGCTTCTGCGGTAGGCTCTATAATGTATGCGATGTTGTGTACCAGACCGGATGTAGCTTATGCACTGAGTGTGGTAAGCCGGTATCAGTCAAACCCTGGGGAGAAACCCTGGATAGCGGTAAAGAACATTCTCAAGTACCTGAGAAGGACTAAGGAGATGTTCTTGGTGTATGGTGGAAAAGACCTCCAGATCGAGGCCTTTGCTGACTCCAGCTTCCAGAGTGAAAAGGATGATTCCAAGTCCATGTCGGGTTTTGTCTTTACGCTCAATGGAGGGGCGGTGTGTTGGAAGAGTTCCAAACAGGAAACCGTTGCAGACTCGACGATGGAAGCGGAATACATCGCTGCATCTGATGCCGCAAAAGAAGCTGTCTGGATGAGGAAGTTCTTGAAAGAACTTCAGGTGGTTCCGTCCATTGTTGATCCAATACCTCTGTATTGCGACAACAACGGGTCTATAGCTTTAGCGAAGGAACCCAGGTCCCATCAGAGATCCAGACACATCTTGAGGCGGTATCACCTGATCAGGGAGATCGTGGATCGCCAGGAGATCGAGCTTCGGAGGGTTGCTTCAGAAGATAACACTGCAGATCCATTCACCAAGGCCTTTCCCCAGACTCAGTTCGAGCGGCTGATCGAGATGATAGGTCTTCGATACGCCAGTACATGGCCTTAGTGCAAGTGAGAGATTGTTAGTGTATATGCCCTAGAGGCCATTACTGTATCATACTAGTTTTTATATTACTTAATGGAAGCTTGGGATATTCACCTCGTATATATAATCTTGCTCAAAATAGTAGTATGCTACTTGGTTTGTTTCTACTTCAATGTGTACATGTGTTTATTTTTAGTATATCACCTATGCACATTAGTGGAGCCTTAGGATCTTTGCTTGATTACCAGCGTTGTGATGGCAGTCATACTAGTGGGGGCTGGGTAATCTATAAGCACATCCTTATGCAGGTCCCTAGTCGCAGGACTATCGAGACAGGGCATCGATACTCCGGAGTAGACTAGCGCATGCGCTTCTCATCCCAGATTGGGAGATGGTCTGTCCCACAGCTATCAGTACGTCGTACTGGAGATAGTATGCGGGTGCTCGTTGGGTTACGAGTACACTAGACAGGACTCGTCGGGAACTGACCGGTTGGTATTATACCTATCGTCGGTTATCAGTTCCCAGGTGACATGAGTACAGCTTAGTCCGCTGACTTGACACTATCACTTCACCTCGAGTGTGTTCCCACTGTACTTTGATTACTACCCTACCACGGCTCAAAGGAGTCGTGCAAACAGGTAGTAGTTGGGTGCAGTCCCGAAGCACTTGGAGGCAGTGACGGTTAGACAGGATTCGTCTTTCCCGGTATTGGGAGTTGACATCGCGCTGTGTCTAGGAGAGCCATTACATGAGTAGTCCCTGGCCAGGGCAAGCGAGATATACTGGTAGGCTTCCAGTGTTATCTCAGGGTGTATTGGGCTTCACTCCGACACGACTTGTACCGCTATTAGGGGACTGACGTTTACCGCCCCCATAGGCCCGCCATGCGATGTATCAGACGAACAGACCGGACTGTACGGAGATTGTCACATTCAGGCTCAGTAGGATTTCAGATGGGTTTCACCTCGTCAGTCTTCTTGTCGGCATCTACCTGGGGACCGTTACGCACAGCTAGTGCTGCTTGCGGTCTGTGGTTAAACCCACTGCCAGCGTAGTGTCGAGTCTTTAGAGTCCCATACAGAAAGCTATTCGCCTTTAGGCAAAAGAGTAGAGGTCGCATGGTTTTGCGACAGGTCGCATGGTTTTGCGACAGGGTCCGGTCACATCCGTGCACTTGTGCGCGTACAGTGTCCGGACAGTTAACACTAGCGGGCGTTGGTTTTAGTCGGATCCTTGTGTTCGTTTTGGGATTGATTTTATCTCGTTTGTGTTCGTGTTCCTCGTAACGCGGATGCGGCTGTGTATGCACAGTTGACAGAGAGACAGAGGCAGAGTATTCTCATTGGGGTCGTTGACTGTTGACTGTTGACAGTTGACTGTTGACCATTGACTTTTGCTTAACCCTAATAAGAATAAGATATATGATTAACATTAATATTAATTAAGTATTGTAGTGACATGGTTGTTGAGGGGTTGACTTTGTTGACTTGTTGACTTTGTTGACCGGTTGACTAGGTTGGACTAGTTGACCATCATCATGACAATGGCTATCATTCCATGGCAAAGACTTTTGCTTGCTTGTTTATTTATGCAAAATGAGTGCATGAAATGATATAACCATTTTGACTTAAACCATTTACACAATACTTGATTACTATTTTTGTTATGATGGCTTTTGGATTATGAGAGTTGAGAATGAGATGAGTATGGTTCATTCTATCATTTGCTTTTCTCTCTCTTGAGCTCTCTCATTCTCAAGCTCTCCCTCTTCATCTTGCTCTCTCTACCTCAAGGCAAACCATTCTCATGTGTTGAGACTCGTTGCCTTAGAGATAAAAAGACACCAAAACATTCCTCTACTCATTCTAGTTCACAAGGCCTAGCAAGCCAAGTGATCTAGTTTCTTTAAAGTTCGAAGAAGAAGCCAAAGGTAGAAGCTTTCGGGTGGATCCATCTTCGGCGCAAGGAGACAACGAGATGAGGCCGATCCGTACACCGGAAGGAGTCGAAGACGAAGGAGTTCAAGAAAGGTATAGCCTCCCTAACCGAGTAGGTAAACTCTTGTTAGGTTGTTAGTTAGATGTTTAACAAAGATCCGGTTTTGAGTCCATGTTACCGCCTCTAGAAAATTGTTTTTCACCAAATTCCGCATGCCCGAAAGTACCAGGAGAGGTAGCATGGACTTACAGTAGGGTGTAATTAATCCCGGCTAGTCTTACCTTTTAGGGTTTGAAGGAAGATTTGACTAAAAATAGTGGGAGCCATCCTGATTAGATATATTAATAACGAATCTAATCTTGCAAGAGCATACGCTGGGTGTTTTCTTCTCTCTCTCTCCAGGTAGCGACCATGTCACGCCTTAATCAAGATAATAATACGGATGTATTGACCGAACCCGCTTATTATACTGCGCTAGGGAACGTTGGTCCCGCTCCAACTTATAATTGTTATAAGACCAAGTAGGAATTAGGGGATTACCAGGATTCCCGTGCCGCCCAAACGAAGAAAGTGCATGATGATGCATCTTCTTCGGGTGTGTTCATTACCAAGAACTGTTTTTCAGTATCCTTTACGTCCTGGGTATGAGGTACCGGATCAGGATCCCACATATGTAATATGTTACATGGGCTAAAGATTGGTAGAGAACTGAGAACGGGTGATAAGTTTCAAGAGTTGGAAATGGTGCAATTCTTGCAAGCCAAGCAGTTGGCAGTTATCACCATGTATTACTAAATACATTGATTCTAAACGAATGTTATTAGATACCGGACCTGATATACAACATCATATCAGTCTCTTTATTTTGTAAAGAAGGATATAATTTTGTATTGTTGGATAATGTTTTGAACATTTCCTATATCAAGAGTTGATCGGTTCAGACACGTTATCTAAAAGCATATACGTTCTAAATCAAACTCCAGTTCTTAACATACAGAACACACACAAGAGGAAGAGTTCAGAAATGAACGAATCCTTCTTGAGGCATTGTAGACTAGGTCATATCAATGCGACCCGACTAGCTGAAGTTACATTTAGATGCATATTTAAATCTGTTTGAATTTATATCTTATGAAACTTGCCAGTCATGTTACAAAGATAGAATGACCATAGCTCCGTTTATTGGAAACAGAGAAAGAGTTATTGAACTCTTGGGATTGATACACGATGATGTATGTAAAGTCCCCTGTCTACACATGCCAGGACTGGTTCTTTGTACTTCATTACATTCACTGATTACCTCTCAAGATTCGGACATATGTTCCTGTTGAAACTCAAGTCTGAACCTTTTAAGAAATTCAATGAATATAAGTCAGAAGTAGAGAACCAAAACATGCATAAGTATTATGTCCTTTGATGTGATCAGGGAGGAGAATACTTGTGCATGGAATTCCTGGACTATTCTAAAGGAGAATGAGATTCTCTCTCAGCATTACTCCTCTGTATACACCACGGCACGTAGGTGTATCGGGGCGGAGCAATCGTACCCTATGTGGTATGGTGTGCTTTATGATGAGTACTACTGAGTTGCCTGTTTTCTTTTGGGAGTTATGAACTTGAGAAGCTGCATACCTATTGAATAAGGTTTCAACCAAATCTGGTGCCTACCGTTACATATGTGATATGGTATGGGAAGAGCCCATATCTTAAGTATGTTAAGATTTGGGGTTGTCCAGCCTATGTCTAAAAGCAAAATCCGGACAAGCTCGAGGCAAGGTCAGTTCTATGGAAGTTTGTAGGATATCCCAAGCATTCGCAAGGGAATATCTTTTACCGAACCGAGGAACAAAAGGTGTTTTATTTCTCGGCATGCCACCTTTTTGAGAAAAAGGGAATTTCTTGTGAAGGAATTAGTGGACATGAGGTAGAAATGGAAGGAGTTCCAGCCATACAAACTGCAGCTGAAGATTTGGTAGAACCGGAGGATTCAATGGCTCCCAACGAACCTCAGCCTCTCCGCCGATCTGGTAGGGTTCCTCATCCACCTAAGAGATGCTTCGGTTTCTCTATGACAGTGGGAGCGAGGTTTGCATCATGAGATGATGACCCAACTAGTTTCGGGCAGGCCATCAAGAGTAGGGACTCTGTGAGAATGGCTGGATGCTAAGCGATCTGAGATGGAATCCATATACACCAACAAAGTATGGACTTTGGTTACTATATCAGAAGGGTTAAATCCCCATCAGGAGCAAGTATGTCTTGAGAAGATTAATTGGTGTACATAGAAAAGTTGAGACTTTCAAACCAATGCTTAAGTCCATCCGGATCCTACCTGCCATTGCTACATACCATGACTACGATATCTGGCGGTTGGGTGTCATGACTGCTTTTCTAAATAGCGATTTAGAAGAAAGCGTCTATAAGTACACAACCAGAAGGCTTCGTAGACAGTGGGGGCAGCGGAAACGTGTGCAAGTTGTTTTATGGGATAAATCAGGCATCGCGGAGTTGGAACGTCTATTTTGATGTGGTAGTCAAAAAGTTTGACTTCATCAAAATGGTAGATGAACCTAGTATATACAAAAAGGTAGTAGGGAGTATGGTGATGATCCTCGTATTGTGCCTGGATGACATACTCTTGATAGGGAAGGAGTTTCCTATTCTACACTCGGTCAATCTCCTCTTATCACAAAGATTCTCCATATAAGATCAAGGTGATACCTCCTAAATTCTGGGTTTTGGATCTATGAGACAGATCTAATTGGATGTTATGATTCTCAATAGGTATAGTGAGATGGTATCAATAGATCCTGGGGAGAATCACTGGAAAGGTTCCAGGGTAATAAGGATAACTGAATGTCAGTCACAGGCATTGTCTTTACCCTCAGTGGAGGGACAGTATGTTCAAAGAGTTCCAAGCTAGATACCGTGGCATACTAGACGATAAAGGGTGGATACATCACTACCAAGAATGCTACCTAAGAAAAAGTCTGGATTTACTATAGTTCATGAGATGAACTTCGTTCCTACCATTGTGTGACAATGGAGTTGTGGCTTAGGCCCAGGAACCCCCGTCCCATCAGAGATCCAGACATATTCTTAGGCAGTATCACCTGATCATGGAGATGATTGATCTCCAAGGAGATCCAAGTTTAGAAGAGTAGATACAGAGGAAAAACATGGCGAATCCACTCACAAAGGCCTGCTTCCCCAAATAATATTTGAGAGATTGTGGGATGGTTGAGTATGAGATACTACAACCTCTGCTTACTGTTGGGTATGAGATACTACGGCAGATGGCCCTAGTGCAAGTGGGAGATTGTTAGTCATATGTATGCCCTAGAGGACATTACTGTACATACAATGTATATTATAGTGGATGCTTGGACATATATAGGTAGGACTTTCTTGCTCGACATAATAGTATGCTATCTGGTTGCTCTTTATCTTAACATGTGGACTTGTATTGGTTTACTGTCTTCCTCTCATATGTTGATAAAGCCCTTAGGATATGTACTTGACTACTAGGACTATGATGAAGATCATACTAGTGGGGCCAGTGTAGTCAACGAGTACATCCTATAACTGTTCCTAGTCGAGGGTGTATCGATACAGGGCATTGATATACAAGAGTAGACTAGCGTATACGCTTCTCAACCTATATGATGGGCGGTGGATGATCCCATATCCATTGGTGTTTGACATCAGAGAAGGTTTACGAGTGCTCGGTGGAGACTAGGTACACTGAACAGACTCGCCGAGAATTCCTAGATGGTATTATACCTATCGTCAGATAGCAGTTCTCCGGTGACACTGGTACAGGTTAGTCTGTAGACCCGACATCGTCATAGAGTCTTGTGTGATTCCCACTGTGCTTTGATTTCCACCTTACCACATCCAAGAGGGTGTGCAAAATGGTGGCTTTTGGATACAGTCCCGAATCACATGGGAGCAATGAGCGATAGGAGGGGTTTCGTCCTTCCCGGTATAGGGAGTTGATGTTGCGCTGTGTTCGATTGACTATAACTGGAAATCCCTGGCCAGGGTTGCTGAGATTTACTGGTAAGTGTTATCAGTAGTTTCTTGAACTGTTATGGACCTCATATCGACACGACTTATCGATTACTGGGGTCTGACGTTTACCACCCCTACACTGGATATGCGACATATCAGACGAAGAGACTGGACTGTACAGGAGTGTTACTGATAGGATTCACAGGAGAATGTACAGGCTTGCTTGTTGATCTTCTGATCGCTCAATACCTGGGTGGCTGTTACGTTTAGCTGACCGCTTGCAGTTTGTGGGTGTTTGATATGATCATCACCTACTGCCGGCGTATTGACGATTCATTAGAGTCCTACACAGAGCTTTCCTGGCTCAGGAAAAACGGAGTAGGAGCATATATGTGATATGTGCGGGACCGAGAATAATTCGTGTATGCGATACCTTATTAGACTCTCGCGATATATGATATCGACCGGGTATATGTGATATAGTCGGGTCATCGGATCAAGTGTTTATTCGATGAACTGATACAGATTATATTAGTCGGTTATTTGTAAAATAGCCGGATTATCAGATCAAGTGTTGATTTGATAATTTAATGTATAAATATATAAATTTGATATATTACATTACATTAACTAATATAAGCTCACTTAAAGATTCTTTTTCTCACATGGATAATACATTGATATATATGTGATATATGTTAATTGTATTATTTTCATTTGTTACTATATATATTATATATGTGATATATAATATTGTAACATGTTAGGGTTAAAATTGCAACTAAGGTTTTGAGAATAAAACATGTTAGGGTTTGGATTATGGTTAATGTTATGGATGAGCTTTGTGGAAGCTTCTCGAAGCTTTGACTTTAGTCTCCATCCTTTGATATTTTGTGAAGATATTTGTTAACCCAACCCAGACCTCAACCCATGGTTTATTCTCTACAAGGGTTAAGGATGTGATTTTTAACCCATGGTTGCAATTCTAACATCACACAATAATTCATTATTCATCACAAAAGAAATTCATCTTCTTCTTCTTGCTTCATGAAGAAAACATTCACTAGCTTTTTCATTTGTGATGTTTATAAGTGAGAAATTGAAAACAAAAGAGAGAGAAATTCCTACTTCATCATCGTCATCTATTCTAGCCACTTAGATTAGGGTGTTTGCTTTGCTAATACTTAATTAGTGAAGCAAGAGCTTGGGTTTGAGATTCTTCAAGGTAGATCATTTTAGTTGTTGAAGATTGAAAGCAAGCTTGCATCTTTCTCTTCATGGAGCCTCTCGAGAGTCGGAGTTCATGATGATCGCAGCTAAGGGACCTCAACACGGAGCTTATGAAGCGAAGGAATGGACTACAAAGGTTGTAATCCCTCTCTCTTAGATGTAAAGTTGTTTACATGCAATGTTTACCCTAAGGCTCTAGTTAAGATCTTGGTTAGTGTTTGTTTAGCACCCCAAAAGTTTAAAGTAGCATGTTTGATGCTTGCCAAAACCTTGCTAAGGTGCTAAGCTAACCCTACATGAGATCAGGCTGGTGGATGACTGTAATGTCATTCTAAATTGAATTTAGAAGTACAGGTGTATATAACTCTGCCGGAGGGTTGTTGTAGTCAGTGGGAGCAGCAAAAATGTGGTGGGCAAGTTGCTTACGTCTATTTCTAGACTAATGCAAGAAGAGCGGAGACGGATCATCTGTTTTGATGAAACGGTAATGGAGTTTGACTTTATCAGAACAACAGATGGACCTAGTAAGACGGTTGTAGGGAGTGATGTCCTGGTATTTGGATGACGTACTACTGATTGGAAGTGATGTTCTTATACTACAATCGGTTATACTGTGGTTGTTACAAGGTGTTTCTCCACATAGGATTTACACAAAATATCTGGGATTCTGGTGACTAAATCTATGGTTTTAGATCTAGATTTGGGAATTGTCCCAATTCGGCTACTTTGACACTTTTCTAAAGTGTTTTACAATAGACGACTCCTAGCGTAGTGGTGTATCCACAGGTGATAAAGTCACCCTCTCTAAAGAGATGTCTTCTAGACTAATTGTTGGGGTTCTTAGCACCCAGGCCGCTAATCGCGGCTATTGCAGAATGAAAAACTTTAACTTTTGTAAAACTTGGCGCTAGAAACCACTACCTAGAATCTAACCAAACATTAAAACTAGCAAGCTAAAGGAATTTAGCTACTATGATAGAGAGTCATACCGAAAGATCCATGTCCTTCGGTCTTCTCCCCTCTTCCTCAGCTCCATAGGGACTCTGTGATTGAGCTTGATCTCCGGTTCTCCTCCGTCGAAGATGATCCACCTGAGGAATGTGGTTCATGGCTCTAACTCCACTAAAAAATCTCGTGGAGTTACTATAGGCTCTAGGTTGCTAATCTCGAGTGTCTAGGGATGCAGTGTGTGGTTCTAGTATTCTTCTACCTCTTTTCACCCTTTATTCTCAACTCATGAGAGTGTAGGGTGAAGAGGAAGTAGGAGCTCAAGAATGATGAGAGAAAGAGAATGGTGAAAAAGAAAATCTCATCACCACAAAATAATTTAAGCATGGTTTTATCAAAATGATTTTGCAAATATAAAATCCAACCATACTTGAATAGTGTAGACAAATGAATTATAAATTCATTTGTCTACCTTATTCAACCATGCTGCACACCATTCTCCTTTCCATCTCACCCCTCCACCTCATTTCAATTTTCAATAAAAGAAAAACCATGGAAATTAGGTGTCCTCCTTCTAGAATGTTTTTCATATAAATACGGAATACACTCTACCATATATACATACCCGTATTCATATCAAAATACGAATACACAAAGAGGTAGAATAATACAAAGAAAATAATACTAGAATATATCGTAATGTGTATATGTAAATTATTAAATCAATACCTGATTTAATAATCCGGCTTAATCCTAAGCCGGCTAGTATCATCAACCGTCCGATTGAAAGCTGGGATAAGACTACAATATAAATATTGAAATATGCATATGTAAATTATTAAATAAATACCTGATTTAATAATCGGTCTTAATCCTAAGCCGGCAAGTATTGTCACGACCCGAAAGTATGGAACATGACTGTCACTTAAATTACAAAACGTCTTAAGGCGTAAAGTAGTCTAAGTAAGACAAAACCCAAAAATCTAAACCGTTTAAAGAAATAGAGTGAAGGAAAACATAACTTAAAAAGATGTTTTTTGTAAAATAAAGTCATCTTAAAACATTTTAATGCATCAAATTTCACGAAAATTTCGGTAGAGTCTCCTTTGTAAATACAGGCCCCTAAACGGTACAACATAAGAAAATACATATAAATAATGAATAAAGGCATCCCCAAGCGGGAGCTAGCTCTTCGCCAAAGCCGAAATCACAACCACAAGCAATATGTATATAATAAAGTGCGAATTAAGTATATAAAGCACGAAAATAAGAAGAAAATCACGTCGGCTCAAGTGAGCATCGACACCAAAAACCACAAACACAAGTCTCACGAGTCTCAGCGTCCAGTCCAAGATACAAGGGTAGATGGTGTCACGTCCGAAAGTACGGAACAGGACCGGCACTTAAACTACGAAACGTCTCGAGGCGTACGTAATCTAAGTTAGCCGAAAGCCCAGAAATCCAAACCAAGAAAAGTAGTAGAGTGAAGGAAAACCAATTTAAAATCAAGTAGTTTTAATAGCATAAGCCGAATTATGCGGTTTAAAAAAAACATCAAATATTTCCTGAAAATTTCGGCAGAGTCTCCTTTGTAAATACTGGCTCCCAAACGGGATACAACATGAATAGTATACGAAATCAATAAAAAGGCATCTCCAAGCGGGAGCTAGCTCTTCGTCAATCGACGGTCACAACCACACAAGCAATATAATATACAACGCCAAGGGCGAGGATCAAAACTCAAAAGGGAACCCAAACCCACAAGAAAACCACAGAAATACAACGCGCGACTCTAAGGTCGAAGAAATAACATCACTGGTCTCTATCTCAAAATAAATACATGTTTGCTTGATGGAACTTCTAGATACAACAGAGTAATAATATACAAGTTATATAATGGGGGGTACGATACAAGTAAACCCACCTACTAGCAAATCACCCGAAGGAAACTATGCCCGCAAGCCGTAATGAAACCTGTGCGGCAAACCTGCAAGAAACTGGGGCACAACGGGGGTGAGTTGCCAACCCGTGAATAGAAAAACATCTACGCACAGAAATCGTATAAATAACGCAACCTAGGTCAATGATCAGAATATATCCTCAAATATATGAATAACATGCAGCCTATAACAATGGCTAGGGTAATATCTAACCCGAGTGTGATCTCATGTGCCCGTGTCAGTGCCTCAGGTAGCAATATATCATATGAATGAGGTATGAATGCATGGAACAGAATGCATGTACTGACGAAAACTGCTTTCACAAATCAGTGAGATTTCTGTATTTTAAAAGTGATGTACCATAAATGAAATCAGCATAAAACAGCGCCCAGCATCGACACAAAACAAGTGTCCAAATATCTCGATATCTCTGTATCACAATCGTTGTACCTCAATATCTCAAATCACAATATCTAGGGCGCCGTCAATCCAGACCGGCCCCTACCATCCATCTCAAGACCACGACGGTATCCTCCGGATATCCGACGCGTCGGGTAATATCACCGGTCGGTAGTGCTCCCCTGCCGGGATCAACGTCAACAACACATTCCTCTTGCCCCGGGGTACCGCACCGGGCCCACCATGTACCCGAAACGGTTCCTCCACTCCTCGAATCGGGTCTCGAAATCCATCAGCAAACTCATGGTGGACGACTCATACATCATGGGAAAACCGCACTTTTTATTTTAAAAGAGAGAAAAGGTTTATTTATGTTTTTGCGGTTTTCCTCCAAATCCAGAAAAATCTCATGGAAATCCGAATCCAAACCTCAATAACACGTAAAATAGTGAATATATGCATGAGGATCCATGAATGCGGCATAACAATGAATAACAGTATGCATGAAGTAGCAGGTAATAACTACAATGTCTAAACTAACATATAAGGCAAGTACGCTATGTCAAGCAATAATATTTTCTAAGGTGTACGTGACATGGCAATTACCGATGAAGATGTGTGTGAGCCGGCAAGTAAGTGTACGTGGTACATACGCATCATCGGTAATGGTGCTGGTGTCCTAACAGCATGATATCAATAATGGAGTATGAAACATAATATAAGCATGCGATGCGAAGCGAACCACAATAATGAGCGGGAGCTGAATACTAGACGCAAATATAACTAATCTGCCCTAATCTAATATAAGTTCTACAAATGGTGCCTTTTGAAATAACACGAATCATGGGGTTTTGAAAGTAGGGGCTACGGTGTTTTTATGAAAAGATACGTCTTTTGAAATATCCGTAGGATCCCTTTGGCTGTCTTTTAAAATACCCACGATTCGTTAGTTTTTGAAATAGGTAAGAATCAAATCTAATCTAACAACTAAACTAAACTAAAGGGCTAAGCTAACAAGCTGGACTACAGGTATGGAAACCGCCTAACATCTGAGTCGATTCATATACATACCTGTATATATATTAGTCGGTGATCCCGCCTCAATAATATCATATCCGATACCATATCTATAAGCAGGCATCCTAAGTCAAGAGTGCGGATCAATCATCAAAATATAGCTCGTACGTAAATCCGTCGTACGGCATCCCCAAATCTGGGTACGGGTTAATATCACATTCATCATACTATTCACCTGGTATCCTCTTTATCAAATATCATGATCGGCGTACTGATCTACGTCTAGTACAATACTGATACCGCCTAAGTATGCATGCACGCGTGTGAAACACTACGTCAAGGACCCGCTACAACGTCATGTCGTATCTCAAATACGAACCCTGCTATATCACCGATCTCACGGCCTCAAATCAAATCTCATCGACTCATCATAAATCTCATGTACTATCATTATTATCCATGCATGCGTATATGAATGTACATATGCATAGTCCCATACCCACGCATATATACATGTATACACATCCCAATCTGCGCACAAGAAAGTAAAGTATGCAAGTCCGTGTGTGCGTATGTGGGTATAACAACTACTCTAGGGTTTCGCAACTAACCCAAAGCTAATCCATGAACACATAATCATAATATGAATAAACATTCTCGTATCATAAAACTCTTATATAAACATATATATATGAGCTACACTACGGACTGCGGGGGTGCTATACGCCATCCACCCGACTTCTCCCCGTAGATATAAATCTACTCACCTGCTCCTCGCTAGCCGGTGCCGACGTCGCCACGCGCTTGCTTGTCGTCTCGAAGTCCACATGGGGTACCTACATATCATAACGCACCGTGTTGTATTAAAATCCGACTCATGACCCAAAAACGACACGTGAATCCCACATAGGTCAAAACTTATGGTTGCTTCCACAAATCAACCCAAAAACCCTCGACGTCGGCGTACAAACGCCAAACCATCGAAAAAAAACTCAAACGTATCAATCGTGGTTTCACAACACCTTAATTATATATATATAATAGGGTTTAAATCACCAAAACTTCAAATTCGCTTTAAAGCTATTTTTCCGAAAACCTAATAAGCAAAATTAACCGCTTTAATACAACATCTTGATGTTTAAACGAATCTAGCGGCCACAATATTCACTAAATATCATAACAAAGTCATATAAACCATTCCTATAATTTATTCTCATCAATTTCCATAAATTCCAAAATTCTAGTTTACAATATACCCAAATTTTAACAATTTTATAGCAAAAATGCACAAATAACAATTTAGCTTGGATTTTCATGAACTAAATACATTAAACCACTCAATATAATATTTATAATGACATGAAACCTTAATTTGAATTTTATCTCAAAAGAATATAATTATTTTAAAAACCTAGTTTACAAATTAGCATAATTAACACAATTTTTAAACTAACCATTAACAACTAGCTACTAATCTTGTTTTAACATGTCATAAGAGCCTAAAAACATCACACAACCATAGTCTCACAACACAAAACCCTAATTAGATTTTCATAAATCCTAATCTAAATCTTCTCTTGCAAACCCACATCTTTCAAGTAAACCATAAATTAGCACCTAATAAGCTTCATTAAGAAATTAAACCAATAATTGAACAATGGGTCCAAAGTTGTTGCTCACAACCATAAATCAAACTTGAAATCTGGACCTCAAATTTGAAATTCTTTCACCAAGATTCATGCTAAAGAAGATGAGGGAAAATGGGTAGGAGTCGGATTTGGATTTTAGCTTGATTTTTGATGGAATTTGGACATTTTTTTGAGGGGAAATGAGGTGGGCTTATGGGGGGAAAATCTGGACAGCAAGAAGGGGGGGCTCGGCTGCAAGTAGAGGGAAAGTGGAGAGAGAGGGAGGTGGGGAAAATGATGCCTAGTCAACCTAGTCAAAGTCCACTCTCATTTCTACATTTCCTTTTTCTTTTCTTTTCTTTTCTTTTGCAACACAAGTGGGGAAAAGATTGAGAGAGGGGCTGCTGAATTCAGCCAAGAGAAAAGATAAATGAGGGTGTGTGAGTGTGGGTATGGGTGTGGGGTGATGGAAAATGATAAATACTATACCCCGAAACATCCATTTACACTAATTTCACCAAAAAAAGCCTTCTTTCTTCAATAATTTCTAACATCGTTTGGCAGTTTCATTTCATTTCAAAAACCACATGATAAAATTCTGTTTAATGTATTATTATGCACAAAATTTGTTTCAACTCATTCCAATTTGTAATTTTCCCTAATTAAATGTATTAGTGACGGCTTAAAATAATATTAAAATAATTAATTTCGGAAAATTTTTCAGAAAATTTGAAATTTCACCAGTGGCTCAATAAATACCAAATACTAGCAATTACATAGCTAGAATATGTATATTTAATTTTATAATAAAAATATTTGCATTTTGACTTTTTACAGAAAACCCCCTTATTTTACCGTTTTTTCGAAATTTCACCGAAACGATTTTCAAAACGTTACATATGGAGTATACTAGATACAAATAATAATACAAGATGGAACAAAAGTATCCTCGCAACCCACCTATTGGCAAAGCTGCAAATCGATTCAATGAAGCAAAAAGAGGAAGTACGCCCACCGCTACTGCGCTGACGGGTCAAACCTGCAAGATACTGTGGCACAACGGGGGTGAGTTGCCAACTTGTGGATAGAAGGTAACATCTAATAAGGCTATCATAAGCATAAACGCAAATGCGTCACCACCTACATATACCAATATGATGCGATGCTCTAGTATGAATGTAACATGAATGCAAATCAAACACGAAACCTGAATATGCCTGGTATGAGAAAAATCTGTATTCTTATCTTAGTAAAACCTCTGTGAAATAAACTGAAGTATCATCAACGAAATCAACAGCAAATCCGTGTCAAGTATCAACACAATATATATATATATATATATATATATATATATATATATATATATATATATATATATATATATATATATCAATATCTCAATGTCTCAATATCTCAATTTCTCAATGTATCAAGATCTCAATATCTTAGGCTCCGTCAGTCCAGATCGGCCCATATCATCAAATCACATGACTACGGTTGATATCCTCTGGATATCCGCCGCGTCAAAAATAACCGGTAGGTACTGCACCCCTACCAGGCTCATCGTCATCCCCACGAAAACACTCTCACCCCGGGTACCATACCGGATCCACCATGTACCCGCAGAAGGTGCATCCCCCTTCTCGAATCGGGTATATGACACAGCTTAAGAACCGAGAAAACACATGGTGGACGCCACACACATCATATCGCGAGAAAACCATAAATTTCTATTTTTAAAATGATAATAGGTTTATAAAATTCTTGCGATTTTCCCCAAAATCCAGAAATTTCATAAATACTGAAATCCTCGAGAAGAACTACAATATATAAACATGCCGGTGATGATGGATGTCTACGATACGGTAGTATATACGATGTGAAGTACGGCCAGAAACTATGCATGAATCATGATGCAATGAGGTATGTATATATGACTAACAATCCTATGTATCCATCCTAATTAAATGACTATACAAGTACAAGTCTACCGATCATATACGATGCAATGCACAGATACCGATTCTAAGCAAGTTTTATAGTGTTTATGACATAGCAATCACCAATGGCGTGTGTGTCACATAAAATAGTGCACGTGCAGCATGAACCAATGGTAATAGTGCAAGTGTCCTATGAGATAATATTATATATATAAGATGATGCAATGCAATGAGATGAATGACTAGGAGACTATGCATATAGATACAAACACTACTAGTAATCATAACAATCGGGCGCCTCACGCCTTCCAGACGATCAACCCATAGATTTGTATATCTACTCACCGGGACGCCTCGACTAATCTAATCCGATCTTAGCCTTGTCTTTCCGCACCACGTCCGACGCCTCTGCACCCGATCCTAAAATCGCACACAAGTAAATAAAAGAATAAATATATGAATAGTCACGGACACAAACGATACAAGTCAACCAAAGCGCACTACTAGACATGCTCGCACTTGGTGCACAAAACGCGCTCGCGACAACGCCACAAACCACAACTAAGGTCGCTATACGTGACAATCCCCAAATCTAGAACCCAATCGTACCAATCGCGCATTCACAACACACTAAATATTTTAGGGAATAGGTAGGAAATCATCAAAACCTCAAACTTAATTAAAATCTATTTATTCCAAGAAAACCTAGTAAGCATCAATTAACCATTTTAGTGCAAATCTAGATGTTTTAACAAATCTTATGGCCACAATGTTCATTTAATATCTTAATTAGGCTTCACAATTATTAACTAAATTTTTTAATCTCACCTATTTACATTAAACATGAAATTTGTTTACAAGATTATATAATTTGGACAATTTAAAGGTAACAATTTGCAAATTAACAACTAGACTAGATTTTGCATGTCTTAAGATGATGACCTACACATAGTTAACTTGATTCAATTATAAAAACCCTAACTTAAACTCAAACCCTTTTATTTAGAATTCTAACTTTCAGTTAAAACCATATTAACACTTAATTTAAAATGAAATTATAACAAGTAAGAACAAAGTAACCATTTGAGTAAGATTATACTTTAACAATTTTGGAGATCTAACATGCAAACTTAACGTCCCAAAATGCTCTTTTGCTTCAAGATCCAAGCTAGTTTGAGCCAAGGAAATAATGGGTGAAGGTTTAACTATGAATTAGTGGGAATTTGTGTGGATTTTTGATTCATTTCTTGAAGATTTTTGAAGTGAAATGTGGTAGGGAAAATGGGGATGTGCTGCAGTATGGGGCTCGGCCATGAGGGGAAGAGAGGAATTGTGTGAGGTGTGTTTGTGGTCAAGTCAAGAAAAACCCCCATTATCACATCTATTAAGTCATTTCATAATTATTTTATTTTTTTAATTAACTTTCCCCCTATAATTCTCTTGAATTATGGGGACAAATGTCGAAAGAAAGAACATGTTATAAAATTGATTCTAAGTTGTCATGGTTCACTAATGTATGATTAACCTATTGTCATTTGTAATTAACATTAATTAAATGTATAAGTGAAAACTTAAAATAATATTAAAAATAATTAATTAAAGAAAAATATTTAGGTAAACTAGCAATTTATAAGTGACTAATCAAATACCAAATACTAGCAATTTCATAGCTAAAATATGTATAATGAAGTTTATGTTGAAAAATAATTATAATTAAGTTTTACAGAAAACACAAGTTATATTACCGATTATCGGACAATTAACCTAAACGATTTTTAAAACGTTACAATTTTCCTCCCTTAAAGAAATTCGGTCCCCGAATTTAAAATCTAACTACGCGTACCCTCGAAGAGATGGGGATATTTCTTCCTCATCTCGTCCTCGGCTTCCCACGTGACCTCTTCCCTATTCGGCCACGCCAAAGAACCCTTTACAGACGGTATGACCTCGGATCTCGGTTTCTTCACCTGCCGATCTAAAATGACTATCGGCTGCTCTGTGAAAGAAAAATCGCGCTCCAGCCGGATTGTCGGATGATGTATCGTGTGAGAGGGGTCATGAAGGTATTTGCGGAGCACCGAAATATGAAACACGGGGTGAACATCTAGAAAGCTAGGTAGAAGAGCCAAACGATAAACAACTGCGCCAACACAGTCGAGAATCTCTAAGGGAATTACATATCTAAAACTAAGCCTTCCTTTCCTCCGGAATCTCAACTATGGTTTTCTCAATGATAGTGATAGAGAATATTGCATCATGGATGATGATGACCCTACCATTTTTCAGCAAGCTATCACGTGTGGTGACTCTGTGAAGTGGATGGATGCCATAAGATCCGAAATGGAGTCTATGTACACCAACAAATTATGGACTTTGGATGTTGTACCCTCTGGGGTAAAACCCGTAGGGTGCAAATGGATCTTTAGGAGAAAGATCGGTGTAGATGGGCAGGTGGAGACCTATAGGGCAAGGCTTATGGAGAAAGGATTTCGTTAAAGACCAGGTCTGGACTATGACGAAACTTTTTCTTCTGTAGCCATGCTTAAATCCATTCGGATCCTACTTGCTATTGCTATGAAATCTGGAAGATGGACATTAAAACGACTTTTCTAAATGGTGATTTAGAAGAATGCGTTTATATGGATCAGACATAGGGCTTCATTGATAGTGGGAGCAGCGGGAAAGCATGTAGGTTGCTTAAATCCATTTATGGATTAAAGCAGGCATCACGGAGTTGGAACATCTGTTTTTATGATGTCATCAAAGAGTTTAATTTCGTTAAAAATTCAGATGAACCTTGTGTTTATAAGAGGATTGTAAGGAGTACTGTCGCATTCCTCGTATTGTAAATGGATGACATTCTTCTGATAGAAAACGATGTTTCTATGCTACAATCGGTCAAACTGTTCTTATCACAAAGGTTCTCCATGAAGGACCTGGGTGATTCCTCATACATACTCGGCATGAAGATCTATAGGGTTAGATCTAAAAGGTTGTTGGGATTGTCCCAAACCATGTATATTAACACCATCCTAAAGAGGTTTAGTATGGATGACTCCAAGCGGGGTGCCTTACCCGCTTGTCATAGAGTCACTCTCTACAAGGACTTTTGCCCAAAGACTAATGAAGAGAGAGCTCGCCTGAGCATTATACCCTACGCTTCAGCCGTAAGATCTATAATGTATGCGATGTTATTGTAGGGTTCCTAGGCACACTAAAGAGGTCTCACAACAGATCAAACATGCCCAATTAAAATTTTTCTTGTGCCTACAAACCCTAATACGGATCGTTAACTAGATGATAAGGTGATGCAAGCAAGTAAACAACTTTATTGCTAAAAGAAAGTGACTACAACCTTTGTAGATCCGGTTCTCCACTTCCTTGGCTCCGTGTTGAAGTCCCTCCGCTGCGATCATCGGATCCCGGACTCTAGCGATGGTATCATCGAAGAAATGATCGGGCTAGGTCGTCGACTTCGATGCCGAAGATGATCTACGTCGAGGCAACTCAAGATCAAACTCCAACTTCACCAAGTCATGAAACATGTGAAGAAAACACCCTTTTCTACTTGGCAAGTGATAGAGGATGAAGAAATAGGAAATGGGTTCACTTTAGAATTGGATGTCTCACTCTTTTTCTCATGTTGCCATTAATGGTAGCAAGCTCTCTTCTTATTGAAGAAGAAGAAAAGAATATGATATGTATTATAAAATCAATTGATTAATTATAATAAATCAAGTGATCTTAACATATAGCAACCATGGTTAAGTGTAGAGAATAAACTAGGGTTAGGTGAATGGTTAGGTTTAGGAAAGAAATAAAATGGTCAAGCTTTCAACACTTCATGAAGTTTCAACAAAAGAACAAAATAAGCCACCATTCTATTTATCTTTCCAAAATAAATAAATAAATGAATAAGTAAATAAAAAACCTAACCATTAACATAACCATGGTTTAAACTAAACATACACCCAAACTTGCATGTATCATCAAACATGATACAAACTAGTGCACAAAACTATATCATATATACAATGTGCACATCAAGTGAGAAAATCCATCTTAAGTGAACCAATTCTAGTTAATGTAAAATAATATATCAAATATATAATTATACATTAAATCATTAAATCAACACTTGATTCAATGATCCGGTCATGTCGCATATAACCGACTAGTATCCAATGTATCGACTTATCGAATCAATCTTCGATTCGATAACTATGTTATATCGCATACAACCATTCAATACATTCATCGCGAGAATAGAATACGGTATCACATACACGCATTATTCTCGGTCCTGCACATATCTCATATGCGCTCCTATTTCGTTTCGCTTGAGCCAGGAAACCTCTGTGTATGACTCTAAAGACTCGTCAATACACCGGCAGCAGGTGATGATCATATCAAACACCCACAAGCCGCAAGCGGTATGCTAAACGTAACGGCCACCCGGGTATTGAGCGATCAGAAGATCGACGAGCAAGCCCGCTCACACTCCTGTGAATCCAACCAGTAACACTTACCGTACAGTCCGGTCTGTTCGTCTGATATGTCGCATATCTCGCCTAAGGTTGGTAAACGTCAGAACCCAATAGCTCGATAAGTCATGCCGACGTAAGGTCCATAACATTCATGAAACTACTGATAACTCTTACCAGTATATCACTGCAACCCTGGCCAGGGATTTCCAGTTATGGCCAGTCGTGCATAGCGCAACATCAATCCCCAATACCGGGAGAGACGAATCCCCTCCTATCGCTTATTGCCTCCATATGAATCGGGACTGTACCTAAAAACCACCTGTTTGCACGCCTCAGTAGAGCCGTGGTAGGGTGGAAATCAAAGCACAGTGGGAGACACACAAGACTCTATAACGATCTCGGGTCAACAGACTAAGCTGTACCAGTGTCACCAGAGAACTGCCATCTGAAGTGAGGTATAATACCATCTGGGAGTTCTCGGTGAGTCCGTTCAGTGTACCCAGTCTCCACTGAGCACCCGCATACAATCTCTAATGTCAAACACCAATGGATATAGGATCATCCATCGCCCATCACATGGGTCGAGAAGAAATACGCTAGTCTACTCTGGAATATCGATGCCCCGTCTCAATATTCCCACGACTAGGAACATTGAAGGATGTACTCATGGACTACCCAGGCCCTACTAGTATGATCTACATCATAGTCCTGGAAGTCGAGCACACATCCTAAGGGCTTTATCAACATGTAACAGAGAGACAGAAAGTATACATGTTAAGACAAAGAGCAACCAGATAGCGTACTATCATGTCGAGCAAGAAAGTCCTACCTATATATGTCCCAGCATCCACTACAATATACATCCAATGTACAGTAATGGCCTTTAGGGTGTACATATAACGAACAATCTCCCACTTGCACTAGGGCCATCTGTAGCAGTAGTTGTAGTATCTAATACTCAACCATCCCCTAAAAGTCTCTCTTTGGGAAAAGGCCTTTGTGAGTAGATCCGCCGTGTTTTCCTCTGAGTCTACTCTCCTAACCTCGATCACCCTAGAGATCAACTATCTCCATGATCAGGTGATGCTGCCTCAGAATATGTCTGGGTCACTGATGGGACCGGGGTTCCTGGGCCAAAGACACACTTCCATTGTCATACAATGGTAGGAACCTAGTTCATCTTATGAACCAATATACATCCAAACTGCCTCTTTGGTAGTATCTTTAATAGCGATGTTACTAGCCTTTATCGTCTAGTCTGCCACGGTATTTCGGTTGGAACTCTTCCAACATACCGTCCTTCCACTGAGGGTAAAGACAATGCCTGCGACTGATATTCAGTCGTCCTTATCATCCTGGAACTTTTCCAGTGATTCTCCCCAGGATCGATTGATACCATCTCACTACAACTAGTGAGAATCCTAACATCCATTTAGATCTATCTCATAGATCCAAATCCCAGGATTTAGGAGGTATCACTTTGATCCTGTATGGAGAATCCTTGTGATAAGCGGAGATTGACCGAGCGTAGCATAGGAAACTCCTTTCCTATCAAGAGTATGTTATCCACGTACTCTACGAGGATCATAACCATACTCCATACTACCTTTTTGTATATACAAGGTTCATCTACCATTTTGATGAAGGCAAACTCTTTGATTACCACATCAAAACAGATGTTCCAACTCCGCGATGCCTGCTTTATCTTGTAAAGCAACTTGCACATGTTTCCGCTGCTTCCACTATTTACGAAGACCTCTGGCTGTGTACTTATAGACGTTCTCTTCTAAATCATTTTAGAAAAGCAGTCATGGCACCCAACCACCAGATATCGTAGTCATGGTATGCAGCAATGGTAAGTAGGATCTGGATGGACTTAAGCATAGTCCCTGGAAAAAGTTTCATCATTATCCATGCCAGGTCGATGACGAAAACCTTTAACAAGTCTAGCTTTGAAAGTTTCAACTTTTCCATCTACGCCAAGTAATCTTCTCAAGATATACTTGCTCCTGATGGGGATTTAACCCTTCAGATATAGCAACCAAAGTCCATACTTTGTTGGTGTATATAGATTCCATCTCAGATCGCTAAGCATCCAGCCATTCTTACAGAGTCCCTACTCTCGATGGCCTGCTCGAAACTAGTTAGGTCATCATCTCATGATGCAATCCTCGCTCCTACTATCATCGAGAAACCGAAGTATCTCTCAAGTAGATGAAGAACCCTACCAGATCGGCGGAGAGGCTGAGGTTTATCGGGGACTATTGAATCCTTCGGTTCTGTCAAATCATCAGCTGCAGTTTTGTATAGCTGGAACCTTTCCAGTTCTACAGAACTAACCTTTCCTCGATCTTGTCCAGATTTTGCTTTTGACATAGGCCGAACAATCCCAAGTCTTAACTTACTTAAGAGATAGGCTCTTACCATACCATATCTTATATGGAGTTGTAGGCACTGATTTGATTCGAACCCAATTCAATAGGTATGCTGCTTCTTAAGTGCACAACCCCAAAAGGAAATAAGTAACTCAGTAGTACTCATCATAGAGTACACCATATCTAATACGGTGCGATTGCTCCGCCCTGATACACCGTTGTGCTGTGGTGTATTCAGAGGAGTAATGCTGAGAGAGAATCTCATTTTCCTTTAGAATAGTCCAAGAACTCCATGCACAAGTATTTTCCTCCCTGATCTTATCATAGGACATAATACTTATACCCGTATTTTGGTTCCCTACTTCTAACTTATATTCTGTGAATATCCCAAAAGGTTCGGACTTGTGTTTCAACAGGAACATATGTCTGAATCTTGAGAGATTATCAGAGAATATAATGAAGTACAAAGAACCGGTCCTGGCATGTGTAGGCAGGGGACCTTACATACATCATCATGTAATCCCAAGGGTTTACTAACTCTTTCTCTGTTTCCAATAAACAGAGCTATGGTCATCTAATCTTTGTGACATGACTGGCAGGTTTCATAAGATGTAAATTCAAACTGATTTAAATATGCATCTAAAATGTAACTTCAGCCAGTCAGGTCGCATTGATATGACCTAGTCTACAATGCCTCAAGAAGGATTCGTTCATATCTGAACTCTTCTTCTTGTGTGTGTTCTGTATACTAGGAACTGTAGTTTGATCTAGAACATCAATGCTTTTAGATAACGTGCCTGAACCGATCAACTTTTGATATAGGAAATGTTCAAAACATTATCCAACAATACAAAATTATATCCTTTCTTTACTAATAAAGAGACTGATATGATTTTGTATATCAGGTTCGGTATCTAATAACATTCGTTCAGAATCAATGTACTAGTCATACAGGGTGACAGTGACCAACAGACTTGGCTGCAACGCTTGCCCCGTTTTCTGTCTCATGAAACTTATCACCCGTTCTCTGTTTTTCTACCTTTTTGTAGCCCTATGTAACAGATTACATATCTGGGATCCTGATCCGGTATCAAATACCCAGGATGCAGAGGATACTGAGAAACAGTTCTTTGTAATGAACACACCCGAAGGAGATGCATCTCATGCACTTTCTTCGTTTGGACGGCATGGGAATTCTGGTATTTCCCTATTTCCTGCTCGGTCTTATAACAATTATAAGTTGGAGCGGGACCAATGTTCCCCAGCTCAGTATAACAAGCGGGTTCGGTCAATAATCCGTATTATTATCTTGATTAAGGCATGATATGGTCGCTACCTGGAGAGAGAGAAAAGAAAACACTCTGCGTGCGCTCTTGCAAGATTAGATTGGTTATTTATTTTATCTAATCAGGATGGCTCCCACTGTTTTTATCAAATCTTCTTTCAAACCCTAAAAGGAAAGACTAGCCGGGATTAATTACACTCTACAAGTTCGCTAATCTTTCAGCCAGGCCAGTGTCGGTACTTTGAGGGAGGTTCCTCCTGCTTTCGCACGGACCTAATTACAGTAAACCTCATTTTCCCGGAGGCGTAACCCCGTTGACACCTTTCTAGACACCTACTTGATCGGCTAATTGCAAAGTCCAAAACTCTCCCAGGAGTAACAATTACTCGCAGTGGGTATCGGGATCCAACTATCTTATAGAAGGTATGCAATCTCATTACAAGTTTCAACACTTGAAACTCCCGATAATGGTTTTCACCCCTAGCACCTATGACCTTGGCTAAGGTCAACAAATCATAGGTACTAGTCAAGTTCTACGCGTCATTTCGTGATTAGTCAGACCCACCCACATGACCCTTGGCTAAGGTCAACAAAGCCACATGACTGTCCTAACTAATCGCATCATATGCGGTATAGGAAGACATCACTTAGCTACCGCACACTACGCCTAGGCTATGGTCGACAAACGTAGCACGAATACTAAGTACTCTACTTCCTAAAATGACGGAGGGTTGCGGATGGTTTTTATGAAAACCTTTAACGCTTTGAACTTGATCTCGTTACGGAATCAAATGGTTTTTAAATGGTGTGTTTTTTAGGCTTTTCTAGTTTTACTAAAGGGGTCACTCCCGGTGAAGGGATCGTCGGCCCTTTTCTCGTCGAATGAGGTGCGGGATATATCATATATATCACTGTGCAAAGCAGAAACTATAGAAGCAATCAAAAGACAAACCGAGGGTTGTAGCATCTGCCAGTTATTGCTAAAGAAGTCACTCCCGGTGAAGGGATCTCGGTCCTTTCCTCATCGAATAAGGTGCAGGATGTTCTAGAATGATCACCGCGATGCAAAGCAGGAACTGTAGCTACCTGTTTTTATTTTGAAATTCGATTCCACAACATCAATTAGGTTTATTTTCTTTCATTAATCTCATTAATGAATATCCCATCATTTTAGTCCACCTAAACATCACAGATAAATATAACGTACGCTTATGCCATCCGCATTCGCCTCGATGTCCCGTCTACACCGTTAGGTTAGGTAACTAACGGTAGAGCGAGGCAGGGCTAGCGCAGGTGTAAAACATAAGCAACGTCTATATAATATATCATATATACTATATACTATATCAATCTGAACAAATCACATGATCACATCACAGATAACGCAGCAGAAAATATCATATGAAATATTGGATATACTAGGACGTCCGTGTTTTCAATATGAGCCAGTATAAAACACGGATTCCATGGTCGCGATGAATAGCCAATCCCACACCCGAGACCCCTACGAGAGCGGCAAGCAACCCTACCAATTCTAGGGTTAGGAGACCCGGACTCGACTCCTCAAGATGGTCTCTCACTGGACCCTAGAACCCGATTACTTGTGCTCCCCTCCTTGGGTTTATCCTAATGCGGAAAAGCAAATAATATACAAAATGTGACATCTTCCGCAACCTGGAAGTGCCCCAATAAAAGAATATTACATACAAGTTTTTACATGAATGAAAATGAAAAACACTCATCTCACATAAAAACCCCCGGCTATTCAAACACGACGATCCAATATAACATATCCAGCAACACATAACATCACATGTCATCAACGTAAGTAAATATGCGCATCCCGATTGTCGTTGACATATAGCAACGAAACCGGCGATATCACATATTATACTTACGGTCACAGAAAAGAAAGTGTAAAACTACAACAGTTGGAATCCGCAACCTGCATAGACATCGCATGCCTAATCAAATGAATTCCTTAGACATCGCATGCCTAATAATTATAAACCCCGCATTTTAGTCTCATTATCGAAAACTCTTTTCAATATCAAGTCAGGCAATTCAACAAAATTCCCGACATCCTGATCGAATGCTCGTCGCAAACTTTAGTAGGCGGCCGCACCCCGACGCCGTAGACGAAGTGCACCAAGGCGGAACACCGCTACCGCGAGCACCCGAACGGATGCTTTTGGCGATGGGGTTCTCCTACAGTCACTTGGTCGAGGCTATGGGATGAGGCTGTCTATTAAGTTTACCCGGCGAGTATCCGTACGCTACGTGATTGCGACGGACTTTTGATCGCATCAAAATTCCGTGGCAACCGATCAAGTGAGACTAAACCGCTAGATTTATAACATTCATTCAGTTATCACATAACTACTTGTGAATTCCAATTATTGTATCCCATCCCAGATAAATAGAAAATGTTAAACTTTCCGATCGAATATTCAAACACCCAAGTTTTCCCGAAACAGATCAACACATGAAACATGTTTAAAAACATTCACTTCATGCCTCAGTACCAACAGTCCAGCCGTAGAAGGGTTAAGCTAACGCCTCACATGTGGCACGCCGTACTGCCCCAAACCCTAAGGTTCAAAGGGCAGTTCAAGACGGTCACATAATCGAGTTAAGGTTTGTTGTCTTCTAAAGGGACCATCATGTTACTTGCACTACTTAGAACGTGATTAAACTACGGAAATATCTAACAATTGGAAATTTCCCGGCAGGGGAAAAAGTGGGTATTTATATCCAGTCGAACTTTTTAACATGCTCTAAAAATACCCGGAAAAAACACTGACAAAATTAGACAGTACGATCGAATCTCCGAACTCTCAATACAAACCAGAAAACTCAACTCTTGAGTAAACTTTAAAAATTCCCAGAAAACTCAGCAATGAATGAAAGAAATTACTGTGCAAAAATGACTGACTGAAGAGACTAAGTGGCCGCGGAACCGCTGCATTAGCCATGCTAATGCCACGGTGCCGCAGCTCTTTGAATGAATCAGGCGCTCGAATTTCACAGTAATTCCTAAAAACTCCTGCTGATTTTTCTTCATATTTTTAATTCGTAAAAATCCCCGATTTAAAAAAATGTACAGAGAGCAATTTGAGATTAGGGTTTCGGTTCGATCGGACTTCTAACTCAGTCTACGCATCGCCTAAGGCTCTAGCTAGGCTCTGATACCACTGTAGGGTTCCTAGGCACACTAAAGAGGTCTCACAACAGATCAAACATGCCCAATTAAAATTTTTCTTGTGCCTACAAACCCTAATACGGATCGTTAACTAGATGATAAGGCGATGCAAGCAAGTAAACCACTTTATTGCTAAAAGAAAGTGACTACAACCTTTGTAGATCCGGTTCTCCACTTCCTTGGCTCCGTGTTGACGTCCCTCCGCTGCGATCATCGGATCTCGGACTCTAGCGATGGTATCATCGAAGAAATGATCGGGCTAGGTCGTCGACTTCGATGCCGAAGATGATCTACGTCGAGGCAACTCAAGATCAAACTCCAACTTCACCAAGTCATGAAACTTGTGAAGAAAACACCCTATACTACTTGGCAAGTGGTAGAGGATGAAGAAATAGGAAGTGGGTTCACTTTAGAATTGGATTGCTCACTCTTTTTCTCATGTTGCCATTAATGGTAGCAAGCTCTCTTCTTGTTGAAGAAGAAGAAGAAGAAGAAAAGAATATGATATGTATTATAAAATCAATTGATTAATTATAATAAATCAAGTGATCTTATCATATAGCAACCATGGTTAAGTGTAGAGAATAAACTAGGGTTAGGTGAATGGTTAGGTTTAGGAAAGAAACAAAATGGTCAAGCTTTCAACACTTCATGAAGTTTCAACAAAAGTACAAAATAAGCCACCATTCTATTTATCTTTCCAAAATAAATAAATAAATGAATAAGTAAATAAAAAACCTAACCATTAACATAACCATGGTTTAAACTAAACATACACCCAAACTTGCATGTATCATCAAACATGATACAAACTAGTGCACAAAACTATATCATATATACAATGTGCACATCAAGTGAGAAAATCCATCTTAAGTGAACCAATACTAGTTAATGTAAAGTAATATATCAAATATATAATTATACATTAAATCATTAAATCAACACTTGATTCAATGATCCGGTCATGTCGCATATAACCGACTAGTATCCAATGTATCGGCTTATCGAATCAATCTTCGATTCGATAACTAGGTTATATCGCATACAACCATTCAATACATTCATCGCGAGAATAGAATACGGTATCACATACACGCATTATTCTCGGTCCTGTACATATCTCATATGCGCTCCTATTTCGTTTCGCTTGAGCCAGGAAACCTCTGTGTAGAACTCTAAAGACTCGTCAATACGCCGGCAGCAGGTGACGATCATATCAAACACCCACAAGCCGCAAGCGGTCGGCTAAACGTAACGGCCACCCGGGTATTGAGGGATCAGAAGATCGACGAGCAAGCCCGCTCACACTCCTGTGAATCCAACCAGTAACACTTACCGTACAGTCCGGTCTGTTCGTCTGATATGTCGCATATCTCGCCTAGGGGTGGTAAACGTCAGAACCCAATAGCCCGATAAGTCATGCCGACATAAGGTCCATAACATTCGTGAAACTACTGATAACTCTTACCAGTATATCACTGCAACCCTGGCCAGGGATTTCCAGTTATGGCCAGTCGTGCATAGCGCAACATCAATCCCCAATACCGGGAGAGACGAATCCCCTCCTATCGCTCATTGCCTCCATGTGAATCGGGACTGTACCCAAAAACCACCAGTTTGCACGACTCAGTAGAGCCGTGGTAGGGTGGAAATCAAAGCACAATGGGAGACACACAAGACTCTATGACGATCTCGGGTCAACAGACTAAGCTGTACCAGTGTCACCAGAGAACTGCCATCTGACGTGAGGTATAATACCATCTGGGAGTTCTCGGCGAGTCCGTTCAGTGTACCCAGTCTCCACTGAGCACCCGCATACCATCTCTGATGTCAAACACCAATGGATATGGGATCATCCATCGCCCATCACATGGGTCGAGAAGATATACGCTAGTTTACTCTGGAATATCGATGCCCCGTCTCGATATTCCCACGACTAGGAACATTGAAGGATGTACTCATGGACTACCCAGGCCCCACTAGTATGATCTACATCATAGTCCTGGAAGTCGAGCACACATCCTAAGGGCTTTATCAACATGTAACAGAGAGACAGAAAGTATACATGTTAAGATAAAGAGCAACCAGATAACGTACTATCATGTCGAGCAAGAAAGTCCTACCTATATATGTCCCAGCATCCACTACAATATACATCCAATGTACAGTAATGGCCTCTAGGGCATACATATAACTAACAGTTATGTACACGCCCTGATGTAGCTTATGCACTGGCTATAGTAAGCAGGTATCAATCCAACCCAGGGGAGAATCACTGGACAGCTGTGAAGAACATTCTTAAGTACTTGCGAAGGACTAAAGAAATGTTCTTAGTGTATGGTAACAGGGATCTCCAAATAGAGGCCTTTACCGATTCAAGCTTCCAGAGTGATAAGGATGTCAACAAATCTATCTCAGGGTTTGTACTTTCCCTCAATGGACGGGCGGTATGTTGGAAGAGTTCCAAATATGATACCTTTGCAGACTCCACGATGGAAGCTGAGTATATTGCTGCAAATGATGCTGCCAAAGAAGCCGTCTGGATGAGGAAGTTCATCTCGGAGCTAGGAGTAGTTCCAACCATTATTGATCCAATACCATTATATTGTGATAATAATGGGGCTATGGCATTGGCCAAAGAGCCCAGGTCCCATCAGCGATCCAGACACATCCTTAGGCGATATCATTTGATCCGGGAGATAGTTGATCGCCGCGAGATCGAGATTCGGAGAGTAGATACAAAGAATAACACCGCGGATCCACTCACCAAGGTCCCCCCTCTGGCCCAGCATGAGCGACATTTTGAGATGTTGGGTATGAGATATGCCAATAATTGGCCTTAGTGCAAGTGGGAGATTGTTGGATATATGTATGCCTTAGAGGCCATTATATAATAGTGGATGTATCAGTAGGTGTGTGTGTGTGTGTATTCAGAGGACATTCTTGCTCGACATGATAGTATACTATCTGGTTGTACTTTATCTTGACATGTTTATTTGATCATGCATCTTACTCTTTTGGTACATGTTGATAAAGCCCTTAGGATATTTGCTTGACTACTGGGACAATGATGCAGATCATAATAGTAGGACATGTGTAGTTTATAAGCATATCCTTGAAATGTTCCTAGTCATAGGTGTATCGAGACAGGGCTTTGATATTCCAGAGTAGACTAGCGTATACCGTTCTTGTCCCATATGATGGGCGATGGATGATCCAATATCCATTGGTGTGGTGACACCAAAGATTGTATACGGGTGCTCAGTGGAGACTGGGTACACTGAACGGACACACCGAGAACTCCTATGTGGTATTATATCTATCGTCGGATAGCAGTTCTCAGGTGACACTGGTACAGGTTAGTCTGTAGACCCGAGATCGTCATAGAGCCTTGTGTATCCTCCCACTGTACTTTGATCTCCACCCTACCACAGCTCTATTGAGTCGTGCAAACAGGTGCATTTTGGGTACAGTCCCGATGCACATGGAGGCAATGAGCGATAGGAGGGGTTTCGTCTCTCCCGGTATTGGGGGTTGATGTTGCGCTATGCTCGATTGGCTATAACAAGATGTCCCTGGCCAGGGCTGATGAGATTTACTGATAAGTGTTATCAGTAGTTTCTCGATCTGTTATGAGTCATACACCGGCATGACTTATTGAGTTATTGGGGTCGACGATACCATCCCTGGACTCGATATGCAGCATATCTGACAAAGAGACCGGACTGTACGGTAAGTGTTGCCAGTTGGCTCGACGGGAGTTTTGACAGGTTCACTTGTTTTTCTTCCGATCGCTCCATACCTAGGAGCCGTTACATACAGCTAGTGCTGCTGACTGTTTGTGGGTATGTGATATGATTACTGCCTGTTGCTAGCGTATTGACGAGTCTTAGAGTCCCACAGAGGGGTTTCCTAGCTCAAGCGAAATGATGTGGGGTGCATATGGTATAGGGTTACTAGGCACACTAACAAGACTCTACAAGGCATCGACCATGACAAAATAAAAATTTTATGTGCCGAATAACACTAAGCAAGATCGTATACTAGAGTTTAGGCGACTCTAAAGGCAAGTAAACAACTTTACTCTAAAGGGATACGAAATACAACCTTTGTAGATCGGTCCTTCACTTCTTTAGCTCCTTGATGGAGTCCCTTCGCTGCAATCGTGGTTCTTCCGGACCCTTGCATGGCTTCATGAGGCGAAAGGTGCGACCTTTCTTGAAGTCTCCGAGGCCAAAGATGATCTACGTCGAGGGAATTCCGACTCAAGCTACTACTTCACTAATTTGAGAATTAGTGAAGCAAACACCCTATACTAAAGTGCTAATCTAGTAGAGGATGGAGAAATAGGAAGTGGGTTCTCTTTGGATTTTTATTTCTAACAAAGTTTCACCCTTTTTTCAAAACCCTAGCAAGCTTTTTCTCTTGTTCAAGAATGAAGAAGATGAACAAAAGAAAGAAGAGAGGATAATGATCAAGTGTGAAGGGTAACCGTGGTCAGTGAGTATCATATACTAACCCTTGTAGAGCCATAACCATAGCTAAGTGTGTGATGGTTAGGTTAAAGTCCAAAGTAAAAACAAACCTAGTGGACTTTAGTCAATGCATCCACAAGCTTCCACAAGCTTCATTCATTCACTAATTTTTCACTAATTTTGTAATTACTTTTAAACATTAAACCCAATCATAACAAATAGGATGGTGTATGTCTCATACACACATGAATGCTGTATCATCAACCATGATACAATATGATAACACATTTTAACATATATCATATATATGTTAAAGTTGTGTGCATGTGAGAAAAAACCCTAAGTGAACACTAGCAAGTGTAAATTAGTATATCTAATATACAATTATACACTTAATTATTAAATCAACACTTGACTTAATAATCCGGTCATATCACATATAACCGGCTAACATCCAATGTATCGCCTTATCGAATCAACACTTGATTCGATAACCCGGCTATATCCTATATATATAACCGACCGATACTAAAAGTCGCGAGAATAGAATACGGTATCACATACACGCATTATTCTCGATCCTGCACATATCACATATGCGCTTCTATTTCGTTTTGCTTGAGCCAGTATAACCTCAATGTAGGACTCTAAAGACTCGTCAATACGCCGGAAGTAGGTGATGATCATATCAAGCACCCACAAGCCATCAGTGGTACTAGCTGGACGTAACGGCTACCCGGGTATTGAGCGATCAGAAGATCAGCAAGCAAGCCCGCTCCAACTCCTGTAAAAGCCTGCCGGTAACACTTCCCATACAGTCCGGTCTCCTCGTCTGATATGTCGCATATCAAGTCTAGGGGTGGAAATCGTCAGACCCCAATAACCGATAAGTCATGCTGATGTGAGGCTCATAACGGGTCGAGAAACTACTGGTAACACTTACCAGTAAATCTCTAAATCAGCCCTGGCCAGGGACTTCCTTATCACGGCCAATCGAGCACTGCGCAACATCAACCCCCAATACCGGGAGAGACGAAACCCCTCCTATCGCTCATTGTCTCCATGTGACTCGGGACTGTACCCAAAAAGCACCGTTTTGCACGCCCTCATGGACGTGGTAAGGTAGAAATCAAAGCACAGTGGGAATCACACAAGACTCTATGACGATCTCGGGTCTACAGACTAACCTGTACAAGTGTCACCAGAGAACTGCCATCTGACGTGAGATATAATACCATCTGGGAGTTCTCGGCGAGTCCGTCCAGTGTACCTAGTCTCCACTGAGCACCCGTATACCATCTCCGATATCAAACACCAATGGATTATGGGATCATCCATCGCCCATCTCATGGGTCGAGAAGCATATATGCTAGTCTACACTGGTATATCGATGCCCCGTCTCGATACACCCACGACTAGGGACCTTGAAGGATGTACTTATGGACTACCATGTCCCCACTAGTATGATCTGCATCATAGTCCAGGTAGTCAAGTACACATCCTAAGGGCTTTACCAACATGTAACTATAAGACAGTATAAAGAGACAAGTTTACATGTTAAGATAAAGAGCAACCAGATAGCATACTATCATATCGAGCAAGAAAGTCCTCTCTATATATGTCCAAGCATCTAATATAATATACATCATTTGTACAATACTGGCCTCTAGGGCATACATACAACTAACAATCTCCCACTTGCACTAGGGCCAGCTGCTATAGTATCGCATACCGAGCATCCCGAAGAGTCTCTCAAACTGTATCTGGGGAATGGCCTTCGTGAGTGGATCCGCTGTGTTATTATTTATGTCAACTCTCCTGACCTCGATTTCCCGGCGATCAACTATCTCCCAGATCAGGTGATACCGTCTCAGAATATGCCTGGATCGTTGATGGGACCTGGGTTCCTTGGCCAAAGCCACCGCTCCATTGTTATCGCAATACAAAGGTATTGGATGCTCAATGGATGGAACCACTCCAAGTTCAGTAATGAACTTCTTGATCCAGACAGCCTCTTTGGCAGCATCGTTGGCAGCGATGTATTCAGCCTCCATCGTCGAGTCTGCCACGGTTTCCTGCTTGGAACTCTTCCAGCTAACCGCCCCTCCGTAAAGGGTAAAGACAAATCCCGACTGTGACTTAGAGTCGTCCTTATCACTCTGGAAGCTCGAATCGGTAAAGGACTCCACTTAGAGTTCTCCGTTACCATACACCAAGAGCATCTCTTTAGTCCTTCATAAGTACTTGAGAATGCTCTTCACAGCTGTCCAGTGACTCTCTCCAGGATCAGCTTGATACCTGCTCACTACACTTAGTGAGTATGCTACATTGGGTCTGTTACATAGCATCACGTACATGATAGAGCCTACAGCCGAAGCATAGGGTATCTCTTGCATGCGAGCTCTCTCCAAATCAGTCTTGGGAGACATCTCTTTGGAGAGGGTGAGCCCTGAGATCGTGGGTAAAAACCCACGTTTGGACTCTTCCATACTAAACCTCTTTAGTATGGTGTCAATGTACCTGGACTGGGACAATCCCAATATCCTTTTAGATCTATCTCTATAGATCCTAATCCCCAATATGCAGGAGGCATCACCAAGATCTTTCATTGAGAATCTTTGTGATAAGAAGAGCTTGACCGATTGCAGCATAGGAATGTCATTTCCTATCAAGAGTATGTCGTCTACATACAATACGAGGAAGACAACCTTACTCTCTGCCACCTACCTGTAGATACAAGGTTCATCTACATTTTTGACGAAATCAAACTCTTTGATAACGATGTCAAAGCAGATGTTCCAACTCCGCGACGCTTGCTTTAATCCATAAATGGATTTAAGCAGCTTGCATACCTTCCCGCTGCTCCCACTATCTATGAAGCCCTCTGCCTGAGTCATGTACACGCACTCTTCTAAATCACCGTTTATAAAGGCGGTCTTAACATCCATTTGCCAGATTTCGTAGTCATGATATGCAGCGATGGCAAGCATGATCCAGATGGATTTAAGCATAGCCACTGGAGAAAAGGTTTCGTCATAGTCCACACCTGGTCTTTGACGAAAACCCTTTGCAACAAGTCTAGCTTTGAAAGTCTCCACTTTCCCATCTACACCAAGTTTTTTCTTGAAGATCCACTTGCTCCCAATGGGTTTTACCCCATCAGGAGCAACTTCCAAAGTCCATACTTTGTTGGTGTACATGGATTCCATCTCGGACCGCATTGCATCCAGCCATTTCACTGAATCCTTACTCGTGATGGCCTGCTCGAAACTAGTTGGGTCATCATCAACCATGATGCAATCCTCGCTCCCACCATCAATGAGAAAACCGTAGTATCTCTCAGGTGGATGAGAAACCCTACTAGATCGGCGGAGAGGCTGGGGTTCGTCGGGTACTACTGAATCCTCTGGTTCTACCAAGTCTTCTGTTATAGTTTGTGTCGCTGGAACCTCTTCCAGTTCTACCTCAATGCCACTAATATGCTTCATAAGAAAAAAAATTTCTAAGAAAGTGGCATATCGAGAAACAAACACCTTTTGTTCCTCGGGGTGGTAGAAGATATACCCTTATGAATTTTTTGGATATCCTATAAACTTACATAAGACAGATCTTGCCTCGAGTTTGTCTGGATTTTGTCTTTTGACATAGGCCGGACAACCCCATATCTTAATGTAATTAAGATGTGGTCTCTTCCCTTTCCATATCTCATATGGAATGGTAGGCACAGATTTGGTAGGAACTCTATTCAGTAGGTCTATGACTGTCTCAAGCGTATACCCCCAGAAGGAAATAGATAACCCAGCTGTACTCATCATTGAGCGTACCATATCTAATAGGGTACGATTCCTCCGTTCCGACACACCGTTGTGCTGTGGTGTATAAGGAGGAGTAAGCTGAGAGAGAATCCCATTCTATTTTAGATAATCCAGAAAATCATTGCTCAAGTATTCTCCTCCTCAATCAGATCGAAAGATCTTAATACTTTTTCCCGTTTGGTTCTCTACTTCGTGCTTATATTCTCTGAATTTCTCAAAAGCTTCAGACTTGTGTTTCATCAGGAACACATATCCGAATCTTGAGAGATCGTCAGTGAATGTAATGAAGTAGGAAGAACCGTTCCTGGTATGTGTAGACATGGGACCACATACATCACTATATATCAGCCCTAAGAGTTCCGTAACTCTTTCTCCGTGTCCAGTAAACGGAGTTTTGGTCATCTTGCCTTTGAGACATGACTGGCAAGTGTCATAAGATGAAAATTTGAATGGATTCAAATATCTATCCTTATGCAACTTAGCTAGTCGTGTCGCATTGATGTGACCCAGTCTACAATGCCACAAGAAGGATTCGTTCAGTTCTGAACTCTTCCTCTTGTGTGTGTTTTGTAAATTGAGGACTGTATTTTGATTGAGAATGAATATGCCATTATGTAACGAGCCTGATGCAATCAACTTTTGATCTAGGAAGATATTCATAATATTATCCTGTACTACAAAATTATATCCTTCTTTACTCAGTAAAGAAACTGATATAATATTGCACATCATGTTCGGCATATAATAGCACTCATTCAGAATCTGTGTATTACGACTTGGTAATACAAGGTGATATTCGCCAACTGCTTTGGCTGCAATACTTGCACCATTCCCTACTTGAACGGAATGATCACCTTTTCTCAGTTCTCTACCTTTCTGTAGCCCATGTAACTGTTTACATATATGGGATCCTGATCCGGTATCTAATACCCAGGACGTAGGGTGAACTGAAAAACTGTTCTCAATGACTAACATACCCGAAGAAGGTGCATCAACATGCATGTTCTCCGTTTGGGCGGCGTGAGAATCCAGATATTCTCCTGATTCCTGTTCAGTCTTATAACACTTATAAGATAGAACAGGTCCAACGTTCCCCTGCACAGTATAACATACGGGTTCGGTCAATACATCCATATTATTATCTTTATTAAGGTATGAAATAGTCGCTACCTGGAGAGAGAGAAGAAAACACTTTAGCGTATGCTCTTGCAAGATCAGATTGGTTATTATTTTATCTAATCAGGATGGCTCCCACTATTTTTATCAAATCTTCCTTCAAACCCTAAAAGGAAACACTAGCCGGGATTAATTACACCCTACAACTTCGCCAATCTTTCAGCCAGGCCAGTGTCGGTACTTTGAAGGAGGTTCCCCGTGCTTTCGCACAGACCTAATTAGAGTAAACCTCGTTTTCCCAGAGGCGTAACCCCGTTGACACCTTTCTAGACACCTACTTGATCGGCTAATTGTCCTGTGTAAAACTCTCCCAGGAGTAACAATTACTCGCAGTAGGTATCGGGATCCAACTATCTCATAGAAGGTATGCAATCTCATTGCAAATTTCAACACTTGAAATTCCCGATAATGCTTTTGCCCCTAGCGTGCTATAACCTTGACGCATGCCAAACAACCCATAGTCAGCTAGTCAAGTTCAACCCGGACAAGTCGTGATTGAATTAAACCCACCCGTACGACCCTTGACGCACGCCAAACAACGCCGTACGAATACCCTAATCCAATCGCACCTCATGCTATAGATAAGTAATAATCCGCTACCGTACACTACGCCTTGACACATGCCAAACTACCGCAGCACGAATACTAAATATTACTTATCTGAATTGACGGAGGGCTACGCAGGTTTTTCAGAAAACCATGAGCGTAATGAACTTGATATCGTTGTAGAATCATGTGAATTTTGAAATGGAGTGATTTTGAGGCTTTTATTAGTTTCGCTAAAGAGGTCACTCCCGGTGAAGGGATCTCGGCTTTTTCCTTATGGAATAAGGTGCAGGATATATCAAATACATCACTATGCAAAGCAAAACTCCAAAAGAAATCAAAAACAAACCGAGTGTTGTAACATTTGCCAGTTTTGCTGAAGAGGTCACTCGTAGTGAAGGGATCTCGGCTCTTTCCTCATCGAATAAGGTACGGGATATATCATATATATCGCAATGCAAAGCAAAACTGTAGCTACCATTTTTGAAAAATTTGATTCTACAACATCTTTTAGGTTTCTTTTCTTTCATTAATCACATTAATGAAGTCCCATCATTTAAGTCACCTAAACATCACAGATAAATACGACGTACACTTATGCCATCCGCATTCGCCTCGATGTCCCCTCGTTCACCGTTAGGTTAGGTAACTAACGACAGAGCAGGGCAGGGCTAGTGCGGATGTAAAACATAAGTAACACCTATATAATATATCATATATATATACTGTATCCATCTCAACATATCAAATGATCACATCACAGATATCGCAGCAGAAGAAACATATGAAATATTGGATATACTAGGACGTCCGTGTTTATTTTGAGCCACTATAAAACATGGATTCCACGGTCGCGATGAATAGCCAAACCCACACCCCTATACCCCTACGAGAGTGGCAAGCAACCCTACCAATTCTAGAGTTAGGAGACCCGGACTCGACTCCTCGAGTTGGTCTCCTACTGGACTCCAGAACCCGGCTACTTGTGCTCTCCTCCTTGGGTCTATCCTAGTGCGGAAAAGTAAATAATATACAAAAGGTAACATCAACCTCAACCCGGAAGTGCCCCAATAAAAGAATATTACATACATTTAATTTTACATGAATGAAAAAGAAAACTCTCATCTCATATAAAAACCCCCGGCTATTCAGAACGCCACGATCCAATATAACATATCCCAGCAACACATAACATCACATGTCATTAACGTAAGTAAGTTTGCATACACCGATCGTCGTTGATATATAGCAACGAAAACCGGCAATACCACTACATACTACACTTACGGTCACAGAAAAGAAAGTGTAAAACTACAACATTTGGAATCCACAAACTCTTTCGATATCGTAAATCCGAAATATTACATATTTCGCATTTCATGCCTAACCTGTGTGAATTCCACATATTGTATCACATTCCAGATAAATAGACAATATTAAACTTTCCGAACAGATCATCAAACACCCAAGATTTCCTAAATAGCTCAACACTTGAGCAGAGTTCAAAAATTCCAGAATACGTCACAGTAGCAGCGGTCCAGCCGTAGAAGGGTCAAGCCAACGCCTCACATGTGGCACGCCGTACTGCCCCAAACCCTAAGGTTCAAAGGGCAGTTCAAGACGGTCACATAATCGAGTTAAGGTTTGTTGTCTTCTAGACGGTCCGTCACATTTCATGCACGTTTTTCCGAAAGATTCAAACTCGGTAAAAAATTCAACACTTGAAACCTTTTCGTGCCGGGAAAATTGAGTTAGTGATATCCGTTCGAACATTTTAATACTTACTAAATTATCCGGAATAACAAACACGAAATTAAAATTCCGATCGAATCGACGATTGCAAAATAAACCCCACAATACTCAACACTTGAGTTAATTTAAAAATACCCAGATAATACAAATAATCAGAAATAGGAATTACTGTGTAAAAATAAGTACCAATCTCCCCTGTACGGCAGCGGATCAACGGCCCAAGCACGGTACGGCCGCGGTTCAGCGGCGGTTTGGAAGCATTGGGTGCTCGTTTTTCACCATAATTATTGTATTTCCCTGCTTAATTTTTCAGGTATTTTTAATTTGGAAAAATCACAATTTTGAAAAAATTTACAGAGAGGGGTGCATTTCGACGTATTCGGGTTCGTTCGAATTTTTAACTTCGTTAACACATTGCCTAATGCTCTAGCTAGGCTTTGATACCACTGTAGGGTTACTAGGCACACTAACAAAGCTCTACAAGGCATCGACCATGCCAAAATAAAATTTTTATGTGCCGAATAACACTAAGCAAGATCGTATACTAGAGTTCAGGCGACTCTAAAGGCAAGTAAACAACATTACTCTAAAGGGATACGAAATACAACCTTTGTAGATTGGTCCTTCACTTCTTTAGCTCCTTGATGAAGTCCCTTCGCTGCGATCGTGGTTCTCCCGGACCCTTGCATGGCTTTACGAGGCGAAAGGTGCGACCTTGCTTGAAGTCTCCGAGGCCGAAGATGATCTACGTCGAGGGAATTCCGACTCAAGCTACTACTTCACTAATTTGAGAATTAGTGAAGCAAACACTTTATACTAAAGTGCTAATCTAGTAGAGGATGGAGAAATAGGAAGTGGGTTCTCTTTGGATTTTTATTTCTCACAAAGTTTCACTCTTTTTTCAAAACCCTAGCAAGCTTTATCTCTTGTTCATGAATGAAGAAGATGAACAAAAGAAGAGGAGAGGATAATGATCAAGTGTGAAGGGTAACCATGGTGAGTGAGTATCATATACTAACCCTTGTAGTGCCATAACCATAGCTAAGTGTGTGATGGTTAGGTTAAAGTCCAAAGTAAAAACAAACCCAGAGGACTTTAGTCAATGCATCCATAAGCTTCCATAAGCTTCATGCATTCACTAATTTTCCACTAATTTTGTAATTACTTTTAAACATTAAACCCAATCATAACAAATAGGATGGTGTATGTCTCATACACACATGAATGCTGTATCATCAACCATGATATAATATGTTAACACATTTTAACATATATCATATATATGTTAAAGTAGTGTGCATGTGAGAAAAAACCCTAAGTGAACAAGTGTTAGCAAGTGTAAATTAGTATATCTAATATACAATTATACACTTAATTATTAAATCAACACTTGACTTAATAATCCGGTCATATCACATATAACCAGCTAACATCCAATGTATCGCCTTATCGAATCAAGAATTGATTCGATAACCCGGCTATATCCTATATATATAACCGACCGATACTAAAAGTCGCGAGAATAGAATACGGTATCACATACACGCATTATTCTCGGTGCTGCACATATCACATATGTGCTCCTATTTCGTTTTGCCTGAGCCAGTATAACCTCTATGTAGGACTCTAAAGACTCGTCAATACGCCGGCAGTAGGTGATGATCACATCAAGCACCCACAAGCCGTCAGCGGTACTAGCTGGACGTTACGGCTACCCGGGTAATGAGCGATCAGAAGATCAGCAAGCAAGCCCGCTCCAACTCCTGTAAAAGCCTGCCGGTAACACTTCCCATACAGTCCGGTCTCCTCGTCTGATATGTCGCATATCAAGTCTAGGGGTGGAAATCGTCAGACCCCAATAACAGATAAGTCGTGCTGATGTGAGGCTCATAACGGGTCGAGAAACTACCGGTAACACTTACCAGTAAATCTCTAAATCATCCCTGGCCAGGGACTTCCCTGTCACGGCCAATCGAGCACTACGCAACATCAACCCCCAATACCGGGAGAGACGAAACCCCTCCTATCGCTCATTGTCTCCATGTGACTCGGGACTGTACCCAAAAAGCACCGTTTTGCACGCCCTCATGGACGTGGTAAGGTGGAAATCAAAGCACAGTGGGAATCACACAAGACTCTATGACGATCTCGGGTCTACAGACTAACCTGTACAAGTGTCACCAGAGAACTGCCATCTGACGTGAGGTATAATACCATCTGGGAGTTCTCGACGAGTCCGTCCAGTGTACCAAGTCTCCACTGAGCACCCGTATACCATCTCCGATGTCAAACACCAATGGATTATGGGATCACCCATCGCCCATCTCATGGGTCGAGAAGCGTATACGCTAGTCTACACTAGTATATCGATGCCTCGTCTCGATACACCCACGACTAGGGACCTTGAAGGATGTACTTATGGACTACCATGTCCCCACTAGTATGATCCGCATCATAGTCCAGATAGTCAAGTACACATCCTAAGGGCTTTACCAACATGTAACTATAAGACAGTATAAAGAGATAAGTATACATGTTAAGATAAAGAGCAACCAGATAGCATACTATCATATCGAGCAAGAAAGTCCTCTCTATATATGTCCAAGCATCAAATATAATATACATCATCTGTACAATACTGGCCTTTAGGGCATACATACAACTAACATATGGGATATCCACGGGAGCTCGATTAAATGCATGTATATGATACTGTATTTTAAATCGGGCGTTTTCTATTAGTCGGATCGTATGTGATATTACCGGGTTATTAAATCAAGTGTTGGTTTAATATTGACTTTTAGCTCATTTATTTAAAACCTTTTTTTATTGGATGTATGCATGAATGTTTGTATGTATATATGTTGATATGAATGCACACATGCATGCATACACGTGTCATGGTTGTTGATACATTGGAGGTGGCAATGCAAGACTCACATGGTATAAATATTTGTATATATTTGATATTGAGAAAAAGAAAATGAAATTATATCATGGTTATATTTATTCTACACTATTCTACACTTGACCTAATTTAGACTATGGTTTGATTTTCCATTTGGCTTTTAACTCATTAACAAAATATCTAGATATTTATTAACCATGGTTCTATGTGAGTGTGACTCTTATTTAAAATATTTTTTTCTCATTTTTATTTGAGAATTATCATAAACAAAAGAGCTCAAGCTTAGACATCTCCTTCTTCTTCCTCCTTCATGCTCTCTACCCTTTTGAAGTGAGTGAAGGAAACAAAAAGGAAAGGTTTTTAACTGAGATCCAAACCCACATCACCAATCTATATTAGTCTAGCCCACTTGTGTAGATTTTTTGCTCCACTTCTTCAAAGATCAAGTGAAGCTAGGAGCTTGAGCAAAGGAACTCCGTGGTGGATCGTCATGGACAAGGAAGGACTCAAGTGAACCGGTTCAAATCATAGTTGATCCAAGTAGTAAAGAAGGGAGGTCTACAAAGGTTGTATTACTCACCTAATAGTGATAAAATACTTGTAGTATGTGATACTAGTTGCTTGTTGCCTTAAATTACTAGTTCGATTAATGGTTGGTATTGTTTAGCACCCCCTAAATTTTTATTATAGAATGTATGATGCAACCCAAACTCTAGGCAAGGTGCTAAAGAATCCTTACACTACTAACAATCCAACTATCTGTCACAAGTCCTGAATACTCGACTCCAGCCTAGCTATCCTTCCTGGAGAGGCGGATCACTCTATCCCTGAGGGGTAGGCGTACCGCCCTGATCGGTCATCGTCTCAAATGAGCCTGCTCTAATCTCATCCCTGGCGGCAGCCCTCTGGCCCTCGTAGTCTCCGGCGGCATAGTAGATGGAATAAGAAACAGGATTGATCGGAACATTGCAATCGAATCAAAGGATTTCTGGAATCAAGGAATGAAATACAAGAAAATATATATCCTAAGGCCACTTAGGGGGAGTATCGTATCGTAAGTATGCTATAGTCACTCTGCTTAAGTCACCTACTCCATCTTCCACGGGTCATCCTATACTCAGAAAGGTAAAACATATCGCTCTGATACCAACTTTGTCACGACCCAAAGGTACGGAACGTGACTGACACTTAAATTATGAAACGTCTCAAGGCGTAACGTAGTATAAGTAAGCTAAACCCCAGAAATCTAAACCGTTTAAAGAAATAGAGTGAAGGAAAACATAACTTAAAAAGATGATTTTTGTAAAATAAAGTCACCTTAAAACATTTTAATGCATCAAATTTCCCGAAAATTTCGGCAGAGTCTCCTTTGTAAATACCGGTCCCCAAACGGGTACAACACAAGAAAATACATATAAATATTGAATAAAGGCATCCCCAAGCGGGAGCTAGCTCTTCGCCAAAGCCGGAATCACAACCACAAGCAATATGTAAATAATAAAGTGCGAATTAAGCATATAAAAGCACGAAAATAAGAAGAACATCACGTCGGCTCAAGTGAGCATCGACACCAAAAACTACAAACACAAGTCTCACGAGTCTCACCGTTTAGTCCAAGATACAAGGGTAGATGGAGTATACTAGATACAAATAATAATATAAGATGGAACAAAAGTATTCTCGCAACCCACCTATGAGCAAAGCTGCAAATCGATGCAATGAAGAAAAAAGAGGAAGTACGCCCGCCGCTACTGCACTGACGGGTCAAACCTGCAAGATACTGTGCCACAACGGGGGTGAGTTGCCAAATCGTGAGTAGTAAATAACATCTAATAAGGCTATCGTAAGCATGCACGCAAATGCCTCACCACCTACATATACCAATATGATGCGATGCTCTAGTATGAATGTAACATGAATGCAAATCAAACATGAAACCTGAATATGCCTGGTATGAGAAAAATCTGGATTCTTATCTTAGTAAAACCTTTGTGAAATAAACTGAAATATCATCAATGAAATCAACAGAAAATCCGTGTCAAGTATCGACACAACATATATATATCTATATATATATATATATATATATATATATATATATATATGTATATCTCAATATCTCAATGTCTCAATAACTCAATATCTCAATGTCTCAATATCTCAATATCTCAATGTATCAATATCTCAATATCTTGGGCTCCGTCAATCCAGATCGGCCCATATCATCAAATCTCATGACTACGGTCGGTATCCTCCGGATATCTGCCGCGTCAAAAATAACCGGTAGGTAGTGCTCCCCTGCCAGGCTCATCATCATCCCCACGAAAACACTCTCGCCCCGGGATACCATACCGGGTCCACCATGTACCCGCAGATGGTGCATCCCCCTCCTCGAATCGGGTATATAATACGACTCAACAACTGAGAAAACACATAGTCGACGCCTCACACATCATATCACGAGAAAACCGTAAATTTCTATTTTTAAAATGATAATAGGTTTATAAAATTCTTGCAGTTTTCCCCAAAATCCAGAAATCTGATAAATACTGAAATTCCCGAGAAGAACAACAATATGTAAACATGCCGGTGATGATGGATGTTTATGATACGATAGTATATACCATGTGAGGTACGGCCAGAAACTATGCATGAATCCAGATGCAATGAGGTATGTATATATGACTAACAATCCTACATATCCATCTTGATGAAATGACTATACAAGTACAAGTCTACCAATCATATACGATACAATGCACAGATACCGATTCTAAGAAAGTTCTATAGCGTTCGTGACATAGCAATTACCAATGGCGTGTGTGTCACATAAAATAGTACACGTGCGGCATGAACCAGTGGTAATAGTGCAAGTGTCCTATGAAATAACATATATATAAGATGATGCAATGCGATGAGATGAATGACAGGGAGACTATGCGTATAGATACAAACACTACTGGTAATCATAACTATCGGGCGCCTCGCGCCATCCAGACGATCCCCTCCATAGAAGTGAACATCTACTCACCGGGACGTCTCGGCTAATCTGATCTGATCTCAGCCTTGTCTTTCCATGCTACGTCCGATGCCTCTGCACCCGATCCTAGAATCGCACACAAGTAAATAAGAAGATAGATATATGAATAGTCACGGACACAAACGATACAAGTCAACCAACGCGCACTACTAGACACGCTCGCACTTTATGCACAAAACGCGCTCGCGACAACGCCTAGAACCCAATCATACCAATCACGCATTCAAAATACACTAAATATTTTAGGGACTAAGTGTACTTGTCGAGGGTTTGGAAGCATCATATATGCCATAATCAAAATTTTAAAAGTGCTAAGTGAACTTAACAAGAATCATAACTAGAAGTTTAGGGACTCACGCAACTAAGCATCACATGCAAATGAAAAACTATCACTAAGTGTAGAGATTACAACCTTTGTAGATCTCCCTCGGTGACTCCTTGGCACTATGAGAGTTTGGAACGGATCGATGGAAGCCTTCCTTGTCCACGATGATCCACCCGAAGTCCCTTTGCCCAAAGCTCCATGCTTTACTTGATTCGTGAATGAAGTAGAGCAAACACCCTAAACAAATCGGCTAGATGTGTGTAGTATGATGATGTGGTTTTTATTCAACAATTAAAACCCTTTCTTTTTATCAACTTCACTCTAGAGAAAAATCAAGAGAGGAAGAAGAAGATAATGGTGGCTAAGCTTGAGCTCTTCACAATTTTTCCACACCCTCAAATAATCACTTATTTTCACATATCCTTTCATATCACATATGAATCCTCTTATAGTGATGAGAATGAATAATCAACATTATTTCATTCCCACTACTATCATGGGTGGAAATTCTTTTCATTATAAGTTAGGTAATGGTTTGCCACTAATGAATAATGGAGCATGAGTGGGTTTTCTTTACATTAACTTAAAATGACAAATATAAAAAAAAGCTCCAATATAAGTCTTGCATTGCCACCAATTTTGTATCATCAACCATGATACAATGTATGTATGTATGTATGTGTCCATGCACATCATCATGTGCATACATGCATGCATACAAAAATAGAAAAGGATTTAATTAAAGAATTAATCTAAATGTTATTTTGTTAAATCAACACTTGATTTAGCAAGCCGGTCATATCACATACGACCCGACCGATAGAAAATGCCCGATTAATATATGTTATCACATAACCGTATTTAATTGGGCCCCGCGGATTTCTCATATGCTCACAACATCTTTTTGCCTGAGCCAGGAAACTTCATTGTGGGACTCTAAGACTCGTCAATACACCGGCAGTAGGTGATGATCACATCAAACACCTATAAGCCGCAAGAGGTCAGCTAAACGTAACGGCCACCCGGGTATTGAAACGATCAGAAGAAAACCAACAAAGCTGTCAAAACTCCTGTCGAGCCAACTGGCAACACTTACCATACAGTCCGGTCTCTTCGTCAGATATGCTGCATATCGAGTATAGGGATGGAATCGTCGACCCCAATAACTCAATAAGTCATGCCGGTGTATGGCTCATAACAGATCGAGAAACTACTGATAACTCTTATCAGTAAATCTCAGCAGCCCTGGCCAGGGACTTCATGTTATAGCCAATCGAGCATAGCACAACATCAACTCCCAATACCGGGAGAGACGAAACCCCTCCTATCTCTCATCGCCTCCATGTGCCTCGAGACTGTACCCAAAGACCATCTATTTGCACGACTCAGTAGAGCCGTGGTAGGGTGGAGATCAAAATACAGTGGGAGGACACACAAGACTCTATAACGATCTCGGGTCTACAGACTAACCTGTACCAGTGTTACCTGAGAACTGCTATCCGACGATAGATATAATACCACATAGGAGTTCTCTGCGAGTCCGTTCAGTATACCCAGTCTCCACTGAGCACCCGCATACAATTTTTGGTGTCACCTCACCAGATGGATATGCGATCATCCATCGCCCATCATATGGGACAAGAATGGTATACGCTAGTCTGCTCTGGAATATCGATGCCCTGTCTCGATACACCCTCGACTAGGAACAGTTCAAGGATATGCTTATAAACTACACGTGCCCTACTAGTATGATCCGCATCATAATCACAGTAGTCAAGCAAATATCATTTGGGCTTTATCAACATGTGTAAATGATCAGATCTACATGTCAAGATAAAGTAAACCAGATAGCATACTATCATGTTGAGCAAGAAAGTCATCTATCTCCATATATATATATATATATATGTCCAAGTTTCCACTATCCACATAATGGCCTTTAGGGCATACATATATCTAGCAATCTCCCACTTGCACTAAGGCCAGTTATTGGCGTATCTCATACCCAACATATCAAACAGTCGCTCATGCTGTGGCTGTGGAAGTGACTTGGTGAGTGGATCCGCTGTGTTATCCTTTGTATCTACTCTCCGAATCTCGATCTCCTGGCGATCTACTATCTCCCGGATCAGATGATATCGCCTTAGGATGTGTCTGGACTTCTGATGGGACCTTGGTTCTTTGGCTAAAGCCATAGCTCCATTATTATCACAATACGATGGTATTGGATCAACAATGGTTGGAACTACTCCTAGTTCCGTAATGAACTTCTTCATCCAGACGGCTTTCTTGGCAGCATCATTTGCAGCAATATACTCAGCTTCCATCGTGGAGTTTGCAACGGTGTCCTGTTTGGAACTCTTCCAACTAATCGCTCCTCCATTTAGGGTAAATACAAACCCTGAGATAGATTTGCTGTCATCCTTATCACTTTGGAAGCCGGAATCGGTAAAGGCCTCCATCTGGAGATCCCCATTACCATACACCAAGAACAATTCTTTAGTCTTTCGCAAGTACTTAAGAATGTTCTTCACTGCTATCCAATGTTTCTCCCCTGGGTTGGATTGATACCTGCTTACTACAGACAGTGCATAAGCCACATCAGGGCAAGTACACAACATCGTATACATTATAGATCCTACGGCTGAAGCGTAGGGTATAATGCTCATGCGAGCTCTCTCTTCATCAGTTTTCGGACAGAAGTCCTTGGAGAGAGTGATTCCTGTTCCCCCAATCAGAGCAAGGCTCTGCTTAAATTTGAAAATTCAAATTTTGAAGCAACGCTTCAGTTCCCGTGCGCTGCGCGCAACGCGCCACGTGTCAGAAGTTGACACGGCAGCATAACGCCCAAGGCAGTACGTCCAATCAGAGCAAGGCTCTTTAAAAAAAACATAAGCAATGTTCAATTGCGCAAGCGCACGGCTGCGCGACCCGTGTCTGCGCAGTTGCGCAAGCGCTGCTGCGCAAGCGCACCGCTGCGCGACACGTGTCTGCGCAGTTGCGCAAGCGCTGCTGCGCAAGCGCCTCACTGCGCGACACGTGTCTGCGCAGTTGCGCAAGCCCTGTTGCGCAAGCGCCTCACTGCGCGACACGTGTCACACGCTGGTGAGTTGCGCAACAACAGAGTGAAGATTTAAGGATATTTTTTCTGTTCTTGTTTAAACAAGAAGATTTCTTCTGTAAAACAGGGGGCCTTTGGATCAAAGATCCAACGGTGGGGAAAATTCCTCAAATCACTCAGAAAAGATCTTTTTAACAAATTTAACTGATTTTTGAGCACTATAAAAAGGACCCCAGACCCCATTTCAAAAAGATAGACATTTGGGGATTTAAAAAAAAGGGAGAAGAGAACTTCTTGAGAACAAAAGAAGAAGGTAAAAACCTTTGAAATAAGAGAAAATTCTCTTAGGAATAGATCATTGATCTAAAACACAAAATCAGTGATCTTCAATAAATAAATAAATAAATAAATAAATAAATAAATAGTGCCTTGCACTTGCTAGAGAACCTCTGGTTCTCTGAGATAGAAAGAAAGAAAAGATTTTTCTTCTTCTCTTTGATCTAAAGTTAGATCAAGAAATTAAAAAGTGCTCTGCACTCCTTTGCTTGAATCTAAAAGATTCTTGGTGCTTTGCACAAATGCAATGCATTATTTGAAGGGCCAGGCCCAAATCAAAAAGACCTAGCAGGCCAAAATAAATTGCAAAGCAATAAAAGGGCTGAGCCCAAACAAAATTGATGCTCTGCATCATTCATAAAGAACAGAGCCCAAAACAAATTGATGCCCTGCATCTTTTCTGGGCAAAGCCCAAATAAAAATAAAAGGAAATGCAAACGCAATGTTGGACATTTTTTTTTACTGGACTTAGCCCAATCGTGGCCATAAGTCCTTAAATTAAATTGGCTGAGCAAAATGGCTCTCTTAAATCAATCTACATCCGGTTCGAGGGTACATCTCCGAACTCCTTTGACATCCATCGTTGTAATTCCTCAACGACGTCAAAGAGGTGACGGGTCCCAACGGCCACACACCCAATATCGGACCGAAACGTCCCTAAACTAACAATGGACCGAAACGTCCATAAACTAACATCGGACTGAAACGTCCCTAAACTAATATCGGACCGAAACGTCCCTAAACTAATATCGAACCGAAACGTCCATAAACTAATAATGGACCAAAACGTCCCTAAACTAACATTGGACCGAAACGTCCATAAACTAACATCGGACCGAAACGTCCCTAAACTAATATCGGACCGAAACGTCCCTAAACTAATATCGGACCACCACGTCCCTAAACTGGCACAACAGAGCCCAAATGCTCTTTTGTCGGATCTAAACGGTCCCGTTAAGTTGATCTTAGTCTCAAACTGGACTAACGAATCCTTAACAAACGTTTAAGTTGATCTTAGCCCCAAACACGGCTAACGTATCCTTAAATATTCAAATGGATTATAAAACTCCCAATCAACTCTGGTTCGAGGGTACATCTCCGAGCTCCTTTGATACATGTCGTTGTAATCCTTCTACGACGTCAGAGAGGTGACGAGTCCCGATGGCCATACATTAAATTAATCACTACGTTGAGTTGATCTTAGTCTCAAACAGGACTAACGTATCCTTGACGAACGTTTAAGTTGATCTTAGCCGCAACGCGACTAATGCATCCTTAAAATGAAAACACCAAACCCAAATCTAAGTAAATACGGATTTGGACTAATCCATGTCCTACGAGCGACGGCATTACTCAGTCTCCGTATACAATCCACGGGCAACCACAAACAAAATGAATACACACGACACGAAGTGAAATTCTGGAGAAGGAGAAAGTTGTTACCGCGAGGCGGTAGCGTAATTAACTGCAGGGGCTTGCGCCTGCAGGAAAGAGCGTCCCCATAATCAAAAACCCCTCATCCTAAGTGGGAATCTGACGAAGTCTGCTACATGGGCCGCATCCGTCTAAACCTCCGATACACGGTGCCATAAATCAACTTGGCATCTTCGGAGAGATAAACGGATAAAACCAAATAGCATCTGCCCCCGAACATCAGGCATGGACGCCAAGTCCAGGCCGCCATTCGGAGGGGAACAGATTCTTGCACGCCCGGTGGGACCTCTTCCTCTTTCCACTCCACACTTCGTGTGTCGTCTTCGCGAACCAATCGCGGTTCATTAAATGGTTGTCTTCGGATTTCAAGTTACTAAGATTTGGTCTTTTACCTGGCGCAGAATTCAAGATTCAATGGCCTCTAGCTGTACCAACTGCTCGAAATGCCGCTGCAACGGACGCTCCACCTCACCAGGAGGTGTAGCATATGGGCCCCAAGCGGCTTCCTTCCTTACTCTGCCGGTAGACCAGGTGACCCAAGCCACCACCGGTTTGTTCTTTGGGACTATGATCCCACCTGCAAGCTTTTCTGCACCAATACCTGCACCGGAAGTGGGTAAAAAGTCGGTCTTCAACCGGCTCACTGTTCCGACGGCCTCTGTCAACGGGTCGCCCGCTACTAAACCGACAGCCTCCGTTTTCACCAGGCTAGGTCAGAACTATAAAGTGGCCGTCCCAAAGAGGGCAACGGCAGCTGCTTCGGAAGTCGTTAAAGAGGCTTCTCCCATCAGAGAGTCGGTCTTCACAAGATTGACGGTTCCCACTCCTCCCCCAGCTGGTCAAAAGGCATCAGTCTTCGATAGGCTGACATCGGCAGTTACCCCACACTCAAACAGGGGGCAACAAGAAACCATCTCGATTTCCGAGCCAGTCCCAACGGCTCGTCGTGCGCGACGTCGCCATTGGTGACGAGTGAGGAAAGCAGGGGGCAACTCCCCCTCAGGGATAACTCCACCCGCTCCAATGGTGGAAGTCAACGCTGCTGTTCCAACTGGGAACAGCTTTGAACTACTGAGGAGAGTGCGTAAGAACTCTCCAACCGCTACCTTGAAAAGATCTCCTCCACCTGCGGAGAGAGTTCCAGAAACAAAACAAGAACAGCCCCCTCAACGGCTATCGTCAAAGATATACAAGGTTTGGCGGAGGGTTCAAGACTCTGTGATTGACCCAGATCACTTTCATTGCCAGAAAAAGGCAAAGGTGGAAAAGGACAAAACCCGCCCCGTTAAACAGCAGGGGGCAACAATTGCTAGCATGCCCATTTTAACGGCTCCTTCAACCTCGATGGCCCACAAAAGAAGGAGGCCAGGGAAATCTCCCGCGTCAGCGGCAAAGTTTAAAGGCGGTGAACCTAAACCTCCAAAGTCAGGGGGCATAACAGTTCATACGGTTTATATGGCTTCTGGAAAGGAAGAAAGCCGCACTTTTACGGGTCACCGACCGCTTACCCGATCAGTGACCAAGGCTCAGGAGCAGCAACAAAAGCTCCAGGAGATGATGACCACAATGGCTGCACTCACTGGGCCAAAAGAGAACCCTGAGGCGTCCTTAGATGAGCGCCAGGAGGAAGAGACCAACGCCGAGTTCCTTCGCCAAGTACTGGAAAAGAGGGACAAAGAGGCTGCTGAACAAGCGGCCAACATACAGCGGATGGGCCTCCTCTTCCAGGACATGATAGGGATGATGATACAACAAGATCCTCCCGCTGAAGAACCCCTGACCGTCCTTGGAGATGATAAGGGAGATACATTAAATCCGCAGCCCGCTCTATTAACAGCTAAAGAGGGTACAATCTCTAAGACTGATCTGGACGAATACATAGCCCAGCAAATAAAGGTTCATCATACGGCCGAAGCAGCCGGCCACGTCGTAAAAACGGGGCGGCCATATCCAGGCTGGTATGACCAAATCAAGTACCCGCCGGGTTACACAATTCCCAAGTTTCATGTCTACAAAGGGACTGGCAATCCCCATCAGCATGTCGCCCAGTTCAGGGCGCTTTGCGGTAACACCGGCGGCGATGACAAGCTTTTGCTCCGCCAGTTTGTCGGAAGTCTATCAGATACGGTGATTGAATGAAATTCTTAGGATGTGTTTATCAAATCAAATAGTCCCCGGCAACGGCGCCATTTGATTGTATGATTTTCCGTTGTGTAGTATTTGAAAAATTGTATAAAGAAATCACAACCAAAAATTATTTGACCGCAACCAACTACGGTGTCGGATGTAGATTGTTAGTGAGTGCGGATCGTCCACAGGGAAAGTGTAATCGTTCGTCTTTTGAATTAGATGAGTTGAAACTTTAATGAAAAGAAAACAAAACAATTCATGATTTGAAATTGAAGTTCAAGAATGAGAAAAATCTAGATCTAAGAAAAGTAAAAGATAGAATCAAGAATTGATCGTTTGATAATTTTTCCAAACCAAATATCAAGAATCGAAATGAGGGTCGTAGGAATCGATCGGATCTATAGATGTGATGTAATCTAATGATCACGTATTCTTATCCTTCGATGAATTGATACTAGATCGATGATGATCGATGAGAATTAGAGACTTCTTGTGAAACTAGGGTTTCATCTTATCTCTTGTTCTTTCATTGATATCATTCATATTCTAGCCTCTAGTAAATTTAAGAAACGATAGTGGATCCCTAATTTCGAGCGATCACAATCAAGAAAGCATCGCAACGAAACTAGGTCATCGATTCTTGAACTTGCTAGGGTTTACAAAACTCGTAGGACTTAAAAATCGTATTAAGATTTGTTACATCATCATTCTACAATCGTTTCGACTCCTTAACGAGCGAAGTTTTACTCAAACATCACAACAAGAACTACAATCACAAATTGAGATCTAATCATGATGCAAGAATTAAAAGAAAGCAAGATTAAAGAATTTCACCTTTTATCTATATCAACAATTTCATTACATTCGCTCAAGAACTACAAGAGGAAGAATTCGATCGTCGACTTGGCTTCGCTTGTCTCCGTGGATCGCGGATCGGCTTGGATCACTTGCCCGATTGATGATCGGCTCGGCTCCTAAAAGGTTGAAGGCTTCTCACTTGATTTGGCACTCAAGATCTTGAATTTGGAGTGGAATTAGGGTTAGGGTTTCGCACAAGCCTTGTCACTAGACTTGTGGAAGAAGATGATGAAAGAGGGAAGGATTAACTAAAATTGATTCCCTAAAGATTGATTAGCCTCAACCCTTAGATCTAGGCTCCTATTTATAGATAACCAAACCCTAGATCTAGGATTTCAAATTCTAAGTTTCCCTCCTAAAGTTTGTTGAGAAATTCAAATTTCCCTCCAAAAGTTAGTTAGGGGAGAAGCTTCTAGATGTGATTAGTTAGGAGGGAGCTTCTAGAAGAGGGTAGTTAGGAGATTAATTAGGATTATCCTTGCTTAAATGATCTTTGTTGATCTGGCAGTAGCTTCGAGGGTATTCTGGAATTTGAGGTATCATAAATGAATGTGGGCCAAGAGATAGGAGTTCTGCACAAAATTTTGGGAGCTGAAGCCTTGAAACCGTCGCGGATCCGCGGCTCAAGCAGGCTTTGGCCGCGGATCCGCGGCTACTTGTGGGCCTTGGCTTTGAGCTTTATGGTACAGGCTTGGGCTGATTCTTGGACCTTTATTTTATATGTTGAATTTAATATCTCCTTCTGAAATGCTACCAGATCTGATTTCATTGAGTTGGCGTAATTTTGATCAGCTCTTTGGCTTTTCTTCCGTATTTTCCTGCACAGACTCAAGACAAGTGTTGCGCAAATACAGAAATGATGCGATACCATGAAATGCGGTTAATTTCCTTTAAAGTGTCGGTTTAAAAGTCTAATACATGCAATCTGGTATTTTACGATTGATTTGCTAATATGTGAAATATGAATACTGAACACTTCTAAATGTATGCAAAAGATGGGGAAATTGCCGGCTAAAATATACAATATTTTCTACTGATCAAATACCCCCAAACTTAATTTCGATCGTCTCGAGCGAATGTTTTATTAGAAGGAGAAAATAAAGAAAGAGAAAAACTAACTAGCACACTTTCGTAGGCAACACGATTGCACTGAGCACGTGCAACAAGCCTTTAAACCTCTAGGTGTCCCTAGTAGGAGGAGTGTTGTCTCCTGAGGGTTTTCAGCGGATTGCACCCACAAAATCCAATAATAAAAGAAAGATCATGAATATTACATTTAAAGAAAAGAATTGTAAAAGAAAAGCCTTGAAAATTAGGGTTTCCAACTAAGCTAGCTTTTCGGTTGTCATGAGCCCTATCTTAATGGTCATGAAAAAATGTTAGAAATCACGTCCTCCCTCAATAAAACATCGTCTTATTTTTCAGTCCTATCTTTCTTCCAAACATCGATCATATAACCCTGCGTGTGTATAAAGACATCCCTACACCCGGAGAATTCAATTCAAGCTATCATACTCTTGCCCATCAGCCTCAGTACTTTTTAATTAATGAATATTTAGATGAGATTGCTCACACACTTTCATGCGACCGTTAATACTTCTTGAGGTACTAACCGACCGATTACTCCTGTGCTTGCTTACTTGGTGTATTTTCCTCGTCTTGCACTACCTCAGGCATAGCAGTGACTCCCAGACCAGTTGGCCTTAGGGCACTAGGTGAAGAAGCACCCTCGCTATACATTTTTTATTGCCCTTGGTGATAACAAAACCAGTGTCCATTTTTCTCACCACTTTATATTTTCTTCATTTTTTTAATTTTTTTATTTCCTTCATACTTTTGGCTTTAAGACAAGAGCATTTCAAGGTATCCTCTACTATCCCAGGCTTTAAGACGTGTGTAAGTGCGAATAGCAGGGTATCAACGTTCAAAATGTTTGGCTTCCAGAATAGAAACTATTTTTCAGACTTATTTTTATCCTCAGATTAGTGACGTCTTTCATTTTTCTAACCCTTGGGACAACGGCTCATAACTACTTATTACTAGTTTGTATAAGAAAACTTCTAATTTTCTTGGTTTTCTTAAATTTTTCTAATCTCATAGATGTAATTTTTCACTATCTAAACTTTTATTATCTTATTTATGTACAAAAAATGTTTTTATAGTTTTGAAATTTTTTAAATTTTTATCGGTTTTCAAAAAAAATGTTTTGTGCTTATGCAATGTATGATGCAAATGATGCAAAAATAAGCACAAACCTCCCCCAAACTTGTTTTCAACAGTGTCCTCACTGTTGCCTTCTGCTAAATCTTGAAAAACCTGTAAGCTTGGGAGGAATTTATTAGTGGGGGCAAAATATTTAAGTGAAGATCCTCCCCCAAACTTATTTTTGGCTCAAAATTTTGTAAAACTTTTATTTTCAATAGCCAGAAAATATACCCCCCAAACTTGAGTTATGCAATGTTAAGCTTTGAAAATCACAAGTGGGGGTCAAAAATCATTGGTCGATGCCAAGATTTGCAAAGACCGAAGGTTAACACCAACCATTCAAAATTTTTATCAATGCAGTGCTCTGGTTGGTGGAAGAAGAAGTGGGGAAAAGGTAAGTGGTGGAATAGAATGTGTGTGCGTCTCGTATTGGAGAGACGATCCAGTTAATGTGATGGATTACTCGCATTCTTTTTACAGTTCAGAAGAAGGGGTGGAGGTTCAATTTCATTGAGTGGGACATGATTCATCTCAACACCCGTGTTATTCAAAAATGCGAGTTCATCAGCAAAGATCTCCTCAAAAGTTCCATCAATACCCCGGTGAATAATATCATCACAAAGTGCGGGGTGATCTTCAGACTCTAAGAACAGTTCATAATCAGTGTTAATTGTTGACCCGGACATCTCGGTGGAAGAGTCCGTATGTGTATGATACATAGTTGGGTCAAACAATAACGTATGAAAAGAGTCTAGATCGGTATCAGGAAGATCATCAAATTCGCTGCTATCGACATCCATTAAGTCGACAGAACAGACCTGAGCAGTAGGTTCGGAGGGTACACTTCCCAACTTGTAAATGTTCAGTTCTATTGACCTATTCCCGAAAGATAGGGTCATAGAACCGTTACGACAGTTGATTATTGCATTGGAAGTGGCCAAAAAGGGGCGACCTAAAATCACCGGAATTTGATTCTGTGGGTTCACTACAGGCTGTGTATCAATTACAATAAAATCTACCGAGAATATAAATTCTCCGATTTTTATTAACACATCCTCCAGTTCACCCCTAGGTTTGGTGATTGATCGGTCAGCCATCTGGAGAGTGCAATTGGTTGGCTTCAACTCTCCGATTCCTAATTGCACATAGACTGAGTATGGAAGCAAGTTAACACTAGCGCCAAGGTCTAGTAGAGCACGGTTGATGTGTTTTTTCCCAATAGAAACGGAAATAGTAGGATATCCTGGATCCTTACGTTTCCTCGGTAATTGTTGGGGGAAAGCCGTGTCTATTGTTTTTTCCATGAATATTTTCTTGGGCGCTTGAGTCTTCCTCTTCCTAGTGCACAAGTTCTTAAGAGTTTTCGCATAGGACGGAACTTGTTGGATGGCATCTAGGAGAGGGATGTTGGTGTTTACTTGCTTAAAAATGTTCATAATCTTCTCCATATGTGGACTCGGTGTGTTAGCCCTTAACCGATTAGGATAAGGTGCTTTAGCAATAAGCGCTGGGTCCATCATAGGAGAAGGAAGTGTGTGTGGAACCGATCCCAGAATAGAAGTGGGAATCGTCCGTGGAGGGGTAAAAGAGGTGGGCTGTAGTGGCGAGCCTTTTGGGAAACGAAGAATAGGCTCGGAAGAAGATGGTGGGGTAGAAGAACTGGGGTAAGAAGTGTGTGTGTGAGGAAAGGTCTCAGCCGGGGTTCTATTGATTGATTTATCTGTATCATCAAACTCTTCCCCAAGGTGAGTGTCAAGCACTCTTCCAGATCTCAACGTGATTGCATCCACATCATGTGAATAGCTAGAATTGGGTAAAGGTTGAGCTGGAAGTTTCCCTTTCTCTCTTGCACTCATTTTGGCTTTTAGTTGTGCAATTTGTTCTTCCATCGATTTGATATTATCATTTTGAGAGATAATGATCTTCATCACATTCTCGACGGAAGATTGCAAACTTGCCGTCCCTTGGATGGATTGTTTCATGAAAGTATCCAAGGTTTGTGCTAGTGCAGAGGTATTATCTGTACCGGTCAATTGCAAAGGACTAGATGGTGCAAAAGTGTTGGCCGGATTTTGGAAATTTTGTGCTTGAAAGGGGTGCTGACTCAATTGAAGTTGTGGGTGCTGCTGTGGTGGAGGGGCCCCTTGGAAATTGTTTTGGTTTGGAACCGTGTTTTGAAATTGGGATTGGTTCCAAGCAAAGTTAGGGTTATTCCTCCAACCCTGATCATATGTGGAGGAAGATGGATTGTTTCTAGGTCTTTGAAATGCGGCATTGGTATGCTCATCACCTTGAAACGGACATTCTTCCGTCAAGTGAGACGGATCAGAACAACAACCACATACAGTTTTGGAGAGTGATATTTGACTTAGGGCGGCGGCTAAAAATTTATTTTCCATATTCTCGAGTTTCTTATTGATAGCTGCAATGTCAGCTTTAACTTCTATGGAAATATCATTGCCATCCCTAGATGATTGACTCACACCCTCCCACTGTAAAGATTTTTCAGCGAAATCTTCTAGAAATTTCCAGGCTTCCCCATCATCTTTGGTTATAAAGTTGGCTTGACACATGGATTCAAGGGTCTGTCTTGTGTAAGGAGTAATGCCCTCATAAATAATTCGGCACAGTTCCCATCTCGGGATGCCGTGATGTGGACATTGGACTGACAGATCCTTGAAGCGGTCAAGGCATTTTGAAAATGTTTCATTTGGAAGCTGGGTGAATTGATAGATTTCGCTACGGACTCGAGCTGTTTTGTGGTGTGGGTAGAATTTCTTAAGGAATGCTTTGACGAATTCGTCCCAATTTGAAATGGAATGTGCGGTAGTGTTTTATAGCCACTTCTCGGCTAGATCGCACAAGGTAAAAGGGAGAAGACGTAGACGGAAAGCATCCACAGAAAGCTGTGAAGTACCCATCATTGCGCATACATTTTCAAATTTCGTGATAAACACGTATGCGTCTTCAGACTCGAGACCGTGAAATTTTGGTAGAAGGTTGATGTATTGGGGTTTTATTTGAAAATTTTCCCCGTTGGCTGGTGGAATGGAAAGACAGGTGGAAAGGGGGCCTCGTGTAGGATAGCATCTCTCTTGGAGAGAGATGCGAGGTGGAATCTGCGCACCAACGGACGGCGGCAGAGTAGTGGAAAAGAAGTTCGATGGAGGTGGATCCATCGATGTGGGTGTGGTGGTGGGTAAAGAAAGGGTAAATGTAGAAATACCGACTTTTGGATCGATCGGGGGACGCGGACAAACAGGCACTAGAAACCTGTGTCCAGCCTATCTTGCACTAAAAAGGGTTAGTACAAGTGGCAGCGTGAATTTATAATTAGGGGAAAAGATGAATGCGGTGTTTGTTTTGAAAATTGATACGGATTTTTGAAAAAAATGATGCAACACAACAAATGCAGCACACAAAACCCCTAGAATCTAGTGGTCACCTAGGTCCGGCTCTAGACCGCTCCTAACTGCCAAAAGACAAGTCGCAGGATAGAATCCTCCACTGCCTCTTTGTCCCCCTGTGGCCGGATAAGTGCCAGGTAAGTGGGAAGGTACTCCACTACGTAAGTAGTGGGCCTAATTAAAAACCACTAGCCTTAGACACACTCGCCTTAGGCACCATAAGAACACGCGGATAAGCAATGAATTACCCACGGCCCTCTTCTGTCCTAATTGAGCGCGACAGTCCTTAGAGTCATCTCTAGATTTCTTTTAGTTAATGGGGGTCAATGCGGATGCAAGTTTGGTGGTTTTCGGGGCCTAGGAAGGGTAATGAACTCCCCACCTAATTTGAATTTGGTCGTGCCCCTTAAATTTCCGTATTAATATGCAAACAACCAAAAATCAAAATACACACAAATTTTTATTTTGCTTTTGCGCGCTGCGATTTATTTGCAAAGAAACCTGCACAAAATTGTTATTGGAGCAGACAGAGGAGGAGATAAGAAAGAAGAGGGACTCACAGAGCAAACTTGATGCAGAGAGGAGTTATAACTGCGGCTGATCCGCCGCGGATGAGGGTCCTTTGCCGCGGAAGCGCGGTCCGATCAAGGAATCACTGCACCAAATTTTTAGGATTGGTTTCTGTTCACCTCAGGAGCTCTCTGGATTATACAGAAAAAATTTTCCACAGCTCCAATGATTCCAGATTTCCTCGCAATCAAATCACAACACACGTATTAGTGTTTGCACGAATTTTGATCACAAAATTTAGATGGAATAAAATTTTCAACTCAAATTTCAAAATACGAACAATTAACGCACGATCCCCGGCAACGGCGCCATTTGATTGAATGAAATTCTTAGGATGTGTTTATCAAATCAAATAGTCCCCGGCAACGACGCCATTTGATTGTATGATTTTCAGTTGTGTAGTATTTGAAAAATTGTATAAAGAAATCACAACCAAAAATTATTTGACCGCAATCAACTACGGTGTCGGATGTAGATTGTTAGTGAGTGCGGATCGTCCACAGGGAAAGTGTAATCGTTCGTCTTTTGAATTAGATGAGTTGAAACTTTAATGAAAAGAAAACAAAACAATTCATGATTTGAAATTGAAGTTCAAGAATGAGAAAAATCTAGATCTAAGAAAAGTAAAAGATAGAATCAAGAATTGATCGTTTGATGATTTTTCCAAACCAAATATCAAGAATCGAAATGAGGCTCGTAGGAATCGATCGGATCTATAGATGTGATGTAATCTAACGATCACGTATTCTTATCCTTCGATGAATTGATACTAGATCGATGATGATCGATGAGAATTAGAGACTTCTTGTGAAACTAGGGTTTCATCTTATCTCTTGTTCTTTCATTGATATCATTCATATTCTAGCCTCTAGTAAATTCAAGAAACGATAGTGGATCCCTAATTTCGAGCGATCACAATCAAGAAAGCATCGCAATGAAACTAGGTCATCGATTCTTGAACTTGCTAGGGTTTACAAAACTCGTAGGACTTAAAAATCGTATTAAGATTTGTTACATCATCATTCTACAATCGTTTCGACTCCTTAACGAGCGGAGTTTTACTCAAACATCACAACAAGAACTACAATCACAAATTGAGATCTAATCATGATGCAAGAATTAAAAGAAAGCAAGATTAAAGAATTTCACCTTTTATTTATATCAACAATTTCATTACATTCGCTCAAGAACTACAAGAGGAAGAATTCGATCGTCGACTTGGCTTCGCTCGTCTCCGTGGATCGCGGATCGGCCTGGATCACTTGCCCGATTGAAGATCGGCTCGGCTCCTAAAAGGTTGAAGGCTTCTCACTTGATTTGGCACTCAAGATCTTGAATTTGTAGTGGAATTAGGGTTTGGATTTCGCACAAGCCTTGTCACTAGACTTGTGGAAGAAGATGATGAAAGAGGGAAGGATTAACTAAAATTGATTCCCTAAAGATTGATTAGCCTCAACCCTTAGATCTAGGCTCCTATTTATAGATAACCAAACCCTAGATCTAGGATTTCAAATTCTAAGTTTCCCTCCTAAAGTTTGTTGAGAAATTCAAATTTCCCTCCAAAAGTTAGTTATGGGAGAAGCTTCTAGATGTGATTAGTTAGGAGGGAGCTTCTAGAAGAGGGTAGTTAGGAGCTTAATTAGGATTTGCCTTGCTTAAATGATCTTTGCTGATCTGGCAGTAGCTTCGAGGGTATTCTGGAATTTGAGGTATCATAAATGAATGTGGGCCAAGAGATAGGAGTTCTGCACAAAATTTTGGGAGCTGAAGCCTTGAAACCGCCGCGGATCCGCGGCTACTTGTGGGCCTTGGGCTTTGAGCTTTATGGTACAGGCTTGGGCTGATTCTTGGACCTTTATTTTATATGTTGAATTTAATATCTCCTTCTGAAATGCTACCAGATCTGATTTCATTGAGTTGGCGTAATTTTGATCAGCTCTTTGGCTTTTCTTCCGTATTTTCCTGCACAGACTCAAGACAAGTGTTGCGCAAATACAGAAATGATGCGATGCTATGAAATGCGGTTAATTTCCTTTAAAGTGTCGGTTTAAAAGTCTAATACATGCATTCTGGTATTTTACGATTGATTTGCTAATATGTGAAAAATGAATACCGAACACTTCTAAATGTATGCAAAAGATGGGGAAATTGCCGGCTAAAATATACAATATTTTCGACTGATCATACGGCGTTCGAGTGGTACTCTGAACTCCCTAATGATTCTATTAAAACCTTCGCGGAGATGGAGCTGCTGTTTACCCAACGCTTTGCAAGTGCCAGTGAACGTACCCCGATGACGGCACTGATTAACGCTAGGGTAAAACCCGGCGAGACATGGGTTCAGTACGCTATACGGTGGCATAATCTATGGTCAAAGTGTGAACAGTGCATAGAAGAAGCCCCTGCGGTGGGAATGTTTGTTGGAACCCTTGATCCACAGGCAACCATCTCACAGTTTATGATGTTTTTCAAGCCGACTTCCTTCCAGACTTTGATTGACAAACTAGCGCAAATGGACCAGATGGGTCATAAACCCCCTCTCCCAAAGCCAGATTCCCGAACTGACAAAGGAAAGGGAAAAGCGATCATTGTCGCTAATGCTCAACAACAACCGAACGACTTGAAGCCGGTTGCTCGTCCAAACAATACGCGCCCTTACGTACCCCTTGAGGATAGGATGGGACGTCCTTATTCCTTTCCCCGCGATAAAACGAAGAGGTTATTCGAGCTGGCATTACGCAACAGACTCATAAATCTGCCAGATCCAAAACGTCCGTTGCAACCAAGTAACGTCAACGAACCTAATTACTGCCCCTATCATCGAGTGCTAGGCCATCCGATTGAGGACTGCTACGTTTTCAAAAATTGGCTTGAAAACCAGTATAGACAGGGAAAATTTGCGTTATCTGACAAATGGAAGGTGAATCCCCCGCAGCCCCACACCTCTAAAGGGACGAATACGCCGGGGGCAACATGCTCTGTCATTGAAGAAAATCCGTGGGAGGTTGTATTATCATCAAAAATGAAGAGAATGCTAAATGATCTTCGGACATGTCCGGTGATCAAGTGGAAAAGCCCATTGGAACCGCAGGTCGTAGAGGGGATGTTAAAACCACGTCCAACTCCAAAGACCAGTGATGGAGGTTCAAGCACTAGTAGCCAATCGTCAAAGTCTTCGAAGAAAAAGAAGAAGGCCAAGAAACCGATGAAGCCTAGCGATAGGCGCACGGACTTGCAAAAGCAAATTGACGCACTGGAAGAGTACAACCAGAAGGCGCGGACTCCCATTACACTACAAGAGTTCCTCAACCATGTCTTCCAAGAAGAAGATGAGGGAGGTAGTTCGTCAAATGAATCTGAAGAACATGTGGCAAGTTGCCAAGTGATTTCCCATTTGTCCACAACCGATGAGGAGACTCCTCGCGCCGAAAAGCTGGGGGCAGAGCCTGCACTAAAAATTCTGGAGCTGTCGGATGAAGTGATTGATGCTTTCTTAAATCAGGCGTTCTTAAAGGACAAAGCTGATCGGGATAACGAAGTGGTTATATTCGAAAGGGCCAAACGCCAGCGCATTGACGGAAGAATTGCGGTACTCCCGCTAGAACAAAATACACCCACTACAGATAAAATCAAGTTCAAGATAAAGAAGAGATTCGCTAAGGCTGTGTCGATGGGTATGAAGTTACCACCCTCCGAGAAAAACATTACGGGTAAAATGGAAAACCACCCCTCTTATTGCTTGTACCATCGGAAGGTGTCGCATCCCACCGAAGAGTGCAAAGCTTTCGGTAAGTGGTGGCAAGGATATGTTACTCATCGGCAACAGTTTAAGCGGGAAAAGCGCAAAGCCCGCCGAGAGCAGAACGGAATAAACAAAGTGCTTGATAAAACTAGCAGTGGTTGTTGCATGATTGACGCCGGTGGATCACAAGTGCCTACATTCGGGAGTGATTCTGATGAAGAGCTAGAACTTGCCCCTCTCTTTAAAGAATCCACTTCGGGAAAAGAAGAAGGACCAAAGGCTTGCGAGAATATACAGCTACGCAACCGGACGTTACCTGAAAAGAATCTTGGACCCTTAAACAAGAAAGACAATGGGAAAGAGAAGGCCTCTGAAGACATCGCCTTGGATGATCGAGTTGCGGAAGAGTTAACCGCCAAGAACCCACCAAAGAGGAATAAAGTGGATTACAACGTTTTAGCACATCTGAGAAAACTGCCCTCGCAACTCAGCATTCTCGACGCCCTTTTGTTATCAAAAGAGGCGAGAGATTCATTGATTAAGGCACTCCAAGACCCGGAACAATTCCAAGCATGCCTGGCCGAGGAAAAGATGAAGGATGAGTTGGAGGAAGTACACACGGCTGATGTTACTTTTGGCGATGAGGACCTTCTACTTGGGACTTGCGAACACAATCGCCCTCTCTATGTTTCGGGATACTGCCATGATATAAAGATAGGCAAGATTCTGATCGATAACGGGTCGTCTGTTAACCTACTCAACGTGCGGGTGTTGAAGGAAATCTGCATGAGCGTCCAGCACCTTGCTCGGGACAAGATCACCATATCCGAGTTCGACTCCCAATCGTCAAAGACTCTTGGATCTGTGATACTGACGCTACGCTTCGGATTACTCGTCACGGTTCCACGTCATAGATGCCAAGACATGCTACAACGCTTTGCTCGGCCGACCATGGTTACACGAGTACAACATCATCCCTTCTACACAACATCAGTGTATGAAGTATTTTAAGGATGGTTTCGAGTATACCGTGACGGGAGAACTGAACCCGTTCTCTGTGAACGAGGTCCGCAAATACGAAGATGCCAAATACTTTTTGCCGGATTTCGAAGACACGGAGAAGTGTCACAAGCCGGAAAATAAAACTAACGCCACCATCCCTGTCTTCGGCAGTGATACCGAGGAAGAGGAGGAGATCGTTTATTCGGGTCCGCCCCAACATAACAAGCCAGGACCGTCCACTCCTACATTGGTCTTTGGTAGTGACTCGGAGGATGAGGTCCATGTCGTATTCTCTGCTCGACCTTCAATACAAGCTTCCGCTGACGAAGAGCAAAGTCTGCAAGTCGCCATGGTGCCGCCTAAACATCATAAAGAACTGAACGCACTTAATATCTACAGTGTAGAAGAGCTGCGGACATTCTATATCCCTCCCAGGCGAGAAAACGAGAAGGAAATCCTATTCTACCGTTCTGAAGAAAACAAGGTGGAAAAAGAAGTTTGGCATGGCGTGGATCCCACGCTCAACAAGCTTCAGCCTATCCGTCTGCCCAGATATTATACCAAAGGTTTGAAGAAACTGCTGAAACGCCAGGGGATATCCTTCAGACAGACCGTTAGAGAGGCCAAATTCTATGACAGGGTCTGGAATGTTCCCGGGACCCAACGCAAACTGCCTAACGGGAGAATGGAAACAAAAGGGCTTGGGTACATCCGGCTAAAGAAACGAGAGCTAGTAAATAGCTGTTATGTCATGTATGACTTCGATGAAGATGCGGACGCTCAATGGGAGGACGCTAATCCTAAGCCAGTAAAAGTTCCTGATGAAAAAGTGCCCGGTCCATCATTTGAAGAACAAATGGACAGGCTTATAAGTGAAGCTGGTCAAAAAGTCCGAGATGACCACAATCGCGAGACGGCCATCTATGAGAAAGCCAAGACGCAACGCCTTCTCCGACAGGCCGTGAAGGATGAAAAGGCCGCTCCTTGTCAACCTGCTACAAAAAAGGTTCGACGCAAAAGCCAAAACAAGTCAGAGGACAGAAAAGACGCTCAACAAACACAAGGCAGAGCTAAGAAACCACGTATCCGAAAGTCGAGCGTTACTGACTTAGCCCTCATGAAGAAAATGGGTCGAGCATACTCATTTCCTCGGAACAAAACAAGGAAGCTATTTGATCTTGCTCTAAAACATCAAATGCTTACGCTGCCAGAGTCCAAGCACCCCGAGCACGCGGGCGAGGTATTCAACCCAAATTATTGCTTTTACCATCGAGTAGTAGGTCATCCTCTTGAAGATTGCTTCACCTTCAAGAATTGGGTCGAAGATCAATATCAGCTTGGTAAATTCGCTCTGTCCAACAACTGGAGGGTAGCGCCACCACAAAAGCACGAGCCCGAAAACACAAGAACAGAACCAACTCCGCATTGGGATTGGAAGAAAATTCGCACCTGTCGTATGATAACGATATTAAAAGAAGAGTCCGAGAATGTGGACAGCCTTCCTTGGTGCTTCGAGAACAGCAATGATGAGGTGATCTCAGAATTTCCCCCAGCTCCGAAAGAACTGGAGGACGGCATACATACCACTGCGGATAACCTCAAGAAAATTGAGTTGGGGACGATAAACGATCCGCGACCGACATTCGTCAGCGAGCTGCTGTCCGAGGAAAAGGTGGCTGCGTTAAAAGACGTCCTTGTACAGCATAAAGATTGCTTCGCATGGAACTATTCCGAGATGCCGGGACTTGATCCAGAAGTTGCTGTACATAGACTGGCAATATCCCCGAGTGTCAAGCCGGTCAAACAAGCACCGAGAAGAATGCTGCTTGAGCTCGAAATGAGCATCAACGCGGAAGTCAAAAAGCTGATAGACTCCGGCTTCATCCAATAGGTTCAATACCCTGAATGGATCGCTAATATCGTCCCAGTGATGAAGAAAAATGGTACGGTGCGCACATGCGTGGACTTTCGGGATCTCAACAAAGCCTGCCCGAAGGATGATTTCCCAGTACCAGTCACCGAACTAATGATAGACAATACGTCCACGCATGAGATTTTCTCATTCATGGACGGCTCATCAGGATACAATCAAATAAAAATGCACCCTGAAGACCAGAAACATACGGCTTTCCGGACTCCTTTGGGAATATTCCGTTACAAGGTGATGCCCTTCGGTTTAAAGAACGCCGGTGCAACCTACCAAAGGGCCATGACGAAGATTTTCGATAACCTTATACACGAAATTGTTGAATGCTATATCGACGACCTCGTTGTTAAAAGCAAATCATATGAGGAACATCTCGAGCATCTGAAGACCGTATTTCAACGTCTTCGACAATACAACTTGAAGATGAACCCTCTGAAGTGTGCATTCGGGGTTTCCTCGGGCAAATTCCTGGGATTCGTCGTTCGACACCGAGGTATCGAGATAGATCCGTCCAAGATCAAGGCAATCATAGGAATGCCTCCGCCGAGAACTCTCAAACAGCTGCGGTCTCTCCAAGGAAAGCTCGCGTACATACGACGATTTATAGACAACCTCTTAGGAAAGTGCCGCCCTTACAGCCACCTGATGAAGAAGGGAACCCCGTTCGTCTGGGATCAAAAGTGCCAAAGCGCACTAGACGAGATCAAACAGTACCTGCAAAACCCTCCAGTGTTGGCTGCTCCAGTGAAGGGAAAGCCTCTCATTCTTTACACGGCCGCCCTTGAAGGTTCTTTGGGCGCATTATGGGCACAAGAGAATGACCAAGGGAAAGAAAGAGCACTTTACTATTTAAGTCAAGTGCTGCTGGGGGCAGAAAGCAATTATTCCCCCATTGAAAAACACTGCCTGGCGTTGATCTTCGCACTAACAAAGCTTAGACATTACGCATTAGCGCATGAAGTCTATCTCATTTCGAAGGTGGACCCTCTCAAATATCTAATGTCAAAGGCCATATTGACAGGACGACTCGCTAAATGGGCCCTACTCTTAATGGTGTTCTCGATAGCATATCGACCACTCAAAGCAGTAAAAGGCCAGGCCATCGCCGACTTCCTTGCTGAGCACCCGATACCAGCCGACTCTCCTTTAAACTGCGATCTTCCAGACGAACATGCGTTTGATGCGATCGATGGTGATAATACTCGATGGGAGCTTTATTTTGACGGAGCATCTTCCGTGAAGAAGCGCAAACAAAGTACCCCTATAATCAAATCGGGGGTAGGACTCATCTTTATAACTCCACAAGGAGGGATAATGCGCTACGCGTTCTCCCTGACGGAACCGAGGACAAACAACGAAGCCGAATACGAAGCTCTGATAGCAGGCCTGGAGATCGCCATTGACATGGGAATTGAAAACCTCCTCATATACGGAGATTCGCAACTGGTCGTTAGTCAAGTAAACGGCGATTACCAAACATGCAAACCGGAGTTAGTAAAATACAGTGAAAAGGTGTAACAACTGCTAACCCAAATTTCCTCCTATACTTTGGAGAGCATACCACGCGCGGATAACAGTAAAGCGGACGCGTTGGCCAAACTCGCTAAAGAAATGGCTGACGAGAACCTCGATGACGTTAGAATCATGGTACAAAGTCGTCAGGTGCTCGCCCCCACAGAAATACCTTCGGAATCACCCGAAGAGAAGGGAGTGACTAGACAAGCGACCTTGCAAATAAAAGAACATGAGAAGGTTGAGGATTGGAGGGAAGTCTTTATAGACTACTTCAAGTCCCACCAAATGCCCGTAGATGCGTCCACAAGACATCAACTCATAAAACGAGCTCTGTCCTTCGCCTTCGTCAATGATACTCTCTACAAGAGGTCATTCGATTCTCTGTGGCTGAGATGCTTAGGACCGGACGAATCGGAAAGAGTCGTTCAGGAAATTCATGACGGAATCTGCGGTTCTCACCAAGCAGGTCCAAAGATGAAGTTGAAGATCAAACGGATGGGCTATTACTGGCCCACGATGATTCAAGACTGCATCGAATATGCGAAGCAATGTCACTCATGCCAGATTCATGGGGACTTCATCCACCAGCACCCAAATCCGCTGCATCCAACGGTAGCTAGCTGGCCATTCGAAATGTGGGGGACTGATATAGTCGGCCCCATCGAGCCAGCATCGTCTAAAGGACATCGTTTCATCCTAGCGACGACTGACTACTTCTCTAAGTGGGCAGAAGCAGTACCATTGAGAGAAGTGAAGACGGAGAATATCCTCCATTTCTTCAAAACGCACGTCATATATCGGTTTGGAACTCCGAGGCGGATCATCTCCGATAACGGGCCAGCTTACCGAAGTCATAAAATCAGCCGCTTCGCACAGCAGCATAACATAGACTGGAGATATTCCTCAGTCTATAATCCACGAGCTAACGGTCTCGCCGAGGCTTCAACAAGACCTTGACGAAAATTATAAAGAAAACAGTGTCCCGAAATAAGAAAGACTGGCATGAGAGACTGCAAGAAGCTCTTTGGGCGTATCGAACCACGTTCAAGACAGCCACAAACACAACGCCATACGCATTGGTGTTCGGCATGGAAGTAGTACTCCCTCTCGAGATAGAGTTACCCTCTCTACGAGTGGCAGTTCATTACGAGCTGACGAACGAAGAAAATGCTCATCTTCGGCTTGAGGAGCTTGACGCCCTTGAAGAAACACGGCTCATAGCGCAACAAAATCTGGAGGCCTATAAAGCAAAGATGATGCGCTCATACGAAAGATTGACCCGACCGAGAACATTCCACCAAGGCGAACTCGTGCTAGTGGTCAAAAGGCCTATGATCCCCAATCGCGCCAAGCGGGGAAAATTCGAGCCGAACTATGAAGGCCCGTACATCATTGATAAAGTTTACCAGGGCGGGGCCTATCTACTCATGGACATGCACGGTGAAAGGCCTTTCAGACCAATAAACGGTCGCTTCCTAAAGAAATACTACGCTTATTGAGCCACAGCCTAGGTCAACGATAGACGACGACGACTATGTCCGCTCGCTATCTTTCTAAGCTCAAACTATATAAGCAGTAGCCAGCTTCTCAATAGCGGACCGAAATGTCCCTAAACTAACGGCGGATCGAAATGTCCTTAAACTAACAGCGGACCGAAATGTCCTTAAACTAATAGCAGACCGAAACGTCTTTAAACTACTACCGCAGCATCCTTAGGCTGACGAGATATAAAAAAAATATATAAAAATAAAATAAAATAAAAACGGTATGTCCATAAGCAAAAAGGGGCACGGATGAAAACCCGAAAGGGCTCCGTGAGTAAAAACAGCAGGGCTACCGGCGAGTGTTCGTGAAAACCCGAAAGGGCGCGACCTCGTTAAAAAAAAAAGAGAAAAAGGAAATAAAAAGAATAAAAAAATGGTATGTCCATAAGCAAAATGGGCACGGATGAAAACCCGAAAGGGTTCCGTGAGTAAAAACAGCAGGACTACCGGCGAGTGTTTGTGAAAACCTGAAAGAGCGCAACCTCGTTAAAGAAAACTTACAAGATCCTCTCGACCTTGTAAGGAGAAACCACCCGCGTGAGATCCTTACGACTCACAAGGGAGCAACACACTTAGGGATCCCCACGGTTCCTAAGGAGAAAATACACTTGCGAGATCCTCACGACTCGTAAGGAGAACGCTCTTATGAGACCCTCACGGCTCATAAGATTTGAAAGTCTTAAGCTACAGAGATCTAAACCTGTGCTTAAGCAGCCCCCACAACTTTCGGTAATGCCCTACAAGTGGCTCAGCATTGACCCTTGTATACAATCCATGGGCGCGAATAAACATTTCCCTAACTAAGTCCCATCTGAAACTAGGGATATGTTTGCATGGTAAACAACCCTTGTAAATCCTCTCGACTTACAAGGAGAAAACCCTCCTGTAGGATCCTTACGACTTACAGAGGAACAAAACACTTAGGAACCCTCACGATTCCTAAGGAGAAAATACACCTACGAGATCCTCACGACTTGTAGGGAGAAATACTTTTATGAGACCCTTACGGCTCATGAAGTCAAAGCCTTAGTCGACAGGACCCTAACTCTGGTCGCTAAGCCACCTTTGTTCGACAGCGACAGAGGCAGATGATGATTCGCTCCTGGCAATATCCCAGTTGTAGCGGTGCTGATGCCGAAATCGGTGTCCAGTTTCAGGTTCACGGCGAAAAGCCAGTAGACCGTACATGCGTACGAAATAGCCGAAATGATGGGGCAACTTGCAATAATAAAAAAAAGCAGCAAGTAAAATTATATGCATGAAGAAATAGCCGAAATGATTGGGCAACTCGCAATAAAAAGCAGCGAGTAAAAATAAAATAAAAAGCCGAAATGATTGGGCACCGCAAGAAATAGCCGAAATGATTGGGCGATCGCGACCTTCGCGATATAAAAGCTGAAATGATAGAGCATCGCGGAAATAAAACAAAAAAAATAATGATGATAAAATTTTGGCCCTACAGTTAAGATCACATCGATCCCTGTATACAATCCAAGGGCGTAAACAAAGAGGGAGCCATATTCTCCCAACAAACTCCTCGACTCACGGATACAAACACTCCTTGACGAGAGACTCCTGATCCGCGTCGACCTGCAGAGCCACTAGCGTCTCCGTGGGAATCCTCGACTCGTTTCAAACCCCAAGGAAACAAATAATCCTTGGCGCTCGGGAAACAAATAATCCCTAGCAAATCCCTTGACTCACGGATACAAACACTCCTTGACGAGAGACTCCTGATCCGCGTCGACCTGCAGAGCCACCAGCGCCTCCGTGGGAATCCTCAACTCGTTTCAAACCCCAAGGAAACAAATAATCCTTGGCGTTCGGGAAACAAATAATCCCTAGCGAATCCCTCGACTCACGGATACAAACACTCCTTGACGAGAGACTCCTGATCCGCGTCGACCTGCAGAGCCACCAGCGCCTCCGTGGGAATCCTCGACTCGTTTCAAACCCCAAGGAAACAAATAATCCTTGGCGCTCGGGAAACAAATAATCCCTAGCAAATCCCTCGACTCACGGATACAAACACTCCTTGACGAGAGACTCCTGATCCGCGTCGACCTGCAGAGCCACCAGCGCCTCCGTGGGAATCCTCGACTCGTTTCAAACCCCAAGGAAACAAATAATCCTTGGTGCTCGGGAAACAAATAATCCCTAGCAAACTCCTCGACTCACGGATACAAACACTCCGTGATGAGAGCCTCCTAACTCATGTCAACTCGCAGAGCCATCACCCTCTCCGCGAGCAAATTCCCGATTCGTCCCAATTTGTAAGAAGAAGTCTCAGACAGCAAGGATTGAAAAACTTGCTTCTTGAGCAATGGGGCCCTGCAAGTCAATCCAAAATGGTCTCTTGCATACTATTCACGGGTCTCACTCTCCGAAGTCGAATTTCGACGAGGAGGGAAACAACCGCTTACGAATTCTCTCGACTCGTAAGAGGGAAAATTCTCTTATAAGATCCCTACGACTTATAAGAGAAAACCACACTTAGGAATCCTTACGATTCCTAAGGAGAAAGCCCGCCTACGAGATCCTCTCGATCCGTAGGAAGAAAAGTCTCTATGAGACCCTCACGGCTCATAGAGTTGAAAAGTCCTAGGCGGCAGATCTGAACCTGCAGTCTAGGCCATCGTTATCTCTGGAGAAATGAAGTTATCTGTCAATAAGGTGTATTAAATATGTCATGCTGAAAAGAATGAAAAAGGCGAAGAAATGACACAGGACGTTCCAAAAATGTGTATCTTTTATTCATGAACATTGACTGGGTACAGGATACATTGTACTAAAGAATAAAAAAATATATACATATATTTTACAAATACAAATGATACAAGGAGAAATTACTGGGAAGGAAGCGTCTTGCACAGATTTAACAATTGCTCGCATACTTCCTTCCACGTCTTCTCTCGATCGGCTACCACCGCCAGCTCTGCCTCCACTTAGGCTCGCTGCTGCAAGACCGACGCAAGCTGCTCCTTGACTACCTGATAGGTAGCTTCCCGACTTGGGGTATTGCGCTCAGCTACGTCAAGCTTCCGCTTCAAGTTTAGTCCATGGGAGATACGCTCTAAGAGACCCTCGAAGATAGTCTTCACTTGGGCAGCATTTGCCTCAACCTCAGCGCGCAGATGGGCCGTTTCGTTCGAGGTCTTTTGGCATTCCCTTAGTCTTGAAGCTGCTTCTTGCTCCAAGTGGCGGAGGTGCGAAGTGCTTTGCTCGAGCCAAGTTGTGCGTTGGGTGCTCAGAGCTAAAACTTCGGGAGAAGGGCGCGTTGACTCCAGCCGATATAGACAGGCCTCGATCCCCCTGCAGTGCTTAACCTAAGATTCGACGACGCCTTCGTTATGAAAATTTACGAGCACCGCCAACATCGGGTTAACCTCCGCAGCAAAATCTACGGCAGAAGGGAGAGCGTCCATATTGAGCTCTTCAATGTACCCGCTCAGCATGCCCAAACTCATCGCAGCACCCTTGGAAGATGGACGTCTCAAGAAAGGGCCTGCCGGTGAAAGGACGCGAGCCTCAAAGGGGACCGGAGCCGGAACAATAGCTGCAAAAACAAAGCATGGTTAAACGATGGTTCAGAAGATGTTGAAGGGTTACCAAAAAAGGAAATTTATTATACCAGCTGCAACGGACGGTAAAGCCGGAAGGACCGGTGACGCGGCAGGTCTTGCATCCCCTCCTTCGATTTGTGGCACTGCAATAAAGAAAAGGAAAAGTCAGAAATTATCCCATTGCTAGAAAAAAAGGGGGTAAGTAAAGATATTATAGTGAAGGTATACTCACCGGAGCCACCAGAAGGAGAAGCGAGCTCGGATGGGAAAGAGAAGTGTGGGAGCAACACTTGATATAAATGATCGAAGAGCACTCCTGCAAAGGCACAATGGTATAACGTTAGTACAAAGCTACATTTTTGAAAGATTAAGACATGAGTCGTGAATCCATACCTTCCAACATCCGTGATGGTACAAGGGAAGGCGGGGAGGTGACCACCGCCAAAGCAGTAGTCGAGGGCGCCCCCTCGAGCAAAGGAGCATCGGCACTGGCCGCACCTGCAAAGATAAGCTTGTTAGAAGAGATCGCAAGATATATAAAAAAGGGGGGGAACGCTGGTGACAAAAAAAAATTTTACCTGACGAGCTACCAGCAGAAACTGAAGCAATCCCCTCATCCATCGACATGAGACCACCGCCCGTAGTCTCATCACCCGACTCGATGGGAACCGTTGTTGTGCTCGCGAGCCCGGGACACGGCAAGGAACCATACGCGGGGAGGGCTATGATCGGAGTATTACCAGATTCCTGAGAAAGAGCGGTTCGCTCCTCCTCAGGAATCGTGGCCGCCTCACCCGATACTCCCTCGGTTTCTGCGGTCACGGTTGTCTCGTCCATCGGCACCGTGACGTCTCCAGCCTCAAGCGCCTCGACTTCTACTGCCTTCGGCTCGACAGTCATCTCATCTGCCGCCACTTCAGACGCGGCATCAATGACCTTCTCGGCGGCGGATCCTTCAACTTCTGTTTCAGGCACCGTGGCCCCGACGACGGTGCCCACCGTCGGCTCAGGTTCGGCAGGCGCCGCTTCCGCCGTTTCCTGGGGTCCGACGGTCTCCGCCTCCCCCTCAGTCGGACTTGGTCCTGCAAGATGGAATGCATATGAGCCAATGGCTTTATAATAATTCTTACAACAAGGTTCTGAAAGAGATGCTACCTGAAGGGGATTTATTGTTTGCACTTTGGGCCGCGCGCGCCACTTGCCTATAAGCAGTAGACAGGGCGACAGAGGCCTCTCCAGAAGGAGTGTCAGCGCGAGGAATGGTACTGGGACCCGCTCCCGCGGCCAAAGCAGCTCTACGCGCCTTTGCTTCGCGTCTCAACCGCTTCCGCTCCTCCCGAGCCGTTGAGACGGATGCCACTAGAGCTTCCCTAATTGAGGTGTCCTCGTCCGTGAATAAGGAAGCCTCTAAGGTTTTCAGGGCATCCCTCGTCGTTTTGTCAAGCCGAGGCTCTTGCGGCAACTTTGACGAAGCCGGGACTTCAGTAACAGGCTCGGGAAGGATCCCCGCATCAACTGATATAACCCCTGCTAAGAAACGAAAGAAGGTTAGGTTGACCATCATAAAAAGACAACAAACTTTCCTTATAAAAGAGAAAGGGGTGAAACATACCAGCGCCTGCTAAGGCACGCTTCTCCTCCTCCTCCTGGAAGGTTTTCAGGGAGGCAGCAATAGCCTCTTCAGTAGAGACACCTGTTGAAAATGGAGAAAATGTTAGTTAAAGATAATAATACAGGGTGCAATAAAATGACAAATGAAGCGTCTGATGATTACCGGACTCAGCGAGTTTGCTTAGCATCGCTTCGAGCCTAGCCGATCGCTCCGAAGCTGTAATGGCGGCAGCCAGATTGGTGTCCGCAGGATCTACCACGAAACCCTCATTGCTGCCGTATTCACATATGGCCTCGGCGGGAGGAGCCGCAGGCTTTAAGCTGAGGATCGCGTCGAGGGATAGGGTGGACTTCTTCTTCTTCTGTCCGCCAGCTTTAGATCCACCCGGAGCAGCTTTGCGCTTGGCAGTCACTTTAGGGCGGCGAGTCCCGATATCCGCTCCTGCGTCAGACTCTGGCGATACCACTTTAACCGTCTTTGTGGGAGCACGGGGCGCCGGTGGTGCATCCACCGTAGTAGGCAGTGGCAATCCACGCGGGGGGGCCAACACGCGTGGTCAGTCAGCTCCGGCCTCTTTTAGCGGAGGGACGACCGGGAGCCTTGGCTGCAAGGGAGCCTTGCGATCACCACCAGGAGGCGCACCCCTACGGTCAACCAGCAAGCGTTTCTCCATTAAAATGATTGGGCCCATAGCATGCGCATACCAGGCTACATACGGATGGATTATTTTAGGGGCACAGCTAGGCTCACTGATGAAAAAATAAGAGCCTGTATTGAGCCGGGTGAAATGATGCATAGCATTCCTTATTCCCCCTTGGTTGGCCGCGGGTGTTTCCAGAAAGGCTTCCATCGGGATCCCTTGATTGTAACTCGATTGTCGGGCAAATCGATGTGGGTTATACCTCATAAAGAGAGCCGTCTCATTCTGCCTAAATACTAAGTAGCCCGGCCGAATGGAGTAAAGGTGAAGGATTTCCCGAGCCTTCAGTACAGAAACCCCGCCCTTAAAGTCATCACGCAGCGACACCACTGACTTAGTGGTCTCGGAGCCTATGCTGATGACCTTATCCACAAAAGAAGTCTTCGCTCCGACTAGATGCGAACGCAGGAGCAGTCCCCTAGACTCCCGCGGAGGTGCAACCACAATTGAAGCCCCGACCAACCGCATGAATCTTGTGAGTCTGTATTTCTCAAAAAACGGAGGAGTCTTATGGGCACCAAACACCCCTCGCACATGCAGCTCCATCCAAGAAGTGAAGTAGTGCATCGGGAAGTTAGCAGGCTGTACCCCAGGCTCATTAGCATCCGCCGCTACGCTAAGTCCATTGTAGAGGTAAGCCAGCCCGGCGATCCCTACTGATAACTGTAAACCAGCCGCCATTCGATGCGCCGGGTAAAAGACAGAGGACCGCATGAGGCGTGGGTGCATGGGAAGCGCGAAGCTGCATAGCCATAGACCTAAGAACCCTATCAAAAAAGTCTCCTCGTCCATGCCAGGAACGGCGATCTCTGAGAAAGGGACGCTGGCAGTGCCGGGGAAATAAAAATCCCGCTGGTCATTTTCTGATGAAGGTCGGCGGTCCAAGCCGAAACCAAAGGGGTCAGCAAGCTGAGCGGACTTCTCGCCCTGCTCTAATAGGAACTCCGGGCGGATAAAACGAGCAATGAAATCCGTGAAACTGACGCCCCGGTCGCCCGATTCCAAATGGAGTTCCTCATAAATCTCCAACACCTTCACCAAGCTCGGGTGCTGATGCTGAATGGCATTTTCCGGAGTTAAGTCAAATACAAGCTGCTTGGTGGCGAAGACATACTCGTCAGGAGGAGGCAGCTCCTCGTAGTGTTCTTCCCTCATTAGCAGACCCGAAATCTCAGCAAACTCCTCCAGAGAGATGGAGACTTCCCTATCCGCTGTCAGGAAGGTATGGGTAGGGATATTCCATTGTTCGATGAAGGCCTTTATCCACCACGTCGGAGGAGAGGGATACTCGAAAAGCGAGACGTAGACAGCTGAGTATAAACCAATCGTCGTCAGGAGAGCCCTCTTCGTCGCCAAAATGTAACGGGCCCATTGCAAATATCCGGCAAGCGGCCGCGGGATCAATCCAATGTTATAAGCCTGTCCCCAAGGGCGTGCTTCACCCTGACAGATTCTCCTCCCCAAGATATCTATAGCCGGCGGCGGCTGCACCGGAATGGCACCGATTGCATGCTGAAGGAGATCGTCGGCATTCCAATTTTTAACCTCCACGGCATACTCCACCGGGGGCTTGTCCGCATAAGGGATCGTAACTATGGGCTCAGAAGGCGAAGCGGAGCTGAAGCTGCGACGGCCTTGGATGATTTGGCTGTACCACCTTCCCCACAGGTGAAGCCTCTTGCACTCTGGATCGTGATCTTTAATCAAGGCGAACACCACCCGGTCCACCGGCGAATGGGGGAACCCTCCTTCCGAGCGAACAAAGGGGAAAGATAAGTCGTCAGACATGTTTCCTGTAGAAAGATAAAAATAACCGTTAGTGTTCTGACACTTGGCATTTTGAAATCTTACTCAACACTGTGATGTAATGGGTAGGGGACAAAAAGAGGGACCCACAAAATCTGGATGACGGTACATCATTTCATAAGACAACCCCATCATTAGATGAGACTGTTAATTAATGAAAATGTCCCCAAAAGAATATCCTCACTGATGGGAAATCCCTAGAGACAAGGAGAAATATTCTCTTTCAGAGCAAAGCTCTGTCACAGAGTGACATTTGTCAAACTCTGGTCTCAGGGGAACAAGATTCCTTAAAAGAGCATAGCTCTATGGTAATGGTGGAAAGATCCATCAATTTTATCTTTAGAGTTTTGGAATCTTAAAAAAATCCATGAAAACTTATAAGACAAATTTTTTCTCCGTTTATCAGATCTAAAAAGATCTACATTTGATCTAAGAGCAATGCTCTGTTCATGGGTTAGAACCCATGGATCAGATCTCTGTAAATCTGTAAATTTTTTGAGAGCAAGGCTCTGTTGAAGAAACCCCAAAAGGGTTTTCCTTTAGATCAAAGATCTATAAGAGCAAGGCTCTGTTAATTAAATTTAATTTAAATTAATTTAATTTAATTAATTTTACCTAAAGTGATTCTAAAATTAGAACTTTGAAGTTCTCACAAGAGCAAGGCTCTGGAAGTTCTTAAGCAAGAGCAAGGCTCTGAAATTCAAATTCTCGAAATTGGTAAAGAATTACCAAAGACCAAGGGTCCTATTTATAGACGCTTGCGTCTTTTCAACTGACCCCCATGATCCAACAGTCAGGATCTTGCCACCGCTGCACTCACGTGCGCGCCACGTGAGCGCAACGGTGGGGGGGCATTTGTTCCCCCAATCAGAGCAAGGCTCTGCATAAATTTGAAAATTCAAATTTTGAAGCAACGCTTCAGTTCCCGTGCGCTGCGCGCAACGCGCCACGTGTCAGAAGTTGACACGGCAGCACAACGCCCAAGGCAGTACGTCCAATCAGAGCAAGGCTCTTTAAAAAAAACATAAGTAACGTTCAATTGCGCAAGCGCACGGCAGCGCGACACGTGTCTGCGCAGTTGCGCAAGCACAACTGCGCAAGCGCACGGCTGCGCAACACGTGTCTGCGCAGTTGCGCAAGCGCTGTTGCGCAAGCGCACCGCAAGCCCTGTTGCGCAAGCGCTTCACTGCGCGACATGTGTCACACGCTGGTGAGTTGCGCAACAACAGAGTGAAGATTTAAGGATATTTTTCTGTTCTTGTTTAAACAAGAAGATTTCTTCTGTAAAACAGGGGGCCTTTGGATCAAAGATCCAACGGTGGGGAAAATTCCCCAAATCACTCAGAAAAGATCTTTTTAACAAATTTAACTGATTTTTGAGCACTATAAAAAGGACCCCAGACCCCATTTCAAAAAGATAGACATTTGGGGATTTAAAAAAAAAAGGAGAAGAGAACTTCTTGAGAACAAAAGAAGAAGGTAAAAACCTTTGAAATAAGAGAAAATTCTCTTAGGAATAGATCATTAATCTAAAACACAAAATCAGTGATCTTCAATAAATAAATAAATAAATAAAAATAATAAAAAAAAATTGTGCCTTGCACTTGCTAGAGAACCTCTGGTTCTCTGAGATAGAAAGAAAGAAAAGATTTTTCTTCTTCTCTTTGATCTAAAGTTAGATCAAGAAATTAAAAAGTGCTCTGCACTCCTTTCCTTGAATCTAAAAGATTCTTGGTGCTTTGCACAAATGCAATGCATTATTTGAAGGGCCAGGCCCAAATCAAAAAGACCTAGCAGGCCAAAATAAATTGCAAAGCAATAAAAGGGCTGAGCCCAAACAAAATTGATGCTCTGCATCATTCATAAAGAACAGAGCCCAAAACAAATTGATGCCCTGCATCTTTTCTGGGCAAAGCCCAAATAAAAATAAAAGGAAATGCAAACGCAATGTTGGACATTTTTTTTTACTGGACTTAGCCCAATCGTGGCCATAAGTTCTTAAATTAAATTGGCTGAGCAAAATGGCTCTCTTAAATCAATCTACATCCGGTTCGAGGGTACATCTCCGAACTCCTTTGACATCCATCGTTGTAATTCCTCAACGACGTCAAAGAGGTGACGGGTCCCAACGGCCACACACCTAATATCGGACCGAAACGTCCCTAAACTAACAATGGACCGAAACGTCCCTAAACTAACATCGGACCGAAACGTCCCTAAACTAATATCGGACCGAAACGTCCATAAACTAATAATGGACCGAAACGTCCCTAAACTAACATCGGACCGAAACGTCCATAAACTAACATCGGACCGAAACGTCCATAAACTAATATCGGACCACCACGTCCCTAAACTGGCACAACAGAGCCTAAATGCTCTTTTGTCGGATCTAAACGGTCCCGTTAAGTTGATCTTAGTCTCAAACTGGACTAACGAATCCTTAACAAACGTTTAAGTTGATCTTAGCCCCAAACACGGCTAACGTATCCTTAAATATTCAAATGGATTATAAAACTCCCAATCAACTCTGGTTCGAGGGTACATCTCCGAGCTCCTTTGATACATGTCGTTGTAATCCTTCAACGACGTCAGAGAGGTGACGAGTCCCGATGGCCATACATTAAATTAATCACTACGTTGAGTTGATCTTAGTCTCAAACAGGACTAACGTATCCTTGACAAACGTTTAAGTTGATCTTAGCCGCAACGCGACTAATGCATCCTTAAACTGAAAACACCAAACCCAAATCTAAGTAAATACGGATTTGGACTAATCCACGTCCTACGGGCGACGGCATTACTCAGTCTCCGTATACAATCCACGGGCAACCACAAACAAAATGAACACACACGACACGAAGTGAAATTCTGGAGAAGGAGAAAGTTTTACCGCGTGGCGGTAGCGTAATTAACTGCAGGGGCTTGCGCCTGCAGGGAAGAGCGTCCCCATAATCAAAAACCCCTCATCCTGAGGGGGAATCTGACGAAGTCTGCCACATCGGCCGCATCCGTCTAAACCTCCGATACACGGTGCCATAAATCAACTTGGCATCTTCGGAGAGATAAACGGATAAAACCAAATAGCATCTGCCCCCGAACATCAGGCATGGACGCTAAGTCCAGGCCGCCATTCGGAGGGGAACAATTCCATGACTAGCAGGCAAGGTGGCACGCTTGGAATCTTCCATACTAAACCTCTTTAGGATGGTGTCTATGTACTTTGATTGGGACAGTCCCAATAACTTCTTGGATCTATCTCTATAGATCCTAATGCCCAAAATGCGAGAGGCATCACCCAGGTCCTTCATGGAGAACTTTTGTGATAAGAATAATTTGATCGATTGTAGCATAGGAACATCATTTCCTATTAGGAGAATGTCATCTACGTACAATACGAGGAATGTGACAGTACTCCCTACAATCTTCTTATAAATACATGGTTCATCTATATTTCTGATAAAATCAAACTCTTTGATTGTATCATCAAAGCAGATGTTCCAGCTCCGTGAGGCCTGCTTTAATCCATAAATAGATTTAAGCAATCTACTGTTGGAGATAGTGCCCTCAGAGTCAATTATTGGATCACAGGCACGTGATTGCAATGATTGAAGGAGGACCTATCCCGGGACGACAGTCTTACTCGAGATGATAGTATGCTATCTGGTTTACCTTTATCATCGTGTACTGCTTTAGGTGACCTGACAGGTCACTATTGCACGTTGATAGAGCCCCTAGGATTCTTGCTTGACTGCCAGCAGTATGAGGGCGATCATATAAGTGAGAACTGGAGTCTATAAGCACATCCTTAAAAGGTCCCTAGTCGTGGGAGTTTCGAGACAGGGCATCGATTCTCCAGAGTAGACTAGTGTATACAGTCGAGACCCCGACGAGGGGCGGTGGCCGGTCTCACAAGCCACTGGTGTCAGTTGGTTCACCTAAGATGTATACAGGTGCTCATTGGGTTATGAGTACACCGGACAGGACTCGCTGGGAACCTGCTAGTTGGGATTATACTTGACGTCAGATAGCAATTCCCTGGTGACATGTGTACAGGTTAGTTCATCGACCTGGGGATCGTCATTTGTCTCGTGTGAGTTCCCACTGTACTTTGATTACTACCCTACCACGGCTCAAAGGAGTCGTGCAAACAGGTTTTAGTTGGGTACAGTCCCGAGCCACATGGAGGCAGTGAGCGGATCTTCAGGGGGTTCGTCTCTCCCGGTATTGGGGGTGAGGTCGCGCTGTGTCTAGGAGAGCCATTACACGAAGTCCTTGGCCAAGGCAGGAGATTTACTGGTAGGTATTCCAGTAGTATCTCAGGGTGTTCTGGGCTACACTCCGACACGACTTGTACCGCTTTTGGGGGTCTGACTTTTACCAACCCCCTAGGCCCGACATGCGATGCTCATAGACGAACGGACCGGACTGTACGGATATTGTCACTGACAGGCTCAGTAGGGTCTCAGGATGAGTTCGCTCATCGACGTCCCTTTTAGTCAATAGCTGGTGGCCCGTCACGTATTGGCTTATACCTCTGACGTGCTAGTGGTTAAATCCACAGCCATAGTATTGACGAGTCTTTAGAGTCCACCACACTTTCAGTTACTCAGCTTTCGGGCGAAACGCTGTAGAGGCCGTATGGAGATATGGCAGGGTCCGATCAGATACGTGCGGTATTGCACGGATCAGGATCGGACAGTTTGTACTAGAGGCCGTATAGTAATATGGCAGGGTTCGATCTGATACGTGCGGTATTGCACGGATCAGGATCGGACGAACATTACTAGCCGGCTTTGGTTTAAGCCGGATCCTAGTTTAGTACAGTGTAGATTTTGTCTCTTTGCATTTGTATCCGGACGGAATACAGATGCGGGTGTGTATGCACAGTATCGGGGTTTTCCTGTAATTTATTACGGGACCAGTTTTCTGGAGTTGCCAGTTTGCATTCCGTTACGGCCAGTTTTCGTTTGTTCTTTCCCGGCCGGACTTTTCCGATGGAGGGGGGTTATTTGCAATTGTGCAAATAGCAATTGTGGAGGGGGTTTCTTGCAATTGTTTTGATTATGATATCTTTCATCCATGATGGTGCTTTAATGAGATTAGAAAGGGTATGGGTTTGATGTTCATATGTTATCATGATGTTTTTGGATGTGGTCACCCCTTGCTTTCTACTACACTCACCTCCCTCTTTGATATATTTTGACTCCACCACCATTCCTCAAATGTAGAGGCCGGCCACAATTTTTGTGAGAGGGGAGAAAAATGAGAGAGTTTCATTTGTGAGCTTGTGGCATTCTTGATCTCATTTTGATGCTAGAAAAATGCAAGCACCATTTTTCTTATCTTGATTCCTCCATCTATCAAATGGCAACATCCACTACCCCAATATGAGACATGAGTCCTACACATATTCTACAGCATATCTTGGACACGTCGGCCAGCTAACTTCGCGCCCGAGTTGCCTCGGCATTGAGGTGGGAGCCCGTAAAAGATACAGACGATGTGGTGCCCTTCCGGCAAGGAGGCGACGACCGGAGTTTCCGCGAGAGATCGGGACGACGACGAGAAGACCGGAGGACTCGGATCACTCGGTATATCTCTTCCCCATCTTGTAGTTAGCTAGACCTAGTTTAATGGCCCGATCCGGGGTTTAGTGCGCAGTGGTGCCGGTTTGCTAAGTTCGCAAAATTAAAGTTTATCACCGTTTCCGCATTTGGCCGTCGGATTGACGACCGGGGCGCCGCCGTGCACTTACATCTACATGCTTTCCCGCTTCTCCCACTGTCAATGAAGCCCTCTGGCTGATCCATAAAAACGCATTCTTCTAAATCACCATTTAGAAATGCAGTTTTCATGTCCATCTGCCAGATTTCATAATCATAGTGAGCAGCAATAGCATGTAGGATCCTAATGGATTTAAGCATTGCTACTGGAGAGAAAGTTTCATCATAGTCCAAGCCTGGTCTTTGACGAAAACCTTTCGCTACAAGCCTTGCTTCAAAGGTCTCCACCTGTCCATCTACACCAATCTTTCTCTTAAAGATCCATTTGCACCCAACGGGTTTTATCCCAGGAGGCGCAACGTCCAAAATCCATACTTTGTTGGTGTACATTGACTCCATTTCGAATCTCATGGCTTCCAGCCACTTCACTGAGTCACCACTCGTGATAGCTTGCTGAAAATGAGTAGGGTCATCATCATCCATGATGCAATCTTCTCTATCACCATCAATGAGAAAACCATAGTATCTCTTTGCTGGGCGAGAAGTTCTACTAGATCTTCGGAGCGACTGAGGTTCTTGAAGTTCTACTGCAACATCAGTTTCAACCAATTCCTCCTGAGTAATTTGTGTCTCTAGAACCTTTTCTAGTTCTAGCACATTGCCATTAGTACTTTCCGTAAAGATCTCATATTCCAAAAATGTGGCATGCTGAGCAACAAACACCTTTTGTTCCTCTTTGTGGTAGAATAGATATCCATACGAATGTTTTGGATACCCCACAAATTTACACATGACCGATCGCGTCTCGAGTTTGTCTGGATTCTGCTTTTTAACAAAAGCCAGACAACCCCAAATCCTAACTCTTTTAAGAGATGGTCTCTTTCCACTCCATATCTCATATGGAGCGGTAGACACGGTCTTGATTGGAACCCTGTTTAATAGATACATCGTTGTCTCCAATGCATGTCCCCAAAAGGAAAGCGGTAACTTAGCATCACACATCATGGATCGTACCATATCTAATAGGGTACGCTTCCTCCGTTCTGACACACCATTGTGCTGTGGTGTGTATGGAGGAGTGAGCTAAGAAAGAATCCCATTCTCTTTTAAGAAGTCTAGAAATTCTCTACTCAAATATTCTCCACCTCGATCTGATCGAAGTTTCTTGATGCTCAAGCCTGTTTGCTTCTCTACTTCATGTTTATACTGCTTGAATTTCTCGCAGGCTTCAGATTTGTGCTTTATCAAAAACACGTGTCCGAATCTTGAGAAGTCATCAATAAAAGTGATGAAGTATGAAAAACCACCTCTTGCATGTGTAGACATTGGTCCGCATACATCACTATGTATGAGGCTTAAGAGTTCACCAGCTCTCTCTCCGTGTCCACTAAACGGAGTTTTGGTCATTTTACCTTTGATACAAGACTGGCAAGTCGCATAAGATTTATATTCAAGCGGATTTAAATATCCATTTTTATGTAGCTTGTTTAGTCTTGTTTTATTAATATGACCAAGTCTACAATACCCAAGAAAAGTTTCATTTATATCTGAAAACATTCTTTTATTAATATGTTGTATATTGAAAACTGTGTGTTGGTTCAGGACGTAAATACCATTATTTAGTGTACCATACCCAATCAACTCTTGATTCAGGTTAATGTTCATAACATTATTTTGCAACATAAAATGATATCTTTCATTGTCCAATAAAGAAACGGATATTATGTTACATAGCATACTAGGTATTAAATAACACGGGTTCAAAACCAAAATACTTCCTGAAGGCAACCCTTGATGATACTCTCCTACGGATACAGCATGTACATTGGAACCATTTCTAACCCGTAGAGTATGGTCACCTGTCTTTAAAACTCTACTATTTCTCAATCCCTACATACAATTGCAGATATGACAACCAGAACCGGTATCCAATACCCAGAATGCAGAGTTAAAAGAAAAACGGTTTTCAGTTACAAACACACATGAAGTGGAAGCATCAACATGCTTCTCCTTCTTGAGATCAGCAAGATATATAGCACAGTTGCGTTTTCAATGTCCTAACTTGTTACAGTAAAAACATTCTGCTTTCCTGCTTCCCGCTGTTGGATATATATGCCCTAAAGGCCTACATTGTATAGGATGCTTGGGATATGTATGTATATGACAGTCTTGCTTGATATGATAGTACGCTATTTGGTTTGTCTTTATTTTAACATATGATATATTTTGTGTTGTATTCATTTATATATACATGTTGATAAAGCCCATAGGGTGTTTGCCTGACTACCGGCATTGTGATGGCAGTCATACTAGTGGGAGCTGGATAGTTAATAGGCACATCCTTAGATGTCCCTAGTCGAAGGAGTATCGAGACTGGGCATCGATACTCCGGAGTAGACTAGCGTATACATATCTAGACCCTGACGAGGGGCGATGGATTGGTCCTGCAGCCATTGGTGGTGTGCACCTAAGATTGTATACAGATGCTCACTGGGTGTGAGTACACCGGACAGGACTCGCCTAGAACTGACTGGATGGTATTATACCTAACGTCAGATAGCAGTTCTCAGGTGACATGTGTGCAAATAGTCTGTTGACTTAAAGTCATCATTTGTCTCATGTGAGTTCCCACTGTGCTTTGATTATTACCCTACCACGGCTCAAAGGAGTCGTGCAAACAGGTTTTAGTTGGGCGCAGTCCCGAGCCACGTGGAGGCAGTGAGCGACTGTCAGGGATTCGTCTCTCCCGGTATAGGGAGTTGATATCGCACTATGGTCGGTTGGTCATTACCATAAGTCCCTGGTCAGGGCTGATTGAGAATTACTGATGGACTGATCAGTAGATTCTCGGATGGTCTAGAGCCATACCGACACGACTTGTACGGTTATTAGGGGTCTGACGTCCACCATATCCCTAGACCATACATGCGATACTCTTAGACGAACAGACCGGACTGCACGGATATTGTCACGGACAGGCTCAGTAGGATTTCGGATGGGTTACCTCATCGGCTTTCTTATCGACAACTACCTGGGGACCGTTACGTACAGCTAGTGCCGCTTGCGGTCTATGGTTAAACCCACTGCCAGCGTAGTAGTCGAGTCTTTAGAGTCCCATACAGAGATTTCCCAAACCCAGGCGAAAAGATATAGAGGTCGTATGGTTTTACGACAAAGGTTCGGACGCATACGTGTTTTAACGCACGTACGACATTCGGACAGTATTTACTAGCCGGCTTTGGTTTAAGCCAGATTCTAGTATCAGGTTATTGGATTTATACAGTCTAAAGTTTTTCCGTGTTTTCACGGATGCGAGGGGCGTTCTCGTAATTTTCGAGAAGCTTCTAGAAGGATGTGACATGAGGGGTTAAGGTGGCATTTTCATTAATTGCTTTTGTGACTCATTCATATGATTCATCATATCATTAATGCATCATTAATGATCTAATGACTCACATGATGATTCACTCTTCTTGAATAAATAAAGCATGGTGAATAATCATTTAATTGATATTATTTGATAATTCATTATGTTTGATATATTCAAGTGAGAAGCTTTTCTATTCTCATTATCATCTCCACCTTCTCTCTCCTCAAGCTCTCTCTCCTTCTCCAAACCCTAATCCTACCACTCATGAGTTGAGTACAAGGATTAGTAAAGACTAAACACTCCATAACTTATCTCTACATCATCTTAGTTCCTTTATTAGCAACTAAAGAAACTAAGTAACCTCAAGTTTAGAGGTTATAGCTTGGATTAGGGTGCTCAGGTGGATCGTCTATCACGGAAGGAAGCCAAGGAGGACGTGGAGATCCAAGGAGGCCGTAGATATCGTAAAGACGAAGGACTAGAATCATTTGGTATAATCTCTTTACATAAGTAGCTTAGAACTCTATGCCTTTTGTTAAGTATTGTTTAGAAACGATCTTCGGTTAGTTGATGTTCGCTCTATAAACATGATTGTTTTTCAAATTTCCGCCTCCTCGCAACTCGTGGGGTGTTGCACATCAACTTACAGTGGTATCAGAGCCTCCCTAAACAATAATTAATACACTTGCAAAGTCGTATGAATTTCGAACGGAAAACAAATCGGAAAAAACCTGGATATCATGAAGTTTCTGTCGATTTTAAAATGAAGTCCAAAAATTTTTCAGGGACCTTCAGAATGACGAGCATGAAATTATAAGAACACACAAGAAAAATGGGCTCCTGAATCGGCCAAAGCGCCGTGGAACTGCGGCTGATCTCACCGATCCGCCGCGGATCCGCGGCCGAGTTGGGGCCGATTCAGCCCAGTTTTCTTCTGTGCATCTACTGTGATATTTTGGATTTTCTGGTATAATAAAATTTTTGCTCCGGTTTCAGATTTGCAGAGAAGTATTGGAGAAAAATTTAATGTGTTTAATCGATCAAAATTATACGATGTTTGCTTGTTTGATTATATCTGTGAAATGTTTTATGTGTTCGTAAACCTCCCCTAACTGCTAGTATGTCGGTTGGCTGGGGGTTGCACATATCTGTGATATTATTTATAACTGTTTGTGTATATAAACTGTATTGGATTGTTGTGGTGATTAGCCGGGTTTTGTGATGGGTTATTGTATTAATTCATTCGATCTAAATGGAATAAGTTGTAATATTATTTTGCGGGGAACATCCAGGTTGCGGTTGTAGCCACTGTTGTATTATTTCTTTTTACTGTTTTTTGCTCCTAGGATAGACCCAAGATGGGGTGCACAAACAACCGGGTATTTTGAAGTGTTGAGGCAGGCCGCTTCACTTCTGGTACTTGGCGGGTAGTTTGCCGTACCCGTAGGGGTCTGGGGTAGGGTAATGGCTATTCATCACAACTGTGTAATCCGTCTTTCATTGCAGGCTCAAAAGAAATGCGGATTGCTTGCAAATCCAATATTGTTTATCTGTGATCTGGAATGCCTATTATTGCGTCTGACGAATGTATAATATCTATATATGATAGCTATTTAGACGTCACTTATGTTTTACACCCGCGCTAGCCCAGCCCCCGCTCTGTCGTTAGTTAAGTAACCTAACGGGTGATGATGGGACCCCGTGGCGAATGCGGATGGCATAAGAGAACGTTGTATTTTCATTGTTATCTGTAATGATAGGTTAAAGATGGGACGCATTATTTTTAATGCAAAGGAAAATAAAACCTAAACTGAATCGTTGGAAAAATTTTTAAAACCACTCGGTTTTCTTGAAAAAGCAAATTTTAAATGCGGAGCTTAAACGACTCCTTTTAATAAAAGCTATCTTAGTTCCTTCGATCAAATCAAGTTCACTACGTTAACGGTTTTTTGCCAAAAACCAGCCGTAACCCTCCATCGTTTCAAGTAGACAGCACATCGTATTCATGCTATGCTTGTTGGCCTACGTCAAGTCATAGTGTATGGTAGCAGTGTGTTTGCCTATTTGTTGCATAGATAGATGCATTAGTTTATGACAGACGTACACCTTGTTGGCCTACGTCAAGGGCTTGTACGAGTACTTAAATTGATCAGGACAACGACGGGTAGAACTTGACTTGCATCTTATGATTTGTTGGCCTACGTCAAGGTTATAAGAGCTTGGGGTAAAAATCATATCGGGAGTTTCAAACATAAAGGAAACTTGCAGATTTAGTTTACCTTCTGGAGTGTGGTGACTAGAGTGGCTCCCATCTAGGGCATCATGCAATTATAGTTGGATCCCGGTCCCACTGATGAGTAGGATTACTCTCGGGAATTTTTTCCACTTAACAATCAATGCTATAAACCAAGTAGGTGACTAGAAAGGTGTTAGAGGGGCTACGCCTCAAGGGAAAAGAGGTTCTTTAATTAAGGAACTTCGCGAAAGCGTTGGAAAACCTCCCTCGAAGTACCAACACAAGCCTGGCTGACAGGTTAAGCAAGTATTGCGACGTGTGATTAAATCCTGACTAGTTCTTCTTTTAGGTTTTGAAGAAGGATTTGAGGAAACAGTGGGAGCCATCCTGTTTAGATATATTAATAACCAATCTAAACTTGCAAGAGCATATGCTGAGTGTTTCTTTTCTCTCTCTCTCTGGCAGCTACCATGACAGGACTTAAACTATTACTTGAAAAAAAAATATACTAACCGTGCAGAACTATAAAGATTGGCTAAGGAACGTCAATATTGCGCTGACTTATGACAAAGTTTCATATGTTACCACCGCTGTTCCTCCCCTTATCCCAGGACCAGATTCCTCAGTTGCGAACAAGGAAGTTCGCAAAACCTGGGATCTAGACTGTGAGCGAGCTAAGTGTATCGTTCTGGCATCCATGAACAATGAACTTCAGAAACAGCACAAGAGTATGGATGTTACATCCATCTTTCTCCATTGCAAGGATTTGTATGGAGAGCACTCCCGTATCGCGAGGTACGAGACCACAAGGAAACTCTTCCAGTTGAGGTTAGCTCCAGGATCGCCTGTAGGAGAGCACGTCCTCAAAATGATCACCCTCATTGAGGAACTCGCAAACCTGGGATGCGTGCTAGAGAATGATTTGTATATCGACTTGATTTTGTAGTCCTTTCCCCACACCTTCTCTCAGTTTGTGCTGAACTTCAATATGCACGAGATGGAAGCTGATCTTCCAAAGCTCCTCAACATGTTGAGGGTAGCAGAGAGCTCCTTGAAAAAGGAGAAGACCCCCGTTCTGTATGTCGGCCAATCATCCTCTTCTAAATCTAAAGCGAAAGAAAAAGGGAAGAAGAAGATGAAAGCCACCAAACCGAAGGGTGGGGTCAAGAAGGTGCAGGGAACGAACAAGGCAGGAAGGGTGAAGGCAGAAAAAAACGAATGCTTTTATTGTCACAAGCAAGGGCACTGGAAGAAAGACTGTTTGGCCTTTAAAGCCAAGGACAAGAAGCAAGCTGTTGCTTCTGCTTCGGGTGTGTTCGTAATCGAAAATTGTCTTTCAGTAAACTCTACTTCATGGGTACTTGAAACCGGTTCTGGTTCTCACATCTGTAATTCTTTGCAGGATCTGAGAAATAGTAGAGTATTGGGGACATGTGATATGACTCTCCGGATGGGCAATGGAATGCATGTAGATGCAGTTGCAATAGGGGAATATCACCTAGGGTTGAATAGTGGACACATTTTGGTGTTGTACAGCTGTTTTTGCATTCCCAGTATGTTGTGTAATATTATATCAGTATCTTTGTTGTCTAAAGAAGGATATAATTTTGTGCTTGAAAGAAATGTCATGAACATTCTCCTAAATCAAGAACTGTTTGGGTTTGGCACACTGGAAAACGGCATATACATACTTAATCAACCTCAAATTTTCAATATATAAAAACCACGTAAAAGAAAGGCTCCAGATTCAAATCAAGCCTTCCTATGGCATTGTAGACTTGGTCATATAAACGAAACAAGGTTGACTAAGTTACATCAAGATGGATATCTAGATCCGTTTGAATATTCATCATATGCAACTTGCCAATCATGTATCAAAGGAAAAATGACCAAATCTCCGTTCACCGGACACGGAGAAAGAGCCACACAGCTCTTGGGACTTGTACACAGTGATGTATGTGGTCCAATGTCTACACATGCACGAAGCGATCACTCCTACTTCATAACTTTTACTGATGACTTCTCTAGGTATGGACATATATTCTTAATGAAATATAAATCCGAGGCCTTTGAGAAGTTTAAGGAGTATAAAAATGAAGTAGAGAAACAGACTGGTAAAAGCATCAAGACACTTCGATCTGATCGAGGTGGAGAATACTTAAGTACTAGTTTCTTTGAATACTTAAAAAAGAATGAAATTCTCTCTCAGCTTACTCCACCTTATACACCTCAGCATAATGGTGTATCAGAAAGGAGGAATCACACTCTGTTAGACATGGTACGTTCAATGATGAGTAATGCTGAGTTGCCACTTTCCTTCTGGGGATTTGCTCTAGAATCAGCAGCATACCTATTAAATAGAGTTCGGACTAAGTCTATGCCTACCACTCCATATGAAATGTGGAGCGGGAAGAGACCATATCTCAAGTATATCAAGATATGGGGGTTTCCGGTATATGTTAAAAAGCATAATCCGGACAAGCTCGAGGCACGATCGGTTTTCTACAAGTTTGTAGGATACCCCAAGCATTCAAGGGGGTATATGGTTTACCACACTGAAGAACAAAAGGTGTTTGTCGCTCGCCACATTGTCTTCTTAGAAAGCGAAGTTCTTGCAAAGGAAATTAGTGGGAGCGCGGTAGAACTGGAAGAAATTCCAGAACCTCAAACTGCTACCGAGGACTTAGAAGAATCTCATATTTCAATAGAACATGACGAACCAATGCCACTCCGCAGATCTAGTAGGCTTTCTCATCCTCCTGAAAGATACTATGGTTTTCTTCTTGATGGGGATTGAGAGGATTGCATCATCAATGATGATGTGCCTACTAGTTTTCAGCAGGCTATCACGAGTAGCGACTCAGTAAAGTGGCTGGATGCTATGAGATCCGAAATGGAATCCATGTACACCAATAAAGTATGGACTTTAGAAGTTGCTCCTCATGGGGTGAAACGAGTTGGGTGCAAATGGATCTTCAAAAAGAAGATTGGTGCATTTGGACAAGTGGAAACCTACAAAGCTAGACTAGTTGCAAAAGGTTTTCGTCAAAGACCATGATTGGACTATGATGAAACTTTTTCACCAGTAGCTATGCTTAAATCCATTTGGATCATGCTTGCCATTGCTGCCTTCCATGACTATGAAATCTGGCAAATGGATGTGAAAACAGCTTTTCTAAATGGACATTTAGAAGAGAGTGTTTACATGGATCAACCAGAAGGTTTCTTAGACAGTGGGAGCAGCGGAAGAGTGTGCATATTGCTTAAATCCATTTATGGGTTAAAGCAAGCAACGCGGAGTTGGAACATTTGCTTTGATGAGATAGTCAAGGAATTTGAATTTATCAAAAATATAGATGAACCATGTATTTATAGGAAGATTGTAGAAGGAGCAGTAGTCTTCCTCGTTTTGTACGTCGACGACATACTACTGATAGGGAATGATATCCCTATGCTACAATCAGTAAAGCTCTTCTTGTCACAGAAATTCTCCATGAAAAACTTGGGAGATGCATCATACATTCTGGGCATTAAGATCTATCGTGATAGATCTAATAGAATGTTGGGACTTTCACAGTCCAGGTATATAGACACTATACTAAAGAGATTTAGTATGAAAGATTCCAAGCGCGGCAATATGCCCGCTTGTCACGGGATCACCCTCTCCAAAGAGATGTCTCCAAAGACTGATGAAGAGAGGGCTCGCATGGGCATTTTACCCTACGCTTCGGCGGTAGGATCTATAATGTATGCGATATTATGTACCAGGCCAGATGTAGCTTACGCACTTAGTGTGGTAAGCAGGTATCAATCTGACCCAGGTGAGAAACATTGGATAGCGGTAAAGAACATTCTCAAGTACCTGAGAAGGACTAAGGAGATGTTCTTGATTTACGGTAATGGGGACCTCCAGGTAGAGGCTTTTACCGATTTCGGCTTCCAAAGTGACAAAGATGATTCTAAATCCATTTCGGGTTTTGTGTTTACCCTCAATGGAGGGGCGGTATGTTGGAGGAGTTTCAAGCAGGATACCGTCGCAGACTCAACTATGGAGGCTGAGTATATAGCTGCTAGTGAAGCCGCAAAAGAGGCTGTCTGGATGAAGAAGTTCATTTCTGAACTTCAAGTGGTTCCGTCCATTGCCAATCCAATAACTTTGTATTGTGATAACAATGGGTTTGTAGCATTAGCAAAGGAACCAAGGTCCTATCAGAAATCCAGGCATATCTTAAGGCGGTTTCACCTGATCAGGGAGATCGTGGATCGTCGGGAGATCGAGGTACCGAGAGTAGATACAAAAGACAACACGGCAGATCCATTCACCAAGGCCATTCCTCAAGTCCAGTTCGAGAGGCTGTTTGAGATGTTGGGCATGCGGTATGCCAGCAACTGGATCTAGTGCAGATAGTGGGTACTCATTGCGCCAATTATAGGCCTTAGTGTAAGTGAGAGATTGTTGGATATATATGCCCTAGAGGCCTACATTGTATAGGATGCTTGGGATATGTATGTACATGACAGTCTTGCTTGATATGATAGTACGCTATTTGGTTTGTCTTTATCATAACATATGATATATTTTGTGTTGTATTCATTTATATATACATGTTGATAAAGCCCATAGGGTGTTTGCCTAACTACCGGCGTTGTGATGGCAGTCATACTAGTGGGAACTGGATAGTCAATAGGCACATCCTTAGATGTCCTTAGCCGTATGAGTATCAAGACTGGGCATCGATACTCCGGAGTAGACTAGTGTATACATATCTAGACCCTGACGAGGGGCGATGGATTGGTCCTGCAGCCATTGGTGGTGTGCACCTAAGATTGTATACAGATGCTCACTAGGTGTGAGTACACCAGACAGGACTCGCCGAGAACTGACTGGATGGTATTATACCTAACGTCAGATAGCAGTTCTCAGGTGACATGTATGCAGATAGTCTGTTGACTTAAAGTCATCATTTGTCTCGTGTGAGTTCCCACTGTGCTTTGATTATTACCCTACCACGGCTCAAAGGAGTCGTGCAAACAGGTTTTAGTTGGGCACAGTCCCGAGCCACGTGGAGGCAGTGAGCGACTGTTAGGGATTCATCTCTCCCGGTATAGGGAGTTGATATCGCACTGTGGTCGGTTGGTCATTACCATAAGTCCCTGGCCAGGGCTGATGGACTGATCGGTAGATTCTCCGATGGTCTTGAGCCATACCGACACGACTTGTACGGTTATTAAGGGTCTGACGTCCACCACCTCCCTAGACCATACATGCGATAATCTTAGAAGAACAGACCGGACTGCGCGGATATTGTCACGGACAGGCTCAGTAGGATTTCGGATGGGTTACCTCATCGGCTTTGTTATCGACAACTACCTGGGGACCGTTACGTACAGCTAGTGCCGCTTGCGGTCTGTGGTTAAACCCACTGCCAGCGTAGTAGTCGAGTCTTTAGAGTCCCACACAGAGATTTCCCAAACCCAGGCAAAAAGATATAGAAGTCGTATGGTTTTACGACAAAGGTTCGGACGCATACGTGTTTAAACGCACGTACGACATTTGGACAGTTTTTACTAGCCGGCTTTGGTTTAAGCCAGATTCTAGTATCAAGTTATTGGATTTATATAGTCTAAAGTTTTTCCGTGTTTTCCCGGATGCGAGGGGCGTTCTCGTAAATTCCGAGAAGCTTCTATAAGGATGTGACATGAGGGGTTAAGGTGGCATTTTCATTAATTGCTTTTGTGACTCATTCATATGATTCATCATATCATTAATGCATCATTAATGATCTAATGACTCACATGATGATTCACTCTTCTTGAATAAATGAAGCATGGTGAATAATCATTTAATTGATATTATTTGATAATTCATTATGTTTGATATATTCAGGTGAGAAGCTTTTCTATTCTCATTATCATCTCCACCTTCTCTCTCCTCAAGCTCTCTCTCCTTCTCCAAACCCTAATCCTACCACACATGAGTTGGGTACAAGGATTAGTAAAGACTAAACACTCCATAACCTATCTCTACATCATCTTAGTTCCTTTATTAGCAACAAAAGAAACTAAGTAACCTCAAGTTTAGAGGTTATAGCTTGGATTAGGGTTCTCGGGTGGATCGTCTATCACGGAAGGAAGCCAAGGAGGACGTGGAGATCCAAGGAGTCCGTAGATATCGTAAAGACGAAGGACTAGAATCATTTGGTATTATCTCTTTACATAAGTAGCTTAGAACTCTATGCCTTTTGTTAAGTATTGTTTAGAAATGATCTTCGGTTAGTTGATGTTCGCTTTATAAACATGATTGTTTTTCAAATTTCCGCCTCCCCGCAACTCGTGGGGTGTTGCACATCAACTTACACCCGCAACCCCGGCGTTTTCTTTTCCCTTCGCCTTTCTAACTCCACCTTTCTGTTTGATGGACTACTTCTTTTTCTTTCCCTTGGCCTTAGCTTTTGGGAATGAAGAGGAAGATGGCCCAGCAAGTAGAGCGGGAGTCCTCGCCGTTTTCAACGTGTTCTCTGCACTTCTCAACATATTGAGAAGTTCAGGCAATGATTTCTCCAAATCATTCATATTGAAATTAACTATGAACGGAGCAAAGACAGGGGGGAGAGACTGTAGAACAATATCCGTATATTGCTCATTATCCATGGTCCATCCCAGTTCCTCAAGTTCTTCAATAAGACCCATCATCTTTAAAACATGGTCTCCTACTGATGCTCCAGGGGCCATTCGCATCTGAAACAGCTTTCGAGATGCCTTGTATCTCAAAGTACGAGATTGCTTTTCATACAACTCCTTTGTGTGAAGAAAGATGGATTGCACATCCATATTCTCGTGTTGCTTCTGATGGACATTGTCCATAGAAGCGAGCGCGAGGCACTTGGCCGTGTTGCAGTCAATTTCCCAAGTTTTTCGGATCTCCCTATCCGAGTCAGATGATTCAGGTCCTGGGACGGGTGGGGCTTCGGTAGTGAGGACATATAATACTTTATGATATATGAGTGCAATGTCCAAGTTCCTTAACCAATTTTTATAATTCGTTCCTGTCAGTTTATTTTTTTCAAGTAGAAGCTTAAGTCCTGACATTGGTAACTGCCATTCGGAGAGAGAAAATATTATACTTAGCGAAATGCTCTTGCAAAGAATTAGATTGGTTATTATTTTATCTAATCGATGTCTCCCACTGCTTTTATCAAATTTTCTTTCAAAACGTGAAAAGAAAACTAGCCAGGAATAATTACATTTTACAGTTTCGCTAACCGGTCAGCCTTTCTAGACACCCACTGGATTAGCTAATTGTAAAGTGTAAAACTCTCCTGGAAGTAACACTTACTCACAGTGAAATCGGGATCCAACTATCATATAGATGGTATGCAATCTCATTGCAAATTTTAACTATTGAAACTCCCGATATGGTTTTTACCCCTAGTCACTTATGACCTTGGCTATGGTCAACATATCATAAGTACTACTCAAGTTCTACCCGTCATTTCGTGATTAACTAGACCCACCCATATGACCCTTGACTCTGATCAACATAGTCACATGAATGTCCTAACTGATCGCATCATATGCTTTATAGGAAGACAACACTTAGCTACCGTACACTACGCCTTGACTATGATCAAAAATACGCAGCACGAATACTAAGTACTCTGCTTCCTAAAATGACGGAGGGTTTCGGATGGTTTTTATGAAAACCTTTAACGCTTTGAACTTGATGTCGTTGTAGAATCAAAACAGTTAAGAAAAGGAGTGGCTTAAGCTCCGCATCTTTTTGAAACTTGCATTTTTCATAAAAAGGACGAGTTGGTTTCAAATCTGGTTCTACAACATCTTTTAGGTTTTTTTTACTTTACATTAATCTCATTAATGTGATACCATCATTTAAGTTCCTAAGCCATCACAGAATAGAACGTATACTTATACCATCCGCATTCGCCACAGTGTCCCGTTATGCACCGTTAGGTTACTTAACTAACGGCATAGCGGGGCGGGACTAGCACGGGTGTAAAATATAAGCAACGTTTATTATATATCATATATATAATAATAATCCATTCGTCTCAGATACTAAGTAATCACATTACAGAATATCAACAGCAGAAGCACATAAAAGGATATCTAGAATGTCCGTATTTTGTATCGAGCCAACAATAGAAAATACGGATTCCACGGTCGCGATGAATAGCCAAGCCCACACCCCTAGACCCCTACGAGAGCGGCAAGTGATCCTGCCAATTCTAGAGTTTAGGAGACCCGGTCTCGACTCCTCGAGATGGCCTCCCACTGAACCCTAGAACCCGGTCACTTGTGCTCCCTTCCTTGGGTCTATCCTAATGCGGAAAAGTAAATAATATACAATTGATGGAAACATCTTCCTCAACCTGGAAGTGCCCCAAATAAAAGAATATTACATACAATTGATTTATACATGAATGAAAATAAAACTCTCATCTCAAATAAAAAACCCCGGCTATTCATTCGCGACAATCCTACTCATCATATCTCAGCAACACATAATTTCTCATATTATCAACGTAAGCAAGTATGCGTATCCCGATTGTCGTTGATGTATAGCAATGAAAACGGCGATACACCACATACTACACTTACGGTCCCAGAAAATAAAATGAAAAAAACTACAACATTTGGAATCCACAATCACTTTAGACATCATAAATTCGAAATATCACATACTTCGTATTTCATGCCTAACTATATGAATTCCACATATTGTATCACATTCCAGATAAATAGACAATGTTAAACTTTTCGATCGAATAAATAAACACCCAATATTTCCCAAATAGCACAACACTTGAGCCGATTTCAAAAATTTCTAGAACATGTCACAGCCCCTTATGAACCAGCCGTAGAAGGGTCAAACCAACGCCTCACATGTGGCAACGCTAAACTACCACAAAGCTAAAGGTTCAGTGGCAGTTTTGACGGTCACATAATCGAGTTAAGGTTATGTTCTTCTAGAGGGTCCACAGATACGCTTGCATGTTTTCGAAAGTTTCAAAACCGGGAAAAAATCCAACACTTGGAAGTTTTCCAATACGGGAAAAAATGTGTTTCTGCTATTCGTTCGAACATTTTAACACGTTCTAAATAACCTGAAAATCTGAACGAAGTTAAACTTTCCGATCGAATCACCGAATACAAAAGATCTCCCGAAAACTCAGCACCTGAGTAACTTTAAAAAATCCCAGAAGCATGTAGTAATACATACGGATACACTGTAGGAAATACGTTCCTAATTCCGACAAACGGCCGTGGAACCACCGCCAATAGCATGGTACGGCCGCGGTTCCACGGCGCTTTAGAGAGATCATTGAATAAAATTTCACAGTAATCCATATTTTTACCTGCTGGATTTTTTAACTATTTTTAATTTGGAAAAAATAAAATTTTTAAAAAATTTCCAGAGAGCGGTCCAAATTGGTGTTTCGTGGTTCGATCGGACTTTTAACTTCGCCTACGCATCGCCTAAAGCTCTAGCTTGCCTCTGGTACCACTGCTGGGTTTACCTTGCACCTTGTCAAGTGTTTGGAAGCATCACATATGCCATAATCAAAATTTTAAAGGTGCTAAGTGAACTTAACAAGAATCATAACTAGAAGTTTAGGGACTCATGCAACTAAGCATCACATGCTGTTGGAGATAGTGCCCTCAGAGTCAATTATTAGGTCACAGGTACGTGATTGTAATGATTGAGGGAGGACCTATCCCGGTAGGACAGTCTTACTCGAGATGATAGTATGCTATCTGGTTTACCTTTATCATCGTGTACTGCTTTAGGTGACATGACACGTCGCTATTACACGTTGATAGAGCCCCTAGGATTCTTGCTTGACCACCAGCAGTATGAGGGCGATCATATAAGTGGGAGCTGGGGGTCTATAAGCTTATCCTTAAAAGGTCCCTAGTCGTGGGAGTTTCGAGACCGGGCATCGATACTCCATTAGTAGACTAGTGTATACAGTCGAGACCCCGACGAGGGGCGGTGGCCGGTCTCACAAGCCACTGGTGTCAGTTGGATCACCTAAGATGTATACAGGTGCTCATTGGGTTATGAGTACACCGGACAGGACTCGCCGGGAACATGCTAGTTGGTCATATACCAGACGTCAGATGGCAGTTCCCTGGTGACATGTGTGCAGGTTAGTTCATCGACCTGGGGATCGTCATTTGTCTCGTGTGAGTTCCCACTGTACTTTGATTACTACCCTACCACGGCTCAAAGGAGTCGTGCAAACAGGTTTTAGTTGGGTACAGTCCCGAGCCACATGGAGGCAGTGAGCGTATCTTCAGGGGTTCGTCTCTCCCGGTATTGGGGGTGAGGTCGTGCTGTGTCTAGGAGAGCCATTACACAAAGTCCTTGGCCAAGGCAAGGAGATTTACTGGTAGGTATTCCAGTAGTATCTCAGGGTGTTCTGGGCTACACTCCGACACGACTTGTACCGCTTTTGGGGGTCTGACTTTTACCAACCCCCTAGGCCCGCCATGCGATACTCATAGACGAACGGACCGGACTGCACGGATATTGTCACTGACAGGCTCAGTAGGGTGTCAGGATGAGTTTACTCATCGACGTCCCTTTTGGTCAATAGCTGGTGGCCCGTCACGTATTGGCTTATACCTCTGACGTGCTAGTGGTTAAATCCACAGCCATAGTATTGACGAGTCTTTAGAGTCCACCACACTTCCAGTTACTCAAGCTTTCGGGCGAAATGCTGTAGAGGCCGTATGGAGATATGGCAGGGTCCGATCAGATACGTGCGGTATTGCACGGATCAGGATCGGACGGTTTGTACTAGTGGCCGTATGGTTATATGGCAGGGTTCGATCAGATACGTGCGGTATTGCACGGATCAGGATCGAACGGATATTACTAGCCGGCTTTGGTTTAAGCCGGTCCTAGTTTAGTACAGTGTAGATTTTGTCTCATTGCATTTGTATCCGGACGGAATACAGATGCGGGTGTGTATGCACAGTATGGGGGTTTTCCTGTAATTTATTACGGGACCAGTTTTCTGGAGTTGCCAGTTTGCTTTCCGTTCCGGCCGGTTTTCCTTTGTTCTTTCCCGGCCGGACTTTTCTGATGGAGGGGGTTATTTGCAGTTTTGCAAATAACACTTTGGTGGAGGTTTTATTTGTAAGATGATTTATTATGAAAGCATCTTTTCTTTTCAACCATCACTTGATTTGTATTAATGAGATTAGAAAGGATTTGAGGTTGATAAGAAAGATTGTTATGATGATGTTTAGGATATAGTCACCTTTCTACTTTTCCTACACTCACCTTCCTTCTATGGTTATGCTTCATATTCATTCCTCCACCTTATTCTTCTTACTTGGTGAAAAATGGAAGAAAGAAAGAGAGAAGAAAAAGAGAGAAGAAGGAGAGAGCTTCATCTTGATCTTTGAGAGAGTAGCATTCTTGATCTCTTTTCATACTTAGAAAAATGCAAGCACCATTTTTCTTACCTTGTTTCCTCCATCATCCACAAATGGCAACCAACCCCAAAGTGAGACTATAATTCTACACTACACTTCCTACAGCATATCTTGAGCATGTCGAGTTGCCGGCTTCATGCGCGAGTTGCCTCGGTATTGAGGTGGGAGCCCGTAAAAGTACCCGGCTTCGTGGTGCCCTTTCCGACGAGGAGGAGATGGACGGAGATCCCGCGAGGAGATCGGAGTGGAGATGAAGACCGGAGGACTTGGATCGTATGGTATACTTCTCTACCCCCCCTCTAGATAGCTTAGACTAGTTTAATGGTCCGATCCGGTTTTAGTGCGCGGTGGTGCCGTTTTGCCAAGTCCGCAAAAATTTAAAGTTTATCACCGTTTCCGCGTTTGGCCGTCGGATTGACGGCCGGGGCGCCGCCGTGCACTTACAGTGGTATCAGAGCCTCGCCATTAACTTAGTCTAGCTTTGTGTAATGTGTTTCTATCTCCGATTGATCAAAAAGTTCCGAAAACCCAATATCACTCACATCAGTTTTCTGTCAAAATTTTTCAGTCTCAGAAAATTTTTCAGGTTGTATAAAATTGTTGTACTCAAAATTCTAAGACATCTGAGAAAATTCGACAACTTCAGTCGACTACCTGAGCGCGGAAGCGTGGCCAAACCCCCCCTTGGGCCGCGCTTCCGCCGCACTCTGGAGTCTTCACAGTGTCAAATTTTTCCAGTGGGCTTGTGGGCTTATTTCAGGGGTTCTGGGATATTAAATTTGGGCCCAGGTTTTCTGTGACTGCTACAGTATTGGTTGAGGGCCCACTTGTTAATGTTTGATCAATCGGAAAATTTTAAACACATTTTTCACAGTATATACATTATATCTGCGACCGTGAATGTCACTCGATCGGTAAATCCGGTCTAACTGCTATAGCCCGGTTAGACGGATTTGCGAACGTGACTTTCACGTTGATGTTCTATGTTTATGCTGTGATGTTGCGGATCGGTCGTGGGGGATAGCCTGGGTGCAATGCTAGTACTGTGCTGTCGTATTATGTACATTTGATATTGCGGGGCGAGCGTCCGACATGTGGACTGCCGTCACTGCCTGTTTGTATTATTCTTTTGGGGCACGACCTGGTTGCGGTCGATGTACCCGGTGTATGTATATTTTACTTTCTGTACTAGGATTACCCCACGGAGTGGTGAACGGATAGCCGGGTTCTGGAGGGCAACAAGCCCGCATCTCATGGCATTGAGACGGAGGGGGCTTCACTCTAGAATTGGCGGGCTATTCGCCGCACTCGTAGGGGGTACAGGTTGACCCAGGAGGGGTGCCCAAGTTACCGGATTCCGTGAAGTGCTGGGTGGTCCATTCACGGTGCTGAAGGGGGCTGCCTCGCTTCAGGTTTTGGCGGGTAACTTGCCGCGCCCGTAGGGGTCTAGGATTTCATTGCACAGGCTATCCACACGACCAGGGGAACGTCGGGTTTCAGTAGTGGCTCTGTGAAACCCGGGGATCCCAGATATCTGTATTGTTCTGTGATGCTGTACATTTCTGTGATGTTGCATTTCTTTTCACGCCTTGAGCGAAATATAATATATTGGTATATATATTAGTAGATGTTGTATATGTTTTTCACCCGCGCTAGTCCAGTCCCCGCTCTGTCGTTAGTAAGCTAACCTAACGAGTGATGACGGGACCCAGTGGCGAATGCGGATGGCATATACGTACGTCAGTATATTTTCGTTCTTTGTGGTGTGATTAATTGATGGGACTGCGTTGATTCGGATCAATGCAAGTTAAAACAAACCTAATCTGATGTTGTTGGAACACTTTTCAAAAAGCTGTTATTGCAAGGACGTTCATTTTTGTTTTGCATCGTGGTATTCATTTGGAATATCCTGCTCCTCAGTCGACGAGGCAAGGGCCGAGATCCCTTCACCGGGAGTGACCCCTTGGACAGAAGTTTGCGTCAGGGCATTAACTTCACTATAGCCGATTACTTTTGCTTTGCATCGCGATATTCATTTGGAATATCCTGCACCCCATTCTACGGGGAAAGAGCCGAGATCCCTTCACCGGGAGTGACCTCTTTAGTAACGGTTTTCGTCACTATATTTTCAAAAAGCTATCCGTTCCTTCAACGATATCAAGTTCATTACGTTAAAGGTTTTCGCCAGAAACCATTCGTAGCCCTCCGTCGTTTCAGACGGGTAGCACGTAGTATTCATGCTATGTTTGTTGACCTTCGTCAAGGCATAGTGTATGGTAGCTGCTTGTTACCTTTCTGCTGCATAGATAGATGCGTTGGTTTGGGACAGTCGTATAGCCTTGTTGACCTTCGTCAAGGGCTTGTACGGGTGGATTCAGATTAACCCTGGATAATGACGGGTAGAACTTGACATGTGACTTATGATTTGTTGACCTTCGTCAAGGTCATAAGAGCATGGGGCAGAAATCACATCGGGAGTTTCAAAAGTACTGAAACTTGCCAGATATGCGCATACCTTCTGGAGTGTGATACCGTGAGCGGATTCCGTCACGTTGTCATGCGATGAGAGTTGGATCCCGATTCCCACTGATGAGTTGGTATACTCCTCGGGTGACCCCGACTAATTCTTCTTTCAGGTTTGGAGGAGAATTTGAGGTACAGTGGGAGGATTCCTGATTAGAAAAAGTGATAACCATTCTGATCTAGGTTAGAGTGCACGCTGAGTGTTTCTTTTCTCTCTCTCTCTCTGGCAGCGACCATTGACCCGACCCTAGACTTTGACTCAGTGACCAACTTGACCGAACCTTCTTAACACTGGCTTTTGGATTGTCAGAGTTGCAGACCTCATTGCCACTCCTACTTTTACCCTTTTCTCCGGGACACCCCGTATTGTTACGAACGTCCACTTCCATTGGACAAAACCATCGTATGGTTAGATACGAACTCGAAGGAATTCGAGGATGGTTTCCGGTTCTGGAGAAAACGGATAGGATTATTCAGTTGTCTTTTCCTTTTACCTTCTCTCAAGTTGTGAGTACTCCTTGGTTTAGGAGATAGTACACCTATTACGCAAATTGGATAGTCTTCTTCCAAACCTTAGGCTGGTGCCGACCGGTAGGGGATGAAGAAAACCAATTAGCATAACGATGGTGTGCAGAAGGTATTAAGTTCAGACAAAATAAAGGGATCAGTAAGAGGGCAAAGTAAATTGCAACAGATATTCACGACCAAACCAAATATTTCGTTACCACTCCCACATCACCTTTGTATTTCTCCAGGACACTCCGTATCACTACGAAGTTCCCATTTTATTGGATAATCCATCGTATGGTTATATACGAACTCGAAAGGAACTTGTTCCAGTTCGGGGATGGATCCTGGTTCAGGAGAAATAGGAATAAAGTACATTCAGATGTCTTTTATCTTCACCTTCTCTCGCGTTGCGAGTGCTCCTAGGAGTAAGACAGTACACCCTTTATGCTTTTTGGATAGTCTTCTTCCAAACCATAGGCTGGTGCCGAACGGTAGGGAAGGAAGAAAACCAATTGGCCTAAAGGGGTGTACAGAAGGTAAAGACTAAAGACATATGAAGGGATATGGAGAGGTGGCAAAGAATTATACGGTTATAGTTATGAATCTGGATGATGGAAGAGGCATTACTAGGAATACCAGGATACCCCATCGAAACATTTCAATGTTTCAGTTCAACTGTGTACTGTTAATGAAAACTGATTTCCCGATTAGACACTTGCTCCAGGGTATGTATTTACCAGGTTTGATTCTCACATCTGTTTGGTTTTACAGATGATGAGTGGGAGTAGGTTATTGGGAATTGGGTGATCATCCTCATTATATCGGGATTCGTTGTAATCGGTGATATTTGAGGAGATCACCTGGGCTGTTTGCCGGTCGGCAAATATTTGGTTTTGAATATCCGCTGTTGTGCACCAATTTCAAATTGATATATCTGTACGTCTATTTTCATAGAGTGAGATATACCTTTTGATATTATGTCGATGACATTTACCTATATCAGTGGATGGTTAGGTAAGGAGCATTAAACAGCGGTGTAATTCTTCTTAACCATAAGTACAGTTTTCAATCTACGACACACAGTGAAAGAGTTATTAGACTCAGTGGACTTATGCAGAGGATTGTATGTTGTCCAGGGTCCATCAGGACAGAGGGGTTGGTCCTCGTACTACATTCAGTTTACTTATGACTTCTCTAGTTTTTAGACAAGTGTTTCGTGGAAACACAGGGTCCGAATTTGGAGAAGTTATTGGTATTTGAATAGAGTGGAGAACCAGGTGTCACAAGTATCGGGATTCTTCAAAGTGATCGAAGATGTAGATACTTGTGTATGGTGTTCAGTTGATAGTAATGATTTAGAGAAATTGCTTCTCTTTCAGGTTACTCATAATTGGAAGTATTCCTAAGTTGAGTAACGCTGATCGGCCTCCTTCCATTTAGTTGACATGCACTGGGGATAGCTGCATGATTTGAATCTGGTTCAATTAAATCTGTGCCTCTGTTTCTATATTGGATATAGTACAGTTCATATCTTAACATTGTTAAGGTACGGGGAGTTGTCTGGCTTATGCTTAAAACCAGACACTGGACAACTCAAGGCACATTTCTGTAATGGCTGTTTGTGGGTTGACCCAGGCTATGACGCGGGTTGATTTTCTACCATCTGGATGAACAATAGCAATATTGTTCTAGACTCGCCACAGTTTTATTAAAAATGGATTTTTCAGAAAACAGTAGTGGGAGTATGGTAGAACTGGAAGTGATTCCAGAACCACAAACGATTACTGAAGATTTGATAAGGAACCTAAAGATTCAATCTGGATTGACATTCCATTGGCCACTCCGCAGATAAGGTGGGTAACTTCAGGCACCAGAGAGGTACTACGGTAGCCTCAAGGACGGTGACAGGGAAGTTCTTGTTTACCCACAATTACCATTGCTGTTGTTCCAGGCTGTGAGACCCGGCGGGAGGATGAGTATAGCGTCGTTCTGAACTCGCTTCAGAAGTGTACGTGTATATGACTCTGCCAGAGGGTTGTCGTAGTCAGTGGGAGCAGCGGAAGCATTGGTGGACAGGTAGCTTATGTCTATTTATAGACTAGAGCAGATGTAGCGGAGATAGATCATCTATTTCTGACGTGACAGTCATGGGTTTGACTTCATCAGAATAAGGGATGGATCTGTTGAGAAGGTGGTAGGGTGTGATATCCTGGTATTTGGATGATATACACAGAGTAGGAAAAGAAACTCCTACACTACGATCGGTTATACTTTGGTCGTCACACAGTTGTTTCTCCACAAAGGAAATGGATTTTATATCAGACATACTGGTTACTAGATCTATGGTTTTAGATCTAGATTTGGGTGGTTTCCCAATCAGGGTACTTGACAGCATTCTAAGAGTATTTAGGATGGACGACTCCTGGCACGGTAGTGTACCTGCAGGTAATGGAGTCACCCTCTCCAAAGGTGTCTTACAGACTAAAGGGGAGAGGGACGGGCATGATTGGCGGATCACTTGCTCAGGCAATTGAGTCAATCGTGAGATGTCAAGTACCACACCAGATGTTGTTCTTGCACTAGATGCAATAAGTTGACATTAATCCAATCCTGGAGAAACAGTCGGAGGCAGTTTTAGAACATAAGTGGATGTTCTAGGGATATGGTAACGACAGCCTCATTTAGGAGACAGTTATCATTCCAGGCTTCCAAGGTGACATGGACGACAAGGAGGTTGTCAAAGTTATAGTTTTCCTTCTGATGAGGGGCAGTATTTTGGACAGGTGATCCAAGGCAATACTGAGGGTGGCATGGCGCAGGATACTGATTAAGTTCAGTTGACGATACAGTCTAAGAAGTTTGGATTTGGAGTTCATTTATGAGCTATGTCCCATCAGACATCCAGACACATTCTAAGACAGGTGTTGCTCATTTCGGGAGATGGCTTTCTCCGCGAACTTGAGATATAGAGAGACATAGAAAGAAACAACTAAGCGGTTCCACTCACTGAGGCTATTCCTCGAACGCAATAGTTCCGCAAACGAGCTTTGTGAGACTGACTAGTAGAGGAGTTGGATGTTCGGTATCACACGGGCTGTGAGTATGCGACATCGCAATAATTAGCTTTGAGTGCAAGTGGGAGATTGTTGGAGATAGTGCCCTCAGAGTCAATTATTAGGTCACAGGTACGTGATTGTAATGATTGAGGGAGGACCTATCCCGGTAGGACAGTCTTACTCGAGATGATAGTATGCTATCTGGTTTACCTTTATCATCGTGTACTGCTTTAGGTGACATGACACGTCGCTATTACACGTTGATAGAGCCCCTAGGATTCTTGCTTGACCACCAGCAGTATGAGGGCGATCATATAAGTGGGAGCTGGGGGTCTATAAGCTTATCCTTAAAAGGTCCCTAGTCGTGGGAGTTTCGAGACCGGGCATCGATACTCCATTAGTAGACTAGTGTATACAGTCGAGACCCCGACGAGGGGCGGTGGCCGGTCTCACAAGCCACTGGTGTCAGTTGGATCACCTAAGATGTATACAGGTGCTCATTGGGTTATGAGTACACCGGACAGGACTCGCCGGGAACATGCTAGTTGGTCATATACCAGACGTCAGATGGCAGTTCCCTGGTGACATGTGTGCAGGTTAGTTCATCGACCTGGGGATCGTCATTTGTCTCGTGTGAGTTCCCACTGTACTTTGATTACTACCCTACCACGGCTCAAAGGAGTCGTGCAAACAGGTTTTAGTTGGGTACAGTCCCGAGCCACATGGAGGCAGTAAGCGTATCTTCAGGGGTTCGTCTCTCCCGGTATTGGGGGTGAGGTCGTGCTGTGTCTAGGAGAGCCATTACACAAAGTCCTTGGCCAAGGCAAGGAGATTTACTGGTAGGTATTCCAGTAGTATCTCAGGGTGTTCTGGGCTACACTCCGACACGACTTGTACCGCTTTTGGGGGTCTGACTTTTACCAACCCCCTAGGCCCGCCATGCGATACTCATAGACGAACGGACCGGACTGCACGGATATTGTCACTGACAGGCTCAGTAGGGTGTCAGGATGAGTTTACTCATCGACGTCCCTTTTGGTCAATAGCTGGTGGCCCGTCACGTATTGGCTTATACCTCTGACGTGCTAGTGGTTAAATCCACAGCCATAGTATTGACGAGTCTTTAGAGTCCACCACACTTCCAGTTACTCAAGCTTTCGGGCGAAACGCTGTAGAGGCCGTATGGAGATATGGCAGGGTCCGATCAGATACGTGCGGTATTGCACGGATCAGAATCGGACGGTTTGTACTAGTGGCCGTATGGTTATATGGCAGGGTTCGATCAGATACGTGCGGTATTGCACGGATCAGGATCGAACGGATATTACTAGCCGGCTTTGGTTTAAGCCGGTCCTAGTTTAGTACAGTGTAGATTTTGTCTCATTGTATTTGTATCCGGACGGAATACAGATGCGGGTGTGTATGCACAGTATGGGGGTTTTCCTGTAATTTATTACGGGACCAGTTTTCTGGAGTTGCCAGTTTGCTTTCCGTTCCGGCCGGTTTTCCTTTGTTCTTTCCCGGCCGGACTTTTCTGATGGAGGGGGTTATTTGCAGTTTTGCAAATAACACTTTGGTGGAGGTTTTATTTGTAAGATGATTTATTATGAAAGCATCTTTTCTTTTCAACCATCACTTGATTTGTATTAATGAGATTAGAAAGGATTTGAGGTTGATAAGAAAGATTGTTATGATGATGTTTAGGATATAGTCACCTTTCTACTTTTCCTACACTCACCTTCCTTCTATGGTTATGCTTCATATTCATTCCTCCACCTTATTCTTCTTACTTGATGAAAAATGGAAGAAAGAAAGAGAGAAGAAAAAGAGAGAAGAAAAAGAGAGAAGAAGGAGAGAGCTTCATCTTGATCTTTGAGAGAGTAGCATTCTTGATCTCTTTTCATACTTAGAAAAATGCAAGCACCATTTTTCTTACCTTGTTTCCTCCATCATCCACAAATGGCAACCAACCCCAAAGTGAGACTATAATTCTACACTACACTTCCTACAGCATATCTTGAGCATGTCGAGTTGCCGGCTTCATGCGCGAGTTGCCTCGGTATTGAGGTGGGAGCCCGTAAAAGTACCCGGCTTCGTGGTGCCCTTTCCGACGAGGAGGAGATGGACGGAGATCCCGCGAGGAGATCGGAGTGGAGATGAAGACCGGAGGACTTGGATCGTATGGTATACTTCTCTACCCCCCCTCTAGATAGCTTAGACTAGTTTAATGGTCCGATCCGGTTTTAGTGCGCGGTGGTGCCGTTTTGCCAAGTCCGCAAAAATTTAAAGTTTATCACCGTTTCCGCGTTTGGCCGTCGGATTGACGGCCGGGGCGCCGCCGTGCACTTACACATGCAAATGAAAAACTATCACTAAGAGTAGAGATTACAACTTTTGTAGATCTCCCTCGGTGACTCCTTGGCACTATGAGAGTTTGGAACGGATCGATGGAAGCCTTCCTTGTCCACGATGATCCACCCGAAGTCCCTTTGCCCAAAGCTCCTTGCTTTACTTGATTCGTGAATGAAGTAGAGCAAACACCCTACACAAATCGGCTAGATGTGTGTAGTATGATGATGCAGTTTTTATTCAACAATTAAAACCCTTTCTTTTTATCAACTTCACTCTAGAGAAAAACAAGAGAGGAAGAAGAAGATAATGGTGGCTAAGCTTGAGCTCTTCACAATTTTTCCACACCCTCAAATAATCACTTATTTTCACATATCCTTTCATATCACATATGAATCCTTTTATAGTGATGAGAATGAATAATCAACATTATTTCATTCCCACGACTATCATGGGTGGAAATTCTTTTCATTATAAGTTAGGTAAAGGTTTGCCACTAATGAATAATGGAGCATGAGTGGGTTTTCTTTACATTAACTTAAAATGACAAATATAAAAAAAAGCTCCAATATAAGTCTTGCATTGCCACCAATTTTGTATCATCAACCATGATACAATGTATGTATGTATGTATGTGTCCATGCACATCATCATGTGCATACATGCATGCATACAAAAATAGAAAAGGATTTAATTAAAGAATTAATCTAAATGTTATTTTGTTAAATCAACACTTGATTTAGCAAACCGGTCATATCATATACGACCCGACCGATAGAAAATGCCCGATTAATATATGTTATCACATAACCGTATTTAATTGGGTCCCGCGCATATCTCATATGCACACAACATCTTTTTGCCTGAGCCAGGAAACTTCATTGTAGGACTCTAAGACTCGTCAATACGCCGGCAGTAGGTGATGATCACATCAAACACCTACAAGCCGCAAGAAGTCAGCTAAACGTAACGGCCACCCAGGTATTGAAACGATCAGAAGAAAACCAGCGGAGCTGTCAAAACTCCCGTCGAGCCAACTGGCAACACTTACCGTACAGTCCGGTCTCTTCGTCAGATATGCTGCATATCGAGTCCAGGGATGAAATCGTCGACCCTAATAACTCAATAAGTCATGCCAGTGTATGGCTCATAACTGATCGAGAAACTACTGATAACTCTTATCAGTAAATCTCAGCAGCCCTGGTCAGGGACTTCATGTTATAGCCAATCGAGTATAGCACAACATCAACTCCCAATACCGGGAGAGACGAAACCCCTCCTATCGCTCATCGCCTCCATGTGCCTCGAGATTGTACCCAAAGACCACCTGTTTGCACGACTCAGTAGAGCCGTGGTAGGGTGGAGATCAAAATACAGTAGGAGGACACACAAGACTCTATGACGATCTCGGGTCTACATATTAACCTGTACCAGTGTTACCTGAGAACTGCTATCCGACGATAGATATAATACCACATAAGAGTTTTCTGCGAGTCCGTTCAGTGTACCCAGTCTCCACTGAGCACCCGCATACAATCTTTAGTGTCACCTCACCAGATGGATATAGGACCATCCATCGCCCATCATATGGGACAAGAATGGTATACGCTAGTCTATTCTGGAATATCGATGCCCTATCTCGATACACCCTCGACTAGGAACAATTCAAGGATATGCTTATAAACCACACGTGCCCCACTAGTATGATCCGCATCATAATCACAATAGTCAAGCAAATATCCTTTGGGCTTTATCAACATGTGTAAATGATCATATTTACATGTCAAGATAAAGTAAACCAGATAGCATACTATCATGTTAAGCAAGAAAGTTATCTATCTCCATATATATATATATATGTGTGTGTGTGCGTGTGTGTATGTGCGTGTGTGTGTGTCCAAGTTTCCACTATCCATATAATGGCCTTTAGGGTATACATATATTTAACATTAATTAGGCTACACAATTATTAACTAAATTTTTTAATCTCACCTATTTACATTAAACATGAAATTTGTTTACAAGATTATATAATTTGGACAATTTAAAAGTAACAATTTGTAAATTAACAACTAGACTAGATTTTGCAAGTCTTAAGATGATGACCTACACTTAGTTAACTTGATTCATTGATAAAAACCCTAATTTAAACTCAAGCCCTTTTCTTTAGAATTCTAACTTTCAATTAAAACCATATTAACACTTAATTTAAAATGAACTTATAACAAGTATGAACAATGTAACCATTTGAGTAACGTTATACCTTAACAATTTTGGAGATCTAACATGCAAACATAGCCTCCCAAAATGTTGTCTTGCTTCAAGATCCAAGCTAGTTTGTGCCAAGGAAATAATGGGCGAAGGTTTAACTATGATTAGTGGGAATTTGTGTGGATTTTTGATGCATTTCTTGAAGATTTTTGAAGTGAAATGAGGTGGGGAAAATAGGGATGTGCTGCAGTATGGGGCTCGGCCATGAGGGGAAGAGAGGAAATGAGTGAGGTGTGTTTGTGGTCAAGTCAAGAAAATCCCCCATTATCACATCTATTAAGTCATTTCATAATTATTTTATTTTTTTTAATTAACTTTCCCCCTCAAATTCTCTAAAATTATGGAGACAAATGTAGAAAGAAAGAACATGTTATAAACTTGATTCTAAGTTGTCATGGTTCACTAATGTATGATTAACCCATTCTCATTTGTAATTAACACTAATTAAATGTATAAGTGAAAGCTTAAAATAATATTAAAAATAATTAATTAAGGAAAAAATATTTAAGTAAATTAGCAATTTATAAATGACTATTTAAATACCAAATACTAGCAATTACATAGCTGAAATAGGTCTAATTAAGTCTATGTTGAAAAATAATTATAATTAAGTTTTACGGAAAACACAAGTTATATTACCGATTATCGGACAATTAACCTAAACGATTTTTAAAACGTTGCAAATATTATCATTCGATCGGAACCTTGCATGTATCAAAATACGGCTACTACATTGTTTCGTCTGAACCAGGAAAACCCTCTGTGTGGGACTCTAAAGCCTCGACAGTACACTGGAAGTGGGTTAAACTATAAGCACGTCAGCGGTACTAGCTGTATGTAACAGCTACCTAGGTACCTGTCGAAAAGGAAGGCCGACGAGCAAGCTCATCCGGACCCCTACTGAACATATCCGTGACAATCTCCATACAGTCTAGTCTCTTTATCTCAGAGTATCACATGTTAGTTGTATGTATGCCCTAGAGGCCAGTATTGTACAGATGATGTATATTATATTGGATGCTTGGACATATATAGAGATGACTTTCTTGCTCGATGTGATAGTATGCTATCTGGTTGCTCTTTATCTTAACATGTACACTAGTCTCTTTAAACTGTCTTATAGTTACATGTTGGTAAAGCCCTTAGGAAATGTACTTGACTGCCTGGATTATGATGCAGATCATACTAATGAGGACATGGTAGTCCATAAGTACATCCTTCAAGGTCCCTAGTCGTGGGTGTATCGAGACGGGGCATCGATATACCAGTGTAGACTAGCGTATACGCTTCTCGACCCATGAGATGGGCGATGGATGATTCTATATCCATTGGTGTTTGACATCAGAGATGGTGTACGGGTGTTCAGTGGAGACTGGGTACATTGGACGGACTAGCCGAGAACTCCCAGATGGTATTATACCTCACGTCAGATGGCAGTTCTCAGGTGACACTTGTACAGGTTAGTCTGTAGACCCGAGATCGTCATAGAGTCTTGTGTGATTCCCACTGTGCTTTGATCTCCACCTTACCACGTCCATGCGGGCGTGCAAAACGGTGGTCTTTGGGTACAGTCCCGAGTCACATGGAGGCAATGAGCGATAGGAGGGGTTTCGTCTCTCCCGGTATTGGGGGTTGATGTTGTGCAGTGCTCGATTGGCCGTAACAGGGAAGTCCCTGGCCAGGGCTGATCAGACATTTGCTGGTAAGTGTTACCAGTAGTTTCTCGACCCGTTATGAGCCTCACATCGGCACGACTTATCGGTTAATGGGGTCTGACGTATACCACCCCTAGACTTCATATGCGACATATCATACGAACAGACCGGACTGTACGGTAAGAGTTACTGGTTGGATTCACAGGAGTGTGAGCGGGCTAGCTCGTCGATCTTCTGATCGCTCAATACCCGGATGGCCGTTACGTTTAGCGGACCGCTTGCGGCTTGTAGGTGCTTGATATGATCATCATCTGCTACCGGCATATTGACGAGTCTTTAGAGTCCTACACAGAGGTTTCCTGGCTCAAGCGAAACGAAATAGGAGCGCATATGAGATATGTGCAGGACCGAGAATAATGCGTGTATGTGATACCGTATTCCATTCTCGCGATGAATGTATCGATTGGTTATATTCGATATAACCTAGATATCGAATCAAGGATTGATTCGATAAGCCGATACATAGGATACTAGTCGGTTATATGCGATATGACCGGATCGTTAAATCAAGTGTTGATTTAATGATTTAATGTATAATTATATATTTGATATATTACTTTGCATTAACTAGTATTGGTTCACTTTAAATGGATTTTCTCACTTGATGTGCAAGTTGTATATGTGATATACTTTTGTGCACATGTTTGTATCATGTTTGATGATACTTGCTAATTTGGTTAAGTGTATAGATTTAAACCATGGTTAAGTTGATGATTAGGGTTTTGCTTATTCATTTATTTATTTATTTGTTTATTTATTTATTTGGAAAAGATTTTGATGAGAATGGTGGCTTTCTTTGTTTCTAGTTGAAGCTTCATGAAGCTTTGACTTTGTAACCATTCTTGTCTTCATGCTTAACCCTAACCCTTCCAAGTAACCATGGTCAATTCTCTACACTCTACCTTAAGTTAGTATATGATAAGTATTCATTTTACTTTTCAATTTTAATTAAGACTTATCATATTCTAGCTTCATCTTCTTCTTCATCTTCAAAGAAAAAGCTCAAGTCCATTAATGGCAACTTGAGCTAAAGTATGAGAAATCCAATTCTAAAGTGAACCCACCTCCTATTTCTTCACCCTCTACCTCTTGCCAAGTAGTATAGGGTGTTTTCTTCACAAGTTTCACAACTTGATGGAGTTGGAGCTTGAACTTGTGATGCCTCGACGTAGATCATCTTCGGCACGAAGCCGACGACCTAGCCCGCCCATTTCTCCGATCAAGCCGACGATTGAGTCAGGGATTCGAGATGGACAGCGAGAGGATGCCTACGTGGAGCTAAGGAAGTGGAGAACCGGATCTACAAAGGTTGTAGCCTCTCTCTTTTAGTTAAATTGTTAAGTAGTTTCGCTTTTCGCCTAAACTTCTAGTCAACGATCCGTATTAGGGTTTCTCGGCACCCGTAAAATTTGAAATTGGCATGGTTGATGCCTTGTGAGACCTCATTAGCGTGCCTAGGAACCCTACAGTGGTATCAGAGCCTAGCTAGAGCCTTAGGCGAAGTCTAGACGACGTCTGAAACCCGAATACACATCGAAACCCTAACACATCATGCTCTCTGGACTTTTTCTAAAAACTGGGATTTTTCCAGATTAAAAATGCTTAAAAAATTCAGCAGGGAATTCTATGAACTACGGTGCAAAATTTACCTCATGAACAGTTAAAGGTGCGGCGGAACCGCGGCAGAAGCTTGGCTTCTGCGGCGGTTCCGCGGCCAACTAATGGGATTTTCCTGTAATATTTGCACAGTAATTCATCATTTCAGCAGCTGAGTTTTATGGGTATTTTTAATATTTATTCAAGAGTTGAATTTTCTGAGGTGTTTTAGAGCTTCGATGTTTCGATCGGATTATCAGATTTTGTCTATGTGGCTTTCTGGATATTTTGGAATATGTTAAAAATTTCGACCGGATGTAAATACCCAATCTTTCCCCTGCCGGAAAATATCCAAGTGTTGGATTTTTCTGTGGTTTAAGGACGTTCTAAGTAGTGCAAGTAATGCGATGGTCCCTCTAGAAGACAGCAAACCTTAACTCGATTATGTGACCGTCTTGAACTGCCCTTTGAACCTTCGGGTTTGGGGCAGTACGGCGTGCTACATGTGAGGTGTTGGCTTGACCCTTCTACGGCTGGACCGTTGGTACTGAGGCATGAAGTGAATGTCTTTGAACCTATTTCATGTGTTGAACGGTTTCGGGAAAACTTAGGTGTTCGAATGTTCGATCGGAAAGTTTAATATTTTCTATTTATCCGGAATGGGATACAATAATTGGAATTCACAAACAGTTATGAGATAACTGAATGAATGTTATAAATCTAGCGGTTTAGTTTCATTTGATATTGAAAAGAGTTTTCGATAATGAGACTAAATTGCGGGGTTTATAACTGTTAGGCATGTGATGTCTAAGTATTTCATTTGATCAGGCATGTGATGTCTAAAGAGGTTGCGGATTCCAACTGTTGTAGTTTTACACTTTCTTTTCTGTGACCGTAAGTGTAATATGTGATATCGCCGGTTTCGTTGCTATATGTCAACGACAATTGGGATGCGCATATTTACTTACGTTGATGACATGTGATGTTATGTGTTGCTCGATATGTTATATTGGATTGTCGTGATTGAATAGCCGGGGGTTTTTATGTGAGATGAGTGTTTTTCATTTTCATTCATGTAAAAACTTGTATGTAATATTCTTTTATTGGGACACTTCCAGGTTGCGGAAGATGTCACCCTTTGTATATTATTTACTTTTCCGCATTAGGATAGACCCAAGGAGGGGAGCACAAGTAACCGGGTTCTAGGGTTCAGTGGGAGACCATCTCGAGGAGTCGAGTCCCGGTCTCCTAACCCTAGAATTGGTAGGGTTGCTTGCCGCTCTCGTAGGGGTCTAGGGGTGTGGGATTGGCTATTCATCACGACCGTGGAATCCGTGTTTTATACTGGCTCGTATTGAAAACACGGACGTCCTAGTATATCCAATGTTTCATATGTTTCTTCTGCTGCTTTATCTGTGATGTGATCATGTGATGTTCTGTGATAGATACAGTATATAGTATATATGATATATTATATAGACGTTACTTATGTTTTGCACCCGCACTAGCCCTGCCCTGCTCTGTCGTTAGTTACCTAATCTAACGGTGCACGAGGGGACATCCAGGCGAATGCGGATGGCATAAGTGTATGTCGTATTTATCTGTGATGTTTAGGTAACTTAAATGATGGGACTTCATTAATGTGATTAATGAAATAAAAGAAACCTAAGATGTTGTAGAATCAAATTTTAAACAAAAAAGGTAGCTACAGTTCATGCTTTGCATAGCGGTATATGTGATATATCCTGCACCTTATTCGATGAGGAAAAGACCGAGATCCCTTCACCGGGAGTGACTCCTTTAGCAATAACTGGCAGATGCTACACACTCGGTTTGACTTTTGATTGCTTCTATAGTTTCTGCTTTGCACAGTGATATATATGATATATCCCGCACCTCATTCGACGAGGAAAGGGCCGACGATCCCTTCACCGGGAGTGACCCCTTTAGCAAAACTAGAAAAGCCTCAAAATCACTCCATTTCAAAACTTCATTTGATTCTACAACGATATCAAGTTCATTACGCAATAGGTTTTCAGAAAAACCTGTCGTAGCCCTCCGTCATTTCAGATAAGTTGCATATAGTATTCGTGCTACATTTGTTGGCTTTCGTCAAGGTGTAGTGTACGGTAGCTATGTGCTGCTTATCTACTGCATATGATGCGACTGGATTAGGGTAGTCATACGGCTTTGTTGGCTTTCGTCAAGGGTCGTGCGGGTGGGTTTAATTCAGTCAAGAAATGTACGGGTTGAACTTGACTAGCGGGCTGTGGTTTGTTGGCTTTCGTCAAGGTCATAGCACGCTAGGGGCAAAAGCATTATCGGGAGTTTCAAGTGTTGAAATTTGCAATGAGATTGCATACCTTCTATGAGATAGTTGGATCCCGATACCCACTGTGAGTAAGAGTTACTCCTGGGAGAGTTTTACACATTGCAATTAGCTGATCAAGTAGGTGTCTAGAAAGGTGTCAACGGGGTTACGCCTCTGGGAAAACGAGGTTTACATTAATTAGGTTCGTGCGAAAGCACGGGGGACCTCCCTCAAAGTACCGACACTGGCCTGGCTGAAAGATTGGCGAACTTGTAGTGTGTAATTAATCCCGGCTAGTCTTTCCTTTTAGGGTTTGAAGGAAGATTTGATAAAAACCAGTGGGAGCCATCCTGATTAGATAAGATAATAACCAATCTGATCTTGCACGAGCATACGCTAAAGTGTTTTCTTCTCTCTCTCTCCAGGTAGCGACCATTTCATGCCCTAATAAAGATAATAATATGGATGTATTGACTGAACCCGCATGTTATACTGTGCTGGGGAACGTTGGTTCCGTTCTTTCTTATAAGAGTTATAGGAAGGAACAGGATATAGGGGAATACCAGGATTCCCATGCCACCCGATTGAAGAAAGTACATGGTGATGCATTTTCTTCGGGTGTGTTCGTTACAGAGAACTGTTTCTCCATTTGCTCCACGTCCTGGGTATTAGATACCGGGTCAGGATCCCATATATGTAATCAGTTACATGGGCTCAGGAAAGGTAGAGAACTTGGAGAAGATGATAAAGACATTAGAGTTAGAAATGGTGCAATTGTTGCAGCTAAGACTGTCGGGGAATATCACCTTGTATTACCAACTGGTAATACATTGGTTCTGAACGAATGCTATTACATGCCGAACCTGATATGCAACATTATATCGGTTTCTTTATTGAGTAAAGAGGGATATAATTTTGTATTACAGGACAATGTTATGAACATTTTCCGTAACCAAAAGTTGGTTGGATCAGGCACGTTGTGCAATGGCATTTATGTTCTAAATCAATCAACAGTTCTGAGCATAACAAACACACACAACAGGAAGAGTTCAGAACTGAACGAATCCTTTTTGTGGCATTGTAGACTGGGTCACATCAATGCGACACGACTAGCTAAGTTGCATAAGGATGGATATTTGAACCCATTCGAATTTTCATCTTATGACACTTGCCAGTCATGTCTCAAAGGCAAGATGACCAAAACTCCGTTTACGGGACACGGAGAAAGAGTTACCGAACTCTTGGGACTAATACATAGTGATGTATATGGTCCCATGTCTACACATGCCAGGGATGGTTCTTCGTACTTCATTACATTCACTGACGATCTCTCAAGATACGGACATGTGTACTTGATAAGACACAAGTCTGAAGCTTTTGAGAAATTTAGAGAATATAAACAAGAAGTCGAAAATCAAACCGGAAAAAGTATTAAAATCCTTCGATCTGATCGAGGAGGTGAATACTTGAGCAATGAATTCCTGGACTTCCTAAAAGAGAATGGGATTCTCTCTCAGCTGACTCCTCCATATACACCACAGCACAACGGTGTATCAGAACAGAGAAACCGCACCCTATTAGATATGGTGCGCTCTATGATGGGCACAGCTAAGTTACCTATTTCCTTCTGGGGGTATGTGCTTGAGACAGCCATACATCTATTGAATACGGTCCCCACCAAATCTGTGCCTACCACTCCATATGAGATATGGAAAGGAAAGAGACCATGTCTTAACTATGTTAAGATATGGGGTTGTCCAGCCTATGTCAAACAACAAAATCCGGACAAACTCAAGGCACGGTCTGTTCTATGCAAATTTACAGGATATCCCAAGAATTCACAAGGGTATATCTTCTACCACCTTGAGGAACAAAGAGTGTTTGTTTCTCGGCATGCCACCTTTTTAGAAAAGGAATTTCTTGAAAAAGAGATTTGTGGTCATGAGGTAGAACTGGAAGAAGTTCCAGCTGCAGAAGCTACAACAGAAGATATGGTGGAACCAGAGGATTCAATAGTTCCCAATGAACCCCAGCCACTCCGCCGATCTAGTAGGGTTCCTCGTCAACCTGAGAGATACTACGGTTTTCTCATGGATGGTGGCAGCGAGGATTGCATCATGGAGGATGATGACCCAACTAGCTTCGAGCAGGCCATCACGAGTAGGGACTCAGTGAAATGGCTGGATGCTATGCGGTTCGAGATGGAATCCATGTACACCAACAAAGTATGGACTTTGGATGTTGCTCCTGAAGGGGTAAAACACATTGGGAGCAAATGGATCTTCAAGAAAAAACTTGGTGTAGATGGGAAAGTGGAGACTTTCAAAGCTAGACTTGTTGCAAAGGGTTTTCGTCAAAGACCAGGTGTGGACTATGACGAAACCTTTTCTCCAGTGGCTATGCTTAAATCCATCCGGATCATGCTTGCCATCGCTGCATATCATGATTACGAAATCTGGTAAATGGATGTTAAGACCGCCTTTCTAAATGGTGATTTAAAAGAGTGCGTGTACATGACTCAGCCAGAAGGCTTCGTAGACAGTGGGAGCAGCGGGAAGGTGTGCAAGCTGCTTAAATCCATTTATGGATTAAAGCAAGCATCGCGGAGTTGGAACATCTGCTTTGACGTCGTTATCAAAGAGTTTGATTTCGTCAAAAATCCAGATGAACCTTGTATCTACAAGAAGGTGGCAGAGAGTAAGGTAGTCTTCCTCGTATTGTACGTGGACGACATACTCTTGATAGGAAATGATATTCCTATGCTGCAGTCGGTCAAGCTCTTCTTAACATAAAGATTCTCAATGAAAGATCTTGGTGATGCCTCCTGCATATTGGGAATCAGGATCTATAGAGATAGATCCAAACGGATTTTGGGATTGTCCCAATCCAGGTACATTGACACCATACTAAAGAGGTTTAGTATGGAAGAATCCAAACGTGGGAACTTGCCCACGATCTCTGGAGTCACTCTCTCCAAAGAGATGTCTCCCAAGACTGATTTGGAAAGAGCTCGCATGCAAGGGATACCCTATGCTTCGGCTGTAGGCTCTATCATGTACGCGATGCTATGTACCAGACCCGATGTTGCATACTCACTAAGTATAGTGAGCAGGTATCAAGCTGATCCTGGAGAGAGTCACTGGACAGCTGTGAAGAGCATTCTCAAGTACTTGCGAAGGACTAAAGAGATGCTCTTGGTGTATGGTAACGGAGAACTCCAAGTGGAGTCCTTTACCGATTCGAGCTTCCAGAGTGATAAGGACGACTCCAAGTCGCAGTCGGGATTTGTCTTTACCCTTTACGGAGGGGCGGTTAGCTGGAAGAGTTCCAAGCAGGAAACCGTGGCAGACTCGACGATGGAGGCTGAATACATCGCTGCCAACGATGCTGCTAAAGAGGCTGTCTGGATCAAGAAGTTCATTACTGAACTTGGAGTGGTTCCATCCATTGAGCATTGAATACCTTTGTATTGCGATAACAATGGAGCGGTGGCTTTGGCCAAGGAACCCAGGTCCCATCAGTGATCCAGGCATATTCTGAGGCAGTATCACCTGATCCGGGAGATAGTTGATCGCCGGGAGATCGAGGTCAGGAGGGCTGACACGAAGAACAACCCGGCGGATCCACTCACGAAGGCCATTCCCCAGATACAGTTTGAGAGACTCTTCGGGATGCTCGGTATGCGATACTACAGCAGCTGGCCCTAGTGCAAGTGGGAGATTGTTAGTTGTATGTATGCCCTAGAGGCCAGTATTATACAGATGATGTATATTATATTGGATGCTTGGACATATATAGAGATGACTTTCTTGCTCGATATGATAGTATGCTATCTGGTTGCTCTTTATCTTAACATGTACACTAGTCTCTTTAAACTGTCTTATAGTTACATGTTGGTAAAGCCCTTAGGATGTGTACTTGACTGCCTGGATTATGATGCAGATCATACTAGTGGGGACATGGTAGTCCATAAGTACATCCTTCAAGGTCCCTAGTCGTGGGTGTATCGAGACGGGGCATCGATATACCAGTATAGACTAGCGTATACGTTTCTCGACCTATGAGATGGGCGATGGATGATCCCATATCCATTGGTGTTTGACATCAGAGATGGTGTACGGGTGCTCGGTGGAGACTGGGTACACTGGACGGACTCGCCGAGAACTCCCAGATGGTATTATACCTCACGTCAGATGGCAGTTCTCAGGTAACACTTGTACAGGTTAGTCTGTAGACCCGAGATCGTCATAGAGTCTTGTGTGATTCCCACTGTGCTTTGATCTCCACCTTACCACGTCCATGAGGGCATGCAAAATGGTGGTCTTTGGGTACAGTCCCGAGTCACATGGAGGCAATGAGCGATAGGAGGGGTTTCGTCTCTCCCGGTATTGGGGGTTGATGTTGCGCAGTGCTCGATTGGCCGTAACAGGGAAGTCCCTGGCCAGGGCTGATCAGAGATTTGCTGGTAAGTGTTACCAGTAGTTTCTCGACCCGTTATGAGCCTCACATCGGCATGACTTATCGGTTATTGGGGTCTGACGTATACCACCCCTAGACTTCATATGCGACATATCAGACGAACAGACCGGACTGTACGATAAGTGTTACTGGTTGGATTCACAGGAGTGTGAGCGGGCTAGCTCGTCGATCTTCTGATCGCTCAATACTCGGATGGCCGTTACGTTTAGCAGATCGCTTGCGGCTTGTAGGTGCTTGATATGATCATCATCTGCTACCGGCGTATTGACGAGTCTTTAGAGTCCTACACAGAGGTTTCCTGGCTCAAGCGAAACGAAATAGGAGCGCATATAAGATATGTGCAGGACCGAGAATAATGCGTGAATGTGATACCGTATTCCATTCTCGCGATGAATGTATCGATTGGTTATATTCGATATAACCTAGATATCGAATCAAGGATTGATTCGATAAGCCGATACATATGATACTAGTCGGTTATATGCGATATGACCGGATCGTTAAATCAAGTGTTGATTTAATGATTTAATGTACAATTATATATTTGATATATTACTTTGCATTAACTAGTATTGGTTCACTTTAAATGGATTTTCTCACTTGATGTGCAAGTTGTATATGTGATATACTTTTGTGCACATGTTTGTATCATGTTTGATGATACTTGCTAATTTGGTTAAGTGTATAGAATTAAACCATGGTTAAGTTGATGATTAGGGTTTTGCTTATTCATTTATTTATTTATTTGTTTATTTATTTATTTGGAAAAGATTTTGATGAGAATGGTGGCTTTCTTTGTTTCTAGTTGAAGCTTCATGAAGCTTTGACTTTGTAACCATTCTTGTCTTCATGCTTAACCCTAACCCTTCCAAGTAACCATGGTCAATTCTCTACACTCTACCTTAGTTAGTATATGATAAGTATTCATTTTACTTTTCAATTTTAATTAAGACTTATCATATTCTAGCTTCATCTTCTTCTTCATCTTCAAAGAAAAAGCTTAAGTCCATTAATGGCAACTTGAGCTAAAGTATGAGAAATCCAATTCTAAAGTGAACCCACCTCCTATTTCTTCACCCTCTACCTCTTGCCAAGTAGTATAGGGTATTTTCTTCACAAGTTTCACAACTTGATGTAGTTGGAGCTTGAACTTGTGATGCCTCGACGTAGATCATCTTCGGCACGAAGCCGACGACCTAGCCCGCCCATTTCTCCGATCAAGCCGACGATTGAGTCCGGGATTTGAGATGGACAGCGAGAGGATGCCTACGTGGAGCTAAGGAAGTGGAGAACCGGATCTACAAAGGTTGTAGCCTCTCTCTTTTAGTTAAATTGTTAAGTAGTTTCGCTTTTCGCCTAAACTTCTAGTCAACGATCCGTATTAGGGTTTCTCGGCACCCGTAAAATTTGAAATTGGCATGGTTGATGCCTTGTGAGACCTCATTAGCGTGCCTAGGAACCCTACATCACATACCAGGTCTAGGGGGTGGTAAATGTCAGGTCCCTAATAACCTGATAAGTTGTGTTGATCCGGTTCAAGACCGATCTAAGAAACAACTGATCTATCCATTATTAAATCTCAACTGCCTTAGCCAAGGTCTTATGGTTCTGGCCTATGGGACACGGTGCGATATCGACACCCAATATAAGGAGAGACGAATCCCTGACAATCACTCACTGCCTCCATATGGCTCGGGACTATACCCAACCAAAAGCTATTTGCATGACTCAGTGGAGTAGTGGTAGGGTTGTGATCAAAGTATAGTACAAACTCACACGAGACAAATGATGATCTTAGGTCTAATGACTAACCAGTACTCATGTCACCTGGGAACCGCTATATGACGATAGGTATAATACCATCTTGAGATTCTTGATGAGTCCTTCCAATGTATTCACCCACAGTAAACACCTGTATACAATCTTAGGTGATCACACCAATGGCTGTGGGACCAACCACCGCCCCTCGTCGGGGTCTAGAAACAAACGTATACACATGTCTACTCTAGAATATCGATTCCTGGTCTCAGTACTCCTGCAACTTTGGACCTTTAAGGATGTGCTTATGAACTACCCAGCTCCCACAAGTATGATCGCCATCATAACGCTAGTAGTCAAGCAAAATCTTACGGGCTTTATCAACATGTATCTGCTATATTATATCGAGTATAACATATCCACATATTAAGATAATGACAAACCAAAACAGTATACTACTATAATGAGTCTTTATTAATATGTATAAACAATACATTGTAGTAAGAAAAATAAATACACATTCATATAAAGACAACTCAAATAGTATGCTATACAACTGAGCAAGATTGTCCTATACATACATATCCCTAGCATCGTATATAATACAGGCCTCTAGGGCATACATATCCAACAATATCCTACTTGCACTAAGGCCTGTAATTGGTGTACCGAATACCCAACGTCTGCTCTAATGCCAATTGTTGGCGTATCGCATACCCAACATCTTAAAAAGTCGCTCGAACTGTCCTTGAAGGAGGGCCTTGGTAAATAGATCCGCCATGTTGTCTTTTGTATCTACTCTTCGGACCTTGATCTCCCGGCGATCTATGATCTCCCTGATCAGGTGATACCGCCTCAAGATGTGTCTGGTTTACTGATTGGACCGTGGTTCCTTCACTAAATCCATAACCCCATTGTTATCGCAATACAAAAGTATCGGATCAACATTGGACGGAACCACCTCATGTTCAGTAATGAACATTTTCATCCATACCGCTTCTTTTGCGGCATCGTTTGCAGCAATGTATTCAGTCTCCATCGTCGAGTCTGCAACAGTCTCCTGTTTGGAGCTCTTCAAATAGACCTCCCTTCCGTTGAGGGTAAACATAAAACCCAAGACAGACTTGCTGTCATCCTTATCATTCTGGAAGCTTGAGTCAGTAAAGCACTCGACCTGGAGGTCTCCATTACCGTAAACCAAGAACATCTCCTTAGTCCATCTCAGGTACTTAAGAATGTTCTTTATAGTTGTCCAATGATTCTCACCTGGGTTCGACTGATACGGGCTCACCTCGCTAAGCGCGTAAGCTAAATCTGGTTTGGTATTGAGTATCGCATACATTATAGATCCTACTGCCGAAGCTTAGGGTATAGTACTCATGCATACCCTCTCCTCATCAGTCTCCGGAGACATCTCTTTGGAAAGGGTGATTCCGTGCAAAACGGGTATATTACCGCACTTAGAATCTTCCATACTAAATCTCTTCAGTATGGTCTCTATGTTCCTAGACTGTGAAAGTCCTAACAATCTCTTGGATCGATCTCTATAGATCTTAATCCCCAGAATGCAGGAGGCATCACCCAGGTCTTTCAAGTTGAACCTGTGTGACAAGAAAAACTTGACCGATTGAAACATAGGAATGTCATTTCTTATCAAGAAAATGTCATCCACATATAGGATAAGGAATACAATAATTCTCCCTACAATTTTCTTGTAGATATATGGTTCATCCTCATTTTTGATGAAGTAAAATCCCTTAACAGTCTCCTCAAAACAGATGTTCCAGCTCTGCGATATCTGTTTTAATCCATAAATGGATTTAAGCAACTTGAAAACCTTCCTACTACTCCCACTGTCTATGAATCCCTCCGGTTGATCCATATAAATGCACTCTTCTAAACTTCCATTTAGAAAATCCATTTTAACGTCCATCTGCCATATATCATAGTCATGGTAGGCAGCAATGGTAAGTAGGATCCGAATGGATTTCAGCATAGCTGCTGGAGAAAAGGTTTCGTCATAGTGCACTCCTGGTCTTTGACGAAAACCTTTTGCAACAAGTCTAGCCAAATAGGTTTCCACCTATCCATCTGCACCAATCTTCTTTTTTAAGATCCACTTGCATCCAACGGGTTTTACCCCAGAAGGAGAAACATCCAAAGTCCAAACATTGTTGGTGTACATGGACTCTATTTCGGATCTCATAGCATCCATCCATTTATTAGAGTCCCTCCTGATAATGGCCTGCTTAAAACTAATAGGATCATCTTCTTCCAAGATGCAATCCTCTCAATCCCCATTTATGAGAAAACCGTAGTATCTCTCAGGCGGATGAGAAATTCTACTAGATCTGCGGAGTGGCTAAGGTTCGTCCGGGATTATTGAATCCTGAGGTTCCACCAAATCTTCATTTTCAGTTTGTGGTTCCAGAATTTCTTCCAGTTCTACCGTGCTCCCACTAATTTCTTTTGCGAGAAATTCCCTTTCCGAAAAGGTGGCGTGGCGAGACACAAACACCTTCTGTTTCTCAGTGTGGTAGAACAGATTTCCTAGTGAATTCTTAAGCTATCCCATAAACTTATAAAGAACCGATCGTGCCTCCAGTTTGTCCAGATTTTTCTTTTTAACATAAGCTGTACAACCCCATATCTTAATGAATTTAAGACATGGTTTCTTACCGCTCCATATTTCATATAGAGTGGTAGGCACGAATTTTGTCGGGACTTGATCCAAAAGATATGCTGATGTATGAAGCGCATGTCCCCAAAATGAAAGAGGCAGGCCAGCACTACTTATCATGGAGAGAACCATATCCAATAAAGTATAGTTCCTCCGTTCCAATACACCGTTATGTTGTGGTGTACATGGAGGAGTAAGCTGAGAGAGAATACTATTCATTTTTAGGTATTTTAGAAATTTCGTGCTTAAGTACTCCCCTCCTCTATCAGATTTGAGGATCTTGATACCTTTGCCAGTCTGGTTCTCTACTTCATTCTTATATTCTTTGAATTTCTTAAAATCTTCAGATTTGTGTTTCAAAAGATGCACATATCCAAAGCTAGAGAGATCGTCAGTGAATGTAATGAAGTACGAGAACCCACCCCTCATATTTATAGACATCAGACCACATACATCACTGTGTATGAGTCCCAAGAGCTCTGTAACTCTTTCTCCATGTCCGGTGAATAGATATTTGGTCATCTTTCCTTTGAGACAATACTGATAGGTTTTATAGGATGAAAATTCGAATGAATTTAGATATCCATCCTTATGCAATTGGCTTAGTCTTTCTCACCGATATGACCAAGTCTACAATTCCAAAAGTAGGTTTCGTTTGTATCTGAACTCTTCCTCTTGCGTGTGTTCTGTATGTTGAAGACTTTATTTTGATTAAGAATATAGATATCATTACACAGTGTACCTTCTGCAACCCATACCTGATTAAGGTAAATGTTCATCATATTTCTTTCTAGAACAAAATTATATCCATCTTTATCAAGTAAAGAAACTGATATGATGTTGCAAAGTATGGAACGTACATAGAAGCAGTTGTTCAAGATCATAATATTGTCGCTTAGCAATACTAGGTGATATTCACCGATGGCAGCAATATCAACTTGTGCTCCGTTCCCTACTCTGAGGGACATTTCACCTGGTCCAACCATTCTAATTTTTCTCAGTCCTTGTAATAAATTACAGATATGAATCATGATCCGGTATCTAGTACCTAAGAGGTAGGGTTGACCGAAAAACGGTTTTCAATAACAAATACACCCGAAGAAGATGCATTAGAATGCTTCCCTTTCAATAGGGTCATCTAGAATTCCTTACAGTCCTCTTTCCCTTGTCCATACTCGTGACAGTTGTCACTAGTTTGAACCGAACCAACATTCCTCATCCCAGTGTAATAAACCGGTTCGGTCAACTCATACATTTTATTATCTTGATTTGGGCGTGAATTGGTTGCTATCTGGAGGGAGAGAGAGAAAAGAAACACTCAGCATGCGCTCTTGCAAGATTAGATTGGTTATTAGTTTATCTAATCAAGATGACTCCCACTATTTTCTTCAAATTTTCCTTCAAACATTAAATGGAAAATTAGTCGGGATCATTCGCACCTTACAAGTTCGGTAACCGTTCAGCCAGTTGAGTGTTAGTACTCCGAAAGAAATTCTTTGTGCTCTCGCATGGACCTTATTAAAATAAACCTCATTTCCATAGAGGTGTAGCCCCATTAACAATTTTCTAGACACCTTATAAGTTAGCTAATTGTGAAGTGAAAAATATTTCCCAAGAGTAATCCTACTAATTAGTAGGATCGGGATCCAACTATCATTACATGATAACCTAAATGGAAGCCACTCTAGTTACCACACTCCAGAAGGTATGCAACACAAGCAAGTTTCCTATATATTTGAAACTCCCGATGTGGTTTTTTCCCCTACGACCCAAGTGACCTTGACGAATAATCAACAAATCAAAATGTACTAGTTAAGTTCAACCCGCCATTATCCATGATTGCATTAGACCTACCCGCATGACCCTTGACGAATAATAAACAAAGTCACACGACTGTCCTAACCAATCACATTATCTATACTATAGACAATCATTACTTAGCTACCGTACACTACGCCTTGACGAATAATCAACAAACGCGGCACGAATACTAAGTAGTAATTATCTTAAATGACGGAGGGCTATGGTTATGTTTTTGGCGCAAAACCCTTTAACGTAATGAACTTGATATCGTTGAAGGAACCGAGTAGTTTTTAAAAGGAGTGGTTTAGACTCCGCTTTTGAAAACTAGTGGTTTTGGAGAAAACCGAGTAATCTATAGTAACATAAACTTTTTCTCAAGAGGTCACTCCCCGTGAAGGGATCTAGGCTCTTGCCTCCTCGAATGAGGTGCTGGATATTCCTAACCGAATACCACTATGCAAAGCGAAAGAATATGACTATAGTTTTTTGAAATTTGTTCCAATAACATCTTTTAGGTTTCTTTTTCCTTGCATTAATTAAAATTAATGCAGTCTCATCAATTAATTCCTATCACATCAGAAAAGAACGAATATAAAATGAACTTATATACCATCTTCATTCGCCACGGGGCCCCGTCATGCACTGTTAGGTTACATAACTAACGTCAGAGCGGGGGATGGACTAGCGCGGATTCAAAACATATACAATATCTACTAGTGTGTGTGTGTGTGTGTGTGTGTAACCATTCGTCCGATGCATGATATAAGCAACATTACAGAACAATGATAAATAACATGGAATAGCGAATAATCTAGGAGCCCCGGGTTTCATTTGAGTCGCAAATGAAACTCGACGTTCCCAGGTCATGTGGATAGTGTACAATGTAAAACCAAGACTCCTACGAGCATAAAAAGTTACCTGCCAATCCCGAAATTGAGGCAACCCCAATCAACGAAGTGAATGGGCCACCCAGCACTTCACGGAATCCGATAACTTGAGCACCCCTCCGTGGGTCATTCTATACCCCTTACGAGTGCGGAAAATAGCACGCCAATTCTAGAGTAAGGCCCCCTCGATCTCAACGCCATGAGATGCGGGATTGTTGCTATCTAGAACCTGACTATTCAAGCACTCCTCCGCAGGGTAATCCTAGTACAGAAAAGAAAATATATATACAAATGGGGACATCGACCTCAACCCGGCCGTGCCCCAATAAAAGAATATACAAACTGGCAGAGACGGCAGTCCACATGTCGGATGCTCGTCCCGTAATAATGAATATACAAATGAATCTAAATTGTACAAATACCATTGCACTAGGGGCTATCCAACGCGACAATCCGAATAAACCATTACAGATATAAACATTATAGCAACAGAAGTAAGTATGTGCAACCCCGTTTAAATGACATATAGTAAATAGACGACATTTGAAAACACATACACCACATCACAGAGATCAACGATGCAAAAGTTCTAAGTTCTAAACTTTCCAAGTTGCCCCAAAGTAAAGATAACACTAAGTGAAATCTGGGGAAAATCATGTAGGGTTCTTAGGCACAACCACAAGGTTTCGCAAGGCATCAAACATGCCGTATTAAAAAAAAATTAGTGTGCGAAAAAACCCTAACCAAGGATCTAACTAGAGTTATAGGAGCTAAACTAGAAAGTACACATTTTTACTTCTAAGTGATGACGGAATACAACCTTTGTAGGCCGGTCTTTCACTTCAATGGCTCCTTGTAGTGGTCCCTTCACTGCGATCATGGAACTCCCGGACTCTTGCATGGCTTCTCAAGGTGAAAAGAACGATCTTGCTTAAAGTCTTCAAGGCCGAAGATGATCTACGTCGAGGAGACACTAACTCAAGCTACTACTTCACTAATGAAAGATTAGTGAAGCTAACACCCTATACTAAAGTGCTAATCTAGTAGAGGATGATGAAGTAGGAAGTGGGCTCACTTTAGTTTTATTTTTCTAACAATATTTTCTCACTTTGGAAAAACCTAGCAAGCTTTTTTCCAAGGATGAAGAAGATGAAGCAAAGAGATGAGAAATAAACTAATTGAGGTGCGAGAATCAACCATGGGCGAGTTTCTATTATATAGCTAACTCATATAGAGACATAACCATGGTTAAATTATAATGGTTAGGTTAATAAATATCTTAAGTAAAACAAAATTAGTGGACCAAGTCAATGCATCCATAAGCTTCTACAAGCTTCGTGCATGTGACCATTTATGTACTAATTTGGATTTACTTTAAATAATTAAACCCCATATTATAATTAGTATAGTGTAAGTCTCATACACCCATATAGTGTGTATCAACAACCATGACACAAAAATAACATAATTAATATATATATCACATATATATTAAGTGTGCACGTGTGAGAAAAATAAATGTTTAAGTGAGCTCATATTAGTTAATGTAAACTAGTATATCAAATATACAATTATACACTAAATTATCAAATCAACACTTGATTTAATAATCCGGTTATATCACATATAACCGACTAATATTATATGTACCAACTTATCGAATCATCACTTGATTCGATAACCCGGCTATATCACATATAACCGACCGATACAAATATCGTGAGAATAGAATACGGTATCACATACTCGTATCATTCTCGGTCCCGCACATATCACATATGTGCTCCTATTTCGTTTTGCCTGAGCAAGTAAAACCTCTATGTAGGACTCTAAAGACTCGTCAATACGCCGGCAGTAGGTGATGATCATATCAAACACCCACAAGCCGTCAGCGGTACTAGCTGGACGTAACGGCTACCCGGGTATTGAGCGATCAGAAGATCAACAAGCAAGCCCCCTCTAGCTCTTGTAAATCCTGTCGGTAACACTATCGTATAGTCCATTCTCTTCATCTAAGATGTCGCATATCAAGTCTAGGTGTGGTAAACGTCAGACCCCAATAACTTGATAAGTCATGCCGATACGAGGCTCATAACGGGTCGAGAAACTACTGGTAACACTTACCAGTAAATCTCTAAATCAACCCTGGACAGGGACTTCCCTGTCATGGCCAATCGAGCATAGCACGATATCTACCCCCAATACCGGGAGAGACGAAATCCCCTCCTATCGCTCATTGCCTCCATGTGACTCGGGACTGTACCTAAAAACCACCGTTTTGCACGTCCTCTTGAACGTGGTAAGGTGGAAATCAAAGCACAGTAGGAATCACACAAGACTCTATGACGATCTCGGGTTTACAGACTAACCTGTACCAATGTCACCAGAGAACTGCTATCTGTCATCATGTATAATACCATCTAGGAGTTCTCGGCGAGTCCGTCCAGTGTACCCAGTCTCCATTGAGCACCAGTATACCATCTATGATGTCAAACACTAATGGATATGGCATCATCCATCGCCCATCACATTGGTCGAGAAGCGTATACGCTAGTCTACTCTGGTATATCGATGCCCCGTCTTGATACACCCATGACTAGTTACATTAAAGGATGAACTTATGGACTAGCATGGCCCCACTAGTATGATCTGCATTATAATCCTGGTATTCAAGTACACATCATAAGGGCTTTACCAACATGTAACCATAATACAGTAAGAGACAAGTATACATGTTAAGATAAAGAGAAACCAGATAGCATACTATCATGTCGAGCAAGAAAGTCCTCTCTATATATGTCCAAGCATCCACTGTAAAATACATCATATGTACAATAATGGCCTCTAGGGCATACATAAAACTATCAATCTCCCACTTGCACCAGGGCCAGCTGCTGTAGTATCGCATACCCAACATCCCGAAGAGTCTCTCGAAATGTATCTGGGGAATGGCCTTCGTGAGTGGATCCGCTGTGTTATTCTTCGTGTCAACTCTCCTGACCTCGATCTCCCGGCGATCAACTATCTCCTGGATCAAGTGATACCACCACAGAATATGCCTGGATCGCTAATGGGACCTGGGTTCCTTGGCCAAAGCCACCATTCCATTGTTATCACAATACAAAGGTATTGGATACTCAATGGATGGAACCACTTCAAGTTCAGTTATGAACTTCTTCATCCAGACAGCCTCTTTGGCAGCATTGTTTGGAGCAATGTATTCAGCCTCCATCGTCGAGTTTGCCATGATTTTCTGCTTGGAACTCTTCCAGCGTACCGCCCCACCATTGAGGGTAAATACAAATCCCGAGAGCGACATAGAGTCGTCCTTATCACTCTGGAAGCTCAAATCGGTAAAGGACTCCACTTGGAGTTCTCCGTTACCATACACCAAGAGCATCTCTTTAGTCCATCTCAAGTACATGAGAATGCTCTTCATAGATGTCTAGTGATTCTCTCCGGGATCTGCTTGATACCTACTCTCTATACTTAGTGATTATGCTACATCAGATCTGGTACATAGCATCGCGTACATGATAGAGCCTACTGCCGAAGCATAGGGTATCCCTTGCATGCGAGCTCTTTCCAAATCAGTCTTGGGAGACATCATTCTGGTGAGAGCGAGTCCTGAGATCGTGGGTAAAAACCCACGCTTGGATTCTTCCATACTAAACCGCTTTAGTATGGTGCCAATGTACCTGGATTGGGACAATCCCAGTATCCGTTTAGATCTATCTCTATAGATCTTAATCCCCAAGATGAAGGAGGCATCACCTAGATCATTCATTGAGAATCTTTGAGATAAGAAGAGCTTGACCGAGTGCAGCATAGGAATGTCATTTCCTATCAAGAGTATGTCATCCACGTACAATACGAGTAAGACAACCTTACTCTCGGCCACCTTCTTGTATATGCAAGGTTCATCTACATTTTTGACGAAGTAAAAATCTTTGACAACGACATCAAAACAGATGTTCCAACTCCGCCAAGCTTGCTTTAACCCGTAGATGGATTTAAGCAGCTTGCACACGATTCCGCTGCTCCCACTTTCTACGAAGCCCTCCGGCTGAGTCATGTACACGCACTCTTCCAAATCACCATTTAGAACGGCGGTCTTAACATCCATTTGCCAGATTTCGTAGTCATGGTATGCAGCGATGGCAAGCATGATCCGGATGGATTTAAGCATAGCCACTGGAGAAAAGGTTTCGTCATAATCCACACCTGGTTATTGACGAAAACCCTCTGCAACAAGTCTAGCTTTGAAAGTCTCCACTTTCCCATCTACACCAAGTTTTTTCTTGAAGATCCACTTGCTCCCAATGGGTTTTACCCCTTCAGGAGCAACTTCCAAAGTCCATACTTTGTTGGTGTACATGGATTCCATCTCAGATCGCATTGCATCCAGCCACCTCACTGAGTCCCCACTCATGATGGCCTGCTCGAAACTAGTTGGGTCATCATCCTCCATGATGCAATCCTCGCTTCGACCATCAATGAGAAAACCGTAGTATCACTAAGGTGGACGAGGAACCCTACTAGATCGGCGGAGAGGCTGGGGTTCATTGGGCACTATCGAATCCTATAGTTCCACTAAATCTTCAGTTTCAGTTTGTGTAGCCGGAATTTCTTCAAGTTCTACCACGTTGACACTAATTTGTTTTGCAAGAAATTCCTTTTCTAAAAAGGTGGCATGTCGCGAAACAAAAACCTTTTGTTCCTCGCCATGGTAGAAAAGATATCCATATGAATGTTTGGGATATCCCACAAACTTGCATAGAACTGACCGTGCCTCGAGTTTGTCCGGATTTTTCCTTTTGACATAGGCCCCATATCTTAACTCGTTTAAGATATGGTCTCTTCCCACTCCATATCTCATATGGTGTAGTAGGTACAGATTTAGATGGAACTTAATTCAATAGGTATGCTGCTATCTCAAGCGCATAACCCCAAAAAGAAATAGGTAACTCAGAAGTGCTCATCATAGAGCGCACCATATCTAATAGGATGTGATTCCTCCGTTCCGATACACCGTTGTGCTGTGGTGTATACGGAGGAGTATGCTGAGAGAATCCCATTATCTTTTAGAAAGTTTAGGAACTCTGTGCTCAAGTATTCACCTCCTCGATCAGATCGAAGGATTTTAATACTTTTACCCGTTTGGTTCTCGACTTTAGATTTATATTCCTTGAATTTCTCTAAAGCTTCAGATTTGTGTTTCATCAGGAACACATGTCCGAATCTTGAGAGATCGTCAGTGAATGTAATGAATTACGAGGAACCATTCCTGGCATGTATACACATAGGACCACATACATCACTATGTATCAGTCCTAAGAGCTCACCAGCTCTTTCTTCGTGTCCTGTAAACGGATTTTTTGTCATTTTTCCTTTGAGACATGACTGGCAGGTGTCATAAGATAAAAATTCGAACGAATTCAAATATCCATCCTTATGTAACTTAGCTAGTTGTGTCACATTGAGATGACCTCGTCTACAATGCCACAAGAAGGATTCGTTCATCTCTGAACTCTTCCTCTTGTGTGTGTTTGTTATGCTCAGAACTGCTGATTGATTTAGAACATAAATGCCATTGCACAACGTGCCTGATCCAACCAACTTTTGGTTCAGGACAATATTCATAACATTATCCTGTATTATAAAATTATATCCCTCTTTACTTAATAAAGAAACTGATATAATGTTGCATATCAGGTTCGGCATGTAATAACACTCGTTCAGAATCAATGTATTACCACTTGGTAATACAAGGTGATATTCCCCGACGGATTTAGCTGCAACAATTGCACCATTTCTAACCCTTATGTCTTTATCACCTTCTCCCAGTTCTCTACATTTCCTTAGCCCATATAACAGATTACATATATGGGATCCTGACCCGGTATCGAATACCCAGGACGTAGATCAAAGGGAGAAACAGTTCTCTGTAACGAACACACCTGAAGAAAATGCATCAACATGTACTTTCTTCAATCGGGTGGCATGGGAATCCTGGCATTCCCCTATATCCTGTTCAGTCTTATAATAATTAGAAGAAAGAACGGAACAAACGTTCCCATGCATAGTATAACATGCGGGTTCAGTCAATACATCCATATTATTATCTTGTTTAAGACGTGACATGGTCGCTACCTGGAGAGAGAGAGAAGAAAACACTTTAGCGTATGCTCTTGCAAGATCAGATTGGTTATTAATTTATCTAATCGGATGGCTCCCACTGTTTTATGAAATCTTCCTTGAAACCCTAAAAGGAAAGACTAGCCGGGATTAATTACACCCTACAATTTCGCCAATCTTTCAGCCAGGCCAGTGCCGGTACTTTGAGGGAGGTCCCTCATGCTTTCGCATGGACCTAATTAAAATAAACCTCGTTTTCCTAGAGGCCTAGCCTCGTTGACGCCTTTCTAGACAACTACTTGATCGACTAATTGTCTTGTGTAAAACTCTCCCAGGAGTAACTCTTACTCGCAGTGGGTATCGGGATCCAACTATCTCATAGAAGGTATGCAATCTCATTGCAAATTTCAACACTTGAAATTCCCGATAATATTTTGCCCCTAACAGCTTATGACCTTAACATAGTCAACAAATTATAAGCGCTAGCCAAGTTCAACCCGTCATTTCCTGATTGAATTAAACCCACTCGCACGACCCTTAACATAGTCAACAAAGTCGTACGACTATCCTAATCCAATTGCTTCTCATGCTTTAGCAGATTAGCACTAATTAGCTACCGCACACTACGCCTTAACATAGTCAACAAACGTAGCACAAATACTAAGTAGTACTTATCTGAAATGACGGAGGGCTACGACAGGTTTTTCTGAAAACCTTTTGCTTAATAAACTTGATATCATTGTGGAATCGAGTGATTTTGAAAAGGAGTGTTTTTGAGGCTTTTCCTAGTTTCTCTAAAGAGGTCACTCCCGGTGAAGGGATCTCGGTTCTTTCCTTAAGTTCCATGTCTCGTAGACCCACGCGCAATCAGGAAAGACCTGTCAGAGGACATCTTTTTTGCAAGGCTCAAGCTTCTGTGAAACCTGACTCTCATTTTCTCAATTTCCCTTGGTGCTACATGTCGATTTGCGGTTCCATCTTATCTCATATAGCTAGCATTTCTCATTTTCTCAATTTTCCTAGGTTAAGGAATGAGATTTTCAAGAAGGTGCAGGATATATCACATATATCACTATGCAAAGCAAATACTCCAAAAGCAATCAAAAGAAAAACAGTGTGTTGTATCATCTGCCAGTTATTGCTAAAGAGGTCATTCCCGGTGAAGAGATCTCGGCTCTTTCCATATCGAATAAGGTGCAGGATATATCACATATATCACTATGCAAAGAAAATACTGTAGCTACCCTTTTTGAAAATTTGATTCCACAACATCTTTTAGGTTTCTTTCTTTTCATTAATCTCATTAATGAAGTCCCATCATTTAAGCTTCCTAAGCATCACAGAAGAAACGAAAATACAACGTACCCTTATGCCATCCGCATTCGCCACAGTGTCCCGTTATGAACCGTTAGGTTACTTAACTAACGGCATACCGGGACGGGACTAGCGCAGGTGCAAAACATAAGCAACGTCTACTATATATCTCATATATAATGTATATCCATTCATCTCAGAATCCATAGTGATTACATCACAGAGCAGCTAAAGAAACATATGAAATATTGGATATAGTAAGAGGTCCGTGTTTTATTTTGAGCCTGTATAAAACATGGATTCCACGGACGCGATGAATAGCCAAACCCACATCCCAAGACCCCTACGAGAGCGGCAAGCAACCCTACCAATTCTAGAGTTAGGAGACCCTGACTCGACTTCTCGAGTTGGTCTCCCATTGGACTCTAGAACGCTGTTACTTGTGCTCCCCTCCTTGGTTCTATCCTAATGCGAAAAAGTAAATAATATACAACAATGGTGACATCATTCTCAACCCGGAAGTGCCCCAATAAAAGAATATTATATACATTGAATTTTACATGAATGAAAATAAAAACTCTCATCTCACATAAAAAAAACCCGGCTATTCAAAACGCGACGATCCAATATAACACATCACAGCAACACATAACATCACATGTCATCAACGTAAGTAAATATACGTATACCAATTTTCGTTGACATATAGCAACGAAACCGGCAATACACCACATATTACACTTACGGTCGCAGAAAAGAAAATGCCAAACTACAAAATTTGGAATCCATAATAATCTTAGACATCATAAACCCAAAATATCACATATTACGGATTTCATGCCTAACTATATGAATTCCACATATTGTATCACATTCAACAAATAGCTAGACGATGTTAAACCTTTCGATCGAATCAACAAATTCCCAAAATTTCCCAAAAAGCTCAACACTTGAGCAGTATTAAAAATACCCAGAAGCATTCCCCAGTACCAATGGACCAGCCGTTGAAGTTTCGTCCCTTGCCTCCTTAGTAGGGCCGCGGAAACGCCGCCAAAACCATGTTTTGGCCGCGGTTCCATGGTCACTACAGCGAGTTAGGGACTCGTTCTTCAAGAGGGTCCATAGAATTACCTGCATGATTTTTTTAATATTTTTAATATGAAAAATTCCAACATTTCGAAAAATTTCCGGAAAGCGGGCGATATCGGGTTTTTGGGGTTCGTTCGAACTTCTAACTTCTCCGAGACAACTCCTAATGCTCTAGAAAGGCTCTGATACAACTGTAGGGTTCTTAGGCACAACCACAAGGTTTCGCAAGGCATCAAACATGCCGTATTTAAAATTTTTAGTGTGCCAAACAATCCTAACCAAGGATCTAACTAGAGTTTTAGGAGCTAAACTAGAAAGTAAACATCTTTACTTCTAAGTGATAACGGAATACAAGCTTTGTAGGCCGGTCCTTCACTTCAATAGCTCCTTGTAATGGTCCCTTCGCTGCGACCATGGAACTCCCGGACTCTTGCATAGCTTCTCAAGATGAAAGGAACGATCTTGCTTGAAGTCTTCGAGGCCGAAGATGATCCACGTCGAGGAGACACTAACTCAAGATACTACTTCACAAATGAAAGATTAGTGAAGCTAACACCCTATACTAAAGTGCTAATCTAGTAGAGGATGATGAAGTAGGAAGTAGGCTCACTTTAGTTTTATTTTTCTCACAATATTTTCTCACTTTGGAAAAACCTAGCAAGCTTTTCGCCAAGGATGAAGAAGATAAAGCAAAGAGATGATAAATGAACCAATTGAGGTGAGAGAATCAACCATGGGTGAGTTTCTATCATATAGCTGACTCATGTAGAGACATAACCATGGCCAAATTGTAATGGTTAAGTTAATAAACATCTTAAGTAAAACAAAATTAGTGGACCAAGTCAATACATCCACAAGCTTCTACAAGCTTCATGCATGTGACCATTTATCTACTAATTTGGATTTACTTTAAATAATTAAACCCCACATTATAATTAGTATGGTGTAAGGCTCATGCACCCATGTAGTGTGTATCAACAACCATGATACAAAAATAACACAATTAATATATATCACATATATATTAAGTGTGCACATGTGAGAAAAATAAATGCTTAAGTGAGCTAATATTAGTTAATGTAAACTAGAATACTAAACTATCAAATCAACACTTGATTTAATAATCCGGTTATATCACATATAACCGACTAATATTATATGTACCAACTTATCGAATCACACTTGATTCGATAACCCGGTTATATCACATATAACCGACCGATACAAATATCGTGAGAATAGAATACGGTATCACATACTCATATCATTCTCGGTCCCGCACATATCACATATGTTCTCCTACTTCGTTTTTCCTGAGCAAGTAAAACCTCTATGTAGGACTCTAAAGACTCGTCAATACACCGGCAGTAGGTGATGATCACATCAAACACCCACAAGCCGTCAGCGGTACTATCTGGACGTAACGGCTACCCGGGTATTGAGCGATCAGAAGATCAACAAGCAAGCCCGCTCTAGCTCTTGTAAAGCCTGTCGGTAACACTATCATACAGTCCAGTCTCTTCGTCTAAGATGTCGCATATCAAGTCTAGGTGTGGTAAACGTCAGACCCCAATAACTCGATAAGTCATGCCGATACGAGGCTCATAACGGGTCGAGAAACTACTGCTAACACTTACCAGTAAATATCTAAATCAGCCATGGCCAGGGACTTCCCTATCATGGCCAATCGAGCGCAGCACGACATCTACCCCCAATACCGGGAGAGACGAAATCCCCTCCTATCGTTCATTGCCTCTATGTTACTCGGGACAGTACACAAAAACCACCGTTTTGTACGTCCTCTTGAATGTGGTGGGGTGGAAATCAAACCACAGTGGGAATCACACAAGACTCTATGACGATCTCGGGTCTACAGACTAACCTGTACCAGTGTCACCAGAGAACTACTATTTGACGTCAGGTAGAATACCATCTAGTTATTCTCGGCGAGTCCGTCCAGTATACCCTGTCTCCACTGAGCACCCGCATACCATATCTGATGTCAAACACCAATGGATATTGGATCACCCATCGCCTATCACATGGGTCGAGAAGCGTATACGCTAGTCTACTCTGGTATATCGATGCCCCGTCTCGATACGCCCACGACTAGGAACATTAAAGGATGAACTTAGGGACTACCATAGCCCCACTATTATGATCTGCAACATAATCCTGGTAGTCAAGTACACATCCTAAGGGCTTTACCAACATGTAACCATAATAAAGTAAGAAACAAGTATACATGTTAAGATAAATAGCAACCAGATAGCATACTATCATGTCGAGCAAGAAAGTCCTCTCTATATATGTCCAAGCATCCATTATAATAAACATCATATGTACAATAATGGCCTCTAGGGCATACATACAACTAACAAACCAAAAAAGACCAAAAATACCAATTTACAAAGCCCAAGACACTGGATGAAAACGAGGACCTGAAGTGAATAGTAAACCGCCCATAGCAGGGATTTTGGGATTTTGGGAGGTTTTTTACAAGCCAATTGTCATCGTTTTCATTGTGTGTCACAATCATATTAAGAGAAAGCCTCTGCAATTGTTTAAAAAAATTTCAGAGATTAAAAAGTTTTTGGATCCAGAATGGGGTTTTGAACATTGGAATTTTTCGGCTTTAAAACTAAAGCATCGTATACTACTAGTTTCTAATGTTTGGGTGTCTCTAATCTCATATTGGAATTCCTACCGCCCTGGCCGCCTACCGTGGCCGTTGCGGAACGAAAAACTTTAACTTTTGTAAAACTTGACACTTGAAACCACTACCTAGAATCTAACCATTAAAACTAGCAAGCTAAAGGAATCTAGCTACTGTGATAGTGAGTTATAACGAAAGATCCATGTCCTTCGGTCTTCTACCCTCTTCCTCAGCTCCATGCGGACTTCGTGATCGAGCTTGATCTCCGGTCCTCCTCCGTCAAAGATGATCTACCTGAGGGATGTGGTTCATGGCTCTAGCTCCACTCAAAAACCTAGTGGAGCAAGTAAAGGCTCTAGGTTGCTAATCTAGAGTGTTTAGTGATGTAGTGTGTGGTTATAGTATTTTTCTACCTCTTTTCACCATTGATTCTCAACTCACGAGAATGTAGGGTGAAGAGGAAAGAGCTAAAGAATGATGAGAGAAAGAGAATGGTGAAACGGAAAATCTCATCACCAAAAATATTGCAAGCATGGTTTTATCAAAATGATTTTGCAAATATAAAATCCAACAATACTTGAATAGTATAGACAAATGAATTAGAAATTCATTTGTCTACCCTATTCAACCATGCTTCACACCATCCTCCTTTCCACCTCATCCATCCACCTCATTTCAATTTTTAATAAAAGAAAAACCTTGGAAATGAGGTGTCCTCCTTCTAGAATGTTTTCCGTTTAAATACGGAATAGACTTTACCGTATATACATACCCGTATTCGTATCAAAATACGAATACCCAAAGAGGTAGAATAATACAAAGAACATAATACTATAATATACATATCATAATGTGTATATGTAAATTATTAAATCAATACATGATTTAATAATCCGGCTTAATCCTAAGCTGGACAGTATTATCAACTGTCCGATCGAAAGTCCGAATAACAGTAGAATATACATATCGAAATATGCATATGTAAATTATTAAATCAATACATGATTTAATAATCCAGCTTAATCCTAAGCCGGCTAGTATTATCATTCGATCGGAACCCTGTACGTATCAAAATATGGCTACTACATCATTTCGTCTGAACCAGGAAAACCCTTTGTATGGGACTCTAAAGACTCGACAGTACACTGGCAGTGGGTTTAACCACAAGCACGTCAACGATACTAGCTGTAAGTAGCGGCTACCCAGGTACATGTCGAAAAGGAAGGCCGACGAGCAAGCTCATCCGGACCCCTACTGAACCTATCCGTGACAATCTCCATACAGTCCGGTCTCTTCATCTAAAAGTATCACATACTGGGTCTAGGAGGTGGTAAACGTCAAACCCCTAATAACCTGATTAGTCGTGTCGATTTGTTTCAGGACCGATCCGAGAAAGCACTGATCTATCCATCAATAAATCTGAACTACCTTGGCCAAGGTCTTATGGTTCTGGCCAACCGGACACAGTGCAATATTGACCCCCAATACTGGGAAAGATGAGTCCCTGACAATCACTCACTACCTCCATGTGACTCAGGACTGTACCCAACCAAAACCTGTTTGCACGACTCAGTAGAGCCTTGGTAGGGTAGTGATCAAAGTACAGTGGGAACTCACACGAGACAAATGATGATCTCAAGTCTAAAGACTAACCTGTACTCATGTCACCTGAGAACCGCTGTCTGACGATAGGTATAATACTATCTAGAGGTTCTCGGCAAGTCTGTCCAGTGTACTCACCCCTAGTGAGCACATGTATATAATCTTAGGTGATCACACTAATGGCTTTGGGACCAACCACCGTTTCTCGTCGGGGTTTAGAAACGTATACACAAGTCTACTCTAGAATATTGATACCCGGTCTCGATACTTCTATGACTTAGGACCTTTAAGAATGTGCTTATGGACTACCCAGCTCCTACAAGTATGATCTCCATAATAACACTGGTAGTCAAGAAAAATCCTACGGGTTTTATCAACATGTATGCGCCATATGTGATATCGAGTATAACATATACACATGTTAAAATAAAGAAAAACCAAAATAGTATTCTACTGCAACGAGTCTTTATCACATGTATAAGCAATACATAGCAGTAAGAAAAATAAATACACATGTTTAGATAAAAACAACTCAAATAGTATACTATACAACTGAGCAAGATTATCTTGTAGATACATATCCCTAATATCCTATACAATACAGGCCTCTAGGGCATACATATCTAACACTGATGAGGAGAAGGATTTGCATGATTGACACATCACCTACTTAGTCAATTGAGTCAATCATGAAATGTCAAGTACTACACTAAATATTGCTTTTGCAATAGCTGCAATAAGCAGATATTAATCCAATCTTGGAGAAACAAAAGGAAGCAGTAAAGAACATAAGAGGGTGTTCTTGGTGTATGGTAATGGCAGCCTCCTGCAAGAGACGGTTACCAGTTTAGGCTTCCAAAGTGACCTGAATAACAGTGTAGCTGTCAAAGTTATAAGTTTACTCTCTTCTGATGTGTAGTATATTGGATAGGTTTCCAAGAAAGATACTGAGGTGGTCATGGTGCTGGGTGTTGATTACATCAGCAAAGGATACAGTCTAAGAATCTTGTTTGATTTGGTGTTCATGTTATGAACAAGGTCCCACAAGATAACCAGGAAAGTTCTAAAACATGTATCGCTCATTTCGAGAGATAGTTTTTCTCTGCGAAGATGAGATATAGAGAGATAAAGATAGAAACATTGGAGCGGATCCACTCACTGAAGCTATTTCTCTAACACGTAAGTTTCTCAAAACGAGTTTCATAATTAGCCTTAAGTACAAGTAGGAGATTGTTGGATATAGTGCTCTCAAGGCAATTATTGTAATTGCAAGTAGGCGATTATCATAACTGAACGAGGACCTACACAGGTAGAACAGACTTACTCGAGATGATAGTATGCTATCTGATTTGTCTTTATAACTAATTGTATATGTTTTGATAAAGCCCGTTGGAATATTTCTTGACTACCAGCATTATGATGGCGATTGTCATGACCCGAAAGTACGGAACGTGACCGGCACTTAGATTACGAAGCGTCTAGAGGCGCCACGTGACCTAAGTAAGCCAAAGCCCAGAAATCTAAACCATAAAAAAAGAAGAAGAAGCAGTAAAAGAAAACAAGTATAAAATCATCAGCAAATTTTACCAAAAATTTCGGCAGAGTCTCCTCTGTAAAAACTGGCCCCCAAACGGGTACAACAAGTATAATATACATAAACAATAAAAAGCATCCCCAAACGGGAGCTAGCATCAACGCCAACAGGCGGAAACAACCACAGCAAGCACAATAATATACAACGCCAATAGGCGAGGCTCAAAACTCAAAAGAAAACAAAACCACCAGATCTGAATAACACATGCGCGACTCTAAGGTCAAAATAAACAACTGGTCCAATAAACTTATCAAGTAATACAAATATGGTTGATGGAGCTTACTAGATACAAATGAATGAATAAAAGTACAATGGTGGTTCGGATGCAAGTGAACCAACCTACCGTGCAAATCACCCTGAAGAAAAGATGTGCCAACAAGCTGCCACGGAAACCTGTACATCGAACCTGTAAAGAATTTGGCACAACGGGGGTGAGTTGCCAACTCGTGAGTAGAAGACATCTACGAAAAGAAATCGAATGCACGACGCTATCCTAGGTCATAATAATACACTACCATATCCCAAACATCTAGTAATAGCAGGGTAATACTACGTGTAAGTGCAACTACTCCGTGTCGTGTCAGTACCTCATATAATACTATGTCATATGAATGAAATGCATGCACCATGAATGTAAAGTAACAAATCCTGAAATCCAGATATATATGTATAAGAAATCTTTAGCTGTTATCATAGTAGAATGTGTATAAGAATCTGAAATCTCAATAATGAAATCCATGGAAATCCGTGTCAAACATCGACACAACACATGTAATCTCATGTCTCAATATCTCGGGCTCCGTCAGTCCGGATCGGCCCATATCATCAAATCTCACGACAACGGTCGGTATCCTCCGGATATCCGCCGTGCCAGACATCACCGGTAGGTAGCCTTCCCCTGCCAGGCTCATCGTCTACAACTCAATCTTCTTGCCCCGGGGTACCATACCGGGCCCACCATGTACCCGAGACGGTTCATCCACTCCTCGAATCGGGTCTCGAAATCCAACAGAAAACATGAAATCTCATGGTGGACGACACATACATCACGAGAAAACCGCATCTTATTTTAAAAAGAGAAGAGGAGAGAGAGAGAGAAGTTTTTATAAATTTTTGCGGTTTTCCCCAAAAATCCAGAAATCTCATAGAAATCCAAATCTCAAAATCATGAGTAAGTATATGATAAGTGTCGGCATATGCCCATACTACTGTGCGATAACATGAAAATATGAATGCATGAATGTCTAAGTAATAAATATCATGTTTTATACTAACATCAGAGAGTAATCACAATATTATATCGGTTTAATTGTTAACTGATTCTATCAATAAAAGATAAAATGATCTAAAGTGTACGTGACATAGCAATTACCGATGATGATGTGTGTGAGCCGGCAAATAAATGTGCTTGGAATATGCGCATCATCGGTAATGGTGCGGGTGTCCTAACAGGTAAGGTTTATACTGATTATAGCAACATATGTAAGAACATGCACCATGATAATTACAGTATGAATGTAAATACAGATGTGCATTATCCACTCCTCTGCGAGATACGAGTACAACTACCACTATGTGAGTCGAACCTAAACCAGTGTCCATCTAACATCCTAAGGAACTAAACCTAATAGACTAGTCAGTAAGAAACTAGAGTCTACCTAAGGTCTGAATCAATATCTCTAATAGTCGGCGATCCCGCCTCAATAGCGTCACGTACGTAGTACGGCTTTCTCAAATCAAGAGTGCGGATCAATCATCAAATCTAAGCCTCGTACGGTAAAATCCATCGTACGGCATCCCAATATCGGGGTACGGTCAAGTATCTCCTAGGTGTCTCCTCATTCGTATAATGTCATCTTCAGCACATCTCATGATCAAGGTGTTAAACTGTGATCGCATACATCAATCATATATCATTGCCATCATGATAAGCATCATTAGTTTATCCTCAGAAATATCATGTCATATGTGTCATATCGTAATCAAGTTATATATATATCATATCGTGATCAGTCACAAGTTACAGTCCGGGTACTATTCTAGCGTCCCATGTACATCAATATCACCACCACTCTTTATAATTTATATATTCATGTTCATTATCTCATTCTCTAATGATCCGCTAACACTTTAATACGACTGTATAATCAAGAATCACGGCATCAAGCCCAGTTATACTGTTTCATCATGCCTCAAATATCATATCACATCAATGAATCCCATATACGTGTTGTATATATATATACACCTATACCTAGTTTTATATACGTATACACATATACGTCTACTCCATGTCGAGTTTTAGTGTGTGCGTGTGTGTTTCTATCAGAAACCTACGAACCTTTCCCAAAGTACTCATCCTCTAATATGGTTTTCCTAAATCAGTCTAGTCCAGCCTAGGGTCAATACTAGGGTCCTACTAGGGTCACATCTGGTTTCCTAATGTCAATAAGTACTATTCCTATTCTACGTTACGGGGGTGCTAAACGCCATCCACCCGACTTCCCCCCGTAGATATGCATCTACTCACCTGGTCCATGTCTGCCGAAGTCAGTGTCGCCATCCTCCTCTTCATCGCCCGCAGTCCACGTGAGGGGTACCTAGACGCAAACATATAAATATTATCGTAAACTGAATCACATACGAAAGTCAAAACGACGCAATGAACCAGCATAGGTTAAAGCCTATGTCCCGTCCACGAAAAAGAACCAAATATCGCTCGATATCGGCGTACAAACTCCGATGGATCGAGATAAACATTAACAAATAACTCGTAGTTTTAAAACACATTACTTATACCATAAAACACGATTAAAACTATCGAAACCCTAAAATCCATCAAACCGTCCAATTTCGTAAAAACCGAAATTGCCAATTTACCGTTTTTCATCAAAACTTGACATTTAAATGAAACCAATAGTTATAAAACTCATTATATAGCATAACTAGACTATACAAACCGTTACTATATTTTTATTACACGAATTTATATTAATTTGAAATTTCTAGTTTGCAACATTTAACAATTTTCAACATTTTTGAAGCAAAGCACCACAATTCCACCACAAAACATGATTTGCTTGAATTAATGTATTAAACCACAATTCATAATGATAATGATTCAATGAAACCATAAATTATATTTTTAATCACATTTATTTAGAATTTCCTAAAATCTAGTTTACAAAATAATAGCATTTTATTACTATTTTTCTAATTATCAAAGTAATCTAGTGATCAAACTAAGTTTTTCATTCAATTAATGTGCTAATATTCTCATTAAAACTACCATCTAATGATAGCAACTTAAATTGGAATTTTATATTACCCACAAACACATTTTAGAAAAATCTAGTTAGCTAATTTCCTTATTTAAAACAATTTTAAATGAAAATTTTACAATTTAACAACCATGCAATATTTTCAAATTCTAAAAGTGTTAAACTAACTATTATAACCCTAATTAATTATTAAAAACCCTAACTTGAATTTACAACCCTAACTTGCATTTTAAAAAAAAAACATAGAATTAATTCATTAAATCTAATTAAGCTTAAATGAACATCTAAAACAATAAATCAAAAGAAAGAAATTATACCTCCCAAAATATGAAATCCCAACAAGAAATGAGCCTCCAAAATACATGCTTTCCCACTCCAAAATCCATATAAAAAAGGGTAGAGAATAAAGGGTATGAAGAGATTAGGATTTTGTGTATTTTTTGTTGAATTTTTGATGTATTTTGATGGATTTTTGTGCAAAAATGAGGTGGGAAATGGGGGGGGGGGGGGGGAAGCCATGGGGGGTTGTGGCCGGCCTTGAGGGAGTGAGGGAGAGAAAGAAATGATTAAGGAAAAGTGTAGAAGTTTCAAGAGGAGAAATATCACTTAAAGGTCTTTTCATGGTTTATTTAATTATTTATTTATTTGTTTACTATAGCAACTCAAGAAAGCTCTAGAAAATAGAAAAAATTTGCAAATAAATTTTGCATGATACACACTAATTTCTAACATGCCATGGTTTATTTTTACAAATTAAAACCATTTAAATTTGTAATTTACACTAATTTAGTGTAAAAATAAAGCTTATGTTAATATTTAAAATAATTAATTTAGGAAAAATATTTTATTAAACTAAAAATTTATAAGTGGCTAAATAAACACTATTTACTAGTAATTACATAATTAAATAGGTATTTTTTGAATTTATAATGAAAAACAATTACGGTTTGATTTTACGAAAAATACATTTTGCTTTACCGAAAATCATAAAATTCGCTTAAACACTTTTATTCATTTAATTATTTATTTAATTATTTATTTAATTATTTTTAAAACGTTACAATATTCCCCCCTTTAAGAAATTCGGTCCCCGAATTTAAATTAAAACTCCCCTTCCAAATACTAAAACATTTAGCAAAACACTCAAATCGTCGGGGCTCTGAAATCATCAATACATAACAAAATCAACTCCGTCAAGCATGACGCAATCATCGGAGTTATGGCGATAATAAAATATCATAACTCAATGTGAAAACCATCATAATATACATCAATCTATAATTTATATATAGTTCGCATCCTAGTAAAATCGCCGAATCATCATAATAAAGAAGCATACAAATACCCCTCTTGAAAATCGCCGTGCAATGCACGTGTCACGGCATAAGTAGCGGACGTTTAAATTTAAAAAAAATAACTATATATATATCTTTTATTTAACATACACGTCCCGCCTGGTTACTAAATCAAATAATAATGACTATGAAACATACTGCTCAAACTGAAATCAATCCCAATCACATCAATAAAATATCATGTGCGTCCGGTGCGCACTGAAATCGAAACCAAATACAGATACCATGAATACACACAAAAACAAAATAAGTGCAACAGGTGTGCACCAAAACATCTGTCAAGTGCAACGGGCGTGCACGACTCACTATCAGGTGCATCTAATCTGCACAAAACCCCGATTTAGTGTATCTGGTGTGCACAAAATCGCATCAAGTGCGCCAAGTATGCGCAAGAATCCTAATCAGGTGCACATGGTGCACGAAAACATACATCGAATATCAGAATCGAAATCACAATACGAAAATGGATAAAAACTAGGTCGAAGCATATATCAAAATCATGTGTAACCCATATGCATGAAATCAAATCAAAATCTCAAAATATATAAAACCAAATCAAGTGTACTGGGTGTATACCAAGCAACATCAATACAGCTGATATGTGAAACACGGATAGAATGCAATGAAGGTACACATAAGAAATACCAATCGTAGAACAAAATCCTCAAAATACCAAAATCCAATAACAGAAATATGAAATTCAAATCACCAAGTCACATCGTAAACACTATTGTCAATGTGCGCCTCTTTCCTCTGATGTCGATTGCTTCGAACTCGTCTCTTCGTAGCTGTGCTGACTGCGCTACCAACGGCAATACTCATATCTAGAGTCTCCCACGTAGTCGATCCCTTCACTTGATATCCGGACTACATTAAACCTTTCGATCGATCCATCAAAATCGCATAATTCCCCGAGAGCTCAACACTCAAGTACAGTTTAAAATATCCGGTACATACCCCAGCATCGATGATCCAGCCGTAGAAGGGCAAACCCAAGCCTCACTAATGGCACCGCGGAACTGCCGTAAACCCTAAGGTTCAAGGGCGTTCTCGTGGTCATTATGTCGAGTTAGGGTTTCATTCTTCTAGAGGGTCCATCGAAATACCTGCATGTTCTTCCGAATACTTTAAACTTGGGAAAATGGTTTTCTGATAATCGTTCGAACCCTTTAACTTCATCCGGACGGCATGTGAATACCTTTTATCCGCACGCTACGCAATGCTTCAATCCTGAAGAACAACCAATACTCTAATGGTTATCGCATTCGAGCCGCAGCTTCCTCTGCCCGTGCGCCCGTGGTAACAGAAACCACCATCCGACATTGACGAAGATAGATCAAAAGAACGAATGGAATACGGTGCAAACAATGTAAATCCTAGGGCTCCTTAAGCAGAGTAGCGTATCGTAAGTATGCCGCGGACCATACCCACGGTACGTTACTCCACCTAACTCGCCTACTCCATCAACCAAGGGTCACCTAGACTTATACAAGGTTAAACCTAGCGCTCTGATACCAACTTTGTCACGACCCGAAAGTACGGAACGTGACCGGCACTTAGATTACGAAGCGTCTAGAGGCGCCACGTGACCTAAGTAAGCCAAAGCCCAGAAATCTAAAACATAAAAAAAGAAGAAGAAGTAGTAAAAGAAAACAAGTATAAAATCATCAGCAAATTTTACCAAAAATTTCGGCAGAGTCTCCTCTGTAAAAACTGGCCCCCAAACGGGTACAACAAGTATAATATACATAAACAATAAAAAGCATCCCCAAACGGGAGCTAGCATCAATGCCAACAGGCGGAAACAACCACAGCAAGCACAATAATATACAACGCCAATAGGCGAGGCTCAAAACTCAAAAGAAGACAAAACCACCAGATTTGAATAACACATGCGCGACTCTAAGGTCGAAATAAACAACTGGTCCAATAAACTTATCAAGTAATACAAATATGGTTGATGGAGCTTACTAGATACAAATGAATGAATAAAAGTACAATGGTGGTTCGGATGCAAGTGAACCAACCTACCATGCAAATCACCCTGAAGAAAAGATGTGCCAACAAGCTGCCACGGAAACCTGTACATCGAACCTGTAAAGAATTTGGCACAACGGGGGTGAGTTGCCAACTCGTGAGTAGAAGACATCTACGAAAAGAAATCGAATGCACGACGCTATCCTAGGTCATAATAATACACTACCATATCCCAAACATCTAGTAATAGCAGGGTAATACTACGTGTAAGTGCAACTACTCCGTGTCGTGTCAGTACCTCATATAATACTATGTCATATGAATGAAATGCATGCACCATGAATGTAAAGTAACAAATCCTGAAATCCAGATATATATGTATAAGAAATCTTTAGCTGTTATCATAGTAGAATGTGTATAAGAATCTGAAATCTCAATAATGAAATCCATGGAAATCCGTGTCAAACATCGACACAACACATGTAATCTCATGTCTCAATATCTCGGGCTCCGTCAGTCCGGATCGGCCCATATCATCAAATCTCACGACAACGGTCGGTATCCTCCGGATATCCGCCGCGCCAGACATCACCGGTAGGTAGCCTTCCCCTGCCAGGCTCATCGTCTACAACTCGATCTTCTTGCCCCGGGGTACCATACCGGGCCCACCATGTACCCGAGACGGTTCATCCACTCCTCGAATCGGGTCTCGAAATCCAACAAAAAACTTAAAATCTCATGGTGGACGACACATACATCATGAGAAACCGCATCTTATTTTAAAAAGAGAAGAGGAGAGAGAGAGAGAGAGAAGTTTTTATATATTTTTGCGGTTTTCCCCAAAAATCCAGAAATCTCATAGAAATCCAAATCTCAAAATCATGAGTAAGTATATGATAAGTGTTGGTATATGCCCATACTACTGTGCGATAACATGAAAATATGAATGCATGAATGTCTAAGTAATAAATATCATGTTTTATACTAACATCAGAGAGTAATCACAATATTATATCGGTTTAGTTGTTAACTGATTCTATCAATAAAAGATAATATGATCTAATGTGTACGTGACATAGCAATTACCGATGATGATGTGTGTGAGCCGGCAAATAAATGTGCGTGGAATATGCGCATCATCGGTAATGGTGCGGGTGTCCTAACAGGTAAGGTTAATACTGATTATAGCAACATATGTAAGAACATGCACCATGATAATTACAGTATGAATGTAAATACAGATGTGCATTATCCACTCCTCTGCGAGATACGAGTACAACTACCACTATGTGAGTCGAACCTAAACCAGTGTCCATCTAACATCCTAAGGAACTAAACCTAATAGACTAGTCAGTAAGAAACTAGAGTCTACCTAAGGTCTGAATCAATATCTCTAATAGTCGGCGATCCCGCCTCAATAGCGTCACGTACGTAGTACGGCTTCCTCGAATCAAGAGTGCGGATCAATCATCAAATCTAAGCCTCGTACGGTAAAATCCATCGTACGGCATCCCGATATCGGGGTACGGTCAAGTATCTCCTAGATGTCTCCTCATTCGTATAATGTCATCATCAGCACATCTCATGATCAAGGTGTTAAACTGTGATCGCATACATCAATCATATATCATTGCCATCATGATAAGCATCATTAGTTTATCCTCAGAAATATCATGTCATATGTGTCATATCGTAATCAAGTTATACATATATCATATCGTGATCAGTCACAAGTTACAGTCCGGGTACTATTCTAGCGTCCCATGTACATCAATATCACCACCACTCTTTATAATTTATATTTTCATGTTCATTATCTCATTCTCTAATGATCCGCTAACACTTTAATACGACTGTATAGTCAAGAATCACGGCATCAAGCCCAGTTATACTGTTTCATCATGCCTCAAATATCATATCACATCAATGAATCCCATATACGTGTTGTATATATATATACACCTATACCTAGTTTTATATACGTATACACATATACGTATACTCCATGTCGAGTTTTAGTGTGTGCGTGTGTGTTTCTATCAGAAACCTACGAACCTTTCCCAAAGTACTCATCCTCTAATATGGTTTTCCTAAATCAGTCTAGTCCAGCCTAGGGTCAATACTAGGGTCCTACTAGGGTCACATCTGGTTTCCTAATGTCAATAAGTACTATTCCTATTCTACGTTACGGGGGTGCTAAACGCCATCCACCCGACTTCCCCCCGTAGATATGCATCTACTCACCTGGTCCATGTCTGCCGAAGACAGTGTCGCCATCCTCCTCTTCATCGCCCACAGTCCACGTGAGGGGTACCTAGACGCAAACATATAAATATTATCGTAAACTGAATCACATACGAAAGTCAAAACGACGCAATGAACCAGCATAGGTTAAAGCCTATATCCCGTCCACGAAAAAGAACCAAATATCGCTCGATATCGGCGTACAAACTCCGATGGATCGAGATAAATATTAACAAATAACTCTTAGTTTTAAAACACATTACTTATATCATAAAACATGATTAAATCTATCGAAACCCTAAAATCCATCAAACCGTCCAATTTCGTAAAAACCGAAATTGCCAATTTACCGTTTTTCATCAAAACTTGACATTTAAATGAAACCAATAGTTATAAAACTCATTATATAGCATAACTAGACTATACAAACCGTTACTATATTTTTATTACACAAATTTATATTAATTTGAAATTTCTAGTTTGCAACATTTAACAATTTTCAACATTTTTCAAGCAAAGCACCACAATTCCACCACAAAACATGATTTGCATGAATTAGTGTATTAAACCACAATTCATAATGATAATAATTCAATGAAACCATAAATTATATTTTTAATCACATTTATTTAGAATTTCCTAAAATCTAGTTTACAAAATAATAGCATTTTATTACTATTTTTCTAATTATCAAAGTAATCTAGTGATCAAACTAAGTTTTTCATTCAATTAATGTGCTAATATTCTCATTAAAACTACCATCTAATGATAGCAACTTAAATTGGAATTTTATATTACCCACAAACACATTTTAGAAAAATCTAGTTAGCTAATTTCCTTATTTAAAACAATTTTAAATGAAAATTTTACAATTTAACAACCGTGCAATATTTTCAAATTCTAAAAGTGTTAAACTAACTATTATAACCCTAATTAATTATTAAAAACCCTAACTTGAATATACAACCCTAACTTGCATTTTAAAAAAAAAACATAGAATTAATTCATTAAATCTAATTAAGCTTAAATGAACATCTAAAACAATAAATCAAAAGAAAGAAATTATACCTCCCAAAATATGAAATCCCAACAAGAAATGAGCCTCCAAAATACATGCTTTCCCACTCCAAAATCCATATAAAAAAGGGTAGAGAATAAAGGGTATGAAGAGATTAGGATTTTGTGTATTTTTTGTTGAATTTTTGATGTATTTTGATGGATTTTTGTGCAAAAATGAGGTGGGAAATGGGGGGGGGGGCAGCCATGGGGGGTTGTGGCCGGCCTTGAGGGAGTGAGGGAGAGAAAGAAATGATTAAGGAAAAGTGTAGAAGTTTCAAGAGGAGAAATATCACTTAAAGGTCTTTTCATGGTTTATTTAATTATTTATTTATTTGTTTACTATAGCAACTCAAGAAAGCTCTAGAAAATAGGAAAAATTTGCAAATAAATTTTGCATGATACACACTAATTTCTAACATGCCATGGTTCATTTTTACAAATTAAAACCAATTAAATTTGTAATTTACACTAATTTAGTGTAAAAATAAAGCTTAAGTTAATATTTAAAATAATTAATTTAGGAAAAATATTTTATTAAACTAAAAATTTATAAGTGGCTAAATAAACACTATTTACTAGTAATTACATAATTAAATAGGTATTTTTTGAATTTATAATGAAAAACAATTGCGGTTTGATTTTACGAAAAATACATTTTGCTTTACCGAAAATCATAAAATTCGCTTAAACACTTTTATTCATTTAATTATTTATTTAATTATTTATTTAATTATTTTTATAATGTTACAGCGATCATCTATATAGGAGCTGGGTGGTCCATAAGAACATCCTTAAATATCCCTAGTCGAGAGAGTATCGAGACTGGACATCGATACTCCGGAGTAGATTGGTGTATACTTTTCAAGACCCCGACGATGGGCAGTGGCCAGTCTCACAAGCCATTGGTGTTGAGTCTCCTAAGATAGTATACAGGTGCTTACTGAAGATGAGTACACCGGACAGACTCGCCGAGAACTAATAGATGGTATTATACCTATCGTCAGATGGAAGTTCTTTTGTGGCATAAGTACAGGTTAGTTCTTTGACCTGAGATTTTCATTTGTTTCGTGTGAGTTCCCACTGTACTTAGATTACTACCCTACCATGGCTTAAAGGAGTCGTGCAAATAGGTTTTAGTTGGGTACAGTCATGAGCCACATGGAAGCAGTGGACAATCATCAGGGATTCATCTCTTCCGATATTGGGAGTCGATATCACGCTGTAGTGGGTCAGCCATCACCAGAAATCTTTGTCCAAGATAGATGAGAATTATTGATGTGATGTCAGTAGTTACTCAGTGGGTGATGACCTTCAGGCCGGTACGACTTATCGGGTTAGTAGAGGTCTGACGTTATCCACCCCCTACACCCGGTTTGCGATTATTTTAGATGAAGAGATCAGACTGTACGTAGATTGTCACAGACAGGCTCAGTAGGGGTATAGATGAGTTTGCCCGTCGGCCTTCCTCTCGCTTAATCCCTGAGTAGCTGTTATATACAGCTAGTGCCGCTGACGTGCTTATGGTTAAACCCACTGCCACCGTATTGGCGAGTTTTTAGAGTCCCAAACAGAGGGTTTTACCGATTCGGGAAAAATAATGTAGTGGCCGTTTACTGATACGTGTAGGGTTTCTATTAGGTATGTGTGCTAGCCACACAGACTTTAATCGGGTGGATGATAATACTAGCCGGCTTAGAATTAAGCCGGATTATTAAATCAAGTTTTGATTTAATAATGTTCATATATATATATATATATATATTTCGATATATATATTCTAGTGTTATGTTCATTGTATTTTTCTATCTCTTGGGTAATCGTATTTTGATACGAATACATGCATGTATTTGCAGGGACGTATTACTGTATTTTTATAAGAATACTTCTAGAAGAAGGACAACTCACTTCAAGTTTTTTCTTTTTAAGAAATTAAGGAATGAGATGGAAAAGAGAAATTGTGGAGGGTATGGGCAAATGAATTTATAATTCATTTTCAAATACTATTCAAGCATGGTTGTAGTTTTAGAATGGAAAATTTCTTTTTATAAAAGTCATGAAGCATGCTTGAATTTGAGAAGGATTTATTCATTCCACCATTCTTGTTTCTCTCTCTTCCATAGCTCTTCCTTCATCTTCTTCCTCTACCTTCTCATATGTTGAGTTTCAAGAAGATTAAGAGAAAGAAAAATCATTAGAACACTCACATACATCATCACTAAGCAGCCTAGGATTTTTAGCTACTTCATGGAAGAAGTTGATGCTCGAACTTGGTTCGTTCGGGTGGATCATCTTTGGCAACGGGAGAACTGTAGGGTTCCTTAGTATCTACGGCACAACAGAGGAGTGAATGGAGAACAAAAATTTCGAGCAAACACGAAGGAACTTCGAACCTAGAATCGTTCCAAACTCCTAAACTAGCAAACCAAGCATGAAAAGATACGGAATACTACCTTCGACGCGTGTCAACCCAATCATTGAAGACCCCTCCAAGCTCTGTGTATGCTGTCCGGATTGAGCTTGAGTGGCGACCGCCCTTGCCGAAGAAAATCCACCTGAAGGAAACCGATCCAAGCTCCGACTTCACCTAGTGAAGCGACCGACGCTCCAAGCTCGCTACGAATGGAGAGTGGAGATGTAGGAATATTTTCACTATATTTTCTCTCTTTTCTAAGATCAAGTGAGCTACCTAGAAGAAGGGGGAGGTGAAGAAGAAGAATCCATGAAAATGGCTAAGTCTTCAAGTGTTGGAAAAACATTACAAGTGTAGAAAAAGAATGGCTCATCATTTTGCAACCATGGAAAAATAGTAACCACAAATGATTTTATCAATATTTAACAGCAAGGCCATACCTCTCCACACCATACTTCTTTACACCTCATCCACCACCACATTTTTGATTTTCTATAAAAGAAAAATCAAGAAATGATGTGTCTATCTTCTAGAACAAATTCCGTATAAATAAGGAATACAACCCGGTATACTTACCGAAATACATATACGCGTATTTGTACGAAAATATGAATATCCAAGAGAGAGAAAATGAATAGTGAACAATAATACTAAAATATGCATATTAAAAATATATATATATATATATATAAATTATTAAATCAAAACCTGATTTAATAATCCGGCTTAATCCTAAGCCGCTAGAATTATCAACTGTCCGATTAGATTCCGTGTAGCCTGTACACGTTTTTAATCGGATACCCTATATACACTAACATACGTCATCTACATCATATCGCCTGAACTGAGAAAACCCTCTGTGTGGGACTCTAAACACTCGATAATACGCTGGCAGTAATTTACCAGATAAATCCAAAAAACAGAAGCACGTCAGCGGTACTAGCTGTAGGTAACGGCTACCCAGGTATCTGTCGAAAGGGAGGTCGACAATCAAGTCTGTCCAAACCCTCTGAGCTTGAATGTGACAATCTCTGTACAGTCTGGTCTTTTCATCTGAGAGTATCGCATACCGGGTTTACGTGGTGGAAACGTCAGACCCCTAATAACCCGATAAGTCATGTCGGAGTCAAGCTCATAAACAACTGAGAAACTACTGAACTCATATCAGTAAATTTCATCCACTGTGGCCATGGATTTATGGTCATAGCCAACCGAACACAACGCGGCATCGACTCCTAATATCAGGAGAGAAGAATCCCCGACAATCGCTCACTGCCTCCATGTGGCTCTGGACTGTACCCAACTAAAACATGTTTGCACGACTCCTTTGAGCCGTGGTAGGGTAATAATCAAAGTACAGTGGGAATTCACACGAGGAAATTAACGATCTTGTTAGGAATATGTATGCCCTAGAGGCCATTATTGTATGATATAGTGGATACTTGGACATATATATAGAGAGGACTTTCTTGCTCGACATAGTATGCTATTTGGTTACTCTTTATCTTAATATGTACACTTGTATTATCATACTGACTCTCTGATACATGTTGATAAAGCACTTAGGATGTGGACTTGACTACCATGACTATGATGCGGATCATACTACTGGGACTTGTGTAGTCCACAAGCACATCCTTTAACAGTTCCTAGTCGAGGGGATATCGAGATAGGGCATCGATATTCCAGAGTAGACTAGTGTGTACGTTTCTTGACCCTGTATGGGGCGATGGTTGATCCCATAACCATTGGTGTTTGACATCAAAGATTGTACACAGGTGCTCGTTAGAGAATGGGTACACAGAACATGACTCGCCGAGAACTCCTAGATGGTACCATACCAATCGTCAGATAGCAGTTCTCTGGTGACACTGTGTCACGACCCCAAATTTTAGGCACGTGACCGGCACTTAAACCACGTAACGTCAACAGGCGTACGCAATTTAAGTAAGCCGAAACCCAGAAATCTAAACAACCCAAAAATAGATAAATGGAGAAAACATAGTTAAACACCATCAGAAAATCTCAAGTAAAAATCTTTGAACTTAAGTTTACCTTCTTAAAAATTTCGGCAGCACCTCCTTTGTAAAAACTAGCCCTGAAAACGGGTACAACATAGAATATAAATAAAGCATCCCTAAATGGGAGCAAATCACGCCTAACGGTGGAAACAACTACCACAAGCATATATACGACGCCGTAGCGAAGAAATATAAATGAAAACAACATAAGGAGGTAAAAACTTATAATAAAGACCGTCTCCCAAAAGCACGGCACCCAAAGTCACAAAATAATACAACATCGATCCTCACAACTCGTCTCTAAGTCAAATACATGAATGGTGTAGATGGAGAGTACTAGATACAAAAGATAAATAATGAACATCATCGGATAACCGCAAATCCACCTATAGCAAAATGCCTCACAACCAACCGTAGCGCTATCCGCAAAAGTAGAGGTAATATGAAACCCTGCCGCAACTACTCTGATGGTAAGTCCTGCAAAACACTGTAGCACAACGGGGGTGAGTTTCCAACTCGTGAATAGTAAATAACATCATACTATAATCGCAAGTATGCACGAACAGCGATAAATCTATAACATATAAACTGATAGCATAAGTATGGAAATATAGATATGCAACAATCATGATCAAGGTAGAACATCAGGGTACTACATCTACATAAATAAAAATGCATATCTAATAAATGCTGAGTATGGGATAAAACATATCATCAACACGGAATCCTCATCGTAGAAAACTAATGTCCATCAACGACACTCCAAATCCCAATACCTCAGGCACCGCATCCTCATATCAGCCCTCATGTCTTGTAAGTCTCATGGAACCTGAGTGTCCAACACCGACACTCGAAACATCATGAAAACATATGCCTACGTGTGTGTATATATAAGGATATCTATCTCATGTGTCCATCAACGACACATAAAAATCATGGAACCTGAGTGTCCAATATCGACACTCGAAACATCATGAAATACTCGTGTCCAGCATCGACATGCAAATTCTCATATATCGGGCTCCGTCAGTCCGGATCGGCCCTCATCAATATCTCGGGCTCCGTCAGTCCGGATCGGCCCGTACCATCTCACGACTCCGATCGGTATCCACCAGATATCTGCCGAGTCCAAATACTATCACCGGTAGGTAGTAGTCCCTCTCCCAGGCTCATCGGCAAATCCATTGACATACCTTTCTTGCCCCGGGGTACCATACCGGGTCTACCATGTACCCGCAGACGGTGCCTACCGCTCTTTGAATCGGGTATCTAGCACAAGTCTCAGAACCGAGAAAACTCATGGTGGACGCACTGAAATATCATATCACGAGAAACCGGGTTTTCAAACAATATATATAAATTTCTTGAAATACCTCCATGGTTCTCAAATCCATAAATCACATGAAATCCATATCTTAATGCGTAAATCCATGAAAATTGATATATGCAACATAAAACAGCAATATGAGCATATTAAGGGAAAACCTCTCTTTTAAATGAATCCAGTTTTAAAATATATTATGTGGTTCCCAAATCCTCCGAAATCAAGTGAAGTATCATATGAGGTGTACATGTAACTATAGCAAGATATATGTATCTACATGTAAGAAAGTATGCATGATGCATTTCATAATCGCAATAACATAATAATCAACGTCTCAATGTCAAATGACAGTACAATACCACTTAGGGGTGTTGGAGATAGTGCCCTCAGAGTCAATTATTGGATCATAGGCACGTGATTGCAATGATTGAGGGAGGACCTAACCCAGTACGACAGCCTTACTCAAAATGATAGTATGCTATCTGGTTTATCTTTATCATCGTGTACTGCTTTGGGTGACCTGACAGGTCGCTATTACACGTTGATAGAGCCCCTAGGATTCTTGCTTGACTGCCAGCAGTATGAGGGCGATCATATACGTGGGAGCTGGGGTCTATAAGCACATCCTTAAAAGGTCCCTAGTCGTGGGAGTTTCGAGACTGGGTATCGATACTCCATTAGTAGACCAGTGTATACAGTCGAGACCCCGACGAGGGGCGGTGGCCGGTCTCACAAACCACTGGTGTCAGTTGGTTCACCTAAGATGTATACAGGTGCTCATTGGGTTATGAGTACACCGGACAGGACTCGCCGGGAACATGCAAGTTGGTATTATACCTGACGTCAGATAGTAGTTCCCTAATGATATGTGTACAGTTTAGTTCATCGACCTGAGATCGTCATTTGTCTCGTGTGAGTTCCCACTGCACTTTGATTACTACCCTACCACGGCTCAAAAGAGTCGTGCAAACAGGTTTTAATTGGGTACAGTCCCGAGCCACATGGAGGCAGTGAGCGGATCTGCAGGGGTTCGTCTCTCCCGGTATTGGGGGTGAGGTCGCGCTGTGTCTACGAGAGCCATTACACAAAGCCCTCGGCCGAGGCAGGAGATTTACTGGTAGGTATTCCAGTAGTATCTCAGGGTGTTCTGGGCTTCACTCCGACACGACTTGTACCGCTTTTGGGGGTCTGACTTTTACCAACCCCCTAGGCCCGCCATGCGATACTCATATACGAACGGACCGGACAGTATGGATATTGTCACTGACAGGCTCAGTAGGGTGTCAGGATGAGTTCGCTCATCGACGTCCCTTTTGGTCAATAGCTGGCAGCCCGTCACGTATGGCTAATACCTCTGACGTGCTAGTGGTTAAATCCACAGCCATAGTATTGATGAGTCTTTAGAGTCCACCACACACAGTTACTCAAGTTTCGGGCGAAACGCTGTAGAGGCCGTATGGAGATATGGCAGGGTTCGATCAGATACGTGCGGTATTGCACGGATCTTGATCGGACGGATTTTACTAGCGGGCTTTGGTTTAAGCCGGATCCTAGTATTAGACAGTGTAGATTTTGTCTCTTTGCATTTGTGTTCAGTGGGAATACAAATGCGGGCATGTATATGCAGTCGCGGGGTTTTCCTGTAATTTATTACGGGATCAGTATTCTGAAGTTGCCAGTTTGCATTCTGTTCCGGCCAGTTTTCCTTTCTTCCTTCCCGGCCGGACTTTTCCGATGGAGGGGGTTATTTGCAGTTGTGCAAATTATCTTTTGTGGAGGGGTTTCTTGCTTTTGTTGCATTATGATAGATTAAGCATCTTTGCTTTTTCATGATGGTTTAGCATTAATGAGATTAGAATGGATTAGAAGTTGATTTGATGATGTTATCATTGCCTTTTGGATGTGGTCAGCCCTTTGCTTTTACTACCATCACCTCCCTTCATGGTTTGAGTTTTTCTCTCCTCATTCTAACTTAAGGGGGGCCTGCCACATTAGATGGGAGAGGGAGAGGTTCATTTTTGATGAGGGGAATATTTCATATCTCATTTTGCTTGCTTGCATAATTCAAAAACCCTATCCAAAGTTCATTGATCATTCCTCCATCACCATGGCAACTACATAAACCCTATTAAGACAAAGTGCATTCTACACTACACCTACAGTACCCTTGGACGCATCGGCTTGCCAACTTCGTGCCCGAGTTGCCTCGGTCCAGAGGTGGGAGCCCGTAAAAGAAATCGGCTACGTGGTGCCCTTTTTGACGAGGAGGTGACGAACAGAGGTTCCGCGAGGAGATCGTAGTGAAGACGAAGACTGAAGGACACGGATCGCTTGGTATAGCTTCTCCACCCACTCACTTGATAGCTAGGATTAGGTTAATGGTTACGATCCGGGTTTATTGTCCGCGGTAGCGCCGGTTTAAAGTTAAGAAAATTTTTGATTCCGCTTTTTGGCCTCGAGTAGAAGGCCGGGGCGCTGCTGTGGCACAACATGGTATCAGAGCCACGCCGTTAACCTAGTCTAGCTTGATCTAGTATGTTTAAAGCTTCGATCGAACAAAAATCCCAAAACCGCATTTTCATGTATATCAGTTCTCTGTCGAAATTTTTTTGGCTCCAAAAATTTTTCAGCTTGTTGCAGAATGAGGTGCAGGGTTTTGTAAGGTCACTGAAAAAATTTGGTGACATGACCCTTCAAATAGGCCGCGGAACCGTGGCCATAACCCCACTTTGGCCGAGGTTCCGCCGCAGGAATGAAGCTTCAGTTCACTATTTTTTTCCAGTGGGCTTCTGGGTTGAAAAAAGGGTTCTTGGGATATTCCTTTTGGGCCCAGAATTTCTGTGTGTGCTTCAGTAGTGCTTGGGGCCCACTTCGATAAATTTGATCGATCGAAAATTTTAAACATATTAGTTCACAGTATTTACATTATATCTGCGACCGTGAATGTCACTTGATCGGTAAATCCTGTCTAACTGCTATAGCCCGGTTAGACGGATTTGCGAACGTGACATTCACGTTGATGTTCTGTGTTTGTGATGTGATGTTGCGGATCGGTCGTGGGGGATAGCCTGGTTGCAGTGGTAGTACAGTTTTGTTTTATATGTACATTTGATATTGCGGGGCGAGCGTCCGACATGTGGACTGCCGTCACTGCCTGTTTGTATTATTCTTTTGGGGCACGACCGGGTCGAGGTCGTTGTACCCGTTGTATGTATATTTTACTTTCTGTACTAGGATTACCCCGCGGAGGGGTGCATGGATAGCCGGGTTCTAGAGGGCAACGGGCCCGCATCTCATGGCTTTGAGACAGAGGGGGCTTCACTCTAGAATTGGCGGGCTATTCGCCGCACTCGTAGGGGGTATAGGTTGACCCAGGAGGGGTGCCCAAGTTACCGGACTCCGTGAAGTGCTGGGTGGTCCATTCACGTTGCTGAAGGGGGCTGCCTCGCTTCAGGTTTTGGCGGGTGACTTGCCGCGCCCGTAGGGGTCTAGGATTTTGATTGCACAGGCTATCCATACGACCAGGGGAACGTCGGGTTTCAGTAGCGGCTCTATGAAACCCGGGGATCCCAGATATCTGTAATGTTCTGTGATGCTGTTTACATTTCTGTGATGTTGCATTTTGTCACGCCTTGAGCGAATATTATATATTGATATATATATACTAGTAGATGTTGTATATGTTTTGTATCCGCACTAGTCCAGTCCACGCTCTGTCGTTAGTTAAGTAACCTAACGGGTGATGACGGGACCCAGTGGCGAATGCGGATGGCATATACGTACATCATTATTTTCGTTCTTTATTGGTGTGATCAATTGATGGGACTGCGTTGATTCGGATCAATGCAAGCTAAACAAACCAATTCTGATGTTGTTGGAACATTTTTCAAAAAGCTGTTATTACAAGGACGTTCTCTTTTATTTTGCACAGTGGTATTCGGTTATGAATATCCAGCACCTCAGTCGACGAGGCAAGGGCCGAGATCCCTTCACCGGGAGTGACCCCTTGGACAGAAGTTTGCGTCAGGGCAATAACTTCACTATAGTCGATTACTTTTGCTTTGCATCGTGGTATTCAGTTGGAATATCCTGCACCTCATTCTACAGGGAAAGAGCCGAGATCCCTTCACCGGGAGTGACCTCTTTAGCAAAGGGTTTTCGCCACTATATTTTTATAAAAAACTATGCAGTTCTTTCAAAGATATCAAGTTCATTACGTTAAAGGTTTTTCGCCAAAAACCAGCCGTAGCCCTCCGTCATTTCAGATTAGTATTGCTTAGTATTCGTGCTACGTATGTCGTGCTCAGCCGAGGCGTAGTGTGCGGTAGCTCTGTAATGCTTTTCTGTCTTATGGATATATGATTGGTTAGGACAGTCGTACGGTCATTTTGGCTCAGTCAAGGACTCGTGCGGGTGGGTCTAATGCAATCAAGATAATGACGGGTTGAACTTGACTAGGATCCTTTGATATGTTGGCTCAGTCAAGGTCACTTGGGTCCTAGGGGTAAAAACACACATCGGGAGTTTCTAAAGAAACTGAAACTTGCCAGGCATGCGCATACCTTCTGGAGTGTGATAACGTGAGTGGATTCCGTCACGTTATCATGCGATGATAGTTGGATCCCGATTCCCACTGATGAGTTGGTTTACTCCTCGGGTGATCCCGACTAATTCTTCTTTCAGGTTTGGAGAAGAATTTGACGGTACAGTGGGAGGTTTCCAGATTAGATAATGTGATAACCATTCTGATCTAGTTTAGAGTGCACGCTGAGTGTTTCTTTTCTCTCTCTTTGGCAGCAACCATTGACCCGACCCTTGACTATGACTCAGTGACCAAGATTAACCGAACCTTCTTATAACACTGGCTTTTGGATTGTCAGAGTTGCAAACCTCATTGCCACTCCTACTTTTACCCTTTTCTCCAGGACACCCCGTATTACTACGAATGTCCACTTCCATTGGACAAAACCATCGTATGGTTAGATACGAACTCGAAGGAATTCGAGGATGGTTTCCGGTTCTGGAGAAAACGAATATGACTATTCAATTGTCTTTTCCTTTTACCTTTTCTCAGGTTGCGAGTACTCCTTGGTTTAGGAGATAGTACACCTATTACGCAAATTGGATAGTCTTCTTCCAAACCTTAGGCTGGTGCTGAACGGCAGGGAATGAGGAAAACCAATTAGCCTACACGGTGTACAGAAGGTATTAAGTTAAGGCAAAGAAAGGGATTAGTAAGGGGGAAGAGTAAATTGCGACTGATATTCACAACCAAACCAAGTAATTCATTACCACTCCCATTTCACCTTTGTATTTCTCTAGGACACTCCGTATCACTACGAAGATCCACAGTTTATTGGATATTCCATCGTATGGTTATTTACAAACTCGAAAGGAACTTGTTCCAGTTCGGGGATGGATTCTGGTTCAGGAGAAATAGGAATAAGGTTTATTCGGTTGTATTTTATCTTCACCTTCTCTCGCATTGCGAGTGCTCCTAGGATTAGGACAGTACTCCCATTATGCTTATTGGATAGTCTTCTTCCAAACCATAGGCTGGTGCCGAACGGTAGGGAAGGAAGAAAACCATTTGGCCTAAAGGAGTGTGCAGAAGGTAATGACTAAAGACATATAAAGGGATTTGGAGAGATGGCAAAGAATTATACGGTTACAGTTGTGAATCTGGATAGTGGAAGAGGCATTACTAGGAATACCAGGATACCCCATCGAAACATTTCAATGTTTCAGTTTCACTGTGTACTGTTAAAAGAAAACTGATTTTCCAATGAGACACTTGCTCCAGGGTATGTATTTACCAGGTTTGATTCTCACATCTGTATGGTTTTACAGATGATGAGTGGGAGTAAGTTATTGGGAATTAGGTGATCACCCTCATTATATCGGGATTCATTGTAATTTGTGATATTTGAGGAAGTCGCCTGGGTTGTTTGCCGGACGGCAAATATTTGGTTTTGAATATCCGTTCTTGTGCACCAATTTCAAATTGATATATCTGTACGTCTATTTTCATAGAGTGAGATATACCTTTTTGAGATTATGTCCATGACATTTACCTATATCAGTGGATGGTTAGGTAAGGAGCATTAACCCGCGGTGTAATTCTTCTTAACCATAAGTACAGTTTTCAACCTACGACACACAGTGAATGAGTCACTAGACTCAGGGGACTTATACAGAGTATTGTATAATGTCCAGTGTCCATTAGGACAGAGGGGTTGGTCCTCGTACTATATTCGGTTTACTTATGACTTCTCTAGTTCTTAGACAGGTGTTTCGTAGAAACACAGGGTCTAAAGTTTTGAGAAGTTATAGGTGTATGAATAAAGTAGAGAACCAGGAGTTGCAAGTATCAGGACTCTTCAAGGTGATCGAAGATTTAGATACTTTTGTATGGTATTCAGTTGATAGTAATGGTTAAGAGAACTTGCTTCTCTTTCAGGTTACTCATAATTGGAAGCACTCCTAAGTTGAGTAACGCTGATCGGCCTCTCTCCATTTACTTGACATGCACTGGAGATAGCTGCATGATTTGAATTTGGTTCAATTAAATCAGTGCCTCTGTTTCTATATTGAATATAGAACAGTTCATATCTTGACATTGTTAAGGTACGGGGAGTTATCCGGCCTATGCTTAAAACCAGACTCTGGATAACTCAAGGCATGTTTCTGTAATGGCTGTTTGTGGGTTGACCCAGGCTATGACGAGGGTTGACTTTCTACCATCTGGAAGATCAATAGTGATATTGTTCTTGACTTGCCACAGTTTTAATAAAAATGGATTTTTTCAGAAAACAGTAGTGGGAGTATGGTAGAACTGGAAGTGATTCCAGAACCGCAAACGATTACTGAAGATTTGATAAGAACCTAAAGATTCAATCTGGTTTGACATTCCATTGGCCACTCCGCAGATAAAGTGGGTAACCTCAGGCACTCGAGAGGTACTTTGGTATGCTCAAGGACGGTGACAGGGAGGTTCTTGTTTACCCAGACTTGCCATTGCTGTTGTTCCAGACTGTGAGACCCGGCAGGAGGATGAGTATAGCGTCGTTCTAAACTAGCTTTAGAAGTGCACGTCTATATGACTCTGTCAGAGGGTTGTCGTAGTCTGTGGGAGCAGCGAAAGCATTAGTGGACAACAGGCTTATGTCTATTTATAGACTAAAGCAAATATAGCGGAGATAGATCATCTATTTCTGATGTGACAGTCATAGGTTTGAATTCATCAGAATAAGGGATGGATCTGTTAAGGAGGTAGTAGGGTGTGATGTCCTGGTATTTGGATGACATACACAAAGTAGGAAGTGAAATTCCTATACTACGATTGGTTAAACTTTGGTTGTCACACAGTGGTTTCTCCACAAAGGACATGGATATTATACCAGACATTCTGGTTACTAGATCTATGGTTTTAGATCTAGATTTGGGTAGTTTCCCAATCTGGGTACTTAGACAGCATTCTATGAGTATTTAGAATGGACGACTTCTGGCATGGTAGTGTACCTACAGGTGATGGAGTCACCCTCTCTAAAGGTGTCTTACAGACTAAAGGGGAGAGGGATGTGCATGATTGGCAGACCACTTGCTTAGGCAATTGAGTCAATCATTAGATGTCAAATACCACACCAGATGTTGTTCTTGCAGTAGATGCAATAAATTGATATTAATCCAATCCTGGAGAAACAATCGGAAGCAGCTTTAGAACATAAGTGAATGTTCTAGGGATTTGATAACGGCAGCCTCCTTTAGGAGACGGTTATCATTCCAGGCTTCCAAGGTGACATGGACGACAGGGTGGTCGTCAGAGTCATTGTTTTCCCTCTGACGAGGGGCAGTATTTTGGACAGGTAATCCAAGCAGATACTGAGGGAGACATGGCGCATGATACTGATTAAGTTCAGTTGACGATACAGTCTGAGAAGTTTGGATTTTGAGTTCATTTATGAACTATGTCCCATCAGACATCCAGACACATTCTAAGACAGGTATTGCTCATTTCGGGAGATGGCTTTCTCCGCGAACTTGAGATATAGAGAGACATAGAAAGAAACATCACAGCGGATCCACTCACTGAGGCTATTCCTCGAACGCAATAGTTTCGCAAACGAGCTTTGTGAGACTGACTAGTAGAGGAGTTGGGTGTTCGGTATCACACGGGCTGTGAGTATGCGACATCGCAATAATTAGCCTTGAGTGCAAGTGGGAGATTGTTGGAGATAGTGCCCACAGAGTCAATTATTGGATCACAGGCACGTGATTGCAATGATTGAGGGAGGACCTAACCCAGTACGACAGTCTTACTCAAAATGATAGTATGCTATCTGGTTTATCTTTATCATCGTGTACTGCTTTAGGTGACCTGACAGGTCGCTATTACACGTTGATAGAGCCCCTAGGATTCTTGCTTGACTGCCAGCAGTATGAGGGCGATCATATACATGGGAGCTGGGGTCTATAAGCACATCCTTAAAAGGTCCCTAGTCGTGGGAGTTTCGAGACTGGGCATCGATACTCCATTAGTAGACTAGTGTATACAGTCGAGACCCCGACGAAGGGCGGTTGCCGGTCTCACAAGCCACTGGTGTCAGTTGGTTCACCTAAGATGTATACAGGTGCTCATTGGGTTATGAGTACACCGGACAGGACTCGCCGAGAACATGCTAGTTGGTATTATACCTGACGTCAGATAGTAGTTCCCTGGTGACATGTGTACAGGTTAGTTCATCGACCTGAGATCGTCATTTGTCTCGTGTGAGTTCCCACTGCACTTTGATTACTAACCTACCACGGCTTAAAGGAGTCGTGCAAACAGGTTTTAGTTGGGTACAGTCCCGAGCCACATGGTGGCAGTGAGCGGATCTGCAGGGGTTCGTCTCCCCCGGTATTGGGGGTGAGGTCGCGCTGTGTCTACGAGAGCCATTACACAAAGCCCTCGGCCGAGACAGGAGATTTACTGGTAGGTATTCCAGTAGTATCTCAGGGTGTTCTGGGCTTCACTCCGACACGACTTGTACCGCTTTTGGGGGTCTGACTTTTACCAACCCCCTAGGCCCGCCATGCGATACTCATAGACGAACGGACCAGACTGTATGGATATTGTCACTGACAGGCTCAGTAGGGTGTCAGGATGAGTTCGCTCATCGACGTCCCTTTTGGTCAATAGCTGGCAGCCCGTCACGTATGGCTAATACCTCTGACGTGCTAGTGGTTAAATCCACAGCCATAGTATTGATGAGTCTTTAGAGTCCACCACACACAGTTATTCAAGTTTCAGGCGAATCGCTGTAGAGGCCGTATGGAGATATGGCAGGGTTCGATCAGATACGTGCGGTATTGCACGGATCGTGATCGGACGGATTTTACTAGCGGGCTTTGGTTTAAGCTGGATCCTAGTATTAGACAATGTAGATTTTGTCTCTTTGGATTTGTGTTCAGTGGGAATACAAATGCGGGCATGTATATGCAGTCGCGGGGTTTTCCTGTAATTTATTGCGGGATCAGTATTCTGAAATTGCCAGTTTGCATTATGTTCCGGCCAGTTTTCCTTTGTTCCTTCCCGGCCGGACTTTTCCGATGGAGGGGGTTATTTGCAGTTGTGCAAATTATCTTTTTTGGAGGGGTTTCTTGCTTTTGTGGCATTATGATAGGTTAAGCATCTTTGCTTTTTCATGATGGTTTAGCATTAATGAGATTAGAATGGATTAGAGGTTGATTTGATGATGTTATCATTGCCTTTTGGATGTGGTCACCCCTTTGCTTTTACTACCATCACCTCCCTTCATGGTTTGAGTTTTTCTCTCCTCATTCTAACTTAAGAGGGGCCGGCCACATTAGATGGGAGAGGGAGAGGTTCATTTTTGATGAGGGGAATATTTCATATCTCATTTTGCTTGCTTGCATAATTCAAAAACCCTCTCCAAAGTTCATTGATCATTCCTCCATCACCATGGCAACTACATAAACCCCATTAAGACAAAGTGCATTCTACACTACACCTACAGTACCCTTGGACGCGTCGGCTTGCCAGCTTCGCGCCCGAATTGCCTCGGTCCAGTGGTGGGAGCCCGTAAAAGAAATCGGCTACGTGGTGCCCTTTTTGACGAGGAGGTGATGAACGGAGGTTCCGTGAGGAGATCGGAGTGGAGACGAAGACCGAAGGACACGGATCGCTTGGTATAGCTTCTCTACCCACTCTCTTGATAGCTAAGATTAGGTTAATGGTTACGATCCGGGTTATTGTTCGCGGTAGCGCCGGTTTAAAGTTAAGAAAATTTTTGATTCCGCTTTTTGGCCTCGAGTAGAAGGCCGGGGCGCTGCCGTGGCACAACAAGGGGTATATGTAGCTATAGCAAGATATGTGGGTATACATGTAAGTATGTTTGCATGATATACATGTAGCTATAGCAAGGTATGTGGGGGTACATGTTAGTATGTATGCATGATGTACATGTAGTTATAGCAAGATATATGTGTAAACATGTAGGTATAACCTTTATACTACATTTCATGTACGCAATGAATTAACAATCCCTGTCTCAATGACAATAACCGATACAGTGTCACATATGTATATAAGTAGTGCGTGTCAAGGGAATTACCGACGGTGGGAGTGCAGCATACAATTTAGTGCTCGTGCAACATGAATCGTCATTAATGGTGCAGTGTCCAATAGTTACCAAATCAAGGCACAACAGATAATAATATGCAATGACACTCATGCACAATCAACTCATATGCGTATAAACATGCAGCTATAATATCATATCCAGCCCTGACGCATAACGCCATACGGGCGATTTCCCCGTAGATGTTAAATCTACTCACAGATGATCTCGAGCTGAGAAAATCCGACCACCTGCTTCCCTTTCTTCGCAGCGTCCGAAGTCCCCGCTTGCGATCCTAAAATTTCATAAACACAACACATAAGGCTAAATATCCTGCGCCGACAGAAAGATAACAAAACGCAAGGATAACGTCCACAAGATATACACACTGTGCACCCAGTGCATAAAACGCGTACGGTATCGACACAACCCTAGCTAGGATGACAAAACCACCAAGCCTAAATCCCGATCATACCAATCGTGCATACACAACACTATAAATATCGTGGAAGATAATATATAACCATCGCAACATCAAATGAAGCCCACGCCTAATTTATACGAAAACCTAGTATGCACTTTTTATCATTTTAGCTCAAGTCTAAAAGTTTACACAAATTCTAGCGATCACAATCATCGCAAAGTGGCTTAACTAAGTCATCCAAACGGTTACTACAATTTTAATCTCAACCATATAAGATTTAGAAAAAGTTAGTTTTCTAATAAGCTTAATTAGACAATTAGGAAAATATCATTTAACAATCTCACAACTAGCTTAAGTTTTACCAAGTCTATACTTTTCTATTAACCAATTTAACCAATCAAACCTTAACTTGATCTTCAAAACTCTTTCATGAATTTTTAAACATGCAATTTAGAGCTATATTAAACATCTAATAAGCTAGCTTAATGATTTAAACAACAATTAAAGTTTAGGGTTAGGATTTTATACCTCCACTAGATTCACAATTTAGCAACTAAACTCTAAATTAGTATCCAAAATGATGACTTTCATGAATATCCAAGCTTGTTTTGGGTTGAAGAATAATGGGTAGGGATTTATATTTGAGTTTGTGGGATTATTTGAGGATTTTAGATGATTTATTTAGGCTTGAAGAAGTGCAATTGAAGCAAGAAGAGAGAGAGGGCAGCAGGGGGGTTTCGGCCAAGCTCAAGAAATGGGGAAGTTTGTGGAAATGTGTGGAAATTTCTAACTAAAAACCTCAATTAATGGCCATTAATGCACATCCCATCCAATGCCACCTCTTAATCTTTTCTTTTTCTAATTAAAGTTTTTCTTTAATTCAACAAATATCTAGATATTTGTTGGATATTTTGCATGGATGGATTAACGTTTAATGTTGTGATTAAGTTAGCATAGATTCACTTTAGCATAATTAACCCAATCAAATTTTTAATTACCATTAATTAAGTGCATAATTAAAAGCTTATAATAATATTTTAATTAAGGAAAAAATATTAAAGTGAACTAAAATTTTCAAGTGACGACTAAAAACTGCACACTAGTAATTTCCTAGTTAAACTAGCTCCAGTTAAGTCTATATAGAAAAATGTTCACATCAGGGTTTTACGGAAAAACGCAATATATTTTACCTGTTAACGGAAAATTCGCATAACGATTCCTAAAATATTACACACTGGTACAGGTTAGTGTGTAGACCCGAGATCGTCATAGTGTCTTGTGTGGTTACACTGTGCTTTGATTTCCTCCCTACCACGGCTCAAAGGAGTCGTGCAAAAAGGTGGATTTTGGGTACAGTCCCGAGTCATATAGAGGTAGTGAGCAATAGGAGGGGTTTCGTCTCTCCCGGTATTGAAAGTTGATGTTGCGCTAGGCTCGATTGGCTATAACAGTAAGTCCCTGGCCATGGCTGATAAGATTTACTGGTAAGTGTTATCAGTAGTTTCTCAAAATGTTATGAGCCACTCATCGGCATGACTTATCAAGTTACTGGGGTCTGACGATTCCACCCCTAGACTCGATATGCGACATATCAGACAAAGAGACCGGAATGTATGGTAAGTGTTACTTATAGGCTTCATGGGGGTTTGGACAAGTTTTCTTGTTGATCTTCTAATCGCTCAATACCTGGGTAGCCGTTACGTTTAGCTAGTACCGCTGACGGCTTGTGGATAACGGATGTGATCATTACCTACTGCTGGCGTTTTGACGAATCTTTAGAGTCCCACAAAGAGGTTTCCTAAGTCAAGCGAAACGAAGTAGGGCAAATATGCTGATATGTGCGGGAGCCTGATTAAATACGAGTATGTGATACCGTATTCTAATATGGCGATAATTTGATATCGATTGGGTTATTTGTGATATAACCGGATTATTGAATCAAGTATTGATTTAATAATATGATATACAGATAAATGATATCAGTCGGTTATATATGATATAACCAGATTATTAAATCAAGTTTTGGTTTAATAATTTGTTATATATTTATATTTGATATATTTATATTAACTAATATTAATGCTTACTAATTATTTTCTTCTCTTAATATATATATATATGTGTGTGTGTGTGTGTGTGTGTGTGTGATATATATATATATATATATATATATATATATATATATAATATGTATCATGTTTGATTATATATATATTTTTAACATGGAATTTCAATTTTGAGAAAATAGAATTAAGAGGTGGAAAATGGGAGATATTTATGGTATGGTGTGAAGCATGGCTCATAAATATAAATATTGGTTTGGCTACACTATTGAAGTATAGTTGATTATTTCTATTGTAGAAATAATCTATACTTCAATAAGTAAGCACACAATGAGCCATTCTAAGACAACCATGAAACCCTAGCTCATTCTCAAGCTCTCATCTTTCACTCCTCTCTCATGTTCTTCTCCATCCTCTACCTTTTCCATGGTTGGAAAATAAAAGGAAAGAGAATTCTAAGTGAGCCAAACCCCCTACTTCATCAACCTACTCTAGATTAGCCCTTTAGATTAGGTTGTTTCCTTTAATAATAGTTGATTAGTGAAGAGGTGGGTTGATCTAGAGAAACTTAAAGGTGGATCATCTTTGGCCTCGAAGATCGCGAAGAAAGCTTGATCCTTTCTTCAAGTGGAGCCAAGAGGAATCGTAGGGACTACTACTCGGAGTTTTAGAACAGAAGGACTTGGTTTACAAAGGTTGTAGTCTCCTTCACTTAGTTGTAGAACTTTTTTTTCATGCTTAAACCCTAATACTCTAGTTAGATTCTAAGTTAGTGTAGCTTAGTACCTAAGAATTTTTTAAATTGCATACTTGATGCTTGTAAAAACCTAGTGGTGTTGCTAAACATACTTTCATGGTATCAGAGCCAAGCTAGAGTATTAGACGATGTAAAGAAATTGCGAAACCGAAACAACATCGAAACAGACGATCCAAAACCCTAGTTTCTGTAAATTTTGAAATGGCCTCAAATTTTTTTTAAACAAGTGCAGAAAGCTAGTTATGAAGTATCTAGAACACCAGAAAAATTCGAGGCAAAACAACAAAAAATTGGCCGGCCACTTCAGCAAAAAAAACCGGCCTCACCTTTTTTATTGTAGCATAAGACCTTGGAATTTTTGTAGTGTTTTGATCTCTTAGTTATAGCGTTTTAGGTACGGTTTAATTTTGCCCAGATTGCATCTGATGGTATCCTTTGTATTGGGTAATTCGGAGTGTTTCGTAGTCGCAATTTTACATCGTTTTGGGCATAAGTTTGATATGTGATGCAATAGTTGGAATCAACATTAAATTAGTTTTGTGAAAACTAGTTTATAATTTGTAAATCTAGCGCTTTAGTCTCAGTTCATCGATTTCCATGAAGTTTCGATTCGGATCAAAACTCCGTCGTAATCGCGTATAGTACGCGAACACTCGCCGAGTAACACTACTAGATAGCCACGCCCCATTACCCTGACCAAGTGACTATAGGAGAACCCCGTTGCCAAAATCATCCACTCGGGTGCTCGCGGCCACGGTGTTCCGCCTAAGTGCACTTCGTCTATGGCATCGAGGGTGCGGCCATCTACTAAAGTTCTCGATGAGCATTCGATCAGGTAGTCGGGAATCTTGTTGAATAACCCGACTAAGTTATTGAAAAGTGTTTTCGATTTGAGACTAAAATGCAATGTTTATAGGGTTAGGCATTAAATTCAGAATATGAGATATTCCGGGTTTTTGATGTCTAAGGTATTTAGGGATTCTAATTATTGTAGTTTTTCATTTCTTTTCTGCGAGCGTAAGTGTAATATGTGGTGTATCCCCGATCACGTTGCTATACATCAATAACATTCGGGATATGCATATTTATTTACGTTGATGACATATGATGTTATGCGTTGCTGTGATATGTTATATTGGATCGTCATGATTGAATAGCCGGGGTTTTTTGCGTGAGATGAGAGTTTTTCAATTTTCATTCATATAAAAAGATGCATGTAATATTTTTTTTATTGGGACACTTCCGGGATGAGGTTGTTGTCGCCATTGATAAATATTATTTAGTTTTCAGCATTAGGATTGACCCAAGGCGGGGAGCACAAGTAACCGGGGTCTAAAGTCCAGTGGGAGACTATCTCGAGGAGTCGAGACCGGGTCTCCTAATTCTAGAATTGGCAGGGTTGCTTGCCGCTCTCGTAGGCGTCTAGGGATGTGGGTTTATCTATTCATCACGACCGTGGAATCCGTGTTTTTCATTACTGGCTGAATTTAAAACACGGACCTCTTTGTATATCTAATATTTCATATGTTGACTTCTGTTGCTTGAGTTCTGTGATGTGGTCATATAACTGCGTGAGACGAATTCTATATATATATGATAAATATAATAAACTCTGCTTATGTTTTGCACCCGCTAGTCCATCCCCCGCTCTGCCGTTAGTTAAGTAACCTAACGGTGCATGACAGGGCCCCGTGGCGAATGCGGATGGCATAAGCGTACGTTCTATTTTCATTTCTTCTGTGAGATTTAAGAAACATAAATGATGGGATGTCATTAATGAGATTAATGAAAAGATAAGAAACCTAAAGATGTTGTAGAATCAAACTTTTCAAAAAACAAAATAGCTCTAGTTCTTGATTTGCATAGTGGTATTTCTTGATGAATATCCAACATCTCATTCGATGAGGAAAGAGCCTAGATCCCTTCACCGGAAGTGCCCTCCTTAGCGAAACTAGCAAATTCTACAAGCCACTCGGTTTGCTTTGAAAACTACTCGATTTTAAAAGCAGAGGTTAAACCACTCATTTTCAAATCACTAGATTCTACAACGATATCAAGTTCATTACGTTAAATGGTTTTCTTCAAAACGCAGCCCTCCGTCATTTCAGATAAGGACTATTTAGTATTTTTGCGGCGTTTTTTGACCTTGTCAAGGTGTAGTGTGTGGTAGCCGATTAGTGCTTATCTGCCGCAAATGATGCGATTGGACTAGGGTAGTCGTCCGGCTTTGTTGACCTTGTTAAGGGTCGTACGGGTGGATTTAATTCAATCACGAAATGATGGGTTGAACTTGGCTAGCGCTTATAATTTGTTGACCATAATTAAGATCATAAGTCGCTAGGGTTAAAAACAGATATTGGGAATTTCAAGTGTTGAAATTTGTAATGAGATTGCATATCTTCTATGAGATAGTTGGATCCCGATACCCACTGTGAGTAAGTGTTACTCCTGGGAGAGTTTTCCAGTTTACAATTAGCTGATCCAGTAGATGTCTAAGAAAGGTGTTAAAAGGGTTATGACCCTGCAGAAACGAGGTTATTTAGTTAGTTCCATACGAAAGGAAGGGGAGACTCTCTCCGAGTACCAATACCTGCCTGACTGACCGATTGGCGAACTTGTAGGGTGTAATTAATCCCGGCTAATCTTACTTTTTAGTGTTTGAAGGAAAATTTGATAAAAATAGTGGGAGTCATCCTGATTAGATATGATAATAACCAACCTAATCTTGCAAAGAGCGCACGCTAAAGTTTTTACTTCTCTCTCTCTCCTAGTAGTGACCATGACACGCCTTAATCAAGATAATAATATGGATGTATTAACCGAACCTGCTTTTTATACTGAGCTGGGAAACGTTTGTTCCGCTCTATTTTAAGACTGTCATAAGTGTGAGCAAGGAATAGGGGAATATCAGGATTCCCACGCAACTCGAACGAAGAAAGAGCATGCTGATGCATCTTCTTCCGGTGTGTTCATTACTGAGAACTGTTTCTCAGTTTGCTCTATGTCCTGGTATTAGATACCGGATTAGGATCCCACGTTTTTAATTTGTTAATGGGTTAAAGAGAAATAGAGAACTGGGAAAGGGTGACATGTCTCTCAAAGTAGGGAATGGAGCAATTGTTGCAGCCAAAGCAGTTGGCGAATATCACCTAGTTTTACTAAATGGTATTACATTGATTTTGAACAACTGTTATTACGTACCAAAAATGATGTGCAATATTATATCAGTTTCTTTATTACATAAAGAAAGATATAACTTTGTATTGGAGGAAAATGTTATGAACATTTTCCTAAATCAAGTATAGATTGGGTTTGGCACGTTGTTTAACGGTATATACGTTCTAAAGCAAACGACAGTTCTAAACATACAGAACACACACTAGAGGAAAAGTTCATAAATGAACGAAGCCTTCTTGTGGCATTGTAAACTAGTCACATCAATGCGACCAGACTAGCTAAGTTGCATAAAGATGGATATTGGAATCCATTCGAATTTATATATTATGAAACTTGTGAGTCGTGTTTCAAAGGCAAGATGACCAAAACTCCATTTACTGGACACGGAGAAAGAGCTACTGAACTCTTGGTACTGATACATAGTGATGTATGCGGTCATATGTCTACACATGCTAGGAATGGTTCCTCGTACTTCATTACTTTCACTGATGATCTCTCAAGTTTCGAACATGTGTTCCTGATGAAACACAAATCTGAAGCTTTTGAGAAAGGAATATAAGAATGAAGTAGAGAACCAGACGGGTGAAAGTATTAAAATCCTACGATCTGATCGGGGAGGAGAATACTTGAGCACGGAATTCCGAGACTACTTAAAAGAGAATGGGATCCTCTCTCAGCTTACTCCTCCGTATACACCACAGCATAATGGAGTATTAGAGTGGAGGAATCGCACCCTATTAGATATGGTGCGCTCTATGATGAGTGTTGCTGAGTTACCTATTTCCTTTTGGGGTTATGCACTTGAGACGGCTGCATACCTATTGAATATGGTTCCAACCAAATCCGTGCCTACCACTCCTTATGAGATATGGAAAGGGAAGAGACCATGTCTTAATTTTATTAAGATATGGAGTTGTCCGGCTTACGTTAAAACGCAAAATCCGGACAAACTCGAGGCAAGGTCAGTTCTGTGCAAGTCTGTAGGATATCCCAAACATTCGCGAGGGTATACCTTCTACCACATCGAGGAACAAAAGGTTTATATTTCTCGACATGTCACCATTTTAGAAAAGGAATTTCTTATGAAAGAAATTAGTGGTAGTGAGGTAGAGTTGTAAGAAGTTCCAAATACACAAACTACAACTGATGATTTGATTGAACCGGAAGATCCAATAGTCTCCGACGAACCTCAGCCAGTCTGCAGATCTAGTAGTGTTTCTCATCCACCTGAGAGATACTACGGTTTTCTCATAGACGGTGGGAGAGAGGATTGCATCATGTAAGATGATGACAAAACTAGTTTTGAGCAGGCCATCATAAATGGAGACTCTGTGAAATGGCTGGATGCTATGTGATCTGAGATGGAATCTATGTACACCAATAAAGTATGGACCTTGGAAGTTGCTCCTGAAGGGGTAAAACCCATCAGGAGCAAATAGATCTTTAAGAAGAAAATTGGTCTAGATGGAAAGGTTGAGACCTTCAAAGCTAGACTTATAGCAAAAGGTTTTCGTCAACGACCAGGTATCGACTATGATGAAACCTTTTCTCCAGTGGCCATACTTAAGTCCATCAGGATCCTACTTGTCATTGTTGCATATCATGACTGTAAAATCTGGAAGATGGACGTCAATACCGTTTTTCTAAATGGTGATTTAGAAGAGAGCGTGTACATGACATAGCCAGAGGGCTTCGTAGATGGTAGGAGCAGCGGAAAGGTGTGCAAGCTGCTTAAATCAATTTACGTATTAAAGTAGGCATCGCGGAGCTGGAACATCTGTTTTGATATAGTAGTCAAAGAGTTTGACTTTATCAAAAACGTAGATGAATCTTGTATATACAAAAAGGTTGTAGTGAGTAAGGTTGTCTTCCTCGTATTGTACGTGAATGAAATACTCTTGATAGAAAATGATGTTCCTATGCTACACTCGGTCAAGCTCTTCTTATCACAAATGCTCTCCATGAAAGATCTAGGTGATGCCTCTTACATCCTAGGGATAAAGATCTATAGAGATAGACCTAAACGGACGTTCGGATTATCGCAATCCAGGTACATTGACACCATACTAAAGAGATTTAGTATGGAAGATTTTAGGCGTAGTAATTTACCCTCTTATTCAGGAATCACTCTCTCCAAAGAGATGTCTCCTAAGACTTATTTGGAGAGGGCTCGCATGATAGTGATACCCTATGCTTCTGCAGTTGGTTCTATCATATATGCGATGTTATGTACCAGAACGGATGTAGCTTACGTACTAGGTCTAGTGAGTTGGTATCAATCAGATCCCGGGGAGAAGCACTAGACAGCTGTGAAGAATATTCTTAAGTACTTGAGAAGGACTAAAGAGATATTCTTGGTGTATGGTAACGGTGAACTCCAGGTAGAGTCCTTTACCGATTTGAGCTTCTATAGTGATAAGGACGACAGTAAGTTGGTCTCGGGCTTTTTCTTCACCCTTAATGGAGGGGCGGTACGTTAGAAGAGTTCTAAGCAAGATACCTAGCAGACTCGACAATGGAGGTGATTGCACGCTTTTGGCGTGTCATGTATTTGAAGTTCTAAAGTTAACCGCAATCAGGACAGTATCGCTTTGCAGCTAGCCGCGATGAGTACGGGTTGTCCGTAGGGAGACGGAGCATTTTAAGTTCTTGTTTTCACGAGTTAATGCACGAGGCGGAATTGTTCGAATCTAACCTAAGTGTATATATGCAACGTATAAATTGTTAGGATTAGATAGGTTAGTCTAAGCTAGTGAATTCCGTAACCAATCCTTTGTGCCGAACTTTACCCTTAAAGCTAGAGCAATCGGAAACAACGTGGATTGGGGTATTTAAGTACGATATTAGTGGAATCCGGCTTATTGACCCTTGTTCGTCCGTTCTTGTCGCTTGCTTTCGCCTCCGGCCAAATCCGAACGCAACCAGTCGCGGTTAGGAAACACCGATACGTTGGTAGGGTAGGGTGCCTAACGGAGCGCTTGTGTAAGGTTTAGGCGGAGTTCAAATGGAAAATACGGGCAAAGGAAATGAGAAACGAAACCTTAACTTACAAAACCAATCTTTTTCTTAACAACACAAATATTCACAACCATTACAACAACAAACAAAAAGAGCAAAGAAAAGATAAACAAAGAAAAGAAAAGAGCATTGCAAGAAAGTAAATGACATGGTAATAAATTGCAAGTAAGTAAAGCAAGAAAGAAAATACTAAGAACCAAAGAAAGAAAACTTCATTAACTCAAAGTGACAATACAAGCCATGCGTTCAATAACCTAATCTTAAACTTACAAGCTTAATGAAGATGTTGCAAGATCAAGAGAAGGCAAAGAACTCAAGATGAAGTGAAGGTAAAATGAAAGCTTTATTAATCTTCAAGTAATGATACAACCCTTGAGATCAATAACCAAATCTTAAACTTGCATGCTCAATGAAGAGGTTGCATGATCAAGAGAAGGCAAGGAGCTCAAGGGGACTAGCTATGTACAAGAACAAAATGAAAACAAAAGAGTATGAAGTGTAAAGAATGACCCCCATCTCTTGCTCACTGGTTCTGCTTTTATAGGCACAAAAGAAAAATAAACAAGTAATAAAATTATGATGACGTGGCAGCAAGGGAGGGACCATAGAAAACTGGAGGTCATAGGGGCAAGGGGGCCGGCCTGCTCTGTTTTAGTAGGCATGTGGCCGGCCCAATTCCGAGCTCCTAGGCTCGTGCTTGTTGTGTGGATTTGTATGCTCCCTAATATCACTCTGGTGCTGCTTGATTTCTTTATATTAACCTGGTCCGCACTCTGGGATTTGGAGGGAAACTCGATGCTATACATCACATCATATCTTTATGCATTTATCACACATCACTTCTCATGCCCACTTGTGCCACCATGTGCCATAGGCAGCCACTACTAGGTCCAAGCATCCAAGGGTTGTGTGCACACTTGCTATGTGTTGGACCAAAATTGTGTGCCCTTTATTTGTTGCAAAATAACTCTTTGGTTATCGATCGGTTTGCAGTTCTGGTTGCAGTGTCGGCTCACAAACGTTATATCCGTGATTTTAAGTGTATTTCCAGTATTTTGTCACGGATACCTGTAATCTGTAATTACTGAGCAGACACTGGTTAATAGTACCGATATATAACAAAACAGATAATGAATGAGCGGTATTAAAATGCAATATTCTGGTATCAACAAATACCCCCAAACTTATGTTTTTCTCGTCCCGAGCAAAACAAAATCCTAGTCTCACTTTCGCAGGGAATGCGATTGCACTGAGCACGTGCAACAAGCCGTTAAACCTCTAGGTGTCCCTAGTAGGAGGAGTGTTGTCTCCTGAGGGTTTTCAGTAGATACTACCCACAAAATCCCGTCAAGGTAGTTTCATAAGTTAATGTTGAATCTATTCCTACAGTTTAGTATCTAATTTAGAAATTCTATCATCCTAATTTAGAAATATCCAACCCTTATATTTCACATCTCCTATTTATTCAACCCCAGATCCTATACGTTTTACAGTTTAGAAAGATCTCGGTAACACTTGAGTTTTCCTTCTAAAGTGCAGTCTCCAATCAGCGATTTTTATCATCTTTACGGAAAACATAAGTATTATTCTTTATTTCTTTTTTTCCTCCAAACATCGATCGTATACCTCTACGTGTGTGTAATTTTCGCCCCTACACTTAAGAATTCATTTCAAGCTATAGTACCCTTGCCCTAATACCTAATACTACTTCTTTCCATTAATGATGGACGGTGTTGCTCACACACCTTTCATGCGACTATTAATGCATCTTGAGGCACTAACAGACGATTAATGAATGTGTGAGCTGAAAGCGTAAATAGCAGTTTCCAGGTCTTGACTTTATTTATTTATTTTTCTTTTCTTTATTTTTTTCTTTTTCAAGACCGGATATATTTTTCAATGATGCTCTTTTGGTGATTAGCTTTAAATACCGTTTTTCTTTCATACTAGGTTTTCAGGCAAGAGTATTTCTAGGTATTCTCTACTATCCTAAGTTTCAAGGTGCGTGTATGTGCAGTTTGTAGGGTATATACTTTCTAAATTTGAACTCAAGAATAGAAACTATTTTTCAGACTAATCCTTCAGTAAAGCTTCAATACTTTCCTTTCATCTCGACTTAACTCAAGAACTAAACTCAAGATTACCAACTTCTATAAAAAAAACTGTCAGGATGTATAATTACCAAGATTAAACAGAATGAGGGTATTTTTATAGTTTTCAATTGCTAAGCCTAGGATTTAGTTATTTCTAACGTATCAACTAAACTTTCGGAATAAAATCTTAGTTACCCTATTAGCTAACTTGACGACAAAGTTTTTATATTTTTTGGAAAAAATTCAATTTTTATGGGTTTTAATAAGGTATGCAAATGCAAAATATACATATGAATGTAAAGGTAGAAAGCTTACCGAGCACACCCCCAAACTCATGAACCCAATTGACCGAACCTTCTTTAAACACATTGACTTTTGGAATGTCAAGGTGTCGCATACATCATTGTCATTTCTATATCACCTTTTGCATTTCTCCAGAACACCTCGTATCACTACGAACATCCACTTCCATTGGATAAATCCATCGTATGGTTATATACGAACTCGAAGGAACTTTTTCGAGGATGGATTCTGGTTCTGGAGAGATTGAATAGGATTATTCGGTTGTCTTTTCCCTTTACATTCTCTCAGCTTGTGAGCGCTCCTAGGATTAGGAGAGGGTACACTTGTTGAGCTTATTGCATAGTCTTCTTCCAAACCATAGGCAGATGCCGAACGGTAGGGAAGGAAGAAAACCAATTAAGCTTAAGTGTGGTGTACAGAAGATAATAAGTAAAGAAATATAAAGGGATTAGAATAATGGCAAATGGAAATTGTGATCACCATCATTCACGACAAAAACCGTGTATACCCCTGCCACTCCTACATCCACTTTGCTTTTCTCTAGGACACTCCGTATCACTATGGATATCCACTTCCATTGGATAAATCCATCGTATAGTTACATACGAACTTGAAGGAACTGATTCGAGGATGGATTCTGGTTCAGGAGAAAAAGAATAGGATTATTCAGATGTCTTTTCTCTTTACCTTCTCTCAGGTTGCGAGGGCTCCTAGGATTAGGAGAGTACACCTATTGCGCTTATTGGATAGTCTTCCTCCAAACCTTAGGCTGGTGCCGAAGGGTAGGGAATGAAGAAAACCAATTAGCGTAAAGGAGGTATACAGAAGGTAATAAGTAAAGACATAATAAAGGAATTGTAGTGAGGGAAGGTAAGTATATGGTTACTATCATGATTCAGGATAATGAAAGAGGCGTTACTAGGAATACCAGTAAACCCCTTCGAAACATTTTCATGTTTCAGTTTCACTGTGCGATGTTAATTGATAACTGTTTTCCCAATTGGAATCTATCTCCAGGGTATGTATTTACCAGATCATTTTCTCACATCTGTATGTTATTATAGATTGTGAGTGGGAGTAAGATATTGGGAATTGGGTGATTAGATCTGTTGGGTATAGTGCCCTCAGAGTCAATTATTGGATCACAGGCACGTGATTGCAATGATAGAAGGAGGACCTATGCCGGTAGAACAGTTTTACTCAAGATGATAGTATGCTATCTGGTTTATCTTTATCATCGTGTACTGTTTTAGGTGACCTTACAGGTCACTATTGCGCGTTGATAGAGCCCTTAGGATTCTTGCTTAACGGCCAGCAGTATGATGGCGATCATATACGTGGGAGCAGGGGTCTATAAGCACATCCTTAAAAGGTCCCTAGTCGTGGGAGTTTTCGAGACAGGGCATCGATACCCCAGAGTAGACTAGTGTATACAGTCGAGACCCCCACGAGGGGCGGTGGCCGGTCTCAAAAGCTACTGGTGTCAGTTGGTTCACCTAAGATGTATACAGGTGCTCATTGGGTTATGAGTATATCGGACAGGACTCGCCGGGAACATGCTAGTTCGTCTTATACCTGACGTCAGATAGCAGTTCCCTGGTAACATGTGTACAGGTTAGTTCATCAACCTGGGATCGTCATTTGTCTCGTGTGAGTTCCCACTGTACTTTGACTACTACCCTACCACGGCTCAAAGGAGTCGTGCAAACAGGTTTTAGTTGGGTACAGTCCCGAGCCACATGGAGGCAGTGAGCGGATCTGCAGGGGTTCGTCTCTCCCGGTATTGGGGGTGAGGTCGTGCTGTGTCTAGGAGAGCCATTACACGAAGTCTTTGGCCAAGGCAGGAGATTTACTGGTAGGTATTCCAGTAGTATTTCAGGGTGTTCTGGGCCACACTCCGACACGACTTGTATCGGTTTTGGGGGTCTGAATTTTACCAACCCCCTAGGTCCGCCATACGATGCTCATAGACGAACGGACCGGACTGTACTGATATTGTCACTGACAAGCTCAGTAGGGTATCAGGATGAGTTCGCTCGTCGACGTCCCTCTTGGTCAATACCTGGTAGCTCGTTACGTATGGCTAATACCTCTGACGTGCTAGTGGTTAAATCCATAGCCAAAGTATTGACGAGTCTTTAGTGTTCCCCATAGACAGTTTCTCAAGTTTCGGGCGAAACGTTGTAGAGGCCGTATGGATATATGGTAGGGTTCGATTATATACGTGCGGTATTGCACGCATCATGATCGGATGGATAATACTAGCGGGCTTTGGTTTAAGCCGGATCCTAGTATTGTACAGTTTAGATTTTGTCTCATTGCATTTGTATTCTGTCGGAATACAAATGCGGGTATGTATATAGAGTCGCGGGGTTTTCCTGTAATTTTTTACGGGATCATCTTTTTGAAGTTGCCAGTTTGCATTCCGTTTCGGCCATTTTCCTTTGTTTCTTTCTTTGGCTGAAAATTGATGGGGAGAGGGTTATTTGCAAATGTGCAATTAATAATGCAGAAGACTTTTTGTGGCTCATGATGGTTCTTGTATATGATGATTTTTTGTGCATCATTACTTTGGTGATGGGTGTTAGTTATATGTATGCCCTAGAGGCCATTACTGTATATAGGATGTATATTGTGTAAGGTTCCTAGGCACACTAATGAAGTCTCACAAGGCATCAAACATGGCTAATTCAAATTTTACATGTGCCTACAAACCCTAATACAGATCGTTAACTAGATAATGAGGCGATGCGATGCAAATAAACGAATTTTAACTAAAGGAAAGAAGCTACAACCTTTGTAGATCCGGTCCTCCACGTCCTAGGATCCGTGATGAGGTCCCTCCGCTGTCCAAATCAAATGCATGACTCTAGCATCGGCTTCATCGGAGAAAGGGCGAACTTGGTCGTCGGTTCGATGCCGAAGATGATCTAGGTCGAGGCATCACAAGATCAAGCTCCAACTTCACCAAGCCTTGAAAACTTTTGAAGGAAACACCCTATACAACTTGGCAAGAGGTAGAGGATGAAGAAATAGGAAGTGGGTTCACTTTAGAATTGGATTTCTCACTCATTTTCACTAATTGCCATTGAAGCTATCAAGCTTTCTCTTCTTGAAGAAGAAGAAGAAGAAGAAGAAGATATATGATAAATTATTCAAAAAGAAAATAAAAAAAGAATACTTATCATGTCTTCAACCATAGTTTAGTGTAGAGATTTAACTAAGGTTAGATGAGTGGTTAGGGTTAGAGAAGAGACAAGAATGGTGGACTTGTTCAAAGCATCAAGAAGCTTCAACAAGCAAACAAAACAAGCCACCATTCTCTTTTCTTCTATTCTAAAATAAATAAATAAATAAATAGATAAAAGAATAAGTAAATGAAATGAAACCCTAATCACTAACTAACCATGGTTTAATTCTTTACACAAACCCAAGCTAGAATGTATCATCAAACATGATACAATCATGTGCACTAAAATATATCACATATAAAATGTGCATTTCAAGTGAGTAAATCCATTTAAAGTGAACCAATACTAGTTAATGCAAAGTAATATATCAAATATATAATTATACATTAAATCATTAAATCAACACTTGATTCAATGATCCGGTCATGTTGCATATAACCGGCTAGTATCCAATGTATCGGCTTATCGAGTCAATCCTTGATTCGATAACTAGGTTATATCGCATACAACCATTCGACACATTCATCGCGAGAATGAAATACGGTATCACATACACCCATTATTCTCGGCCCCGCACATATCTCATATGCGCTCCTATTTCGTTTCGCTTGAGCCAGAAAACCTCTGTGTAGGACTCTAAAGACTCGTCAATACGCCGGCAGCAGGTGATGATCATATCAAACACCCACAAGCCGCAAGCGGTCTGCTAAACGTAACGGCCACCCGGGTATTGAGCGATCAGAAGATCGACGAGCATGCCCGCTCACACTCCTGTGAATCTGTCACGCCCCGCTTCCCAGAGTACGCAGGATTGGGCACGTGACATAGCCAACCATGCTACCTGTGGGTAGGAAGTATCCATCCACAGTCACATTACGGTTGTAAGGATATCAAGAACAAGATAAAACTAATCTAATACATGTCCAAATCCATAATAACAAGAATCAATAAACAATAAGTGCGGAAGCTAATGATCCAATACAATGAATAAACAGTACGTCCCATAATGCGGGCTCACATCTGGAAATGAAAAGAATTAAATAAACTAAAACCTAAGGACTCACTGTTCAGCCTGCTGGCTGAAGTACTCCTGCTCAGTCGTCGACAGTGGAACGGAATCTGGGCCATGCAAAACCCAGATGTCAGCGCGTCATGATATCAAGTATATAGCATAAACATGGTAATGAGCAATGCAAGTATAAACATGAATAAGCAGTAATAAGAAATAACAAGCAGGGTAATGTGCAGTGGTGACTAAACTGTCCTATTAGGTTTTCTACTCTATAGTCTTTGAAACCAATTGATGAATCGTCGATGTAACTCAATAGTATCCCGTGCGTGCCCGGGAACACGGTCATGATCCTCGGGGCTGAATCCGAGACGTGCCGCTAAGCAGTAAAAGGTAGTAGGATAGATGAGTGATGTCAGCATCATCACTCCGGAGCTGGCCAAGCCCGTAAGACTGATCAGAACAAGTATCGAACTGTTGAGTTACAAGTCGGTTTCACCTTTGATTTCCCCATACCCCCAAGCTATGTATGTCAAGTCAGGTATTCAGTTGTCAAGGACTAATGCCAACACAATATCCGGTAAGAGTAGGTCTGTCTGGATAGACAGCAAGGATGGTCGGGTTTGTCGGCATTAGGCATGAAATCAGGTAACAGGTCAGGTTACTTTTCAACAGGTTGAGTCGATATGTACAGGGTGTCATGTCCGGTGTATCGTTCATGTGTCAGGTGTATCAAGATCGGTCAATATGTAATGCAATCGGGTGTATGCTCACAACAGGTATACAATCAATAATGAACAGCAGCAGGAAACAGTAATTAACCACAATATTCCATATAACCACAGTGATGTTTGTATTCTCTTATTAACAGGTTCAATCATCTTAGGGTGCAATCGCCACAAGGTGAAGCAATATCCACAATTATAAATTAAGGAACTACATGAAATTATAATAAATATAATAATTGTCTCATGAATGATTTAACTGTTTAAGCAGATAAGATTCAGTCGTTCTATTTAGTTGAAATACGGGTTGATGCGGGTTGATTAATTACGAGGAACCGTTGTAACGATTCCAGGTTAAGATAGCTGCAATAATATGATATCCAATTCCATCATTAAGTTGTTTTATTAATTAGTATGAATTCAATTGCGTGGCAAGACTAAATCTCGCACGCTAGCATGTTCAAGCAAGTATTCAGATACTTGCCTCGACGGTCTGCCAACTGGAACACGGATGCGATGTCGGCGGAAAACGCGATATGGAAGCACGGGCCACGGATCGAGTCCCAACAGAGATCAACGGGATCACACGGACCAGGGGACTTCGCTACAGCGTCGGGTTCGTCAAACGGCACGGTCGGATTCCGGCAAAAGTTATCGGCAACAAGTTAGCAATAAGATAAACATACAAGATCAACGGGATTTTGCACCAAAGGAAGTAAAGTGATGCTTACAGAGGAGAAACAGGGGTAACTATGACGGGCCCGACGGCGATGGACCCACCGGCGGTGAACAGGAGGTGCGGCGAGGGTGCTGGAACGGCTGAAAGGGCTCGGGGTCGCTGGAAAGGGGTGCTGCGGTGAGTGGGGAAGGGTGTGGTCGGCTCTGGTGGTCGAGGGAGAGAAGGAGGTGGTCGGAGGTGGTGTCGACGAGGTCGCCGGTGCGTTCTCCGGTGAACAGCGGGTAGGCAATGGATGAAGGCTCGGGTTTGCTGTTCCGGCGAGGGGAGGAGGGAAACGACGACGGGGTCGGGTCGAGTAGGGTGGAAGGGAGTCGTGGGAGGCGTCGACGGTGAGAGGCGACGCCGACGGCGAGGTCTGCGAGGGTGGAGGCGAGGTCGGGAATGGGTTGCAGGCGCGGGAATCGTCGGGAGAACAGGAGGAGGAAGGTGCGGCGGTCGAGGAGGCGTTGCTGGCGGCGACGGCGAGGTCGCGGTGGCGACGGTGGCTGCGTGAGAACGAGGCTAGGGTTAGGGTTTGTGGGTTCGTGATGGGAGACGAGGGTTGAGAGAGGCGGCTGCTGCATGTTTTCGTATATAAAGAGGAAGAGAGAGAGAGGGATTAGAGAGAGAAAGGGAGATTGGTGAGATAGAGAGAGAGATTGAGGGAAGAGAGAGAGAGGGATTAGAGAGAGAAAGGGAGATTGGTGAGATAGAGAGAGAGATTGAGGGAAGAGAGAGAGAGAGATAGGGAAATGAGAGGTGGGGCCCACGAGCTCAAATAGGAGCTCGTGATTGGCTGGAGGGAGATAGGGAAAATATTAGAATAGGGATTTTGAATGGATTTACTGTTAAGGATTAATATTCGTATAATTTAGTTTAAATATATTAAATTGAAACGGGCCCTTTTTGGCGTGAAATGAAACATTTCCAAATCGCGCCCGGGTTGCGCCCAAACGTTCCCAATTCAAATTATAGGATCTTAAGCGGGTTCCAAATTTTGAAAATAGGTGTTTAATGATTAAAATGCATGCCCCCAAGTCGGACACTTGCGCGCGCGCGTAGTCGCCCAAACTTGCCCGTTTAGCCAAACGGAACGGAATCTCGACACGCGGACGCTACCACGCGACTAGTGGCGACGAGTAGGCCAACATGGACATCTTAAATTTCATTTTAGGAGTTAAAATTTGTTATGTGCCAAAATGACTTAACCGGGTAAAATTTAGCAACAAACACCAGAAAATCAGGAAAATTGGAATGAGCAATATATAACCCTCAACTAGTAATATAAATAGCATTATTGGGCTCGGGTGTTACATCATACCCAACTACAAAAGAATTTCGTCCTCGAAATTCCAAGAATACAAGATAGCTAACTACTGGAAAAGATGAGGGAATCTCTGCCGGATCTCGTCTTCTCGCTCCCAAGTGGATTTCCCATGCGATCGATTACCCCAAGAGACTAGCACAAGAGGGATAACCTTGTTCTTAAGAACCTTTTCTCTTCGATCCTTGATTTCGACTGGTCGCTCCTCAAAAGTCAGGTCTTCCCGAACGGTCAACTCCGAATGATCCAAGACATGAGTCTCCTCACGAACATACCTCCGTAGTTGAGACACATGAAACACATCGTGAACTCCTGCTAATGACGGTGGTAACGCCAACCGGTACGATACCTCTCCAACACGCTCCAATATCTCGAAGGGTCCAACGAATCGGGGACTAAGCTTTCCCCGACTTCCAAAGCGAATCACCCCTCTAGTCGGTGATATCTTCAGGAATACCAAATCACCCACGGCGAACTCCAGAGGTCTTCTTGACGTGTCGGCCCAACTCTTCTGTCTGTCTTGAGCTGCCTTCATATGCTTCCTGATGGTATTCACCTTCTCGACTGTCTGCACCACCAAATCTGGTCCTAGTAACCTTCGTTCACCAACATCATCCCAACAAACAGGTGAACGGCACTTACGACCATACAACGCTTCAAACGGAGCCATCTGAATAGTTGCTTGGAAGCTGTTGTTGTACGAAAACTCCACCAGGTGTAGATGATCTTCCCAAGAACCTTTGAAGTCCAACATGCAAGCCCTCAACATATCTTCAAGGGTCTGGATCGTTCTCTCTGATTGTCCATCAGTCTGGGGATGATAAGCTGTGCTAAACTTCAATCGAGTCCCCAAACTTCCTTGTAAGCTCCTCCAAAAGTGCGACAAGAACCGAGTGTCCCGATCGGACACGATGCTTACCGGTACTCCATGCAATCTGACAATCTCCTGCATGTACCGCTCTGCCAAAGTCTCCGTCGATTGACCAACCCGAAAAGGAATAAAGTGAGCTGCCTTGGTCAACCGATCGACAATCACCCATACTGCATTGTTGCCCTTTGGACTCCGCGGTAAGGCCGTCACGAAATCCATGGTTATATGTTCCCACTTCCACTGAGGGATCGGAAGTGGTTGCAACAAACCAGCAACCCTTTGGTGTTCCGCCTTGACTTGCTGACACACCAAGCACTTAGCCACGAAGCGAGCAATTTCCCGTTTCATACCTTCCCACCAGAAGTGCTGTCGAATATCTCGGTACATCTTCGTCCCTCCTGGATGTACAGAGTAAGCTGAACTGTGTGCCTCCTTCATAAGCTCTTCACGCACATCTCCTTTTGGCACACACACACGGCTACCATATCTCAACGAACCGTCTTCATGGATCAGTAAATCGGTTCGTAGTCCGGCTTCAACCTGCTCTCGAAACTTTTGCAGTCTAAGATCCTGCGATTGCGCCGCTTTAATCTTCTCAACTAAGGACGATTGTATTTGCAACTGCATCAACTGTCCTGTAGCACGCGGTAGCACACCTCCAAGTCAAATCTCCGAAACTCATCAATGATCTCTCTTTGTGCAGTCAATAACTGAATTGCTGGTAACCGACTTAGCGCATCTGGCACGACGTTAACTTTTCCCGGATGGTACTTAAGATCGAGGTCATAGTCGGCCATCAGCTCCAACCATCTGCGTTGCCTCACGTTCAACTCCTTCTGAGTGAACACATATTTCAAACTCTTGTGATCTGTAAAGACTTCAACATCTCTCGCCCAGAAGGTAGTGTCTCCAAATCTTCAGGGCGAAGATCACGGCTGCAAGCTCTAAGTCAAGAGTCAGATAGTTCTTCTCACGAGTCTTCAGTTGTCTCGATGCGTAAGCGACGACTTTCCCACTCTGCATTAAAACACATCCCAATCCCTTTCCAGATGCGTCGCTACGAATCACCAGTCCTCCTGAATTATCCGGTACGGTTAGGATAGGGGCGGTTATCAACTTCTGCTTCACCGTCTCGTAGGCTAAAGCACATCCATCAGTCCAAACGGTACCTCCTTACGCGTAAGCTTGGATAACGGCTCAGCTAAACGAGCGAAGTTCTCCACAAATCTTCTGTAGTGACCGGCGAGTCCAAGAAAACTACTTATCTCCGCAACATTCTTGGGAATAGGCCAATCTCGAACTGCTGCAATCTTTTCGGGATCGACGGCGATTCCATCGCCCGACACGACATGCCCCAGAAACTTCACTTCTTCCAGCCAGAATTCCCATTTACTCATCTTCGCAAATATCTTCTCTTGTCTCAGCGTCTGCAGTGCGATCCTTCTTCCTCACTAAAAGAACTGGAGCTCCCCAAGGTGAGTTGCTGCTTCGAATCCATCCCTTCTCGAGTAGTTCACCAACTTGTTTCTTAACTTCTTCTAATTCCACCGGTGCCATCGGATAATAAGATTTCGATACTGGCGCTGCACCAGGAGTAAGGTCAATCGCAAACTCCACATCTCGCTTCGGCGGTAAGCCCGAAATATCTTCAAACACATCCATAAAGTCGCGGACAACTGCCGGCTTTTCATTGCTCTCCACTACCATAGCCGCAAGAACACTGTTCGTCGGCCTAGCCCTAAACTCGACTGGCCCGACAGAATTGCTTTCTCCAATGAAAGTAAACTTAGGATGTCCGGGAATCTGGAAATTACCTTCCTTGCCCTACAGTCAATGTGGGCGTGGAAAGTGCCAAGAAAATCCATCCCCAAGACAACCTCATAACTGCCCGTATCTATCACCAAGAAATCTGCAAAAAGCTCCCGTCCGCAAACAACAACTGTACAATCTCTACATTCCTTACTAGCTATGATTTTCCCATTCCCAGTGTGTATGTCCCAGAAACTAGACAGGGTCGTGCAGGTAAGCGAGTGTGTGGTTATAAATTTGGATGACATAAAACAGTGGGATGCTCCGGAATCAAATAATGCCAATGCGGGAAAACCATGAACGAGCAAAGTACCTGAAACCACTTCTCCTGATGCCTTGGCTTCTTCAGCTGTCAGTGTGAACGCTCGAGCCTGATTAGATCCTTGATTCAACTGTCTCTGCCCTTGGAACGGTCTCTGCAGAGGCTTCTGAACATCATCTTTCGTGCGAGGCTTCGACGGACAAGCATCAACGGTGTGATTTGCCGCTCCACATCTCAAACAGAGTCCCAGCCTCATACGACACTCCCTTCGCACATGTCCGGGTTTATGGTAGTGGCTACAGATCACGCTCCCTTTTCGATCACCCACAATCATTTTCTTCATTGGTGCTACGCTGCGCCCGTTCACCGGAATACTTCTACGTACGGACGTGTGGTTCAGTGCAAATGCTGGTTCCATCTCGATTTGTTCCTTTAGTTTCTCCAGCAATCCCCTTATCACTCTATGCCTGGCGGCTAAGACCGCACGCCCTGGGTTCATCTCCAAATTCTGACCGGCCATATTCCTGGAAATCAAAGTACCCAACATTAGCATGATGATAGATTCTGAATGTGGATCAAGGCTAGAACTCCAAGATACTTAAATAGAGTACCGCATTGTAGCTATGCCGCGGTATCATAGCCGCAATTACTTAACTCCACCCAAGTCGCCTAAGTCCTAGAGATAACAAGAAGTTGGGTTTTCGAATTGACAATGCAAAGTAAGTTTGCATGTCGACATGATCCGGAAGAATGATTCAAGGACGGTAAAACGGTCAAGGTGGCAGGACATGTTTCCTAATCACGGGTATTATGATTCGTGTATCGGGTGCAATACCCAACTACAAAGAATCAGCCCAATTAACCTATGGCTCTGATACCAAAAGAACCATGTCACGCCCCGCTTCCCAGAGTACGCAGGATTGGGCACGTGACATAGCCAACCATGCTACCTGTGGGTAGGAAGTATCCATCCACAGTCACATTACGGTTGTAAGGATATCAAGAACAAGATAAAACTAATCTAATACATGTCCAAATCCATAATAACAAGAATCAATAAACAATAAGTGCGGAAGCTAATGATCCAATACAATGAATAAACAGTACGTCCCATAATGCGGGCTCACATCTGGAAATGAAAAGAATTAAATAAACTAAAACCTAAGGACTCACTGTTCAGCCTGCTGGCTGAAGTACTCCTGCTTAGTCGTCGACAGTGGAACGGAATCTGGGCCATGCAAAACCCAGACGTCAGCGCGTCATGATATCAAGTATATAGCATAAACATGGTAATGAGCAATGCAAGTATAAACATGAATAAGCAGTAATAAGAAATAACAAGCAGGGTAATGTGCAGTGGTGACTAAACTGTCCTATTAGGTTTTCTACTCTATAGTCTTTGAAACCAATTGATGAATCGTCGATGTAACTCAATAGTATCCCGTGCGTGCCCGGGACCACGGTCATGATCCTCGGGGCTGAATCCGAGACGTGCCGCTAAGCAGTAAAAGGTAGTAGGATAGATGAGTGATGTCAGCATCATCACTCCGGAGCTGGCCAAGCCCGTAAGACTGATCAGAACAAGTATCGAACTGTTGAGTTACAAGTCGGTTTCACCTTTGATTTCCCCATACCCCCAAGCTATGTATGTCAAGTCAGGTATTCAGTTGTCAAGGACTAATGCCAACACAATATCCGGTAAGAGTAGGTCTGTCTGGATAGACAGCAAGGATGGTCGGGTTTGTCGGCATTAGGCATGAAATCAGGTAACAGGTCAGGTTACTTTTCAACAGGTTGAGTCGATATGTACAGGGTGTCATGTCCGGTGTATCGTTCATGTGTCAGGTGTATCAAGATCGGTCAATATGTAATGCAATCGGGTGTATGCTCACAACAGGTATACAATCAATAATGAACAGCAGCAGGAAACAGTAATTAACCACAATATTCCATATAACCACAGTGATGTTTGTATTCTCTTATTAACAGGTTCAATCATCTTAGGGTGCAATCGCCACAAGGTGAAGCAATATCCACAATTATAAATTAAGGAACTACATGAAATTATACTAAATATAATAATTGTCTCATGAATGATTTAACTGTTTAAGCAGATAAGATTCAGTCGTTCTATTTAGTTGAAATACGGGTTGATGCGGGTTGATTAATTACGAGGAACCGTTGTAACGATTCCAGGTTAAGATAGCTGCAATAATATGATATCCAATTCCATCATTAAGTTGTTTTATTAATTAGTATGAATTCAATTGCGTGGCAAGACTAGATCTCGCACGCTAGCATGTTCAAGCAAGTATTCAGATACTTGCCTCGACGGTCTGCCAACTGGAACACGGATGCGATGTCGGCGGAAAACGCAATATGGAAGCACGGGCCACGGATCGAGTCCCAACAGAGATCAACGGGATCACACGGACCAGGGGACTTCGCTACAGCGTCGGGTTCGTCAAACGGCACGGTCGGATTCCGGCAAAAGTTATCGGCAACAAGTTAGCAATAAGATAAACATACAAGATCAACGGGATTTTGCACCAAAGGAAGTAAAGTGATGCTTACAGAGGAGAAACAGGGGTAACTATGACGGGCCCGACGGCGATGGACCCACCGGCGGTGAACAGGAGGTGCGGCGAGGGTGCTGGAACGGCTGAAAGGGCTCGGGGTCGCTGGAAAGGGGTGCTGCGGTGAGTGGGGAAGGGTGTGGTCGGCTCTGGTGGTCGAGGGAGAGAAGGAGGTGGTCGGAGGTGGTGTCGACGAGGTCGCCGGTGCGTTCTCCGGTGAACAGCGGGTAGGCAATGGATGAAGGCTCGGGTTTGCTGTTCCGGCGAGGGGAGGAGGGAAACGACGACGGGGTCGGGTCGAGTAGGGTGGAAGGGAGTCGTGGGAGGCGTCGACGGTGAGAGGCGACGCCGACGGCGAGGTCTACGAGGGTGGAGGCGAGGTCGGTAATGGGTTGCAGGCGCGGGAATCGTCGGGAGAACAGGAGGAGGAAGGTGCGGCGGTCGAGGAGGCGTTGCTGGCGGCGACGGCGAGGTCGCGATGGCGACGGTGGCTGCGCGAGAACGAGGCTAGGGTTAGGGTTTGTGGGTTCGTGATGGGAGACGAGGGTTGAGGGAGGCGGCTGCTGCATGTTTTCGTATATAAAGAGGAAGAGAGAGAGAGGGATTAGAGAGAGAAAGGGAGATTGGTGAGATAGAGAGAGAGATTGAGGGAAGAGAGAGAGAGGGATTAGAGAGAGAAAGGGAGATTGGTGAGATAGAGAGAGAGATTGAGGGAAGAGAGAGAGAGAGATAGGGAAATGGGAGGTGGGGCCCACGAGCTCAAATAGGAGCTCGTGATTGGCTGGAGGGAGATAGGGAAAATATTAGAATAGGGATTTTGAATGGATTTACTGTTAAGGATTAATATTCGTATAATTTAGTTTAAATATATTAAATTGAAACGGGCCCTTTTTGGCGCGAAATGAAACATTTCCAAATCGCGCCCGGGTTGCGCCCAAACGTTCCCAATTCAAATTATAGGATCTTAAGCGGGTTCCAAATTTTGAAAATAGGTGTTTAATGATTAAAATGCATGCCCCCAAGTCGGACACTTGCGCGCGCGCGTAGTCGCCCAAACTTGCCCGTTTAGCCAAACGGAACGGAATCTCGACACGCGGACGCTACCACGCGACTAGTGGCGACGAGTAGGCCAACATGGACATCTTGAATTTCATTTTAGGAGTTAAAATTTGTTATGTGCCAAAATGACTTAACCGGGTAAAATTTAGCAACAAACACCAGAAAATCAGGAAAATTGGAATGAGCAATATATAACCCTCAACTAGTAATATAAATAGCATTATTGGGCTCGGGTGTTACAGAATCCAACCAGTAACACTTACCGTACAGTCCGGTCTGTTCGTCTGATATGTCGCATATCTCGCCTAGGGGTGGTAAACGTCAGACCCCAATAGCTTGATAAGTCATGCCGACGTGAAGTCCATGACATGTGTGAAACTACTGATAACACTTACCAATAGGTCACTGCAACCCTGGCCAGGGATTTCTGTTATGGCCAGTCGAGCATTGCGCAACATCAACCCCCAATACCGGGAGAGACGAATCCCCTCCTATCGCTCATTGCCTCCATGTGAATCGGGACTGTGCCCAAAAACCACCTGTTTGCACGACTCAGTAGAGCCGTGGTAGGGTGGAAATCAAAGCACAGTGGGAGACACACAAGACTCTATGATGATCTCGGGTCAACAGACTAAGCTGTACGAGTGTCACCAGAGAACTGCCATCTGACGTGAGGTATAATACCATTTGGGAGTTCTCGGCGAGTCCGTTTAGTGTACCCAGTCTCCACTGAGCACCCGCATACCATCTCTGATGTCAAACACCAATGGATATGGGATCATCCATCGCCCATCACATGGGTCGAGAAGATATACGCTAGTCTACTCTGGAATATCGATGCCCCGTCTCGATATTCCCACGACTAGGAACAATGAAGGATGTACTCATGGACTATCCAGACCCTACTAGTATGATCTGCATCACAGTCCTGGAAGTCGAGTACACATCCTAAGGGCTTTATCAACATGTAACAGAGAGACAGAAAGTATACATGTTAAGATAAAGAGCAACCAGATAGCATACTATCATGTCGAGCAAGAAAGTCCTACCTATATATGTCCCAGTATCCACTACAATATACATCCAATGTACAGTAATGGCCTCTAGGGCATACATATAACTAACAATCTCCCACTTGCACTAGGGCCATCTGTACCAATGGTTGCAGTATCACATACTCAACCATCCCATATAAGTCTCTCTCTGGGAAAAGGCTTTTGTGAGTGGATCCGCCGTGTTGTCCTCTGAGTATACTCTCCTAACCTCGATCACCCTGGAGATCAACTATCTCCATGATCAGGTGATGCTGCCTCAGAATATGTTTGGGTCACTGATGGGACCAGGGTTCTAGGGCCAAAACCATACTTCCATTGTCACACAATGGTAGGAACCTAGTTCATCCTCTGAACCAATATATACCCAAACTGCCACTTTGGTAGTATCTTTAATAGCGATGTTACCAGCCTTTATTGTCTAGTTTGCCACGGTATCTAGCTTGGAACTCTTCCAACATACCGTCCCTTTACTGAGGGTAAAGACAATGCCTGTGACTGACATTCAGTCGTCTTTATCACCGTGGAACCCTTCCAGTGATTCTCCCCAGGATCGATTGATACCATCTCACTACATCTAGTGAGAATCCTAGCATCCATTTACATCTATCTCATAGATGAAAACTCAGCATTTAGGAGGTATCACTTTGATCCTATATGGAGAATCCATGTGATAAGAGGAGATCGACCGATCGTAGTGTAGGAAATCCCATTCCTATCAAGAGTGTGTCATCCACGTACTCTACGAGGATCGTCACCATACTCCCTACTACCTTTTTGTATATACTTGGTTCATCTACCATTTTGATGATGTCAAACTGTTTGACTAACTCATCAAAACAGATGTTCCAACTCCGCGATGCCTGCTTCATCACATAAAACATCTTGCACATGTTTCCGCTGCTCCCACTGTTTACGTAACCCTCTGGTTGTGTTCTTATAGACGTTCTCTTCTAAATCATTATTTAGAAAAGTAGTCATGGCACCCAACCACCAGATATCGTAGTCATGGTATGTAGCCGTGGCAAGTAGGATCTGGATGGACTTAAGCATGGTCCCTGGAAAAGGTTTCATCATTATTCGTACCTGGTCGATGACGAAAACCTTTAACAAGTCTAGCTTTGAAAGTCTCAACTTGTCCATCTACACCAAGTAATCTTCTCAAGATATACTTGCTCCTGATGGGGATTTAACCCTTCAGATACAGCAACCAAAGTCCATACTTTGTTGGTGTATATGGATTCCATCTCAGATCGCTAAGCATCCAGCCATTCTTACAGAGTCCCTACTCTCGATGGCCTGCTCGAATCTAGTTGGGTCATCATCTCATGATGCAATCCTTGCTCCCACTGTCATCGAGAAACCGAAGTATCTCTCAAGCAGGTGAGGAACCCTGCTAAATCGGCGGAGAGGCTGAGGTTCGTCGGGAACTATTGAATCCTTTGGTTCTGTCAAATCATCGGCTGCAGTTTTGTATAGCTGGAACCTTTCCAGTTCTACACAACTGACTTTACCTCGAGCTTGTCCGGATTTTGCTTTTAGACATAGGCCGGACAACCCCAAATCTTAACTAGCTTAAGACATAGGCTCTTCCCTTTCCATATCACATATGAAGTGGTAGGTAACTGATTTGATTTGAACCTATTCAATAGGTATGCAGCTTCTCAAGTGCATAACCTCTAGAAAGGAAACAGGTAACTCAGTAATACTCATCATGGAGCACACCATATCATATAGGGTGTGATTGCTCCACCCCGATACACCGTTGTGCTGTGGTGTATTCAGAGGAGTAGTACGGAGAGAGAATCTCATTTTCCTTTAGAATAGTCCAGGAATTCCGTGCTCAAGTATTCTCCTCCCTGATCACATCAAAGGACATAATACTTATACCCGTTTTGGTTCTCTACTTCTAACTTATATTCTGTGAATATCTCAAAAGGTTCAGACTTGTGTTTCAACAGGAACATAGGTCTGAATCTTGAGAGATCATCAGAGAATGTAATGAAGTTCAAGGAACCGGTCCTGGCATGTGTAGACAGGGGACCTTATATACATCATCATGTATCAGTCCCAAGAGTTTACTAACTCTTTCTCTGCTTCCAATAAACAGAGCTATGTTCATCTAATCTTTGTGACATGACTGGCAAGTTTCACAAGATGTAAATTCAAACTGATTTAAATATGCATCTAAAATGTAACTTCAGCTAGTCGGGTCACATTGATATGACCTAGTCTATAATTCCTCAAGAAGGAATCGTTCATTTCTGAACTCTTCCTCTTGTGTGTGTTCTGTATACTAAGAACTGTAGTTTGATTTAGAACGTCAATGCTTTTAGATAACGTGCCTGAACCGATCAACTTTTGATATAGGAAATGTTCAGAGCATTATCCATCAATACAAAATTTTATCATTTCTTTACTAAAAGAGACTGATATGATTTTGTATATCAGGTTCGGTATCTAATAGTATTTGTTCAGAATCAATGTATTGGTAATACAGGGTGACAGTGACCAACAGACTTGGCTGCAACACTTGCCCCGTTTTCTGTCTCATGAAACTTATCACCCGTTCTCAGTTTTTCTACCTTTTTGTAGCCCTATGTAACAGATTACATATCTGGGATCCTGATCCTGTATCAAATACCCAGGATGCAGAGGATACAGAGAAAACAGTTCTGTATAATGAATACACCCGAAGGAGATGCATCATATGCACTTTCTTCGTTTGGGCGGCATAGGAATTCTGGTATCCCCCTAATTCCTGCTCTGTCTTATAACAATTATAAGTTGGAGCGCGACCAACGTTCCCCAGCTCAGTATAACAAGCGGGTTCGGTCAATACATCCATATTATTATCTTGATTAAGGCGTGATATGGTCGCTACCTGGAGAGAGAAAGAAAAAAACACTCAGCGTGCGCTCTTACAAGATTAGATTGGTTATATATTTTATCTAATCAGGATGGCTCCCTCTGTTTTTTATCAAATCTTCCTTCAAACCCTAAAAGGAAAGACTAGCCGGGATTAATTACACTCTACAAGTTCGCCAATCTTTCAGCCAGGCCAGTGTCGGTACTTTGAGGGAGGTTCCCCGTGCTTTCGCACGGACCTAATTACAGTAAACCTCGTTTTCCCAGAGGCGTAACCCCGTTGACACCTTTCTAGACACCTACTTGATCGGCTAATTGCAAAGTGCAAAATCTCCTAGGAGTAACCATTACTCGCAGTGGATATCGGGATCCAACTATCATATAGAAGGTATGCAATCTCATTGCAAATTTCAACACTTGAAACTCCCGATAATGGTTTTTAACCCTAGCACTTATGACCTTAACTAAGGTCAACAAATCATAAGTACTAGTCAAGTTCTACCCGTCATTTCGTGATTAATTAGACCCACCCACATGATCCTTAACTAAGGTCAACAAAGTCACGCGACTGTCCTAACTAATCGCATCATATGCGGTGTAGGAAGACATCACTTAGCTACCGTACACTGTGCCTTAACTAAGGTCAACAAACACAGCATGAATACTAAGTACTCTACTTCCTAAAATAACGGAGGGTTGCGAATGGTTTTTATGAAAACCTTTAACGCTTTGAACTTGATCTCGTTGTGGAATCAAATGGTTTTTAAATGGAATGTTTTTGAGGCTTTTCTAGTTTTGCTAAACGGGTCACTCCCGGTGAGGGGATCGTCGGCCCTTTCCTCGTCGAATGAGGTGCGGGATATATCATATATATCACTGTGCAAAGCGAAAACTATAGAAGCGATCAAAAGACAAACCGAGGGTTGTAGCATCTGCCAGTTATTGCTAAAGAAGTCACTCCCGGTGAAGGGATCTCGGTCCTTTCCTCATCGAATAAGGTGCAGGATGTTCTATAATGAACACCGCGATGCAAAGCAAGAACTGTAGCTACCTGTTTTATTTTTAAATTCGATTCCACAACATCTTTTAGGTTTATTTTCTTTCATTAATCTCATTAATGAATATCCCATCATTTAAGTCCACCTAATCATCACAGATAAATATAACGTATGCTTATGCCATCCGCATTCGCCTCGATGTCCCGTCTGCACCGTTAGGTTAGGTAACTAACGCCAGAACGAGGCAGGGCTAGCGCGGTTGTAAAACATAAGCAACGTCTATATAATATATCATATATACTATATACAATATCTGTCACAGAACATCACATGATCACATCACAGATTAATCACAGCAGAAGAAACATATGAAATATTGGATATACTAGGACGTCCGTGTTTTCAATACGAGCCAGTATAAAACACGGATTCCACGGTCGTGATGAATAGCCAATCCCACACCCCTAGAACCCTACGAGAGCGGCAAGCAACCCTACCAATTCTAGGGTTAGGAGACCCGGACTCGACTCCTCGAGATGGTCTCCCACTGGACCCTAGAACCCGGCTACTTGTGCTTCCCTCCTTGGGTCTATCCTAATGCGGAAAATAAATAATATACAAATGGTGACAACATCCGCAACCTGGAAGTGCCCCAATAAAAGAATATTACATACAAGTTTTTACATGAATGAAAATGAAAAACACTCATCTCACATAAAAACCCCCGGCTATTCAAACACGACGATCCAATATAACATATCCAGCAACACATAACATCACATGTCATCAACGTAAGTGAATATGCGCATCCCAATTGTTGTTGACATATAGCAACGAAACCGGCGACATCACATATTACACTTACGGTCACAGAAAAGAAAGTGTAAAACTACAACAGTTGGAATCCGCAACCACCTCAGACATCGCATGCCTGACCAAATGAAATACTTAGACATCGCATGCCTAACAATTATAAACCCCGCATTTTAGTCTCATTATCGAAAACACTTTTCAATATAAAGTCGGGCAATTCAACAAGATTCCCGACATCCTGATCGAATGCTCGTCGCAAACTTCAGTAGGCGGCCGCACCACCGACGCCGTCGACAAAGTGCACCAAGGCGGGACACTGCTGCCGCGAGCACCCGAACGGATGCTTTCGGCGACGGGGTTCTCCTACAGTCACTTGGTCGGGGCTATGGAGTGAGGCTGTCTATTAAGTTTACCCGGCGAGTATCCGCGTATGCTACGTGATTGCGACGGACTTTTGATCACATCAAAATCCCGTGGCAACCGATCAAATGAGATCAAACCGCTAGATTTATAACATTCATTCAGTTATCTCATAACTTTTTGTGAATTCCAATTATTGTATCACATTCCGGATAAGATAGAAAATGTTAAACTTTCCGATCGAACAATCGAACACCCAAGTTTTCCCGAAACAGATCAATACATGAAATAAGTTTAAAAACATTCACTTCGTGCCTCAGTACCAACGGTCCAGCCGTAGAAGGGTCAAGCCAACGCCTCACATGTGGCACGCCGTACTGCCCCAAACCTGAAGGTTCAAAGGGCAGTTCAAGACGGTCACATAATCGAGTTAAGGTTTGTTGTCTTCTAGAGGGACCATCGCGTTACCTGCACTACTCAGAACGTCCTTAAACCACGGAAAAATCCAACACTTGGAAATTTTCCGGCAGGGGAAAAGGTGGGTATTTATGTCCGGTCGAACTTTTTAACATATTCTAAAATTACCCGGAAAAACACACAGACAAAATTAGACAATCCGATCGAAACACCGAGTCCCCAATACAACCCAGAAAATTCAACTCTTGAATAAATATTAAAAAATCCCAGAAAATCCAACATCATAGAATAAGAATTACTGTGCAAATTTTATTGGATGATGTGACCTTATGGCCGCGGAACCGCGGCAGAAGCCATGCTTCTGCCGCTGTTCCGCGGCGGTTTAGATGAGATAGGTTCTCGTTTTGCACCATAATTCTTAGGTTTTCCTGCTGAATTTTTTAGGAATTTTTAATCTGGAAAAATCCCAGTTTTTCAAAAATGTCCAGAGAGCCGTTTAAAGTCGGGGTTTCGGGTCGATCGGACTTCTAACTCCGTCTACGTATCGCCTAAGGATCTAGCTAGGCTCTGGTACCACTGTAGGGTTCCTAGGCACACTAAAGAAGTCTCACAAGGCATCAAACATGGCTAATTCAAATTTTACATGTGCCTACAAACCCTAATACGGATCGTTAACTAGATAATGAGGCGATGCGATGCAAATAAACGAATTTTAACTAAAGGAAAGAAGCTACAACCTTTGTAGATCCGGTCCTCCACGTCCTAGGCTCCGTGATGAGGTCCCTTCGCTGTCCAAATCAAATCCATGACTCTAGCATCGGCTTCATCGGAGAAAGGGCGGACTTGGACGTCGGTTCGATGCCGAAGATGATCTACGTCGAGGCATCACAAGATCAAGCTCCAACTTCACCAAGCCTTGAAAACTTATGAAGGAAACACCCTATACAACTTGGCAAGAGGTAGAGGATGAAGAAATAGGAAGTGGGTTCTGTAGGGTTCCTAGGCACACTAATGAGGTCTCACAAGGCATCAACCATGCCAATTTCAAAAATTGCAAGTGCCGAGAAACCCTAATACGGATCGTTAACTAGATTTTAGGCGACAAATGAAACTAGTTAACAACTTAACTAAGAGTTGAACGAAAATACAACCTTTGTAGATCCGGTGCTCCACCTCCATAGCTCCGTGATGATGTCTCCTCGCTGCGATCATCGGATCCCGGGCTCTAGCATCGGCTTCATCGGAGAATGGACGGGCTAGGTCATCGACTACGATGCCGAAGATGATCTACGTCGAGGCATCACAAGATTAAGCTCCACCTTCACCAAGTCATGAAAACTTGTGAAGGAAACACCCTATACTACTTGGCAAAAGGTAGAGGATGAAGAAATAGGAGGTGGGTTCACTTTAGATTTGGATTTCTCACTCTTTTCCATCAATCACCATTGATGGAAACTAGGTTTTCTTCTTGAAGAAGAAGAAGAAGAAGATGAATATCATGATAAGTTTTTTAGAATAGAAAAGAAAAATCAATTCTTATCATAATTTTAACTATAGTTATGTGTAGAGAATTGACCAAGGTTAAAGGAATGGTTAGGGTTAAGGAGATGAAGACAAAATGGTTACAATGGTCAAAGCTTCATGAAGCTTCAACAAGCTTCATGAAGAAAAGCAACCTTTTGTTTTCATTTCTCATTCATTTAATCCAAAAATAAATAGATAAATGAATGAATAATCAAATAAAAACCCTAACCATTTATTTAACCAAGGTTTAATTCTTTACACAAACCCTAGCAATCATGTATCATCAAATATGATACAATCAAATGCACAAAAATATATCACATATACAATGTGCACATCAAGTGAGAAAATCCATTTAAAGTGAACCAATACTAGTTAATGCAAAGTAATATATCAAATATATAATTATGCATTAAATCATTAAATCAACACTTGATTCAATGATCCGGTCATGTCGCACACAACCGACTAGTATACAATGTATCGTTTTATCGAATCAATCCTTGATTCGATAACTAGGTTATATCGCATACAACCATTCGACACAATCATCGCGAGAATGAAATACGGTATCACATACACGCATTATTCTCGGTCCCGCACATATCTCATATGCACTCCTATTTCGTTTCGCTTGAGCCAGGAAACCTCTGTGTAGGACTCTAAAGACTCGTCAATACGCCGGTAGCAGATGATGATCATATTAAACACCCACAAGCCGCAAGCGGTCTGCTAAACGTAACGGCCACCCGGGTATTGAGCGATCAGAAGATCAACGAGCAAGCCCGCTCACACTCCTGTGAATCCAACCAGTAACACTTACCGTACAGTCCGGTCTCGTCGTCTGATATGTCGCATATCTCGCCTAGGTGTGGTAAACGTCAGACCCCAATAGCTCGATAAGTCGTGTCGATATGAGGTCTATAACAATTCGAGAAACTACTGGTAACACTTACCAGTAAATCTCAGCAACCCTGGCCAGGGATTTCCGGTTATAGCCAATCGAACACAGCGCAACATCAACTCCCTATACCGGGAGAGACGAATCCCCTCCTATCGCTCATTGCCTCCATGTGATTCAGGACTGTACCCAAAAACCACCGTTTTGCATGCCCTCTTGGACGTGGTAAGGTGGAAATCAAAGCATAGTGGGAACCACACAAGACTCTATGACGATCTCGGGTCAACAGACTACTCTGTACCAGTGTCACCAGAGAACTGCCATCTGACGTAAGGTATAATACCATCTGGGAGTTCTCGGCGAGTCTGTCCAGTGTACCCAGTCTCAACTGAGCACCCGTATATCATCTCTGATGTCAAACACCAATGGATATGGGATCATCCATTGCCCATCTGTATGGGTCGAGAAGGTATACGCTAGTCTACTCTGGTATATCGATGCCCCGTCTCGATATACCCACGACTAGGGACTTTGAAGGATGTACTTATGGACCACCATGTCCCCACTAGTATGATCCGCATCATAGTCCAGGTAGTCAAGTACACATCCTAAGGGCTTTACCAACATGTAACAGAGAGACAATCAGTGTACACGTTAAGGTAAAGAGTAACCAGATAGCATAATATCATGTCGAGCAAGAAAGTCCTCCCTATATATGTCCCAGCATCCACTACAATATACATCCTATGTACAGTAATGGCCTCTAGGGCATACATATAACTAACAATCTCCCACTTGCACTAGGGCCATCTGATAGCAGTGGTTGTAGTATTTCATACTCAACCATCCCATAAAAGTCTCTCTCTTAGAAAAGGCCTTTGTGAGTGGATCCGCCGTGTTGTCCTCTGCGTCTACTCTCCTAACCTCGATCCCTTGGAGATCAAACATCTCCATGATCAGGTGATACTGCCTTAGAATATGTCTGGATCACTGATGGGACGGGTGTTCCTTGGCATAAGCCACAACTCCATTGTCACACAATGGGAGGAACGAAGTTCATCTCATGAACTAATATACACCCAAACAGCCTCTTTGTTAGCATCTTATGTAGCGATGTATCCTGCCTTTATCGTCTAGTATGCCACGGTATCTAGCTTGGAACTCTTCCAACATACCGTCCCTTTACTGAGGGTAAAGAAAATGCTTGTGACTGACTTTCAGTCGTCCTTATCACTCTGGAACCCTTCCAGTGATTCTCCCCAGGATCGGTTGATACCATCTCACTACAACTAGTGAGAATCCTAACATCCAACTAGATCTATCTCATAGATCCAAAACCCAGGATTTAGGAGGTATCATTTTGATCCTGTATGGAGAATCATTGTGATAAGCGGAGATTGACCGAGCGTAGCATAGGAAACTTCTTTCTTATCAAGAGTATGTCATCCTCGTACTCTACGAGGATCACCACCATACTCTCTACTACCTTTTTGTTTATACAAGGTTCATCTACCATTTTGATGATGTCAAACTCTTTTACTAACACATCAAAACAGATGTTCCAACTCCGCGATACCTGCTTTATCCTATAAAGTATCTTGTACACGTTTCCGCTGCTCCCACTGTCTACGAAGCCCTCTGGCTGTGTACTTATAGACGTTCTCTTCTAAAACATCATTTAGAAAAGCAGTCATGGCACGCAACCGCCAGATATCGTAGTCATGGTATGTAGCCGTGGCAAGTAGGATCTGGATGGACTTAAGCATAGCCTCTTGAAAAGGTTTCATTATTATCCACGCCTGGTCAATGACGAAAAGCTTTAACAAGTCTAGCTTTGAAAGTCTCAACTTTTCCATCTACACCAAGTAATCTTCTCAAGATATACTTACTCCTGAGGGGGATTTAACCCTTCAGATATAGCAACCAAAGTCCATACTTTGTTGGTGTATTTGGATTCCATCTCAGATCGCTAAGCATCCAGCCATTCTTACAGAGTCCCACTCCTGATGGCCAGTTCGAAACTAGTTGGGTCATCATCTCATGATGCAAACCTCGCTCCCACTGTCATAGAGAAACAGAAGTATCTCTCAGGTGGGTGAGAAACCCTACTAGATCGGCGGAGAGGCTGAGGTTCGTTGGTAACTATTGAATCCTTTGGTTTTATCAAATCATCTGCTGTAGTTTGTATAGCTGGAACCTTTCCAGTTCTACATTACAGACCTTGCCTCGAGCTTGTTCGGTTTTTGCTTTTCAGACATAGGCTGGACAACCCCAAATCTTAACTAACTTAAGAGATGGGCTCCTCCCTTTCCATATCACATATGAAAAGGTAGGCAACATATTTGATTTGAACCCTATTCAATAGGTATGCAGCTTCTCAAGTGCATAACTCCCAAAAAGGAAACAGGTAACTCAGTAGTACTCATCATAGAGCACACCTTATCACATAGGGTGTGATTGCTCCGCCCCGATATATCATCGTGCTATGGTGTATACGGAGGAGTAATGCTGAGAGAGAATCCCATTCTCCTTTAGAATAGTCCAGGAATTCCGTGCTCAAGTATTCTCCTCCTTGATCTCATCAAAGGACATAATACTTATACCCGTATTGGTTCTCTACTTCTAACTTATATTCTGTGAATATCTCAAAAGGTTCGGACTTGTGTTTCAATAGGAACATATGTCTGAATCTAAAGAGATCATCAGAGAATGTAATAAAGTACAAAGAACCGGTCTTGGCATGTGTAGACAGGGGACCTTACATACATCAACATGTATCATCCCAAGAGTTCACTAACTCTTTCTCTGTTTCCAGTAAATGGAGCTGGTGTCATTATATCTTTGTGACATGACTGGCAAGTTTCACAAGATGTAGATTCAAACTGATTTAAATATGCATCTACATGTAACTTCAGCTAGTCGGGTCGCATTGATATGACCTAGTCTACAATGCCTCAAGAAGGATTCTTTCATTTCTGAACTCTTCCTCTTATGTGTGTTCCGTATATTAAAGAACTGTACTTTGATTTAGAACATCAATGCTTTTAGATAACGTGCCTGAACCGATCAACTTTTGATATAGGAAATGTTCAAAACATTATCCAACTATACAAAATTTTATCATTTCTTTACTAATAAAGAGATAGATATGATTTTGTATATCAGGTTCGGTATCTAATAACATTCGTTCAGAATCAATGTATTTGGAATACAGGGTGACAGTGACCAACAGACTTGGCTGCAACACTTGCCCCGTTTTCTGTCTCATGAAACTTATCACCCGTTCTCAGTTCTCTACCTATCTGTAGCCCTATGTAACAGATTACATATCTGGGATCCTGATCCGGTATCATATACCCAGGATGCGGAGGATACTGAGAAACAGTTCTTTGTAACGAACACACCCGAAGATGATGCATCAGCATGCACTCTCTTCGTTTGGGCGGCACAGGAAATCTGGTATTCCCCAATTTCCTGCTCTGGCTTATAACAATTATAAGTTGGAGCGGGACCAACGTTCCCCAGCTCAGTATAACAAGCGGGTTCGGTCAATATATCCATTTTATTATCTTGATTAAGGCGTGATATGGTCGCTACCTGGAGAGAGAGAGAAGAAAACACTCAGCGTATGCTCTTGCAAGATCAGATTGGTTTTTATTTTATCTAATCAGGATGGCTCCCACTGTTTTAATCAAATCTTCCTTCAAACCCTAAAAGGAAAGACTAGCCGGGATTAATTACAAACTACAAGTTCGCCAATCTTTCAGCCAGGCCAGTGTCGGTACTTTGAGGGAGGTCCCCCGTGCTTTCGCACGAACCTAATTAATGTAAACCTCGTTTTCCCAGAGGCGTAACCTCATTGACACCTTTCTAGACACCTACTTGATCGGCTAATTGTAATGTGTAAAACTCTCCCAGGAGTAACTCTTACTCGCAGCGGGTATCGGGATCCAACTATCTCATAGAAGGTATGCAATCTCATTGCAAATTTCAACACTTGAAATTCCCGATAATTTTGCCCCTAGCGTGCTATGACCTTAACGCATGCCAAACAACCCATAGTCCGCTAGTCAAGTTCAACCCGTACATTTCTTGATTGAATTAAACCCACCCGCATGACCCTTGACGCATGCCAAACAACGCCGTGCGAATACCCTAATCCAATCGCATCGTATGCTAGCAGATAAGCACTAGTTAGCTACCGTACACTACGCCTTGATGCATGCCAAATAACCGCAGCACGAATACTAACTAGTACTTATCTGAAATGACGGAGGGCTACGACAGGTTTTTTCTGAAAACCTATTGCGTAATGAACTTGATATCGTTGTAGAATCAAATGATTATAAAATGGAGTGTTTTTGAGGCTTTTCTAGTTTTGCTAAAGGAGTCACTCCCGGTGAAAGGATCGTCGGTCCTTTCCTCGTCGAATGAGGTGCGGGATATATCACATATATCACTGTGCAAAGCAAAAACTCTTAAAAGCAATCAAAAGACAAACCGAGTGTGTAGCATCTGCCAGTTATTGCTAAAGGAGTCACTCCCGGTGAAGGGATCTCGGTCCTTTCCTCATTGAATAAGGTGCAGGATATATCATATATACCACTGTGCAAAGCAAGAACTGTAGCTACCTGTTTTATTTTTGAAATTCGATTCTACAACATCTTTAGGTTTCTTTTCTTTCATTAATCACATTAATGAAGTCCCATCATTTAAGTACCTAAACATCACAGATAAATACGACGTACACTAATGCCATCCGCATTCGCCTCGATGTCCCCTCATGCACCGTTAGGTTAGGTAACTAACGGCAGAGCGGGGCAGGGCTAGCGCGGGTGTAAAACATAAGTAACGTCTATATAATATATCATATATACTATATACAGTATCTATCACAGAACATCACATGATCACATCACAGATATGGCAGCAGAAGAATCATATGAAATATTGGATATACTAGGACGTCCGTGTTTACAATACGAGCCGGTATAAAACACGGATTCCACGGTCGTGATGAATAGCCAAACCCACACCCCTAGACCCCTACGAGAGCGGCAAGCAACCCTATCAATTCTGGAGTTAGGAGACCCGGACTCGACTCCTCGAGTTGGTCTCCCACTGGACTCCAGAACCCGGTTACTTATGCTCCCCTCCTTGGGTCTATCCTAGTGCGGAAAAGTAAATAATATACAAACAGTGAAAACTTCCGCAACCTGGAAGTGCCCCAATAAAAGAATATTACATACAAGTTTTTACATGAATAAAAATGAAAAACACTCATCTCACATAAAAACCCCCGGCTATTCAAACACGACGATCCAATATAACATATCCAGCAACACATAACATCACATGTCATCAACGTAAGTAAATATGCGCATCCCAATTGTCGTTGACATATAGCAACGAAACCGGCGATATCATATATTACACTTACGGTCACAGAAAAGAAAGTGTAAAACTACAACAGTTGGAATCCGCAATCTACATAGACATCGCATGCCTAATCAAATGAATTCCTTAGACATCGCAAGCCTAACAATTATAAACCCCGCATTTTAGTCTCAAAATCGAAAACACTTTTCAATATCAAGTCGGGCAATTCAACAGGATTCCCGACATACTGATCGAATGCTCGTCGCAAACTTTAGTTGGCGGCCGCACCCCCGACGCCGTCGACGAAGTGCACCAAGGCGGAACACCGCTACCGCGAGCACCCGAACGGATGCTTTCGGCGACGGGGTTCTCCTACAGTCACTTGGTCGGGGCTATGGGGCGAGGCTGTCTATTAAGTTTACCCGGCGAGTATCCGCGTACGCTACGTGATTGCGACGGACTTTTGATCACATCAAAATTCCGTGGCAACCGATCAAGTGAGAGTAAACCGCTAGATTTATAACATTCATTCAGTTATCTCATAACTGTTTGTGAATTCCAAATGTTGTATCCCATTCCGGATAAATAGAAAATGTTAAACTTTCCGATCGGACAATCGAACACCCAAGTTTTCCCGAAACAGATCAACACTTGAAATAAGTTTTAAAACATTCACTTCGCGCCTCAGTACCAACGGTCCAGCCGAAGAAGAGTCAAGCCAACGCCTCACATGTGGCACGCCGTACTGCCCCAAACCCGAAGGTTCAAAGGGCAGTTCAAGACGGTCACATAATCGAGTTAAGGTTTGTTGTCTTCTAGAGGGTCCATCGCGTTACTTGCACTACTTAGAACGTCTTTAAACCTCAGAAAAATCCAACACTTGGAAATTTTCAGGCAGGGGAAAAGTTGGGTATTTATATCCGGTCGAACTTTTTAACATATTCAAAAATTATCCGGAAGCCACATAGACAAAATCAGATAATCCGATCGAATCAACGAATCCCCAAAACAACCCCAGAAAATTCAACTCTTGAATAAATATTAAAAATTCCCAGAAAACTCAACACCTGAAAACATGAATTACTGTGCAAAAATTAAACAGTGATAACATTTATTGACCGCGGAACCGCCGCAGAATCCAAGATTCTGCCGCGGTTCCGCCGCACTGTAGCATCTTCACTCGATAAATTTTGCATCGTAATTCTTAGTTTTTGCTGCTGAATTTTTTAAGAATTTTTAATCTGGAAAAAACCCAGTTTTTGAAAAAAGGCCAGAGAGCATTTTCCGGGTTAGGTTTTGGTTCGATCGGACTTCTAACTACGTCTACGCGTCGCCTAAGGCTCTAGCTAGGCTCTGATACCACTGTAGGGTTCCTAGGAATACTAATGAGGTCTCACAAGGTATCAACCATGCCAATTTCAAAAATTGCAAGTGCCGAGAAACCCTAATACGGATCGTTAACTAGATTTTAGGCGACAAATGAAACTAGTTAACAACTTAACTAAGAGTTGAACGGAAATACAACCTTTGTAGATCCGGTGCTCCACCTCCATAGCTCCGTGATGATGTCTCCTCGCTGCGATCATCGGATCCCGGGCTCTAGCATCGGCTTCATCGGAGAATGGACGGGCTAGGTCATCGACTACGATGCCGAAGATGATCTACGTCGAGGCATCACAAGATCAAGCTCCACCTTCACCAAGTCATGAAAACTTGTGAAAGAAACACCCTATACTACTTAGCAAGAGGTAGAGGATGAAAAAATAGGAGGTGGGTTCACTTTAGATTTGGATTTCTCACTCTTTTTCATCAATCACCATTGATGGAAACTAGGTTTTCTTCTTGAAGAAGAAGAAGAAGAAGAAGATGAATATTATGATAAGTTTTTTAGAATAGAAAAGAAAAATCAATTCTTATCATAACTTTAACTATAGTTATGTGTAGAGAATTGACCAAGGTTAAAGGAATGGTTAGGGTTAAGGAGATGAAGACAAAATGGTTACAATGGTCAAAGCTTCATGAAGCTTCAACAAGCTTCATGAAGAAAAGCAACCTTTTGTTTTCATTTCTCATTCATTTAATCCAAAAATAAATAGATAAATGAATGAATAATCAAATAAAAACCCTAACCATTTATTTAACCAAGGTTTAATTCTTTACACAAACCCTAGAAATCATGTATCATCAAATATGATACAATCAAATGCACAAAAATATATCACATATACAATGTGCACATCAAGTGAGAAAATCCATTTAAAGTGAACCAATACTAGTTAATGCAAAGTAATATATCAAATATATAATTATGCATTAAATCATTAAATCAACACTTGATTCAATGATCCGGTCATGTCGCACACAACCGACTAGTATACAATGTATCGTTTTATCGAATCAATCCTTGATTCGATAACTAGGTTATATCGCATACAACCATTCGACACATTCATCGCGAGAATGAAATACGGTATCACATACACGCATTATTCTCGGTCCCGCACATATCTCATATGCGCTCCTATTTCGTTTCGCTTGAGCCAGGAAACCTCTGTGTAGGACTCTAAAGACTCGTCAATACGCCGGTAGCAGATGATGATCATATCAAACACCCACAAGCCGCAAGCGGTCTGCTAAATGTAACGGCCACCCGGGTATTGAGCGATCAGAAGATCGACGAGCAAGCCCTCTCACACTCCAGTGAATCCAACCAGTAACACTTACCGTACAGTCCGGTCTCGTCGTCTGATATGTCGCATATCTCGCCTAGGGGTGGTAAACGTCAGACCCCAATAGCTCGATAAGTCGTGTCGATATGAGGTCTATAACAATTCGAGAAACTACTGGTAACACTTACCAGTAAATCTCAGCAACCCTGGCCAGGGATTTCCTGTTATAGCCAATCGAACACAGCGCAACATCAACTCCCTATACCGAGAGAGACGAATCCCCTCCTATCGCTCATTGCCTCCATGTGATTCGGGAATGTACCCAAAAACCACCGTTTTGCACGCCCTCTTGGACGTGGTAAGGTGGAAATCAAAGCACAGTGGGAACCACACAAGACTCTATGATGATCTTGGGTCAACAGACTACTCTGTACCAGTGTCACCAGAGAACTGCCATCTGACGTAAGGTATAATACCATCTTGGAGTTCTCGGCGAGTCTGTCCAGTGTACCCAGTCTCCACTGAGCACCCGTATATCATCTCTGATGTCAAACACCAATAGATATGGAATCATCCATCGCCCATCTGTATGGGTCGAGAAGGTATACGCTAGTCTACTCTGGTATATCGATGCCCCGTCTCGATATACCCACAACTAGGGACTTTGAAGGATGTACTTATGGACTACCATGTCCTCACTAGTATGATCCGCATCATAGTCCAGGTAGTCAAGTACACATCCTAAGGGCTTTACCAACATGTAACAGAGAGACAATCAGTGTACATGTTAAGGTAAAGAGTAACCAGATAGCATACTATCATGTCGAGCAAGAAAGTCCTCCCTATATATGTCTCAGCATCCACTACAATATACATCCTATGTACAGTAATGGCCTCTAGGGCATACATATAACTAACAGGTTCACTTTAGAATTGGATTTCTCACTCATTTTCACTAGTTGCCATTGAAGCTATCAAGCTTTCTCTTCTTGAAGAAGAAGAAGAAGAAGAAGATGATATATGATAAGTTATTCAAAAAGAAAATAAAAAAGAATACTTATCATGTCTTCAACCATAGTTTAGTGTAGAGATTTAACTAAGGTTAGATGAGTGGTTAGGGTTAGAGAAGAGACAAGAATGGTGGACTTGTTCAAAGCATCAAGAAGCTTCAACAAGCAAACAAAACAAGCCACCATTCTCTTTTCTTCTATTCTAAAATAAATAAATAGATAAATAGATAAAAGAATAAGTAAATGAAATGAAACCCTAATCACTAACTAACCATGGTTTAATTCTTTACACAAACCCAAGCTAGAATGTATCATCAAACATGATACAATCATGTGCACTAAAATATATCACATATACAATGTGCATTTCAAGTGAGTAAATCCATTTAAAGTGAACCAATACTAGTTAATGCAAAGTAATATATCAAATATATAATTATACATTAAATCATTAAATCAACACTTGATTCAATGATCCGGTCATGTCGCATATAACCGGCTAGTATCCAATGTATCGGCTTATCGAGTCAATCCTTGATTCGATAACTAGGTTATATCGCATACAACCATTCGACACATTCATCGCGAGAATGAAATACAGTATCACATACACGCATTATTCTCGGTCCCGCACATATCTCATATGCGCTCCTATTTCATTTCGCTTGAGCCAGAAAACCTCTGTGTAGGACTCTAAAGACTCGTCAATACGCCGGCAGCAGGTGATGATCATATTAAACACCCACAAGCCGCAAGCGGTCTGCTAAACGTAACGGCCACCCGGGTATTGAGCGATCAGAAGATCGACGAGCAAGCCCGCTCACACTCTTGTGAATCCAACCAGTAACACTTACCGTACAGTCCGGTCTGTTCGTCTGATATGTCGCATATCTCGCCTAGGGGTGATAAACGTCAGACCCCAATAGCTTGATAAGTCATGCCGACGTGAAGTCCATGACATGTGTGAAACTACTGATAACACTTACCAGTAGGTCACTGCAACCCTGGCCAGGGATTTCCTGTTATGGCCAGTCGAGCATTGCGCAACATCAACCCCCAATACCGGGAGAGACGAATCCCCTCCTATCGCTCATTGCCTCCATGTGAATCGGGACTGTGCCCAAAAACCACCTGTTTGCACGACTCAGTAGAGCCGTGGTAGGGTGGAAATCAAAGCACAGTGGGAGACACACAAGACTCTATGACGATCTCGGGTCAACAGACTAAGCTGTACGAGTGTCACCAGAGAACTGCCATCTGACGTGAGGTATAATACCATCTGGGAGTTCTCGGCGAGTCCGTTCAGTGTACCCAGTCTCCACTGAGCACCCGCATACCATCTCTGATGTCAAACACCAATGGATATGGGATCATCCATCGCCCATCACATGGGTCGAGAAGATATACGCTAGTCTACTCTGGAATATCGATGCCCTGTCTCGATATTCCCACGACTAGGAACAATGAAGGATGTACTCATGGACTATCCAGGCCCCACTAGTATGATCTGCATCACAGTCCTGGAAGTCGAGTACACATCCTAAGGGCTTTATCAACATGTAACAGAGAGACAGAAAGTATACATGTTAAGATAAAGAGCAACCAGATAGCATACTATCATGTCGAGCAAGAAAGTCCTACCTATATATGTCCCAGCAACCACTACAATATACATCCAATGTACAGTAATGGCCTCTAGGGCATACATATAACTAACATATTGTAGTAGATGCTGGGACATATATAGGGAGGACTTTCTTGCTCGACATGATAGTATGCTATCTGGTTATTCTTTACCTTAACGTGTATACTAATTGTCTCTCTGTTGCATGTTGGTAGAGCCCTTAGGATGTGTACTTGACTACCTGGACTATGATGCAGATCATACTAGTGGGGACATGGTAGTCCATAAGTACATCCTTCAAGGTCCCTAGTCATGGGTGTATCGAGATAGGGCATCGATATACCAGAGTAGACTAGCGTATACCTTCTCGACCCATACAGATGGGCGATGGATGATCCCATATCCATTGGTGTTTGACATCAGAGATGATATATGGGTGCTCAGTGGATACTGGGTACACTGGACGGACTCGCCGAGAACTCCCAGATGGTATTATACCTTACGTCAGATGGCAGTTCTCTGGTGACACTGGTACAGAGTAGTCTGTTGACCCGAGATCGTCATAGAGTCTTGTGTGGTTCCCACTGTGCTTTGATTTCCACCTTACCACGTCCAAGAGGGCGTGCAAAATGGTGGTTTTTGGGTACAGTCCCGAATCACATGGAGGCAATGAGCGATAGGAGGGGATTCGTCTCTCCCGGTATAGGGAGTTGATGTTGCGCTGTGTTCGATTGGCTATAACCGAAAATCCCTGGCCAGGGTTGCTGAGATTTACTGGTAAGTGTTACCAGTAGTTTCTCGAACTGTTATAGACCTCATATCGAAACGACTTATCGAGCTATTGGGGTCTGACGTTTACCACCCCTAGGCGAGATATGCGACATATCAGACGACGAGACCAGACTGTACGGTAAGTGTTACTGGTTGGTGATTTGAAATGATTTAGCGTGCTTGCGCTTTCTAAAAGATAGATCAAAAATATTTGTAACCGCAATCAAGAACGGCGTCGCTTTGCAGCTAGCCGGTGAGTACGGGTCGGTCCACAGGGATGTTGTGACTTTCCGATTCGTTCTTACGAGTTAATTCCGAAAGGTGTTCGGACAGATTATTAAATCTAAAAATCTAAATTATCCTAGGGCAATTATCTAGATCTACTCTTGCTAGGGCTAGGTTTAGGGATGGTTTGGAAATGTAATTAAATCTCACCACTTTCAATACCCGAATGAAGATCTGTGAGGAGTTATGGTAATTATCAATAAAGTAGATTAGATCCGTTTGGGAAGGTGTTCCTTCCTCTAGGTTCTTGTCCTTCCTTTAGAGATCCTTACCCTAACCTCCATGGAAAATATCACACCCGGGCCTTTATACTACGGTATCACCGCTACCTCGAGGGATAGAGTGCCGTAGGGAGCGGTATGTGCATGTATGCATGGAGTCCTATTGTAAATGTTTGGTGGGTAAGAAAGGGATGAGAGATCTCATCTCTCAAAATCCTTCCCAAAAGCTAAACCCTAAACAAGTTCCTAAGGCAAGAAATTAAATCACTTACAGATGCATCCCTCCAATCATCCATGCAGGGTTGTCAGATCTGAATTTCTGAATGGAGAAGAAACACCGATGCTCTCCAAAAAGGATTTCTGAATTTTTATTAAACGGAGGCATAAAAAATTACAATCTTTAGAGTTCCTATTTATAAAGAATAGGAAACCCTAGGGTTACATTTGTTCCGCATGTCTACAATTACAAATATACCCCCAGGAAATCTTTCCATAGCCGCCAAGACGTTTTGGTCAAATTTTCTCTGAGTGATGGCTTCAAACGGCCGCGGAACCGCGGCATTGGTGTGCTTGGGCCGCGGTTCCGCGGCCCAATGGTGAGATCTCCTGATAATATTTCTGGGCTTTCTTTAGGTTTCATTGGGCTCTTTATTTCTTTAGACTTTTCTTCATTTGGGCTTCTACAGTGATTCCAGATCTTCAGTGAACACTTTGCAATGGATCTTTTAACCGTTTTCCTTGATAATTTGGATCTTGCATTGCCTTGTTGATGGTGAACCGTTCTTCTTCTAGGCTTGACTAAGATCTTCGCATTTGTTTGTCAAAAGTCCATATTTTCATCGTCTTTACATCGTTTTCACTGTTTCCTGTCCAAGAACCTGTAACCTGTAACATGTAGCAGACATGCATCAAAAGTACCTGTTTATTTATAAAAAGAATAAGAATGGGGAATTTAATAATGCAATATTATGGTGTGAACAAATACCCCCAAACTTATCTTTTGCTCGTCCTCGAGCAAACTTATTTTTATTCAATAAAAACCTAACCGGACTTTCGCAGGGAAACGCGATTGCACTGACCACGTGCAACAAGCCGTTAAACCTCTAGGTGTCCCTAGTAGGAGGAGTGTTGTCTCCTGAGGGTTTTCAGCGGATATTACCCACAAAATCCTATCAATTCGGCTCATTAACTTTTGTTCTCCAATTAGGTTTTCTAACAAGGAATTCTATTATCTTTTGACTCGCAAATTATCCTCCCACATTCTTCACACTTCCTCATTATTTAACTTAAGATTATATATGTTATGTAGCCCTACTTAGCTTTCGGCATTTCTTAAGTTTTTCTTCTAGAGTTTCATCTCCACTTAGGAATTTCTATCAACTCTATTAAAGATACAAGTTTTATTTTTCATTCCTTTCTCTTATCTAATCTCTAATTACATATCCCCTCGTGTGTGTAATTTTCACCTCTACACTTGGAAATTCAAATCAAGCAATCGTACTCTCGTCCATTGTCCAAAGCACTTATTGATTAGTGAATTTTTAAATGAAATTTGCTTACACATCCTTCATGCGACTGTTAATACTTCTTGAGGTACCAACAACCGATTACAAGATGCGTTAGCACTTTAAAGCGTACTTCCTAGTTTTGCAACACCCAAGGCTTTTAGCAGTGACTCCCAAACCAGTTGGTCTAAGGCACTAGGTGATGAAGCACCCTCGCTAAAGATTTTTCTATTTTTACAGCCTTAAGTAATCACAAAAACCAGTGTCCATTTTTTTCCTTTATTCACTTTTTTTTTATTTTCATTGTACTAAGGACTTTAGACAAGAGCATTTCAAGGTCTCTTCTACTATTCCAAGTTTCAAGGTGCATGATTGTGCAAGTTGTAGGGTATACGTTTTCAGAATCTAGATTTAAGTTAGGAACTATTTTTCAAATTTATACTCTAATAAGAACATCAATAATTTTCCCTTGTTTCGACTTAGCCCAAGAAGTCAACCCAAAATTTGCCTATTTCTAAATAAACTACAAGGCATATACTTTCTACCGTTAAACTTTAAGAAAGGTTATTTTTAAGGTTTTTAATTTACTAAGTCTAAAATCTAGTTGTTCCTAGCCAGTTAACCTATCTGTCAAACTCAAATCAAATATGGCCAAAATTGAATACAATATTTTTATAATTTTTGAAATTTTTCAAATTTTTATGGGTTTTCAAATAAATATGCAAATGCAAAAATATGTACAAATGAATGCGAAGGAAGAAGACGTACCGAGCATACCCCCAAACTTGAACTTGACAGTGTCCTCACTGTCATGCTAAACCAAGAGGGTCAAAATACCGACACTTCCCTGTTTATTTATTTATAATTTTTTTTATTTTTTTATTTGTTTTGAATTTTTTTTTATTTTTTTATAAAAGAAAACAAAAAATATATGTACATATATACAAAGGTCCCCCCCAAACTTAAGTTTGGCCTTACACAAGCCAAAGGTTAGCACCAACCATTCAAAAATCTTATCATGGTAAAGGTATAATCGGTGCAAGAATGGGGTGGAGATGAAAGAGATGAAAAGCACGCGAGACCGTGTGGAAAGAAGAATGGTAGAATATGGTCTCGGTGGGGGAGAAGAATGGCGAAAAGAAAAAGGAAGTGGAGTACGATCTTGAGAGTGTAAATTGAGTGAATAAATTAGCGCAATATGTGATGACCGATATGTTAAAAGCGATTGCGCTAACCTATCAACTCGTCGTGCAATGGGGTCAAATCCCTCAAGATTCGCAAGAAAACATGGGTACGCCGAACTTGGTATAGTAGATGAAAGCGTAATGTTCACTTGTTCGGTCGGAACAATGGGAAAGACGAAAGGGAGTGAATTAGGGATAGTATCTTTCTCACCGTAGTAAACTGTTTCGAACTTGAAAGATTCCATTAATGGTTCGAAACTAGTATAATCAACCGAGTCTGATGGCTCATCTGAAAATCTAAAGGACTCAAACTCAGACGGTGAGTCATCAACGTCGTCCGAAAAGGTGAAACACTCGTAGGTGTTATCGTCTGTGAGAATTGTGTCAGATTCAAAGGAAAAGGTTTCAAGCTCACAGTCTTCAAGCGGGGTCGGAACGATGGGAAGGAGGGAGGGTGATATAGCAGTCAAAGGTTTAGGAGGATGAATTGGAAAATCAGAAACATCAAATAAAAATGATTCAACCTCAATATTATCCCCAAGACTCTCCTCAATACTATCCTCAATATTTAATTCATCCATGCCATTATCATCAAAATCTAGACGCATATGAGATTCGGGAGAAACATTTAATAACTCGGGATGATGATTTGAACATAAAATCTCAAGTAAATCGACAGGTTCATCATCCGAAATATTCCCGGCGTCTATATCCTCAATCAAGTGAAAATCAATTTCTTTAGACACCTCATCAAAAGTATGGATATCTATCGATTTAGGTTCTAGAGTGGAGGTGTAAAGATCGAAAGGATTAGGTGCGGTTTCACTCGAAAGGGGTTCCTCACAATCTGGCAAATCAAACACTATAAAATCACACAACTCATTTTTATTTTTAACAGGTGAACTATTTAGGGCAATCGATGGAAAACAGGAGTTGTGGGCTTCAATTGGGTAAGGGTAGGTGTGATTTGGAAATCCTCTCTCATTCTCACTCTGTCCAACCGCCTCCTTATACATTAAAAAATTTTGAGCTAGCGGGACACTAGCTACCGGTTCACTAGGTTGCATAAGGGCGGCCATGGATGCTTCCACATTCCTCATCATTTTATTTGTTGCAGCAATATATGCCTCCAACGACTCTTCCAAACTAGACTTAGGTGGTGAGGGGGTTTCAGTAAAAGATTCAAAATTGGTTGGATATGTGAAATTCCCTAATGGCTGTGTCGAAACAGTGTCTAGTGAAGGTGGGAAGGTCGGGTATGACTTGTAGGAAGTGGGTTGTTGGGCAGGGGTAGGGTCAACATATGGATAAAAAGGTGAATAGTCGTGTTGATCCCTAGAACTAGACGAGTGGAGAGGGGTGAAAGATCGACTGCAAGATTGAGCAATATGCTCAGCAATGGACATCGGCCTAGGAGTGACAGAAGGACTTAACGAAGTGGTATCAACATATGTAGGTGGTAAAGGTTCACTCGGTTGACACAAGGTAGGTTGAAAAGTCAAACTATTTCTCCTAGACGCTTCTATTTGATCTTTCAACGAAATTTTTGGTAAGGAAGGATCGTTTTTAAATTGACCGAACAAATTAACATATGACGCAAAATTAGGTTCGGGATACCAAAGTTCGGTTAATGATTTTTTATGTGGAGTACCCATGTTAGAAGAAGAGGGAAAGAAAGAAGGTAGGTGGTGCAAGTGGGGTGCAAGGATTTCTTAGCGACAAAATTTTTGCAAGTTTTTATAAAAATTTTTCTTTTTTTCTTTTTCTCTTTATTTGAGACTGTTTGCATAAAAAATATCGATAAAGGGCTTAAACACAAATGTAATCAACCAGAAATGCACAATCAGACTTAGATCTAGGGTCACCTGGGTCTGCTAGACAGCTCCTAACTAGAGCTAGAAATAGGACCTCAAACCGCCTCTTCACGGACAAGTACGGCCAGGTAAGTAGGAAGGAACCACCACTACAGTGGGCCTAATTAATAACCACTAGCCTAGACACCGCAATGTCAGTTAGGATAAACGATCGATGTCTATACTAGTCCTTTTCCTATTGAGCTCGATGTCCTTAGGTCTGAGTCTAGTATTTTTTAATTAAAGATTGGTCAATGCAAATGCTTTATGTAATTTCTGGGGTCCTGGGAAGGATGATGAAATCCCCACCCAATCTGAATTGGTCAAAAAGCCCCTTAAAGTCCAATTAAAGATATGCAAAACAGTAAATCACTTGCAATCAAATATTTTTATTTTATGCGCGGCGCAAAAATTCCTGCACAAGATTATTATTTGAAAGGGAAAAAATTTTTGAGCGCAAAGAAATCCTGCAGGTAAATTTACAGAAGATATATCAAGATTTGCAGAAGAGGAGAGAGAGAAAACTCATAGAAATTTCCAGTGGCGGAACAGTTTTTTTTTTATTTTTTTATTTTTTATCGCGCTTCTGCCCCTCTTTTTTTATGCCCTGATTCGACCAGACCGCGGCGGTTCCGCGGCCAAAAGGGGGTCGGTGCGGCGGTTCCGCCGCGCTTTGGTGGGTTCGGCCGTTTTTTTTTTACCAGATTACCACGGTTAACTTTTAAACTCGGTCCTCCAAATTTCTTCTGTTCCTCGGTTGTTATGATCTTCTGTTGTTCCGATCTGTTTTTTCCTGTTTTGATCTCTGTAAATTTCCAGATCCGATTTTCGTATATCCTGCAAAATTCAAACAACAAAGTATCCCTTCCAAAAATAACAAATGATATATATTTTTATATTTTATGATTTTTTCAGATTTTTATGAATTTTTTATTTTATTTTATGATTAACCCGAAATCGCGAAAAGGAAATAGCACGCCATCCCCGGCAACGGCGCCATTTGATTTGAAATGATTTAGCGTGCTTGCGCTTTCTAAAATATAGATCAAAAATATTTGTAACCGCAATCAAGAACGGCGTCGCTTTGCAGCTAGCCGGTGAGTACGGGTCGGTCCACAGGGATGTTGTGACTTTCCGATTCGTTCTTACGAGTTAATTCCGAAAGGTGTTCGGACAGATTATTAAATCTAAAAATCTAAATTATCCTAAGGCAATTATCTAGATCTACTCTTGCTAGGGCTAGGTTTAGGGATGGTTTGGAAATGTAATTAAATCTCACCACTTTCAATACCCGAATGAAGATCTGTGAGGAGTTATGGTAATTATCAATAAAGTGGATTAGATCCGTTCGGGAAGGTGTTCCTTCCTCTAGGTTCTTGTCCTTCCTTTAGAGATCCTTACCCTAACCTCCATGGAAAACATCACACCCGGGCCTTTATACTACGGTATCACCGCTACCTCGAGGGATAGAGTGCCGTAGGGAGCGGTATGTGCATGTATGCATGGAGTCCTATTGTAAATGTTTGGTGGGTAAGAAAGGGATGAGAGATCTCATCTCTCAAAATCCTTCCCAAAAGCTAAACCCTAAACAAGTTCCTAAGGCAAGAAATTAAATCACTTACAGATGCATCCCTCCAATCAACCATGCAGGGTTGTCAGATCTGAATTTCTGAATGGAGAAGAAACACCGATGCTCTCCAAAAAGGATTTCTGAATTTTTATTAAAAGGAGGCATAAAAAATTACAATCTTTAGAGTTCCTATTTATAAAGAATAGGAAACCCTAGGGTTACATTTGTTCCGCATGTCTACAATTACAAATATACCCCCAGGAAATCTTTCCATAGCCGCCAAGACGTTTTAGTCAAATTTTCTCTGAGTGATGGCTTCAAACGGCCGCGGAACCGCGGCATTGGTGTGCTTGGGCCGCGGTTCCGCGGCCCAATGGTGAGATCTCGTGATAATATTTCTGGGCTTTCTTTAGGTTTCATTGGGCTCTTTATTTCTTTAGTCTTTTCTTCATTTGGGCTTCTACAGTGATTCCAGATCTTCAGTGAACACTTTGCAATGGATCTTTTAACCGTTTTCCTTGATAATTTGGATCTTGCGTTGCCTTGTTGATGGTGAACCGTTCTTCTTCTAGGCTTGACTAAGATCATCCCATTTATTGGTCAAGAGTCCATATTTTCATCGTTTACATTGTTTTCACTGTTTCCTGTCCAAGAACCTGTCACCTGTAACATGTAGCAGACATGCGTCAAAAGTACCTGTTTATTTATAAAAAGAATAAGAATGGGGAATTTAATAATGCAATATTATGGTGTGAACAGTTGGATTCACAGGAGTGTGAGCGGGCTTGCTCGTCGATCTTCTGATCGCTCAATACCCGGGTGGCCGTTACGTTTAGCGGACCGCTTGCGGCTTGTGGGTGTTTGATATGATCATCACCTGCTGCCAGCATATTGACGAGTCTTTAGAGTCCTACTCAGAGGTTTCCTGGCTCAAGCGAAATGAAATAGGAGCGCATATGAGATATGTGCGGGACCGAGAATAATGCGTGTATATGATACCGTATTTCATTCTCGCGATGAATGTATCGAATGGTTGTATGCGATATAACTTAGTTATCGAATCATGGATTGATTCGATAAGTCGATACATTGGATATTAGTCGGTTATATGCGATATGACCGGATCGTTAAATCAAGTGATGATTTAATGATTTAATGCATAATTATATATTTGATATATTACTTTGCATTAACTAGTATTGGTTCACTTTAAATGGATTTTCTCACTTGCATTGCACAAGTTGTATATGTGATATACTTTTGTGCACTTGATTGTATCATGTTTGATGATACATGTTTACTTGGGTTTGTGTAAAGATTAAACCATGGTTATATGGATGGTTAGGGTTTTGTTTTCTTATTTATTTATTTACTTATTCTTTTTTGGAAAATAAATGGCATAAAGAGAAAATGGTGGCTTTCTTTGTTTGCATCTTGAAGCTTCATGAAGCTTTGACTAAGTGACCATTTTGTCTCATGCTTAACCCTAACCACTCCACTTAACCCTAGTTCATTCTCTACACTTGACCATGGTTGTATTATGATAAGTATTGATTTTCTTTTCTATTGGAAAAAAAACTTATCATAATATTCATCTTCTTCTTCTTCTTCTTCTTCACTTGAAGAAAAGCTTGCTTCATCAATGGTGATTTGAGCAAAAGTGAGAGAAATCCAATTCTAAAGTGAACCCACTTCCTATTTCTTCATCCTCTACCTCTTGCCAAGTAGTATAGGGTGTTTTCTTCACAAGTTTCATGACTTGGTGAAGTGGGAGCTTGATCTAGTGATGCCTCGACGTAGATCATCTTCGGCATCGAAGCCGACGACCAAGCCCGCCCATTTCTCCGATGAAGCCGATGCTAGAGTCCGGGATGCGATTTGTACAGCGAGGGGACTTCATCATGGAGCTATGGAGGCGGAGAACCGGATCTACAAAGGTTGTATTTCCGTTCTTTTAGTTAAGTTGTTAACTAGCTTCTAGTTTCTCCTAAAATTCTAGTTAACGATCCGTATTAGGGTTTCTCGGCACTTGTAAAATTTTAAATTGGCATGGTTGATGCCTTGTGAGACCTCTTGAGAGTGCCTAGGAGCCCTACAATGGGTGTATGATTTGACTTGGTTGTGATCATTGGTTCTCATCATCGCCCACCTTTTCTTATGATCACCTTGCACTACCTTGTGCTCACCCCTTCATATTTCCCTTGCCAAGATTGTGGCCAGCCATTCTTGATGGGCTGTCCATTTTTTTGGAGTGGGAAATGAGTCTCATTTCCTTGCTACAAAATTCACTAGTTCATCTCAAAAGGTTTACATCTCCTTCCTACTTCCAAATGGCAACTTCGTCAACCCCTTAGGACAAAAGAGTTCTACACTTTTCTACAACAATCTTAGACACGTCGGCTTGCCAACTTCGTGTCCGAGTTGCCTCGGTCCAGAGGTGGGAGCCCGTAAAAAGACTCGGCGATGTGGTGCCCTTTTCCGACGAGGAGATGAAGACCGGAGATTTCGCAGGGAGATCGGGATGGTGGCCGAAGACCGAAGGACACAGATCGCTCGGTATAGCTCTCTACCCTTTCTCTAGTTAGCTAGTATTAAGTTAATGGTCCGATCCGGGTTTTATAGTCCGCAGTACCGCCGGTTTCTGTTTAAAGAAAAGTTTTTGTTTTCCGCATTTTGGCCTCGTACAGACGGCCGGGGCACTGCCGTGCACTTACAATGGTATCAGAGCCAGGCCGTTAACCTAGTCTAGCTTGCTCTAAAGTGTTTACAAGTTCGATCGAATGAATTTTCCAAAAACTGCGTTTCCATAGCATCAGTTTCTGTCGAAAAATTTTAGTTGTCAAAAAAATGTTTGGTATATTGAAGAAATATGTGCAGGCATTTTCAAGAGAACAAAAGAAATTTGGTTGGCTGATTTTACTGTAGAGCGGCGGATCGGCGGCCAAAACCACGTTTTGGCCGCGGATCCGCCGCCGTACTGTAGCCACAATGTACCAAATTTCTTCAGTAGGTCTCTGTGTTGGAAATGAGGTTTTTGGTATATTCTGTTTGGGCCCAGATTTATTTTGTGTACTGAATATTGTGCTTGGGGCCCACTTCGGGAAATTTAGTCGATCGAAAATTTTAAACATGTTAGTTCACAGTATTTACATTATATCTGCGACCGTGAATATCATTTGATCGGTAAATCCTGTCTAACTGCTATAGCCCTTTTAGACGGATTTGCGAACGTGACATTCACGTTGATATTCTGTGTTGTGCTGTGATGTTGTGGATTTGTCATAGTGGATAGCCTGGATGCAATGGTAGTACAGTTTGGTTGTATATGTACATTTGATATTGCGGGCCGAGCGTCCGACATGTGGACTGCCGTCACTGCCTGTTTGTATATTATTCTTTTGGGGCACGACCGGGCTGAGGTCGATGTACCCGTTGTGTATATTTTACTTTCTGTACTAGGATTACCCCGCGGAGGGGTGCACGGATAGCCGGGTTCTAGAGGGCAACGGGCCCGTATCTCATGGCTTTGAGACGGAGGGGGCTTCACTCTAGAATTGGCGGGCTATTCGCCGCACTCGTAGGGGGTACAGGTTGACCCAAAGAGGGGTGCACAAGTTACCGGATTCCGTGAAATGCTGGGTGGTCCATTCACGTTGTTGAAGGGGGCTTCCTCGCTTCAGGTTTTGGCGAGTAACTTGCCGCGCCCATAGGGGTCTAGGATTTCATTGCACAGGCTATCCACACGACCAGGGGAATGTCGGTTTTCAGTTGCGGCTCTACGAAACCCGGGGATCCCAGATATCTGTATTGTTCTGTGATGCTTATTACATTTCTGTGATGTTGCATTTTATCACGCCTTGAGCGATTATTATATATTGATATATATACTAGTAGATGTTTTATATGTTTTGCATCCGCACTAGTCCAGTCCCCGCTCTGTCGTTAGTTAAGTAACCTAACGGGTGATGACGGGACCCAGTGGCGAATGCGGATGGCATATACGTACATCGTTATTTTCGTTCTTTATTGGTGTGATCAATTGATGGGACTGCATTGATTCGGATCAATGCAAGCTAAACAAACCTATTCTGATGTTGTTGGAACAATTTTTCAAAAAGCTGTTATTGCAAGGGCGTTCACTTTTGTTTTGCACAATGGTATTCGGTTATGAATATCCAGCACCTCAGTCGATGAGGCAAGGGCCGAGATCTCTTCACCGGGAGTGACCCCTTGGACAGAAGATTGCGTCAGGGTAATAACTTCACTATAGCCGATTGCCTTTTGTTTTGCATCGTGGTATTCAGTTGGAATATCCTGCACCTCATTCTACGGGGAAAGTGCCGAGATCCCTTAACCGGGAGTGACCTCTTTAGCAAAGGTTTTCGTCACTATATTTTTATAAAAAGCTATCCGGTTCCTTCAACGATATCAAGTTCATTACGTTAAAAGTTTTTCGCCAAAAACCATTCGTAGCCCTCCGTCATTTCAGACGGGTAGCACGTAATATTCATGCTATGTTTGTTGGGCAAAGTCAAGGCATAGTGTATGGTAGCTATTTGTTACTTTTCTGCAGCATAGATAGATGCGTTGGTTTGGGACAGTTGTACTGCCTTGTTGGCCAAAGTCAAGGGTAGGTACGGGTGGGTTCAAATCAACCTGGATAATGACGGGTAGAACTTGACATGTGACTTATGATTTGTTGGCCAAAGTCAAGGTCATAAGAGCATGGGGTAAAACTCACATCGGGAGTTTCTATAGAAACTGAAACTTTCCAGATATGCGCATACCTTCTCGAGTGTGATAACGTGAGTGGATTCCGTCACGTTATCATGCGATGATAATTGGATCCCGATTCCCACTGATGAGTTAGTTTACTCCTCGGGTGATCTCGACTAATTCTTCTTACAGGTTTGGAGGAGAATTTGACGTTACAGTGGGAGGTTTCCTGATTAGATAAATTGGTAACCATTCTGATCTAGGTTAGAGTGCACGCTGAGTGTTTCTTTTCTCTCTCTCTTTGGCAGCGACCATGGCCCGACCCTAGACTATGACTCAGTGACCAAGTTGACCGAACCTTCTTTAAAACACTGGCTTTTGGATTGTCGGAGTTTCATACCTCATTGCCACTCCTACTTTTACCCTTTTTCTCCATAACACCCCGTATTACTACGAACATCCACTTCCATTGGATAAAACTATCGTATGGTTATATACGAACTCGAAGGAATTTATTCGAGGATGGTTTCCGGTTCTGGAGAAAACGAGTAGGACTATTCAGTTGTCTTTTCCTTTTACTTTCTCTCAGGTTGAGAGTGTTCCTTGGATTAGGGCAATACACCTATTACGCTAATTGCATAGTCTTCTTCCAAACTATAGGCAGGTGTCGAACGGTAGGGAATGAAGAAAACTAATTAGACTAACGATGGTGTACTGAAGGTATTAAGTAAAGACAAATAAAAGGATTAGTAAGAGCGCAAAGTAAATTGTGACTGCTATTCACGACCAAACCAAGTATTTCTTCGCCAATCCTACATCACCATTTTATTTCTCTAGAACACTCTGTATCACTACGAAGATCCACAGTTTATTGGATATTCCATCGTATGGTTATATACGAACTCGAACGAACTTGTTCCAGTTCGGGGATGGATTCTGGTTCAGGAGAAATAGGAATAAGGTTTATTCAGTTGTCTTTTATCTTTACCTTCTCTCGGGTTGCGAGTGCTCCTAGGATTAGGATAGTACACCCATTATGCTTATTGGATAGTCTTCTTCCAAACCATAGGCTGGTGCCGAAAGGTAGGGAAGGAAGAAAACCATTTAGACTAAGAGGGTGTACAGAAGATAATGACTAAAGACATATGAAGGGATTTGGAGAGATGGTAAGGAAATATACGGTTACAGTTGTGAATCTGGATAATGGAAGAGGCATTACTAGGAATACCCGGATACCCCATCGAAACATTTCAATGTTTTAGTTTCACTGTGTACTGTTAAAAGAAAACTGATTTCCTAATTAGTCCTTGCTCCATGGTATGTATTTACCAGGTATGATTCTCACATCTGTATGGTTTTACAGATGATGAGTGGGAGCAAGTTATTGGGAATTAGCTGATTATCCTCATTATATCGAAATTCTTTGTAATAGTGATATTTGAGGAAGTCACCTGGGTTGTTTGCCGGACGACAAATTTTTGGTTTTGAATATCCGTTGTTATGCACCAATTTCAAATTGATATATCTGTACGTCTATTTTTATAGAGTGAGATATAACTTTTTGAAATTATGTGTATGACATTTACCTATATCAGTGGATGGTTAGGTAAGGAGCATTGAATAGTGGTGTAATTCTTCTTAACCATAAGTACAGTTTTCAACCTACGACACACAGGGATTGAGTTATTCAACTCAAGGGAATTATACAGAGTATTGTATGTTATCCAGTGTCCATGAGGACGGAGGGGTTGGTACTCGTACTATATTCAGTTTACTTGTGACTTCTCTAGTTTTTAGACATGTGTTTTCGTAGAAATACATGGTCTAAGTTTTGAGAAGTTATAGGTATAAGAGTAAAGTAGAGAACCAGATGTTGCAAATATCGGGATTCTTCAAGGTGATCGAAGATGTAGATAATTGTGTATGGTATTCAGTTGATAGTAATGATTAAAAGAACTTGCTTCTTTTTCAGGTTACTCATAATTGGAAGCACTCCTAAGTTGAGTAATGCTGATCGGCCTCTCTCCATTCAGTTGACATGCACTGGAGACAGCTGCATGATTTGAATCTGATTCCAATTAAATCAGTGCCTCTGTTTCTATATTGGATATAGAACGGTTCATATCTTAACGATGTTAAGGTACGGGGAGTTGTCCGGTTTATGCTTAAAACCAGACTCTGGATAACTCAAGGCACGTTTCTGTAATGGCTGTTTGTGGGTTGACCCAGGCTATGACGAGAGTTAACTTTCTACCATCTGGAAGATCAATAGTGATATTGTTCTAGACTCGCCACAGTTTTAAGTAAAATGGATTTTTTCAAAAAACAGAAGTGGGAGTATGGTAGAACTGGAAGTGATTCCAGAACCGCAGACGATTACTGAAAATTTGATAAGAACCTAAAGATTCAATTTGGTTTGACATTCCATTGGCCACTCCGCAGATACGGTGGGTAACCTCATGCACCCGAGAGGTACTTCGGTAGCCTCAAGGATGGTGACAGGGAGGTTCTTGTTTACCCAGATTTAACACTACTGTTGTTCCAGGTTATGAGACACGGCAGGAGGATGAGTATAGCGTCGTTCTGAAATGGCTTTAGAAGTGTACGTGTATATGACTCTGCCAGAGGGTTGTCGTAGTCAGAGGGAGCAGCGGAAGCATAGTGGACAAGAAGCTTATGTCTATCTATAGACTAAAGCAGATATAGCGGAGATAAATCATCTATTTCTGATGTGACAGTCATAGGTTTGACTTCATCAGAAAAGGGGATGGATATTTTAAGAAGGTAGTAGGGTGTGATGTCCTGGTATTTGGATGACATAGACAAAGTAGGAAGTGAAATTCCTATACTACGATCGGTTATACTTTGGTTGTCACACAGTGGTTTCTCCACATAAGGATATAGATATAATATCAGACATTCTGGTTACTAGATCTATGGTTTTAGATCTAGATTTGGGTAGTTTCTCAATCAGGGTACTTAGACAGCATTCTAAAGGTGTTTTAGAATGGACGACTCCAGGCATGGTAGTGTACCTGCAGGTGATGGAGTCATCCTCTCTAAAGGTGTCTTACAGACTAAAGGGGAGAGGGATGTGCATGATCGGCAGATTACTTGCTTAGGCAATTGAGTTGATCTGTTAAGTACCACACCAGATGTTGCTTTTTGCAGTAGATGCAATAAGTTGATATTAATCAAATCCTGGAGAAACATTAGGAAGCAGTTTTAGAACACAAGTGGATGTTCTAGGGATATGATAAAAACAGCCTCTTTTAGGAGACAGTTATCATTCCAGGCTTCCAAGATGACCTGGATGACAAAGTGACTATCAGAGTTATAGTTTTCCCTCTGACGAGGGGCAGTATTTTAGACAGGTGGTCCAGGAGGATACTGATTAAGTTCAGTTGACGATACAGTCTAAGAAGTTTGGATCTGGAGTTCATTTATGAACTAGGTCCCATCAGATATCCAGACATATTCTAAGACAGGTATTGCTCATTTCGGGAGATGGTTTTCTCCGCGAACTTGGGATTAAGAGAGACATAGAAAAGAAACATTAGAGCGGATCCACTCACTGAGGCTATTCCTCGAACGCAATAGTTTCGCAAACGGGTTTTGTGAGACTGATTGGTAGAGGAGTTGGGTGTTCGGTATCACATGGGCTGTGAGTATGCAACATCGCAATAATTAGCCTTGAGTGCAAGTGGGAGATTGTTGGGTATAGTGCCCTCAGAGTCAATTATTGGATCACAGGCACGTAATTGCAATGATTGAGGGAGGACCTATGCCGGTAGAACAGTCTTACTCAAGATGATAGTTTGCTATCTGGTTTATCTTTATCATCGTGTACTGCTTTAGGTGACCTTACAGGTCACTATTGCGCGTTGATAGAGCCCTTAGGATTCTTGCTTGACGGCCAGCAGTATGATGGCGATCATATACGTGGGAGCTGGGGTCTATAAGCACATCCTTAAAAGGTCCCTAGTCGTGGGAGTTTTCGAGACAGGGCATCGATACTCTAGAGTAGACTAGTGTATACAGTCGAGACCCCGACGAGGGGCGGTGGCCGGTCTCACAAGCCACTGGTGTCAGTTGGTTCACCTAAGATGTATACAGGTGCTCATTGGGTTATGAGTACACCGGACAGGACTCGCCGGGAACATGCTAGTTGGTCTTATACCTGACGTCATATAGCAGTTCCCTGGTGACATGTGTACTAGTTAGTTCATCGACCTGGGATCGTCATTTGTCTCGTGTGAGTTCCCACTGTACTTTGATTACTACCCTACCGCGGCTCAAAAGAGTCGTGCAAAAAGGTTTTAGTTGGGTACAGTCCAGAGCCACATGGAGGCAGTGAGCGGATCTGCAGGGGTTCGTCTCTCCCGGTATTGGGGGTAAGGTTGCGCTGTGTCTAGGAGAGCCATTACACTAAGTCCATGGCCAAGGAAGGAGATTTATTGGTAAGTATTCCAGTAGTATCTCAGGGTGTTCTGGGCTACACTCCGACACGACTTGTACCGCTTTTGGGGGTTTGACTTTTACCAATCCCCTAGGCCCGCCATGCGATGCTCATAGACGAACGGACCGGACTGTACGGATATTGTCACTGATAGGCTCGGTAGGGTGTCAGGATGAGTTCGCTCGTCGACGTCCCTTTTGGTCAATACCTGGTATCCTGTTACGTATGGCTAATACCTCTGACGTGCTAGTGGTTAAATCCACAGCCAAAGTATTGACGAGTCTTTAGAGTCCCCGACAGACAGTTTCTCAAGTTTCGAGCGAAACACTGCAGAGGCTGTACGGATATATGGCAGGGTTCGATCATATACGTGCGGTATTGCACGCATCATGATCGGACGGATAATACTAGCGGGCTTTGGTTTGAGCCGGATCCTAGTATTGTACAGTGTAGATTTTGTCTCATTGCATTTGTATTCGGTCGGAATACAAATGCGGGTATGTATATACAGTCGCGGGGTTTTCCTATAATTTATTACGGGATCGTCTTTTTGAAGTTGCCAGTTTGCATTCTGTTTCGGCCATTTTCCTTTGTTTCTTTCTTTGGCTGAAAATTGATGGGGAGGGGGTTATTTGCAAATGAGCAATTAATAATGGAGAAGTCTTTTTGTGGCTCATGATGGTTCTCATGATGTTTCTTGTATATGATGATTTTTTGTGCATCATTACTTAGGTGATGGGTTTATGATTTGACTTGGTTGTGATCATTGGTTCTCATTATCACCCACCTTTTCTTATAGTCACCTTGCACTAGCTTGTGCTCACCCCCCTTCATATTTGCCTTGCCAAGATTATGGCCGGCCATTCTTGATGGGCTGTCCATTTTTTTGGTGTGGGAAATGAGTCTCATTTCCTTGCTACAAAATTCCCTAGTTCATCTCAAATGGTTTACATCTCCTTCCCACTTCCAAATGGCAACTTCGTCAACCCCTTGGGACAAAAGAGTTCTACACTTTTCTACAGCAATCTTGGACACGTCGGCTTGCCAATTTCGTGTCCGAGTTGCCTCGGTCCAGAGGTGGGAGCCCGTAAAAAGACTCGACGATGTGGTGCCCTTTTCCGACGATGAGATGAAGACCGGAGATTCCGCGGGGAGATCGGGATGGTGGCCGAAGACCGAAGGACACGGATCGCTCGGTATAGCTCTCTACCCTTTCTCTAGTTAGCTAGCATTAAGTTAATGGTCCGATCCGGGTTTTATAGTCCGCGGTAGCGCCGGTTTCTGTTTAAAGAAAAGTTTTTGTTTTCCGCATTTTGGCCTCGTACAGACGGCCGGGGCGCTGCCATGCACTTACAAGATCCTCTTTATATCGGAATTCGTTGTAATTGGTGATATTTGAGGAAATCATCTGGATTTTGCCGGATGGCAAATATTTGGTTTTGAATATCCGTTGTTATGCACCAATTTCAAACTGATATATCTGTACATTTATTTTATAAAGTGAGATATAAATTTTTGATATTGTGTCTATGACATTTACCTATATCAGTTGGTGATTAGGTAAGGTGCATTCAGCAGCGGTGTAACTCTTCTTAACCAAAGTACAGTTTTTCAACCTACGACGCACAGGGTTTGAGTTATTGAACTCAGGGGACTTATACAAAGTATTGTTTGTTTTCCAGTGTCCATTAGGACAAAGGGTTGGTACTCGTACTCTATTGTGTTTACTTATGACTTCTCCAGTTCTGGACATGTATTTCGTTGACATGAAAGGTCCAGATATTCAGAAGTTATAGGTATAAGAATAAAGTAGAGAACCATTTGTTGTATGTATCAGGATTCTTCGAGGAAGTCAAAGATGTAGATACTTGTGTTTGGTATTCAGTTAATAGTAATGGTTTTGAGAACTTGCTTCTCTTTCGGGTTACTCATATATGGATGCACTCCTAGATGAGTAATGCTGATTGTCCTCTTTCCATTTGGTTGATATGCACTGAAGACAGATGCATGTTTTTGGATCTGGTTCAAATTAGATTAGTGCTTTTGTTTCTATATTAGATTAATACAGAATCAATTTATATCTTAACGATGTTAAGGTATAGGGAGTTGTCCGGCTGATGCTTAAAACCAGAATCCGGATAAACTCAAGGCACGTTTCAGTAATGGATGTTTGTGGGTTATCCCGGGCTTTGACGAGGGTTAACTTTCTACCATCAGGAAGATCAATATTTATATTGTTCTTGACTCGCCACAGTTTTAATAAAATGGATTTTTTCAGAAAACAGAAGTGGGAGTATGGTAGAACTGGAAGTTATTCCAGAACCACAAACGATTACTGGAAATTTAATAGAACCTAAGGATTCAATTAGATTTGATGTTCCATTAGCCACTCCGCAGATTTGGTGGGTAACCTCAGGCACCCGAGAGGTACTTCGGTCTTCTCAGAGACGGTGACAGGCAGGTTCTTGTTTACCTAGACTTGCCATTGCTGTTGTTCTAGACTATAAGTCCCGGTAGGAGGATGAGTATAGCGTCATTCTAAACTAGTTTTAGAAGTGCACGTATATATGACTCTGTCAGAGGGTTGTTGTAGTCAGTGGGAGCAGCGAAAGCATAGTAGGTAAGTAGCTTATGTCTATTTATAGACTAAACCAGGTATAGCTGAAATAGATCATCTAATTTTGATGTGACAGTCATAGGCTTTGACCTCATCAGAATAGGAGATGAATCTGGTAAGAAGGTAGTAGAGAGTGATGTCCAGGTATTGGGATGACATGCACTTGATAGGAAGAAATATTCCTATACTACGATCGGTTGTACTATGATTGTTACAAAGTTGTTTCTCCACACAGGATATGGATGTAATAGCAGGATTTCTGGTTACTAGATCTATGGTTTTAGATCTAGATTTGGGAAGTATCCTAATCTGGGTATTTTGACATTAAATGGACGACTTCTGGCAATGTGGTGTACCTGCAGGTGATGGAGTCACCCTCTCTAAAGGTGTCTTACAGACTAAAGGGGAGAGGGATGTGCATGATTAGCATATCACTTACTTAGGCAATTGAGTTAATCATGAAATGTCAAGTGTTGGATATAGTGCCCTCATAGTCAATTATTGGATCACAGGCATGTGATTGCAATGATTGAGGGAGGACCTATACCGGTAGGACAGTCTTACTCAAGATGATAGTATGCTATCTGGTTTATCTTTATCATCGTGTACTGTTTTAGGTGACCTTACAGGTCACTATTGCGCGTTGATAGAGCCCTTAGGATTCTTGCTTGACGGCCAGCAGTATGATGGTGATCATATACGTGGGAGCTGGGGTCTATAAGCACATCTTTAAAAGGTCCCTAGTCGTGGGAGTTTTCGAGACAGGGCATCGATACTCCAGAGTAGACTAGTGTATACAGTCGAGACCCCGACGAGGGGCAGTGGCCGGTCTCACAAGCCACTGGTGTCAGTTGGTTCACCTAAGATGTATACAGGTGCTCATTAGGTTATGAGTACACCGAAAAGGACTCGCCGGGAATATGCTAGTTGGTCTTAGACTTGATGTCAGATAGCAGTTCCCTAGTGACATGTGTACAGGTTAGTTCATCGACCTGGGATCATCATTTGTCTCGTGTGAGTTCCCACTGTACTTTGATTACTACCCTACCACGGCTCAAAGGAGTCGTGCAAACAGGTTTTAGTTGGGTACAGTCCCAAGACACATGGAGGCAGTGAGCGGATCTACAGGGGTTCGTCTCTTCCGGTATTGGGGGTGAGGTCGTGCTGTGTCTAGGAGAGCCATTACACGAAGTCCTTGGCCAAGGCAGGAGATTTACTGGTAGGTATTCCAGTAGTATCTCAGGGTGTTATGGGCTACACTCCGACACGACTTGTACCGCTTTTGGGGGTCTGACTCTTACCAACCTCCTACGCCCGCCATGCGATGCTCAAAGATGAATGGACCGGACTGTACGGATATTGTAACTGACAGGCTCTGTTGGGTGTCAGGATGAGTTCGCTCATCGACCTCCCTTTTGGTCAATACCTGGTAGCCCGTTACGTATGGCTAATACCTCTGATGTGCTAGTGGTTAAATCCACAACCAAAGTATTGACGAGTCTTTAGAGTCCCCCACAGACCGTTTCTCAAGTTTCAGACGAAACGCTGTAGAGGCCGTATGGATATACGGCAGGGTTCGATCATGTACGTGCGGTATTGCACGGATCATGGTCGGACGGATAATACTAGCGGGCTTTGGTTTAAGCCGGATCCTAGTATTGTACAATGTAGATTTTGTCTCATTGCATTTGTATTCGATCGGAATACAAATGCGGGTATGTATATACAGTCGCGGGGTTTTCCTGTGATTTATTACGGGATCGCTTTTTGAAGTTGCCAGTTTGCATTTCGTTTCGGCCATTTTTCCTTTGTTCCTTCTTGGCTGAAATTCCTTTGATGGAGGGGGTTCTTTTTGCATATGTGTAATTAATAATGGAGAAGACTTTTTATGGCTCATGGTGGTTCTCATGATGGTTCTTGTATATGATGATTTTTTGTGCATCATTACTTAGGTGATGGATTTTGGTTTTGACTTTGTGGTAATCATTGTTCCTAATCATCACCCTTTTCTCTTTCTTGTATGATTGACCCACTCCCTCTCTTCTCATGATCATGGCCGGCCACACATGAAGGGGGGGCTGTCCAAAATTTTAGTGTGAGGTTTTCATCTCTTTTGCTTGCACAAAAAAAACCCTTAGCTCATCTCCAAAGTTGATCTCCTTCCTCCATCCAAATGGCAACTTAAAACAACCCCTTGAGACATAACATTCTACAAAGAGTCTACAGCAATCTTGGACACGTCGGCTTGCCAACTTCGTGTCCGAGTTGCCTCGGTCCAGAGGTGGGAGCCCGTAAAAAGACTCGGTGATGTGGTGCCTTTCCAACGAGGAGATCGAGACCGGAGATTCTGCGAGGAGATCGGGATGGTGGCCGACGACCGAAGGACACGGATCGCTCGGTATAGCTCTCTACCCTTTCTCTTGTTAGCTAGTAGTAGGTTAATGGTCCGATCTGGGTTTAAAGTCCACGGTAACGCCGGTTTCTGTTTAAAGAAAAGTTTTTGTTTCCGCATTTGGCCTCGTTCTGACGGCCGGGGCACTGCCGTGCACTTACAAGGTATCAGAGCCAGTTCGTTAACCTTTTCCAGCTTGTTCCAACATATTTAAAATATCGATTGAACGGATTTTCTAAAAACCGCGTTTCCAAGCATCAGTTTCTGTCGAAATTTTTTAGTTGTCAAAAAAATATTTGGTGTGTTGCAGAAATATGTGTAGGCTTTTCTAAGAGAACTGAGAAAATTTGGTTTGCTGATTTTACTGTAGAGTGGTGGATCCGCGGCATTAACCACGTTTTGGCGGCGGATCAGCGGCCGTACTGTAGACACAGTGCACCAAATTTCTTCAGTAGGTCTCTGACTTGGAATTGGGGTTTATGGTATATTCTGTTTGGGCCCACATTTTTTTGAGTACTGGGTATTGTGCTTGGGGCCCACTTCGGGAAATTTTGTCGATTGAAAATTTTAAACATGTTAGTTCACAGTATTTACATTATATCTACGACCGTGAATGTCATTTGATCGGTAAATCCTGTCTAACTGCTATAGCCCTTTTAGAAGGATTTGCGAACGTGACATTCACGTTGATGTTTTGTGTTATGATGTGATGTTGCAGATTTGTCATGGTGGATAGCCTGGATGCAATGGTAGTACAGTTTGGTTGTATATGTACATTTGATATTGCGGGGCGAGCGTCCGACATGTGGACTGCCGTTACTGCCTGTTTGTATGTTATTCTTTTGGGGCACGACCGGGCTGAGGTCGATGTACCCGTTGAATATTTTTACTTTCTGTACTAAGATTACCCCGCGGTGGGGTGCACGGATAGCCGAGTTCTAGAAGGCAACGGGCCCGCATCTCATGGCTTTGAGACGGAGGGGGCTTTACTCAAGAATTGGCGGGCTATTCGCCGCACTCGTAGGGGGTACAGGTTGACCCAAGGAGGGGTGCTCAAGTTACCGGATTCCGTGAAGTGATGGGTGGTCCATTCACTTTGTTGAAGGGGGCTGCCTCGCTTCAGCTTTTGGCGGGTAACTTGCCGCGCCCGTAGGGGTCTAGGATTTCATTGCACAGGCTAGCCACACGACCAGGGGAACGTCGGGTTTCAATAGGGTTCTATGAAACCCGGGGATCCCAGATATCTGTATTGTTCTGTGATGCTTATTACATTTCTGTGATGTTGCATTTTTATCACGCCTTAAGCGATTATTATATATTGATATATATACTAGTAGATGTTGTATATATTTTGCACCCGCGCTAGTCCAGTCCCCGCTCTGTCGTTAGTTAAGTAACCTAACGGGTAATGACGGGACCCAGTGGCGAATGCAGATGGCATATACGTACATCATTATTTTCGTTCTTTATTGGTGTTATCAATTGATGGGACTGCATTGATTCGGATCAATGCAAGCTAAACAAACCTATTCTGATGTTGTTGGAACATTTTTCAAAAAAGCTGTTATTGCAAGGACATTCTCTTTTGTTTTGCACAGTGGTATTCGGTTATGAATATCCAGCACCTCAGTTGACGAAGCAAGGGCCGAGATCCCTTCACCGGGAGTGACCCCGTAGACAGAAGTTTGCGTCAGGGTAATAACTTCACTATAGCCGACTGCCTTTTGCTTTGCATCGTGGTATTCAGTTGGAATATCCTGCACCTCATTCTACGGGGAAAGAGCCGAGATCCCTTCACCGGGAGTGACCTTTGTAGCAAAGGTTTTCGCCACTGTATTTATAAAAAGCTATGCAGTTCCTTCAGCGATATCAAGTTCATTACGTTAAAGGTTTTTCGCCAAAAACCAATCGTAGCCCTCCGTCATTTCTTACGGGTATTATTTATTATTCGTGCTGCGTTTGTTGACCTAGTCAAGATGTGGTGTTCGGTAGCTAAGTGGTGCTTGTTTGTTGCATAAATGGGATTGGTTAGGACAGTCGTGCGGCCTTGTTGACCTAGTCAAGGGCACGTATGGGTGGGTTTAACGCAGTCCAGAACAATAACGGGTTGAACTTGACTGGTGGTTTATGGTTTGTTGACCTAGTCAAGGTCATAAGCCGCTTGGGGTAAAAATCACATCGGGGGTTTCTAAAGAAACTGAAACTTGCTAGATATGCACATACATTCTGGAGTGTGATAACGTGAGTGGATTCCATCACGTTATCATGTGATGATAGTTGGATCCCGATTCCCAATGATGAGTTGGTTTACTCCTCGGGTGATCCCGACTAATTCTTCTTTCAGGTTTGGAAGAGAATTTGAGATTACAGTAGGAGGTTTCCTGATTAGATAACGTGATAACCATTCTGTTCTAGGTTAGAGTGCACGCTGAGTGTTTCTTTTCTCTCTCTCTTTGGCAGCGACCATGGCCAGACCCTTGACTATGACTTAGTGACCAAGTTAACCGAACATTCTTAAAACACTGGCTTTTGGATTGTCAGAGTTGCATACCTCATTGCCACTCCTACTTTTACCCTTTTTCTCCAGAACACCCCGTATTACTACGAGCGTCCACTTTCATTGGATAAAACCATTGTATGGTTATATACGAACTCGAAGGAATTTATTCGAGGATGGTTTCCGGTTCTGGAGAAAACGAATAGGACTATTCAGTTGTCTTTTCCTTTTACCTTCTCTCTGGTTGCGAGTGCTCCTTGGATTAGGAAAGTACACCTATTACGCTTATTGGATAGTCTTCTTCCAAACTATAGGCAGGTGCCGAACGGTAAGGAATGAAGAAAACCATTTAGCCTAAAAGTTGTGCAGAAGGTATTAAGTAAAGACAAATAAAGGGATTAGTAAGAGGGCAAAGTAAATTGCGACTGCTATTCACTACAAAACCAGATATTTTTTCGCCAATCCTACTTCACCTTTGTATTTCTCCAGGACACCCCGTATCACTACGAAGATCCACAGTTTATTGGATACTCCATCGTATGGTTATATACGAACTCGAATGGAACTTGTTCCAGTTCGGGGATGGATTCTGGTTCACGAGAAATAGGAATAAGGTTTTATTCAGTTGTCTTTTATCCTCACCTTCTCTCAGGTTGCGAGTGCTCCTAGGATTAGGACAGTACACCCATTATGCTTATTGGATAGTCTTCTTCTAAACCATAGACTGGTGCCGAACAGTAGGGAAGGAAAAAAACTATTTAGCCTAAGAGGGTGTACAGAAGGTAATCACTAAAAACATATAAAGGGATTGGGAGAGATGGCAAAGAAATATACGGTTACAGTTGTGAATCTGGAAAATGGAAGAGGCATTACTAGGAATACACGGATACCCCTACGAAACATTTATATGTTTCAGTTTCACTGTGTATTGTTAATAGAAAACTGATTTCCCAATTAGCCCTTGCTCCAGGGTATATATTTATCAGGTTTGATTCTCACACCTGTGTGGTTTTACAGATGATGAGTGGGAGTAAGTTATTGAGAATTAGGCGATCATCCTCATTATATCGGAATTCGTTGTAACTGGTGATATTTGAGGAAGTCACCTGGGTTGTTTGCCTGACGGCAAATTTTTGGTTTTGAATATCCGTTGTTATGCACCAATTTCAAATTGATATATCTGTACGTCTATTTTTATAGAGTGAGATATAACTTTTTGAAATTATGTCTATGACATTTACCTATATCAGTGGATGGTAAGGTAAGGAGCATTAAACATCGGTGTAATTCTTCTTAACCATAAGTACAGTTTTCAACCTACGACACACAACGAATGAGTTATTAGACTCAGGGGACTTATACAGAGTATTGTATATTGCCCAGTGTCCATTAGGACAAAGGGGTTGGTACTCGTACTATATTCTGTTTACTTATGACTTCTCTAGTTCTTAGACAAGTGTTTCATAGAAACACAAGGTCCAAGTTTTGAGAAGTTATAGGTATATGAATAAAGTAGAAAACCAGGTGTTGCAAGTATCGGGATTCTTCAAGATGATCGAAGATGTAGATACTTGTATGCGGTATTCAGTTGATAGTAATGATTAAGAGAACTTGCTTCTCAATCAGGTTACTCATAATTGGAAGCACTCATAAGTTGAGTAATGCTGATCGGCCCCTCCTTCCATTTAGTTGACATGCACTGGAGACAGCTGCATGATTTGAATATGGTTCCAATTAAATCAGTGTCTCTGATTCTATATTGGATATAGAATAGTTCATATCTTAACGATGTTAAGGTATGGGGAGTTGTCCGGCTTATGCTTAAAACCAGACTCTGGATAACTCAAGGCACATTTCTGTAATGGCTGTTTGTGGGTTGACCCGGGCTATGACGAGGGTTGACTTTCAACCATCTGAAAGATCAATAGTGATATTGTTCTTGACTCGCCACAGTTTTAGTAAAATGGATTTTTTCAGAAAACAGTAGTGGGAGTATAGTAGAACTGGAAGTGATTCCAGAACCGCAAACGATTACTAAAAATTTAATAGGACCTAAAGTTTCAATCTGGTTTGACATTCCATTGGCCACTCCGTAGATATGGTGGGTAACCTCAGGCATCCGAGAGGTACTCCGGTAGCCTCAAAGACGGTGACTGGGAGGTTCTTGTTTACCTAGGCTTGCCACTACTGTTGTTCCAGGCTATGAGACCCGGCAGGAGAATGAGTATAGCGTCGTTCTAAACTAGCTTTAAAAGTGTACGTGTATATGACTCTGTCAGAGGGTTGTCGTAGTCAGTGGGAGCAGCGGAAGCATAGTGGACAAGTAGCTTATGTCTATTTATAGACAAAAGCAGATACAGCGGAGATAGATCATCTATTTTTGATATGACAGTCATGGGTTTGACTTCATCAAAATAGGGGATAGATCTGTTAAGAAGGTAGTAAGGTGTGATGTCCTGGTATTTGGATGACATACACAGAGTAGGAAGTGAAATTCCTATACTACGATCGGTTATACTTTGGTTGTCACACAGTGGTTTTTGTGGTTACTGGATCTATGGCTTTAGATCTAGATTTGGGTAGTTTCCCAATCTGGGTACTTAGACAGCATTCTGAAGGTGTTTTAGAATGGACGACTCCTGGCACGGTAGTGTATCTGCAGGTGATGAGTCACCCTCTCTAAAGGTGTCTTACAGACTAAAGGGGAGAGGGATGTGCATGATTGGCAGATCACTTGCTTAGACAATTGAGTCAATCATGAGATGTCAAGTACCACACCAGATATTGTTTTTGCAGTAGATGCAATAAGTTGATATTGATCCAATCCTGGAGGAAGATTCGGAAGCAGTTTTAGAACATAAGTGGATGTTCTAGGGATATGATAACGGCAGCCTCTTTCGGGGGACGGTTATCATTCCAGGCTTCCAAGGTGACCTGAATGACAGAGTGACTGTCAGAGTTATAGTTTTCCCTCTGACGAGGGGCGGTAGTTTGGACAGGTGGTCCAAGTGGGTAATGAGGGAGGCATGGCGTAGCATACTGATTAAGTTCAGTTGACGATACAGTCTAAGAAGTTTGGATTTGGAGTTCATTTATGAGCTAGGTCCCATCAGACATCCAAACATATTCTAAGACAGGTATCGCTCATTTTGGGAGATGGCTTTCTCCGCGAACTTGAGATAAAGAGAGACATACAAAGAAACACCAGAGCGGATCCACTCACTGAGGTTATTCCTCGAACGCATTAGTTTCGCAAACGGGTTTTGTGAGACTGATTAGTAGAGGAGTTGGGTGTTCGGTATCACACGGGCTGTGAGTATGCGACATCGCAATAATTAGCCTTGGGTGCAAGTGGGAGATTGTTGGATATAGTGCCCTCAGAGTCAATTATTGGATCACAGGCACATGATTGCAATAATTGAGGGAGGACCTATACCGGTAGGACAATCTTACTCAAGATGATAGTATGCTATCTGGTTTATCTTTATCATCGTGTACTACTTTAGGTGATCTTACAGGTCACTATTGCGCGTTGATAGAGCCCTTAGGATTCTTTGTTGATGGCCAGCAGTATGATGGCGGTCATATACATGGGAGCTGGGGTCTATAAGCACATCCTTAAAAGGTCCCTAGTCATGGGAGTTTTCGAGACAAGGCATCGATACTCCAGAGTAGACTAGTGTATGCAGTCAAGACCCCGATGAGGGGCGGTGGCCGGTCTCACAAGCCACTGGTGTCAGTTGGTTCACCTAAGGTGTATACAGATGCTCATTGGGTTATGAGTACTGTAGGGTTCCTAGGCACACTAGTGAGGTCTCACAAGGCATCGAACATGCCAATTTCAAAAATCTAGGTGCCGAGAGACCCGACTACGGATCGTTGGCTAGAAATCTAGGCGAAAAAGCTAACTAGTTAACACTTAACTATGAGATACGGAAATACAACCTTTGTAGATCCGTTGCTCCACCTCCATAGCTCCGCAACGAAGTCGTCTCCGCTGTCCAAAAAGAATCCGGGCTCTAGTGTCGGCTTCGTCGGAGAAATGGCGAGCTAGGTCGTCGATGTCCATGCCGAAGATGATCTACGTCGAGGCATCGATAGATCAAGCTCCACCTTCACCTAGCTTTGAAAACTTATGAAGGAAACACACTCTACTACTTGGCAAGAGGTAGAGGATGAAGAAATAGGAAGTGGGTAGACTTTAGAATTGGATTTCTCACTCATTTCATCAATCCACCATTGATGCAATCAAGTTTTTTTCAAGTGAAGAAAAGAAAGAAGAAGAAGAAGCTTGTTATGATAAGAATTGATTTAATTAGAAAAGAAACTCATTCTTATCATAACATGACCATGGTTAGTTGTAGAGAGTGAACTAGGGTTAGTGGAGTGGTTAGCGTTAAGCATGAGACAAAATGGTTAACTAAGTCAAAGCTTCATGAAGATTCATGAACAAAACAAAATAGCAACCATTTTTCCGTTTTTGCTTTTAATTTTCTTTTCCAAATGAATAACTAATAAATAAATAAATGAAAAAGAAAACATAACCCTAACCATTCACAACCATGGTTTAATCTTCACACTTAACCAATTTAGCATGCATCATCAAACATGATACAATCATGTGCACAAAATCATATCGCATATATAATGCGCACACCCGAGTGAGAAAATCCATTTTAAAGTGAACCGATACTAGTTAATGAAAAGTAATATATCAAATATATATAATTATACATTAAATCATTAAATCAACACTTGATTTAACGATCCGGTCATATCGCATATAACCGACTAGTATCCAATGTATCAGCTGATCGAATCAATCCTTGATTCGATAACTAGGTTATATCACATATAACCATTCGATACATTCATCGCGAGAATGGAATACGGTATCACATACACGTATTATTCTCGGTCCCGCACATATCTCATATGCGCTCCTATTTCGTTTCGCTTGAGCCAGGAAACCTCTGTGTAGGACTCTAAAGACTCGTCAATACGCCGGCAGCAGATGATGATCATATCAAACATCCACAAGCCGCAAGCGGTCTGCTAAACGTAACGGCCACCCGGGTATTGAGCGATCTGAAGATCGACGAGCAAGCCCGCTCACACTCCAGTGAATCCAACCAGTAACACTACCGTACAGTCCGGTCTGATCGTCTGATATGTCGCATATCTCGCCTAGGGGTGGTAAACGTCAGACCCCAATAGCTCGATAAGTCGTGTCGATATGAGGTCTATAACTGTTCGAGAAACTACTGGTAACACTTACCAGTAAATCTCAGCAACCCTGGCCAGGGATTTCCTGTTATAGCCAATCGAACACAGCGCAACATCAACTCCCTATACCGGGAGAGACGAATCCCCTCCTATCGCTCATTGCCTCCATGTGACTCGGGACTGTACCCAAAAACCACCGTTTTGCACGCCCTCTTGGACGTGGTAAGATGGAAATCAAAGCACAGTGAGAACCACACAAGACTCTATGACGATCTCGGGTCTACAGACTACTCTGTACCAGTGTCACCAGAGAGCTGCCATCTGACGTGAGGTATAATACCATCTGGGAGTTCACGGCGAGTCCGTCCAGTGTACCCAGTCTCTACTGAGCACCCGTATATCATCTCTGATGTCAAACACCAATGGATATGGGATCATCCATCGCCCATCTGTATGGGTCGAGAAGGTACACGCTAGTCTACTCTGGTATATCGATGCCCCGTCTCGATACACCCACGACTAGGGACTTTGAAGGATGTACTTATGGACTACCATGTCCCCACTAGTATGATCCGCATCATAGTCCAGGTAGTCAAGTACATATCCTAAGGGCTTTACCAACATGTAACAGAGAGACAATCAGTATACACGTTAAGGTAAAGTTCAACCAGATAGCATACTATCATGTCGAGCAAGAAAGTCCTCCCTATATATGTCCCAGCATCCACTACAATATACATCCTATGTACAGTAATGGCCTCTAGGGCATACATATAACTAACAATCTCCCACTTGCACTAGGGCCATCTGTAGCAGTAGTTGTAGTATCTCATACTCAACCATCCCATAAAAGTCTCTCTCTGGGAACAGGCCTTTGTGAGTGGATCCGCTGTGTTGTCCTCTGAGTCTACTCTCCTAACCTCGATCTCCCTGGAGATCAACCATCTCCATGGTCAGGCGATGCTGCCTTAGAATAAGTCTGGATCACTGATGGGACCGGCGTTCCTCGGCATGAGCCACAACTCCATTGTCTCACAATGGTAGGAACGTAGTTCATCTCATGAACTAATATACACCCAAACATCCTCTTTGGTAGCATCTTAAGTAGCGATGTATCCTGCCTTTATCGTCTAGTATGTCACGGTATCTGGCTTGGAACTCTTCCAACATACCGTCCCTTTACTGAGGGTAAAGACAATGCCTGCGACTGACATTCAGTCGTCTTTATCACCCTGGAACCCTTCCAGTGATTCTCCCCAGGATCGGTTGATACCATCTTACTACAATTAGTGAGAATCCTAACATCCATTTAGATCTATCTCATAGATCCAAAAACCCAGGATTTAGGAGGTATCACTTTGATCCTATTATGGAGAATTCTGTGATAACCGGAGATTGATCGAGCGTAGCATAGGAAACTCCTTCCCTATCAAGAGTATGTCATCCACGTACTCTACGAGGATTGTCACCATACTCCCTACTACCTTTTTGTTTATACAAGGTTCATCTACCATTTTGATGATGTCAAACTCTTTGACTAACTCATCAAAACAGTTGTTCCAACTCCGCGATGCCTGCTTTATCACATAAAACATCTTGTTCACGTTTCCGCTGCTCCCACTATTTATGAAGCCCTCTGGCTGTGTACTTACAGACGTTCTCTTCTAAATCAATATTTAGAAAAGCAGTCATGGCACCCAACCGCCAGATATCGTAGTCATGGTATGTAGCCGTGGCAAGTAGGATCTGGATGGACTTAAGCATAGCTACTTGAAAAGGTTTCATCATTATCTACACCTGGTCAATGATGCAAACTTTTAACAAGTCTAGCTTTGAAAGTCTCAACTTTTCCATGTACACCAAGTAATCTTCTCAAGATATACTTGCTCCTGATGGGGATTTAACCCTTCAGATATAGCAACCAAAGTCCATACTTTGTTGGTGTATAAGGATTCCATCTCAGATCGCTAAGCATCCAGCCATTCTTACAGAGTCTCACTCCTGATGGACAGCTCGAAACTAGTTGGGTCATCATCTCATGATGCAGTCCTCGCTCCCACTGTCATAGAGAAACAGAAGTATCTCTCAGGTGGGTGAGGAACCCTACTAGATCGGCGGAGAAGGCTGAGGTTCGTTGGAATCTACTGAATCCTTTGGTTCTATCAAATCATGTGCAGTTGTTTGCATAGCTGGAACATTTCCAGTTCTACATAACTGACCTTTCCTCGAGCTTGTCCGGATTTTGCTTTTAGACATAGGCCGGACAACCCCAAATCATAACTAGCTTAAGACATGGGCTCTTCCCTTTCCATATCACATATGAAATGGTAGGCAACTGATTTGATTGGAACCCTATTCAATAGGTATGCAACTTCATAAGTGCATAACTCCCTTAAGGAAATAGATGACTCAGTAGTACTCATCATAGAGCACACCATACCAAATAGGGTGTATCTGCTCCGCCCCGATATACCATCGTGCTATGGTGTATACGGAGGAGTAATTCTGAGAGAGAATCTCATTCTCCTTTAGAATAGTTCAAGAATTTCCGTGCTCAAGTATTCTCCTCCTCGATCACATCAAAGGACATAATACTTATACCCGTATTGGTTCTCTACTTCTAACTTATATTCTGTGAATATCTCAAAAGGTTCGGACTTGTGTTTCAACAGGAACATATGTCTAAATCTAAAGAGATCATCAGAGAATGTAATGAAGTACAAAGAACCGGTCTTGGCATGTGTAGACTGGGGACCTTTATACATCAACATGTATCATCCCAAGAGTTCACTAACTCTTTCTCTGTTTCCAATAAACGGAGCTATGGTCATCTCATCTCTGTGACATGACTGGCAAGTTTCACAAGATGTAAATTCAAACTAATTTAAATATGCATCTTTATGAAACTCTAGCTAGTCGGGTCGCATTGATATGACCTAGTCTACAATACCTCAAGAAGAATTCGTTCATTTCTGAACTCTTCCTCTTTTGTGTGTTCCGTATACTAAGAACTGTAGTTTGATTTAGAACATTAATGCTTTTAGATAACGTGCCTGAACCGATCAACTTTTGATATAGGAAATGTTCAAAACATTGTCCAACAATACAAAATTTTATCGTTTCTTTACTAATAAAGAGACAGATATGATTTTGCATAACAGGTTCGGTATCTAATAACATTCGTTCAGAATCAATGTATTATAATACAGGGTGACAGTGACCAACATACTTGGCTGCAACACTTGCCCCGTTTTCTGCCTCATGAAACTTATCACCCGTTCTCAGTTCTCTACCTATCTGTAGCCCTATGTAACAGATTACATATCTGGGATCCTGATCCGGTATCATATACCCAGGACGTAAAGGATACTGAGAAACAGTTCTGTATAATGAACAAACCCGAAGATGATGCATCAGCATGCACTCTCTTCGTTTGGACGGCACGGGAAATCTGGTATTCCCCAATTTCCTGCTCTGTCTTATAACATTTATAAGTTGGAGCGGGACCAACGTTCCCCAGCTCAGTATAACAAGCGGGTTCGGTCAATAATCCGTATTATTATCTTGATTAAGGCGTGATATGGTCGCTACCTGGAGAGAGAGAGAAGAAAACACTCAGCGTGCGCTCTGTCAAGAATAGATTGGTTTTTATTTTATCTAATCAGGATGACTCCCACTGCTTTTTATCAAATCTTCCTTCAAACCCTAAAAGGAAAGACTATCCGGGATTAATTACACATTACAAGTTCGCCAATCTTTCAGCCAGGCCAGTGACGGTACTTTGAGGGAGGTCCCCCGTGCTTTCGCACGAACCTAATTAATGTAAACCTCGTTTTCCCAGAGGCGTAACCCCGTTGACACCTTTCTAGACACCTACTTGATCGGCTAATTGTAATGTATAAAACTCTCCCAGGAGTAACACTTACTCGCAGCGGGTATCGGGATCCAACTATCTCATAGAAGGTATGCAATCTCATTGCAAATTTCAACACTTGAAATTCCCGATAATATTTTGCCCCTAACCTCCTATGACCTTGACAAAGGCCAACAAACCATAGGATGCTAGTCAAGTTCAACCCGTCATTTCCTGATTGAATTAAACCCACCCGCACGGCCCTTGACAAAGGCCAACAAGGTCGCACGACTACCCTAACCCAATCTGCATCATATGCATAAGCAGATAAGCACCAGTTAGCTACCGCACACTGCGCCTTGACAAAGGCCAACAAACGCAGCACGAATACTAACTACTACTTATCTGAAATGACGGAGGGCTACGTCAGGTTTTTCTGAAAACCTATTGCGTAATGAACTTGATATCGTTGTAGGATCGAATGAATTTGTAAAATGGAGTGCTTTTGAGGCTTTTCTAGTTTTGCTAAAGGAGTCACTCCCGGTGAAGGGATCGTCGGTCCTTTCCTCGTCGAATGTGGTGCGGGATATATCACATATATCACTGTGCAAAGCAAAAACACTTAAAAGCAATCAAAAGACAAACCGAGTGTGTAGCATCTGCCAGTTATTGCTAAAGGAGTCACTCCCGGTGAAGGGATCTCGGTCCTTTCCTCATCGAATAAGGTGCAGGATATATCATATATACCGCTGTGCAAAGCAAGAACTGTAGCTACCTGTTTTATTTTGAAATTCGATTCTACAACATCTTAGGTTTCTTTTATTTCATTAATCATATTAATGAAGTCCCATCATTTAAGTACCTAAACATCACAGATAAATACGACGTACACTTATGCCATCCGCATTCGCCTCGATGTCCCCTCGTGCACCGTTAGGTTAGGTAACTAACGGCAGAGCAGGGCAGGGCTAGCACGGGTGTAAAACATAAGTAACGTCTATATAATATATCATATATACTATATACTGTATCTATCATAGAACATCACATGATCACATCACAGATATCGCAGCAGAAGAAACATATGAAATATTGGATATACTAGGACGTCCGTGTTTTCAATACGAGCCAGTATAAAACACGGATTCCACGGTCGTGATGAATAGCCAAACCCACACCCCTAGACCCCTACGAGAGCGGCAAGCAACCCTACCAATTCTAGAGTTAGGAGACCCGGACTCGACTCCTCGAGTTGGTCTCCCACTGGACTCCAGAACCCGGTTACTTGTGCTCCCCTCCTTGGGTCTATCCTAGTGCGGAAAAGTAAATAATATACATCAACGGTGACAACTTCCACAACCTGGAAGCGCCCCAATAAAAGAATATTACATACAAGTTTTTACATGAATTAAAATGAAAAACACCCATCTCACATAAAAAACCCCGGCTATTCAAACACGACGATCCAATATAACATATCCAGCAACACATAACATCATATGTCATCAACGTAAGTAAATATGTGCATCCCAATTGTCGTTGACATATAGCAACGAAACCGGCGATATCACATATTACACTTACGGTCACAGAAAAGAAAGTGTAAAACTATAACAGTTGGAATCCGCAACCTGCATAGACATCGCATGCCTAATCAAATGAATTCCTTAGACATCGCATGCCTAACAATTATAAACCCCGCATTTTAGTCTCATTATCGAAAACACTTTTCAATATCAAGTCGGGCAATTCAACAAGATTCCCGACATCCTGATCGAATGCTCGTCGCAAACTTTAGTAGGCGGCCGCACCCCCGATACCGTCGACAAAGTGCACCAAGGCGGAACACCGCTACCGGGAGCACCCGAACGGATGCTTTCGGCGACGGGGTTCTCCTACAGTCACTTGGTCGGGGCTATGGAGTGAAGCTGTCTATTAAGTTTACCCGGCGAGTATCCGCGTACGCTACGTGATTGCGACGGACTTTTGATCACATCAAAATTCCGTGGCAACCGATCATTGTGAGACTAAACTGCTATGTTTATAACATTCATTCAGTTATCTCATAACTTGAGTGAATTCCAATTGTTGTATCACATTCCGGATAAACAGAAAATGTTAAACTTTCCAATCGAACAATCGAACACCCAAGTTTTCCCGATACAGCTCAACACATGAAATAAGTCTAACAACATTCCGTTCGTGCCTCAGTACCAACGGTCCAGCCGTAGAAGGGTCAAGCCAACGCCTCACATGTGGCACGCCGTACTGCCCCAAACCCGAAGGTTCAAAGGGCAGTTCAAGACGGTCACATAATCGAGTTAAGGTTTGTTGTCTTCTAGAGGGTCCATCGCGTTACTTGCACTACTTAGAACGTCGTTAAACTACTGAAAAATCCAACACTTGGAAATTTCCCGACAGGGGAAAAATTGGGTATTTATATCCGGTCGAACTTTTTAACATATTCTAAAAATTTATCCGGAAAGCCACACAGACAAAATTTGATACTCCGATCGAAACACCGAATCCCCAAAACAACTCCAGAAAATTCAACTCTTGAATAAAATATAAAAATTTCCAGAAGACTCAGCACTCTGAGACAAGAATTACTGTGCTATCCACGTGGTGTAAATCTACAGTATGGCCGCGGAAGCGCCGCTAATGCTATGGTGGGGGCCGCGGTTCCGCGCTTCCTTAGTGGATTTATCATCACGTGCTTCACAGTAACTCATACAATTCCCTGCTGAAATTTTTAGCAATTTTTAATCTGGAAAAATCCCAGTTTTTAGAAAAAGGACAGAGAGCAATTTTGGGTTCGTGTTTTCGGTTCGATCGGACTTCAAATTCCGTCTGGACTTCTCCTAAGGCTCTAGCTAGGCTCTGATACCACTGTAGGGTTCCTAGGAACACTAGTAAGGTCTCACAAGGCATCGAACATGCCAATTTCAAAAATCTAGGTGCCGAGAGACCCGACTACGGATCGTTGGCTAGAAATCTAGGCGAAAAAGCTAACTAGTTAACACTTAACTATGAGATACGGAAATACAACCTTTGTAGATCCGGTGCTCCACCTCCATAGCTCCGCAATGAAGTCGTCTCCGCTGTCCAAAAAGAATCCGGGCTCTAGTGTCGGCTTCGTCGGAGAAATGGCGAGCTAGGTCGTCGATGTCCATGCCGAAGATGATCTACGTCGAGGCATCGATAGATCAAGCTCCACCTTCACCTAGCTTTGAAAACTTGTGAAGGAAACACACTCTACTACTTGGCAAGAGGTAGAGGATGAAGAAATAGGAAGTGGGTAGACTTTAGAATTGGATTTCTCACTCATTTCATCAATCCACCATTGATGCAATCAAGCTTTTTTCAAGTGAAGAAAAGAAAGAAGAAGAAGAAGCTTGTTATGATAAGAATTGATTTAATTAGAAAAGAAACTCATTCTTATCATAACATGACCATGGTTAGTTGTAGAGAGTGAACTAGGGTTAGTGGAGTGGTTAGGGTTAAGCATGAGACAAAATGGTTAACTAAGTCAAAGCTTCATGAAGATTCATGAACAAAACAAAATAGCAACCATTTTTCCCTTTTTGCTTTTAATTTTCTTTTCCAAATGAATAACTAATAAATAAATAAATGAAAAAGAAAACATAACCCTAACCATTCACAACCATGGTTTAATCTTCACACTTAACCAATTTAGCATACATCATCAAACATGATACAATCATGTGCACAAAATCATATCGCATATATAATGCGCACACCCGAGTGAGAAAATCCATTTTAAAGTGAACCGATACTAGTTAATGAAAAGTAATATATCAAATATATATAATTATACATTAAATCATTAAATCAACACTTGATTTAACGATCCGGTCATATCGCATATAACCGACTAGTATCCAATGTATCAGCTGATCGAATCAATCCTTGATTCGATAACTAGGTTATATCACATATAACCATTCGATACATTCATCGCGAGAATGGAATACGGTATCACATACACGTATTATTCTCGGTCCCGCACATATCTCATATGCGCTCCTATTTCGTTTCGCTTGAGCCAGGAAACCTCTGTGTAGGACTCTAAAGACTCGTCAATACGCCGGCAGCAGATGATGATCATATCAAACATCCACAAGCCGCAAGCGGTCTGCTAAACGTAACGGCCACCCGGGTATTGAGCGATCTGAAGATCGACGAGCAAGCCCGCTCACACTCCAGTGAATCCAACCAGTAACACTACCGTACAGTCCGGTCTGATCATCTGATATATCGCATATCTCGCCTAGGGGTGGTAAACGTCAGACCCCAATAGCTCGATAAGTCGTGTCGATATGAGGTCTATAACTGTTCGAGAAACTACTGGTAACACTTACCAGTAAATCTCAGCAACCCTGGCCAGGGATTTCCTGTTATAGCCAATCGAACACAGCGCAACATCAACTCCCTATACCGGGAGAGACGAATCCCCTCCTATCGCTCATTGCCTCCATGTGACTCGGGACTGTACCCAAAAACCACCATTTTGCACGCCCTCTTAGACGTGGTAAGATGGAAATCAAAGCACAGTGGGAACCACACAAGACTCTATGACGATCTCGGGTCAACAGACTACTCTGTACCAGTGTCACCAGAGAACTGCCATCTGACGTGAGGTATAATACCATCTGGAAGTTCTCGGCGAGTCCGTCCAGTGTACCCAGTCTCTACTGAGCACCCGTATATCATCTCTGATGTCAAACACCGATGGATATGGGATCATCCATCGCCCATCTGTATGGGTCGAGAAGGTACACGCTAGTCTACTCTGGTATATCGATGCCCCGTCTCGATACACCCACGACTAGGGACTTTGAAGGATGTACTTATGGACTACCATGTCCCCACTAGTATGATCCGCATCATAGTCCAGGTAGTCAAGTACATATCCTAAGGGCTTTACCAACATGTAACAGAGAGACAATCAGTATACACGTTAAGGTAAAGTTCAACCAGATAGCATACTATCATGTCGAGCAAGAAAGTCCTCCCTATATATGTCCCAGCATCCACTACAATATACATCCTATGTACAGTAATGGCCTCTAGGGCATACATATAACTAACAAGTACACCGGACAGGACTCGCCGGGAACATGCTAGTTGGTCTTATACCTGACGTCAGATAGCAGTTCCCTGGTGACATGTGTACAGGTTAGTTCATCGACATGGGATCGTCATTTGTCTTGTGTGAGTTCCCTCTGTACTTTGATTACTACCCTACCACGGCTCAAAGGAGTCGTGCAAACAGGTTTTAGTTGGGTACAGTCCTGAGCCACATGGAGGCTGTGAGCGGATCTGCAGGGGTTCATCTCTCCCGGTATTGGGGGTGAGGTCGCGCTGTGTCTAGGAGAGCCATTACACGAAGTCCTTGGCCAAGGCAGGAGATTTACTGGTAGGTATTCCAGTAGTATCTCAGGGTGTTCTGGGATACACTCCGACACGACTTGTACCACTTTTGGGGGTCTGACTTTTACCAACCCCCTAGACCCGCCATGTGATGCTCACAGACGAACGGACCGGACTGTACGGATATTTTCACTGACAGGATCAGTACGGTGTCAGGATGAGTTCGATCATCAACCTCCCTTTTGGTCAATACCTGGTAAATCGTTATGTATGGCTAATACCTCTGACATGATAGTGGTTAAATCCACAGCCAAAGTATTGACGAGTCTTTAGAGTCCCCCACAGACAGTTTCTCAAGTTTCAGGCGAAACGCTGTAGAGGCCGTATGGATATATGGCAGGGTTCGATCATGTACGTGCGGTATTGCACGGATCATGGTCGGACGGATAATACTAGCGGGCTTTGGTTTAAGCCGGATCCTAGTACTGTACAATGTAGATTTTGTCTCATTGCATTTGTATTCGGTCGGAATACAAATGCGGGTATGTATATACAGTCGCGGGGTTTTCCTCTGATTTATTATGAGATCGCTTTTTGAAGTTGCCAGTTTGCATTTCGTTTCGGCCATTTTTCCTTTGTTCCTACTTGGCTGAAATTCCTTTGATGGAGGGGGTTCTTTTTGCATATGTGCAATTAATAATGGAGAAGAATTTTTGTGGCTCATGATGGTTCTCATGATGGTTCTTGTATATGATGATTTTTTGTGCATCATTACTTAGGTGATGGGTTTTTGTTTTGATTTGGTGGTAATCATTGTTCCTAATCATCACCCTTTTCTCTTTCTTGTATGATTGACCCACTCCCTCTCTTCTCATGATCATGGCCGGCCACACATGAAGGGGGGCTGTCCAAAATTTTGGTGTGAGGCTTTCAACTCTTTTTCTTGCACAAAAAAAACCCCTTAGCTCATCTCCAAAGTTTATCTCCTTCCTCCATCCAAATGGCAACTTAAAACAACCCCTTGAGACATAACATTCTACATAGAGTCTACAATAATCTTGGACACGTCGGCTTGCCAACTTCGTGTCCGAGTTGCCTCGGTCCAGAGGTGGGAGCCCGTAAAAAGACTCGGTGATGTGGTGCCTTTCCGACGAGGAGATCGAGACCGGAGATTCCGCGAGGAGATCGGGATGGTGGCCGAAGACCGAAGGACACGGATCGCTCGGTATAGCTCTCTACCCTTTCTCTTGTTAGCTAGTAGTAGGTTAATGGTCCGATTCGGGTTTAAAGTCCGCGGTAGCGCCGGTTTCTATTTAAAGAAAAGTTTTTGTTTCCGTATTTTGTCCTCGTTCTGACGGCCGGGGTGCTGCCGTGCACTTACATCAAGTACCACAGCCGATATTGCTTTTGCACTAGATGCAATAAGCAGATATATTAATCCAATCCTGGAGAAACATTGGGAAGCAGTTTATGAACATGAATGGATATTCTGTGGATATGGTAACGGCAGCCTCCTTCAGGAGACGGTTATCATATCAGGCTTCCAAGGTGACCTGGATGACAGAGTGACTGTCAGAGTTATAGTTTTCCCTCTTTTGAGGGACAGTATGTTGGACAGGTGGTCCAAGCGGATACTGAGGAAGGCATAGCGCATGTTACTGATTAAATTCAGTGGATGATACTGTCTAGGAGGTTTGCTGGATTTAGAGTTCATTTATTAACTGGGTCCCATCAGATATCCAGAAAAATTCTAAAACAAGTATTGTTCATTTCGGGAGATATTTTTCTCCGCGAAGTTGAGATTAAGAGAGATACAGAAAGAAACATTAGAGCGGATCCACTCACTGAGGCTATTTCTCGAACGCAATCATTTTCACAAACAGGCTTTACAAAACTGATTAGTAGAGAAGTTGGGTGTTCGGTATCACACGGGTTGTAAGTATGCGACATCGCAATAATTGACCTTAAGTGCAAGTGGGAGACTGTTGGCTATAGTGCCCTCAAGGCAATTATCATAGTCGCGGACTTGTGATTATGATGATTGAGTGAGGACCTATACCGATAAAACAGTCTTACTCAAGTTGATAGTATGCTACCTGTTTTGTCTTTATCATCATGTTGATAAAGCCCATAGGATTCTTGCTTGATGGCCAGCATTATGATGGCGATCATATATGTGGGAGCTGGGGTCTATAAGCACATCCTTAAATGTCTCTAGTCGTAGGAGTATCGAGACCGGGCATCGATACTCCAGTGTAGACTAGTGTATACTGATCGAGACCCCGACGAGGGGTGGTGGCCAGGTCTCACAAGCCATTGGTGTTAGTTTGTTCTCCTAAGATAGTATGCAGGTACTCATTGGGTTATGAGTACACTGGACGAACTCGCCGGAAACCTTCTAGTTGGTATTATACCTATTGTCAGATAGCAGTTCCCAGGTGAAATGTGTACAGGTTAGTCTGTCGACCTGAGATCGTCACTTATCTCATGTGAGTTCCCACTGTGCTTTGATTACTGCCCTACCACGGCTCAAAGGAGTCGTGCAAACAGGTTTTAGTTGGGTACAGTCCCGAGCCACATGGAGGCAGTGATCGGATCGTCGGGGATTCGTCTCTCCCGGTATTGGGGGTTGATGTAGCATTGTGTACGGGTGGCCATCACTACAAATCCATGGCCATGGTAGACGAGGATTACCGATCCAGGATCGATAGTTTCTCAGGAGGTGATGGGTTACATGCCGACACTGAATATCGCGTTGTTGGGGGTCTGACTTTATCCACCCCCCTAGACTCGATATGCGATACTCTTAGACGAACATACCGGACTGTACGGATATTGTCACTGTTAGGCTCAGTAGGGGTTCTGCATGAGTTTGCTCATCGGCCTCCCTTTCGCTCAATACCTGGGTAGCCGTTACGTACAGCTAGTGCCGCTGACGTGCTTGTGGTTAAACCCACTGCCAGCGTATTGACGAGTCTTTTGAGTCCCACACAGAGGGTTTTCACGGTTCAGGCGATATGGTGTACATGGCGTATGTTGATTGATTAGTCGAAAATATTGCATATTTTAGCCGGCAATTTCCTCATCATTTGCATTCATATAGAAGTGTTCGGCATTCATATTTCACATATTAGCAAAACTGTCGCAAAATATCAGATTGCATGTGTTAGACTCTAAAACCGACAGGATAAAGGAAATTGACTACATTTCATGGCATCGCATCATCCCTATATTGTGTAACACTTGTTTTGAGATCTGTGCAGGAAAATCCAGAAGAAAGGCCAAAAGTTGTACGGTACCGATCAAACATTACGCCAACTCAATGATTTCAATTCTGGTATCCATCCAAAGGGACAAATACAAATCAACACATCAGATAAAGCTAAAAATATCATCCTAAGACCACAGCAGAAGAACCAAGCAATGAAGCCACAACTTGGCCGCGGAACCGCGGTTCAAGCCGGCTTAGGCCGCGGTTCCGCGGTGTCTTGATGACATCATCACTTCATCTTTGCACCATAATTCCTAGCTCAAGGCCTACAGCTCAGAATGACATGTCAGTTTCCAGAAGACTCCAGAGACTTCTGCCAGATCAGCAAGCTTTAGGATCAACACTAAACTAGCCTTGTATTGTAGAAACTTCTCCCTAAACCCTAGCTTAAACCCTAAGCTAAGCCTAACAAACTACTTCTAGAAGTCTTTCAACAAACTTTTGGAGGGAACTTCACAAAGGCTTAGGGTTTGGGTGATCTATAAATAAGACCCTAGGCTCACTTGTAAAAGGGACTTGATCCTTGACTAGTTCATTTTTAGTAGCCAATTTAGAGCCATTCTATCTCTCTCTTTCATCTTCTTCCACAAGTCTAGTGAGAGGACTTGTGTGAAACCCTAACCCTAATTCCAATCAAAAGCCAAGATCCCGAGTACCATCAAGCAAGAAGCCTTGCAATCTTTTATGAGCCGAGCCGATCTTCAACAGAGCAAGTGGTCCAAGCCGATCCGCGACTCACGGAGCCGAGCGACGCCAAATCGACAATTTAGTTCTTCCTCTTGTAGTTCTTGAGCGACTGTAATCAAATTGTTGATATAAATAAAAGGTGATATTCTTTTATCTTGTTTTCTTTAAATTCTTGCATCATGTTATCTTTTCAATTCTTGAATGCTTTCTGTGCAATGATGTTTGAGTAATACTCCGCTCGTCGAGGAGTCGAGACGATCAATAGAATAATGATGTAACATATCTTAAATCGATTCTTGAATCCTACGAGTTTTGTAAACCCTAGCAAGTTCAAGAATCGACTACCCAATTCGTTGCGATGCTTTCTTGATTGATATCGCTCGAGATTGGGGAGTTACGATCGTTTCTTGAAATTGCTAGAGGCTAGAATGTGAATGATATCTACGAAAGAACAAGGGTTAAACTATGGAACCCTAGTTTCATCAAGAAAGCCCTAACTCTCGTCGATCATCATCAATCTAGTATCAATCCTTCGAAGGACAAGAACACGAAATCTTGAGATTACATCACGTCTATAGATCCGATCAATTCCTACGAGCCTCATTTAGATTCTTAACATTTGATTGGAAATATCATCGAAACCCGATTCTCGATTGTTTATCATTTTCTTGATTCTTGAATAGAAGAGTGACACTTGAAACAATTGATAAATCTTGAATCATGCTTTCTTTTCTTTTCGATTAACTTTTCCATTCAAACAAATAAAACTATGAAACGAATCGCACAATCCCTGTGGACGATTCGCACTCGCTTACGATCTACAACCGACACCGTAATTGATTGCGGTCAAATATAATTCTTTGATTGTGATTCTATTCAATTTTCTAATTACCGACACAAAGAGACTCTTATCGATCAAATGAAACCGTTATCGGGAATCATTTGAGTTGATTTACTTACTCAGTCTTGAATTTTACGAACAATCAAATGGTGCCGAAATCGGGGACTATTTGAATTGATACTTTTACTTTTTACACCCAATCGGAAAATTATAAACCAATCAAATGGCGCCGTTGCCGGGGATCGCGCGCTAATTCATTTCATATTATAGTTTGAATTGAAAGATTTATTCCATTGTGATTTTTGAGATCAAAATTCGTGCAAACCCTAAACGATTTGTTGTGGTTCATTGCAAGGAAATCTGGAGCTGGTTGGCAATTGAAGAAAAATTTTGGAATATACCAGAGAGCAGAGGGAGTTTACAGAAGCTCCCTGGAAAATTTTGGTGCAGTGTTCTCATTATCAGACCGCGGAAGCGCGGCATATAGAAGGATTTGCGACGGAACCGCGGCCCCTTGGAGGGATCTCTGAAAAAGTTTTGCTTCAGGTGACTTCTTACCTTCTCCTCTCTCCTCTTTTTAGCTCCAACTAACAAATTTCTGCAGGATTCTTTGCAAATAATCGCAGCGCCGCAAAAAGAAAAAAAATTAAATTTTTGCGTGATTTTGTTTCTTGGTTGTTTGCATTCTAATACGGATATTAAGGGGCACGACCAAATCCAAATTAGGTGGGGATTTCATTACCCTTCCTAGGCCCCGAAAACCACAAAACTTGCATCCGCATTGACCCACATTAACTAAAAGAAATCTATAGATGACTCTAAAGACTGTCGCGCTCAATTAGGACAAGAGAAGGCCGTGGGAAATTCATTGCTTGTCCGCGTTTTCTTGTGGTTCCTAAGGCGAGTGTGTCTAAGGCTAGTGGTTTTTAATTAGGCCCACTACTTACGTAGTGGAGTACCTTCCCACTTACCTGGCACTTACCCGGCCACAGGGGGATAAAGAGGCAGTGGAGGATTCTATCCTGCGACTTGTCTTTTGGCAGTTAGGAGCGGTCTAGAGCCGGACCTAGGTGACCACTAGATTCTAGGGTTTGTGTGCTGCATTTGTTGTGTCGCATCATTTTTTTCAAAAATCCGTCCCTTTTTCAAAAGCAAGCACCGCATTCATTCATTACCCCTAATTATAAGTCAACGCTGCCACTTGTACTAACCCTTTTTAGTACAAGATAGGCTGGACACGGGATTCTAGTGCCCGTTTAGTCCGCGTACCCTTTATCGACTCCGAAGTCGATATTTCTCCATTTACCTTTCCTTTACCCACTACCACACCCACTCCGATGGATCCGAATCCATCAAACTTCTTTAACCCTAATCTGCCGCCGTCCGTTGGTGCGCAGAATCCACCCAGCATCTCTCTCCAGGTGAGGTGCTACCCTATTCGAGGTCCTCTTTCGACTTGCTTATCCACACCACCAGCCAATGGGGATAACTTTGAGATTAAGCCCCAGTATATCAATCTTTTACCCAAATTCCATGGACTCGAGACTGAGGACGCTTACGTTTTCATTACCAAATTTGAAAACGTATGCGCAATGATGGGTACGTCATAACTTTCAGTGGATGCTATGCGTCTACGACTTCTTCCATTTACATTGTGCGATATAGCCGAGAAGTGGCTATATAACACTACCGCACATTCTATTACGAATTGGGAAGAATTCGTCGCTGCATTCCTTAAGAAATTTTACCCAATACAAAAGACAGCTCGAATCCGTAGCGAACTGAATCAATTTGCCCAGCTCCCTACTGAACCATTTTCAAAATGCTTCGAACGTTTCAAGGATCTATTAGTTCAGTGTCCTCATCACGGCATCCCGAGATGGGAATTGTGCCGAATCATTTATGAGGGCATTAACCCAAGCACTAAACAGAGCCTTGAAAACATGTGTCAAGGTACTTTTATGACCAAGGATGATGGGGAAGCTTGGAAGTATTTAGAAGAGTTCGCTGAGAAATCACTACAGTGGGAGAGTGGAACCCAACCATTGAATAGGGGTAGCTTACACCAAATAGATGTGTCCATAGGTGTTTGAGCTGAGATGGCAGCAATGCAAAAGAAGCTCGACGCTATGGAACACAAATTTGCATCAGCCTCCCTAAACCCAGTGTCGCTCCCCAAAACTGTTTGTGGGTGCTGTTCTGATCCGTCTCATTTAACGGAAGAATGTCCATTAATCTCTGCGTTTCAAGGTCACGAGCATTCTAATGCCGCATTCCAACGACCTAGAAACGATCCTTATTCTTCAATGTACAATCAGGATTGGAGGAATCACCCGAATTTCGCTTGGAACCAAAACCAATCTCAAAACACGGTTCCAAACACGAATCAATTTCAAAGGGCTCTTCCTCCACCACAACATCAACCCCTTCAACTCACTCAGCACCCCTATCAGTCACAAAATTTCCAAAATCAGGTCAACAATCCTGCACGGTCTAATCCTATGACCTGTTCTGACGAGTTCTCCCAATTCACTCAAACCATGAAATCACTTTTATCAAATTTCATAGAGGTTTCGGCTGAGGTTAGATCTTCCGTCGGTGAGATAAAGAAAAACTCAGCGTCCCAAGCTGAGAGTATCAGAACGATGGAAGCTGAAATCGCACGACTTAAAGCCGAAATGAGTGCGAGAGAAAAAGGGAAACTTCCCTCTCAACCCCTACAGAATCCTGGGCATTACAATGTAAATGCCGTCACAACGTTGAGATCGGGAAGAATGCTGAACAATCATGTCGGGGAAGGTATTGATGATACTGAAAATCAAATCAACACCCCGGCTAAGACCTTTCCACACACACACACTTCTCCTTCTGATCCTTCTTCTTCTAGCACACCACCTTCTCGCGAGCCTATTCTCCATTTCCCACTAGGCTCGACACCTCAGTATAGCCCTTCTAGTTCTCCACAGACGGTCCCCACACCTCTTTTGGGACCGCGTCTACCCCCTCTTCCTTCTCCTGTGATGGACCCTGGGCTTATTGCGAAAGCTCCTTATCCGAATCGGTTAAGGGCTAATAGAACGAGTCCTCATATGGAGAAAATTATGGAAATGTTCAAACTGGTTAACATCAATATCCCTCTCCTAAATGCAATTCAACAAGTCCCCGCATATGCGAAAATTCTTAAGGACTTGTGCACTAGGAAGAGGAAGACTCAAGTGCCGAAGAAGGTCTTTATGGCTAATAATATTAGCACTACTTTTATACCCCAGCTACCAAAGAAACGAAAGGACCCAGGATGTCCTACAATATCGATTTCTATTAGGGGTAAAAACATAAATCGTGCTCTTTTAGACCTTGGCGCAAGTGCTAACCTACTTCCATATTCTGTCTATGAGCAATTAGGGATTGGAGAGCTGAAACCTGCTCACTGCACTCTCCAGATGGCAGACCGATCTATCACCAAACCAAGGGGTGAATTAGAGGATGTGTTGATAAAGGTCGGGGAATTTTTTTTTCCTGTAGACTTCATTGTGCTCGACACACAGCCTGTAGCAAACCCCCGGGGCCAAATTCCGGTGATTCTGGGTCGTCCTTTCCTAGCCACTTCCAACGCTGTTATAAACTGTAGAAACGGTTCAATGAATTTATCATTTGGAAATATGACCATTGAACTAAATATCTACAAAGTTGGAAGTCAGCCATCAGAACCCTCTGCTCATATTTTAGATGTGTGCTCTGTCCATGAGATCGCTCCCGATAGTTGCGGAGCTGATGATCTTTGCTTTCTATATCTCGACGACATTACCACATCTCTGTTTGATTTCACACAAGATCTTAGTGAGGACACTTTCTCTACACTTGAGTCCTGCACTTCTGACTTTTCTCCACCCGAGTCTGTATCTTTCACAGGCTCTGAGCTTCTTTGTAAATCCAAAAATCACTCAATGATCCCTCCTTCTATCATTTCTCCGCCTGAATTAGATCTCAAAATTTTACCTTCTCACCTTAAATATGCATATCTAGGTGAGAATGAGTCTTTACCGGTTATCATATCCGCTTCTCTTGCATCAGAGCAAGAAAATGCACTTTTATCGGTATTGAGATCTAACAAAGAGGCGTTTGGTTGGAGTATGGCGGACATCAAAGGGATTAGTCCCTTGATAGTTGAACATCATATACATGTGATGGATGATGCCAGACCAACCCGAGAACCACAGAGACGGTTGAATCCCGTCATGAAGGAAGCGGTCATGAAAGAGATCGTCAAATGCTTAGATAATGGTATTATATACCCCATCTCCGATAGCCAGTGGGTGAGTCCTATACATGTCGTTCCTAAGAAATCCGGCATCACTGTTATAACCAATGAGGCAAATGAGTTGATTCAGACACGCGCCCAAACTGGGTGGCAAGTATGTATTGATTATAGAAAACTCAATGCTGCTACGAGGAAAGACCACTTTCCTCTACCATTCATTGATCAGATGCTGGAACGCTTAGCAGGACGAGAGTATTATTGTTTTATGGACGGATACTCAGGCTATAATCAGGTCCCCGTCGCCAAAAAGGATCAAGATAAAACCACTTTTACTTGTCCTTTTGGTACCTTTGCTTACAGTCGCATGCCCTTAGGGTTATGCAATGCTCCCGCTACCTTTCAGCGGTGTATGATGGGGATATTCTCTGATATGGTAGAGAATTTTCTGGAGATCTTTATGGACGATTTCTCGATTTTTGGAGACTCTTTTTCTGATTGCCTAGCGAATCTTGACGCTGTTCTTACTCGTTGTAAAGAGAAGAACTTGACTTTGAACTGGGAAAATTGTCATTTTATGGTCCAAGAAGGAATAGTACTTGGACATGTCATTTCACCGAAAGGCATTGAGGTTGACAGAGCTAAGATAGATGTCATTCAAAACCTCCCTCATCCCAAAAGCGTCAAAGATATTCGATCTTTCCTTGGCCATGCGGGATTTTATAGGAGATTCATTAAGGACTTTAGCAAAATTGCTAGACCTTTAACTCTTCTCCTGGCCAAGGATACGACCTTCCATTTTGACTTGGACTGCGAGACAGCTTTCGACTCACTTAAACACTCACTCACTTCAGCCCCTGTTTTATCATCGCCAAACTGGGACTACCCCTTTGAGCTGATGTGTGACGCATCTGATTTTAAAGTAGGTGCAGTTTTAGGACAGCACAACGAAAAGATGCCACACGTGATATACGATGCAAGTAAGACCCTGAATGATGCACAAATCAATTATACAACCACAGAAAAAGAACTCTTAGCGGTTGTATTTGCATTAGAAAAATTCAGGCCTTACTTAATTGGCTCACCTATAGTTGTGTATACTGACCATTCCGCTTTAAAACATCTTCTGGCAAAGAAAGATGCAAAAGGTCGACTAATACGTTGGATCCTTCTGTTACAAGAATTCGATCTTGTTATCAAAGATAAGAAAGGATGTGAAAACGTAGTAGCTGACCATCTTTCACGCATCATTTCTTCTCTTGTGACCCTGCCGATCAATGACTCATTCCCTGACGAACAACTCTTGAGCATATCCGCTGAACCATGGTTCAGGGATATTGTGAACTATCATGCCACGGGACTAATACCGAGCGATTGGTCAAAACAGGACAAATACCGTTTTCTTTCCCAAGTAAAACACTTTTACTGGGACGAGCCCTATTTGTTTAAATATTGTCCTGATCAGATCATTCGCCGGTGTGTCCCGAATGAAGAGTTCAAGAGTGTTCTTTCATTTTGTCATGATCAGGCCTGTGGGGTCACTTTGGTCCTAGAAAGACAGCGGAGAAGGTTTTGCAATGTGGATTTTATTGGCCGACCTTATTCAAGGACGCATTTGAGCATTGCAAAACCTGTACACAATGTCAGTACACAGGTAGAATATCCCAGAGGAATGAAATGCCTCAGCAACCCATTCTGGTTGTTGAAATATTTGATGTTTGGGGCATTGATTTTATGGGTCCCTTTCCCAACTCCTTTGGGAATTTGTACATATTGCTGGCGGTTGATTATGTCTCAAAGTGGGTAGAAGCCATTCCATGTCGCACTAATGACAAGAAAGTTGTCATTAAGTTCTTGAAAGAGAATATCTTCTCGCGATTTGGACACCCACGCGCTATCATTAGCGATAATGGAACACATTTCTGCAACAGGTCTTTCGAGACTCTGATGCGAAAATACTCAATCAACCACCGATTTTCTACACCCTATCATCCCCAAACAAGCGGGCAAGCTGAAATCTCAAACAGACAAATCAAACTTATCCTGGAGAAAACTGTTGCTAAAAATAGAAAAGACTGATCGACCAAACTGACGGATGCTCTTTGGGCATTCAGAACTGCATTTAAGACCGACCAGGAATGTCTCCATATAGGATAGTGTTTGGAAAACCATGTCATTTACCCGTCGAGATAGAGCATAAAGCATTGTGGGCTATAAAAGAAATAAATTTTGATCTGAACCTTGCTTGCAACTTTCGGAAGCTGCAACTTAATGAGCTAAGCGAACTCCGCGATGAAGCTTATGATAACGCTGTAATCACAAAGAATAGGACTAAGGTTTTTCACGATAAAAACATTTTGAGGAAAACATTTTCACCTGGTCAACAAGTCCTTCTTTATGATTCACGACTACACCTTCACGCGAGTAAGCTCCGATCTCTATGGAAGGGACCTTTTGTTGTGCGGTCTGTATACCCGCACGGGGCAGTAGAAGTAGAAAATGTTAAAAACGGCACCTTTTTCAAAGTGAATGGACATAGACTTAAGCCGTATTTTTCCACTGACCCCACGGAGGAGCTCTTGTTCTTACAAGAGCCAGTTTATTTGGATTAAAATTCCTCCGTCTCACCTTCATGTCCAGTATATCATTGCATCATTTTTTGAATGAAGGTGAGTAAAATGAGTAAGTTTGGGGGAAGTTCTTCACTTATATATTTTGCCCCCACTAATAATTCCCCCCAGGCTTACAGTTTTTGTAGGTATAGCGATTGGAAACAGTGAGGACACTGTTGAAAACAAGTTTGGGGGAGGTTTGTGCTTATTTTTGCATCATTTGCATATCATCTGCATAAGCACAAAACATTTCTTTAAAAATCTATAAAAATTTAAAAATTTTCAAAACTGATAAAAATTTAAAAAAATTTCAAGTATAAAAATAATTTTAATATTTACACTTTTTTGTACATAAATAAGATAATAAAAGTTTAGATAGTGAACAATTACATCCATGAGATTAGAATAATTTTAGAAAACTAAGAAAATTAGAAGTTTTCTTATACGAACTAGTAATAAGTAGTTATGAGCCGTGGTCCCAAGGGTTAGTAAGATGAAGGACGTCACTAATCTGAGGATAAAACTAAGTCTGAAAAATAGTTTCTATTCTGGAAGCCAAACATTTTGATCGTTGCTACCCTGCTATTCGCACTTACACACGTCTTGAAGCCTGGGATAGTAGAGGATACCTTGAAATGCTCTTGTCTTAAAGCCGATGTATGAAGGAAATAAAACGAAAAAAAAATGAAATGAAAAATATATAAAGTGGTGAGAAAAAAATTAACACTGGTTTTGTTATCACCGAAGGCAATAAAAATTTATAGCGAGGGTGCCTCTTCACCTAGTGCCCTAAGGCCAACTGGTCTGGGAGTCACTGCTATGCCTGAGGTGGTACAAGACGAGGAAAATACACCAAGTAAGCAAGCACAGGAGTAATCGGTCGGTTAGTACCTCAATAAGTATTAACGGTCGCATGAAAGTGTGTGAGCAATCTCATCTAAATATTCATTAATTAAAAAATACTGAGGCTGATGGGCAAGAATATGATAGCTTGAATTGAATTCTCCGGGTGTAGGGATGTCTTTACACACACGCAGGGTTATATGATCGATGTTTGGAAGAAAGATAGGAATGAAGAATAAGACGATGTTTTATTGAGGGAGGACGTGATTTCTGACATCTTTTCATGACCATTAAGATAGGGCTCATGACAACCGAAAAGCTAGCTTAGTTGGAAACCCTAATTTTCAAAGCTTTTCTTTTACAATTCTTGCCTTTAAATGTAATATTCATGATCTTTCTTTTATTATTGGATTTTGTGGGTGCAATCCGCTGAAAACCCTCAGGAGACAACACTCCTCCTACTAGGGACACCTAGAGGTTTAAAGGCTTGTTGCACGTGCTCAGTGCAATCGTATTGCCTACGAAAGTGTGCTAGTTAGTTTTTTCTTTCTTCATTTTCTCCTTCTCTTTTTAATAAAACAGTTCGCTCGAGACGATCGAAATTAAGTTTGGGGGAATTTGATTAGTCGAAAATATTGCATATTTTAGCCGGCAATTTCCTCATCATTTGCATTCATATAGAAGTGTTCGGCATTCATATTTCATATATTAGCAAAACTGTCGCAAAATATCAGATTGCATGTGTTAGACTCTAAAACCGACACGATAAAAGAAATTGACTATATTTCATGGCATCGCATCATCCCTATATTGTGCAACACTTGTTTTGAGATCTGTGCAGGAAAATCCAGAAGAAAGGCCAAAAGTTATACGGTACCGATCAAACATTACGCCAACTCAATGATTTCAATTCTGGTATCCATCCAAAGGGACAAATACAAATCAACACATCAGATAAAGCTACAAATATTATCCCAAGACCACAGCAGAAGAACCAAGCAATGAAGCCACAACTTGGCCGCGGAACCGCGGCTCAAGCCGGCTTAGGCCGCGGTTCCGCGGCGTCTTGATGACATCATCACTTCATCTTTGCACCATAATTCCTAGCTCAGAATGACATGTCAGTTTCCAGAAGACTCCAGAGACTTCTGCCAGATCAGCAAGCTTTGGGATCAACACTAAACTAGCCTTGTATTCTAGAAACTTCTCCCTAAACCCTAGCTTAAACCCTAAGCTAAGCCTAACAAACTACTTCTAGAAGTCTTTCAACAAACTTTTGGAGGGAACTTCACAAAGGCTTAGGGTTTGGGTGATCTATAAATAAGACCCTAGGCTCACTTGTAAAAGGTACTTGATCCTTGACTAGTTCATTTTTAGTAGCCAATTTAGAGCCATTCTATCTCTCTCTTTCATCTTCTTCCACAAGTCTAATGAGAGGACTTGTGTGAAACCCTAACCCTAATTCCAATCAAAAGCCAAGATCCCGAGTACCATCAAGCAAGAAGTCTTGCAACCTTTTATGAGCCGAGCCGATCTTCAACAGAGCAAGTGGTCCAAGCCGATCCGCGACTCACGGAGCCGAGCGACGCCAAATCGACAATTTAGTTCTTCCTCTTGTACTTCTTGAGCGACTGTAATCAAATTGTTGATATAAATAAAAGGTGATATTCTTTTATCTTATTTTCTTTAAATTCTTGCATCATGTTATCTTTTCAATTCTTGAATGCTTTCTATGCAATGATGTTTGAGTAATACTCCGCTCGTCGAGGAGTCGAGACGATCAATAGAATGATGATGTAACATATCTTAAATCGATTCTTGAATCCTACGAGTTTTGTAAACCCTAGCAAGTTCAAGAATCGACTACCCAATTCGTTGCGATGCTTTCTTGATTGATATCGCTCGAGATTGGGGACTTACGATCGTTTCTTGAAATTGCTAGAGGCTAGAATGTGAATGATATCTACGAAAGAACAAGGGTTAAACGATGGAACCCTAGTTTCATCAAGAAAGCCCTAACTCTCGTCGATCATCATCAATCTAGTATCAATCCTTCGAAGGACAAAAACACGAAATCTTGAGATTACATCACGTCTATAGATCCGATCAATTCCTACGAGCCTCATTTAGATTCTTGACATTTGATTGGAAATATCATCGAAACCCGATTCTCGATTGTTTATCATTTTCTTGATTCTTGAATAGAAGAGTGACACTTGAAACAATTGATAAATCTTGAATCATGCTTTCTTTTCTTTTCGATTAACTTTTCCATTCAAACAAATAAAACTATGAAACGAATCGCACAATCCCTGTGGACGATCCGCACTCGCTTACGATCTACAACCGACACCGTAATTGATTGCGGTCAAATATAATTCTTTGATTGTGATTCTATTCAATTTTCTAATTACCGACACAAAGAGACTCTTATCGATCAAATGAAACCGTTATCGGGAATCATTTGAGTTGATTTACTTACTCAGTCTTGAATTTTACGAACAATCAAATGGTGCCGAAATCGGGGACTATTTGAATCGATACTTTTACTTTTTACACCCAATCGGAAAATTATAAACCAATCATTGATACATACAGGTGTCCGATTAAATATGTGCACATGCTGCACAGACTTTAATCGGACGGTTGATAATACTAGCGGCTTAGGATTAAGCCAGTTTATTAAATTAGGTTTTGATTTAATAATTTACATATGTATTTATTTATGTGTATTCTAGTATTATTGTTCACTATTCGTTTTCTCTCTTGGCTATTCGTATTTTTGTACGAATACGCGTATATGTATTTCGATACATGTACCGGGAAGTATTCCGTATTTTATACGGAATAGCTTCTAGAAGGTGCCACCTCATTATTGATTTTCTTTATTGAAAATCTTTTGGGAAATGAGGTAGAGGGGTGACATGGCATGAACATGGTCAAAGCATAGGTTTTGAGTATGGTTGGCATTTGCTTATTATAATTTGACTTTCGAAATTGTTTTTAATTTTGTGATTGAGAGGGGGGGCCGGCCATAATGAGATGGGGGTTCATTTTTCATTTGGGTTTTTTCACATGAAACATTATGCGCCCCCACTCTCTCTCATTCATACAAAAGACTTAGCTAAATTCTTTTGTTCATGCCAAAAGCTTCTTCACCTCCATCATCTTCTTCTTGAGTTGCTCCATAGAGCACATGGGTAAAGAGAAAAATGTAGTGACATTTCCCTACACCCCGACTCTCCATTGTTAGCAACTTTGGAGCGTCGGTTGCATCGTTCGTCGAGCTGGAGCTTGTGCCGTTTCTCTCGGGTGGATCATCGGAGATGGAGGAAGACCGGCGACCAAACATCATCATGGAACCACTAGGAGCTTGGAATGAAGACCGGAGGACTCGGATCATCCCGGTATAAAATTCTAACTCTTAGTTTAGTTTGCTAGTTTAGGATTTAGGGTCGATCCGGGAATCGGGTAACGGTAGCGTTGGTTTTTAGAAATTTTTGTTCCGCATTTTAGCCGCGTTTTGACGGCCGGGGCGCTGCCGGCACCCCACACATTGAATTTCTCATAATCCTCACACTTGTATTTCAACAGGAACACATGTCCGAATCTTGAGAGATCGTCAGTGAATGTAATGAAGTACAAAGAACCAGTCCTGGCATGTGTAGTCAGGGTACCTACAAATATCATCATGTATCAATCCCAAGAGTTCACTAACTCTTTCTCTGTTTCCAATAAATGGATCTATGGTCATCTTATCTTTGTGACATGACTGGAAAGTTTCACAAGATGTAGATTCAAACTGATTTAAATATGCATCTTAATGTAACTTAGCTATTCGGGTCGCATTGATATGACCTAATCTACAATGCCTTAAGAAGGATTCGTTCATTTATGAACTGTTCCCCTTGTGTGTGTTCTGCACGTTAAGAACTGTGATTTGATTTAGAACGTATATGCTTTTAGATAACGTGTCTAAACCGATCGACTCCTGATATAGGAAATGTTCAAAACATTATCCAACAATTCAAAATTATATCATTCTTTACTCAATAAAGAGACTGATATGATATTGTATATCAGGTTCGGTATCTAATAATATTCGTTCACAATCAATGTATTTGATAATACAGGGTGATAACTGCCAACACCTTGGCTGCAACAATTGCACTGTTTCCAACACTTGAAACTTTATCACCCATTCTTAGTTCTCTACCTATCTGTAGCCCATGTAACAGATTACATATATGGGATCCTGATCCGGTATCTCATACCCAGGACGTAGAGGTCACTGAGAAATAGTTCTTTGTATTGAACACACCCGAAGAAGTTGCATCATCATGCACTTCCTTCGTTTGGGCAGCACGGGAATCCTGGTATTCCTTTATCTCCTGCTCAGTCTTATAACAATTTTAAGTTAGAGCGGGACCAAGGTTCCCCAGCTCAGTCTAACAAGCGGGTTCGGTCAATACATCTATATTATTATCTTGATTAAGGCATGATATGGTCGCTACCTGGAGAGAGAGAGAAAAGAAAACACTCAGCGTATGCTCTTGCAAGATCAGATTGGTTATTATTTTATCTAATCAGGATGGCACCAACTGTTTTTATCAAATCTTACTCCAAACCCTAAAAAGAAAGACTAGCCGGGGTTAATTACACCCTACAAGTTCGCCAATCATTCAGCCAGGCCAGTGCCAGTACTTTGAGGGAGGATCCCCGTGCTTTCGCACGGACCTAATTAAAATAAACCTCGTTTTCCCAGGGGCGCAACCCCGTTAACACCTTTCTAGACACTTATTTGATCGGCTAATTGTAATGTGTAAAACTCTCCCAGGAGTAACAATTACTCGCAGTGAGTATCGGGATCCAATATCTCATAGAAAGTATGCAATCTCATCGCAAATTTCAACACTTGAAATTCCCGATAATTTTGCCCCTAGCATTCTATGACCTTGACGGAGGTCAACAAACCATAGGCTACTAGTCAAGTTCAACCCGTACATTTCATGATTGAATTAAACCCACCCGCACGACCCTTGACGGAGGTCAACAAGGTCGCATGACTACCCTAACCCAATCGCATCATATGTTTTTGCAGATAAGTATAAATAGCTACCGCACACTACACCTTGACGGAGGTCAACAAACGTAGCACGAATACTATGAAGTACTTATCTGAAATGACGGAGGGCTACGAGATGTTTTTAAGAAAACCTTTTGCATAATGAACATGATATCGTTGTAGAATCATGTGATTTTTGAAAAGGAGTGTTTTTGAGGCTTTTACTAGTTTTGCTAAAGAGGTCACTCCCGGTGAAGGGATCTCGGCTCTTTCCTCGTCGAATGAGGTGCAGGATATTCACAATACCACTATGCAAAGCAAAAACTATAGAAGTAATCAAAAGACAAATAGAGGGTTGTAGCATCTGCTAGTTTCGCTAAAGAGGTCACTCCCGGTGAAGGGATCTTGGCTCTTTTCTTATCGAATAAGGTGCTGGATATTCTACAAGGAATACCGCTATGCAAAGCAAGAACTAGAGCTACCAGTTTTTGAAACAAGTTTCTACAAAATCTTTAGGTTTATTTTCTTTCATTAATCTCATTAATGAAGTCCTATCATTTAAGTTACCTAAGCATCACAGATAAATACAGTGTACACTTATGCCATCCGCATTCATCTCGATGTCCCGTCATGCACCGTTAGGTTAGGTAACTAAGGGCAGAGCTGGACAAGGCTAGCGCGGGTATAAAACATAAGCAACGTCTATATTGTTGGGAATTCCTCAGCACCTAGCCTACGGTTTGCAAGCATCACACATGCCACAGCAAAAAGATGAAGGGGTGCTAAGCAATCAATTACGAATCGTACTTGAAAAATAGGGTAACAAAACATGTAATCTATCATCACAAAGAGAAGTGAACAAAAATACAACCTTTGTAGATCCGGTCCTTCACTTCTAAAGCTCCGTGTTGACGTCCCTTCGCTGCGATCATCGAACTCCTGGACTCTGGTATGGAATTCCCCGGAGAAATGAACAAGATTTCTCGTAGTCTTCGAGGCCGAAGTTGATCTACGTCGAGGAAATTCAAACTCAAGCTACCACTTCACTAGGTCAAGAACTTTATAAAGAGAACACCCTAAACTAAATGGCAAGTAGTATAGGATGATGAAATAGGAAGTGGGTTAACTTTAGATTTTGATTTCTCACTTTGTTTCTTCACTTAGAAAAATCTAGAAAGCTTTTTTCTTTTGGATGAAGAAGAAGAAAAAGAATAAAATCAAGTGAAGAGAATTATCATCAATTATGCAACCATGGGTGAGTTAGTATCATTCACTAACCTTTATAGAGACTAAACCATGGTTTAAGCTAATGGTTTGGTTAATAAATATCTTTAGTAAGACAAAGTAAGTGGACTTGGTCAATGGACGCTTCAAGCTTCATGAAGCTTCAAGCAAGACAAAGTGCTCAATAATTTCGAATTACAAAATAAATGTAAACCCTAACCATTATCTTAAATATGGTGTAAGTCATACACACACCCAAGTTTGCATGTATCATCAAGCATAATACAATCATGTACACAAACATATATCACATATACATTATGTGCACATCAAGTGAGAAAAGCAATCCTAAGTGAACCAATACTAGTTAATGTAAAGTAATATATCAAATATATAATTTTACATTAAATCATTAAATCAACACTTGATTTAATGATCCGGTCATATCGCATTAACCGACTAATATCTAGTGTATCAATATATCGAATCAACATTTGATTCGGTAACCCGGCTATATCACATATAACCGACCGATGATACAAATCGTGAAAATAGAATACAGCATCACATACTGGTATTATTCTCGGTCCCGCACATATCATATACGTGCTCCTATTTCGTTTCGCCTGAGCCAGAAAACCTCTGTGTAGGACTCTAATGACTCGTCAATACGCCGGTAGTAGGTGGTGATCATATCAAACACCTACAAGCTGCAAGCGGTCTGATAAATGTAACGGCCACCCGGGTATTGAGCGATCAGAAGAACAACGAGCAAGCCTGCTCACACTCCTGCAAATCCAATCAGTAACACTTACCGCACAGTCCGGTCTGTTCGTCTGATATGTCGCATATATCGCCTAGGGTGGTAAACGTCAGACCCCGGTTGCTTGATAAGTCATGCCGATGTAAGGTCCATAACGAGTGTGAAACTACTGATAAAACTTACCAGTAAATCACATCAACCCTGGACTGGGATTTCCAATTATGGCCAATCGAACATAGCGCAATATCTACCCCCAATACCGGGAGAGACGAATCCTCTCCTATCGCTCATTGCCTCCATGTGACTCGGGACTGTACCAAAAAACCACCTGTTTGCACTACTCAGTAGAGCCGTGGTAGGGTGGAAATCAAAGCACAGTGGGTGAGACACAAGACTCTATGACGATCTCGGGTCGACAGACTAAGCTGTACCAGTGTCACCAGAGAACTGCCATCTGACGTGAGGTATAATACCATCTGGGAGTTCTCGGTGAGTCCGTCCAGTGTACCCAGTCTCCACTGAGCACCCGTATACCATCTCTGATGTCAAACACCAATGGATATAGGATCATCCATCGCCCATCACATGGGTCGAGAAGATATACGCTAGTCTACTCTGGAATATCGATGCCCCGTATCGATATTCCCACGACTAGGAACATTGAAGGATGTACTCATGGACTACCCAGGCCCCACTAGTATGATCTACATCATAATCCTTGAAGTCAAGTACACATCCTAAGGGCTTTATCAACATGTAACAGAGAAACAGTAAGTATACATGTTAAGATAAAGAGCAACCAGATAGCGTACTATCATGTCGGGCAAGAAAGTCCTCTCTATATATGTCCCAGCATCCACTATAATATACATCTCATGTACAATAATGGACTCTAGGGCATACATACAACTAACAATCTCCCACTTGCACTAGGGCCATAATATAGCAGTGGTTGTAGTATCTCATACTCAACCATCCCATAAAAGTCTCTCTCTTGGAAAAGGCCTTTGTGAGTGGATACGCCGTTTTGTCCTCTGAGACTACTCTCCTAATCTCGATCTCCCTGGAGATCAGCCATCTCCATGATCAGGTGATACTGCCATTAGAATACGTCTGGGTCACTGATGGGACCGTGGTTCCTGGGCCAAAACCACACCTCCATTGTCACACAATGGTAGGAACCTAGTTCATCTCATGAACAAATATACACCAAGACTACCTATTTGGTAGCATCGTTGATAGCGATGCATCCAGCCTTTATCGTCTAGTTTGTCCCGATATTTAGCTTGGAACTCTTCCAACATACCGTCCCTCCACTGAGGGTAAAGACAATGCCTGTGACTGACATTCAGTCATCCTTACCACCCTAGAAGTTATCCAATGATTCTCCCCAGGATTCATTGATACCATCTCACTACACCTAGTGAGAATCCTAATATCCACTTAGATCTATCTCATAGATCCAGAAATTAGGATTTAGGAGGTATCACCTAGATCCTATATGAAGAATCATTGTGATAAGAGGAGATTGACCATGCGTAGCATAGGAAACTCTTTTCCTATAAAGAGTATGTCATCCACGTACAGTACGAGGAATGACACCATACTCTCTACTACCTTCCTGTATATACAAGGTTCATCTACCACTTTGATGAATTCAAACACTTTGACTACCACATCAAAATAGATGTTCCAACTCCGCGATGCCTGCTTTAACCTGTAAGGCAACTTGCACATGTTTCCGCTGCTCCCATTGTCTACGAAGCCCTCTGGCTGTGTACTTATAGACGCTTTCTTCTAAATTAGTATTTAAAAAAACAGTCACGACACCCAACCACCATATATCGTAGTCATGGTATGTAGCAATGGCAAGTAGGATCCGCATGGACTTAAGCATAGCTATTGGAGAAAAGGTTTCATCGTTATCCATGCCTGGTCAATTACGAGAACCTTTTGCAACAAGTCTAGCTTTGAATGTCTCAAATTTTCCATCTATACCAAGTAATCTTCTCAAGATATACTTGCTCCTGATGGGGATTTAACCCTTCAGATATGGCAACCAAAGTCCATACTTTGTTGGTGTACATGGATTCCATATCAGATCGCTTAGCATCCAGCCATTCTTACAAAGTCACTACTCTTGATGGCCTGCTCGATACTAGTTGGATCATCATCACATGATGCAATCCTCACTCCCACTGTCATCGAGAAACCGAAGTATCTCTCAGGCGGATGAGGAACCCTACCAGATCGACGGAGAGGCTGAGGTTCGTCGGGAACTATTGAATCCTCATTCAATTGGTATACAGCTTCACAAGTGCCCCCAAAGGAAACAGGTAACTCAGTAGTACTCTTCATAGAGCGCACCATATCTAATAGGGTGCGATTGCTCCGTCCCGATACACCGTAGTGCTGTGGTGTATACGGAGGAGTAATGTTGAGAGAGAATCTTATTCTCCTTTAGAATAGTCCAGGATCTCCATGCCTAAGTATTCTTCTCCCTGATCACATCAAAGGACATAATACTTATACCTGTATTGGTTCTCTACTTCTATCTTATATTCTTTGAATTTCTCAATAGTTTTAGACATGTGTTTCAACAGGAACATGTGTCCGAATCTTAAGAGATCATCAGTGAATGTAAGGAAGTATAAAGAACCAGTCCTGGCATTTGTAGACAGGGGATCACATACATCATCATGTATCAGTCCTAAGAGTTTATCAACTATTTCTCTGTTTTAAGTAAACGGAGCTATGGTCATTTTATCTTTGTGACATGACTGGCAAGTTTCACAAGATGTAAATTCAAGTTGATTTAAATATACATCTTAATGTAACTTAGCTAATCGGGTCGCATTGATATGACCTAGTCAACAATGCCTCAAGAAGAATTCATTCATTTCTGAACTCTTCCTCTTGTGTGTGTTCTGTACGTTAAGAACTGTGGTTTGATTTAGAATGTACATGCTTTTAGATAACAAGCCTGAACTGATCAACTCTTGATATAGGAAATGTTCAAAACATTATCCAACAATACAAAATTATATTCTTCTTTAGTAAATAAAGAGACCAATATGATGTTGTATATCAGGTTCGGTATCTAATAACATTCATTCAGAATCAATGTATTTGGTAGTACAGGGTGATAACTGCCAACACCTTGGCTGCAACAATTGTACCGTTTTCAACTCTTGAAACTTATTACCCGTTCTCAGTTCTCTACCTATCGGTAGCCCATGTAACAGATTACATATCCGGGATCCTAATCCGGTATCAAATACCCAGGACGTAGAGGATACTGAGAAACGGTTCTATGTAATGAACACACCCGAAGAAGATGCATCATCATGCACTTTCTTCATTTGGGCGGCATAGGAATCCTGGTACCCCCTTATTTCCTTCTCGGTCTTATAATAATTATAAGTTGGAACGGGACCAACGTTCCCCAGCTCAGTATAACAAGCGGGTTCGGTCAATACATCTATATTATTATCTTGATTAAGGCGTGACATGGTCGCTACCTGGGGAGAGAGAGAAGAAAGCACTCTGCGTGCGCTTTTGCAAAATTAGATTGGTTATATATTTTATCTAATTAGGATGGCTCCCACTGTTTTTATCAAATCTTCCTTCAAACCCTAAAAGAAAAGACTAGATGGGATTAATTACACCCTACAAGTTCGCCAATCTTTCAGCCAGGCCAGTGCCGGTACTTTGAGGGGGGTTCCCCGTACTTTCGCACGGACCTAATTAAAATAAACCTCATTTTCCCAGGGGCGTAACCCCGTTGACACCATTCTAGACACCTACTTGATCGGCTAATTGTAAAGTGCAAAAGTCTCCCAGGAGTAACAATTACTCGCGGTGGGTATCAGGATCCAACTATCATATAGAAGGTATGCAATCTCATTGCAAGTTTCAACACTTGAATCTCTCGATAATGGTTTTTACCCCTAGTGCCTATGACCTTGATTATGATCAACATATCATAAGCCCTAGTCAAGTTCTACCCGTCATTTCGTGATTAATTAGATCCACCCACGTGACCCTTTACTATAATCAACATAATCACATGACTGTCTTAATTAATCGCATCATATGCGGTGTAGGAAGACATCACTTATCTACCGTACACTACGCCTTGACTATGATCAACATACGCAGCACGAATACTAAGTACTTTACTTCCTAAAATGATGGAGGGTTGCAGATTGTTTTTAAGAAAACCTTTAACGTTTTGAACTTAATATCGTTGTAGAATCAAATGATTTTAAATGGAGTGCTTTTGAGGCTTTTGCTAGTTTCGCTAAAGAGGTCACTCTCGGTGAAGGGATCTCGGCTCTTTTCTCATCGAATGAGGTGCAGGATATTCACAATACCACAATGCAAAGCAAGAACGAGAAAAGCTGTCAAAAGACAAAACCGATGGTAGTAGCATCTGCTAGTTATTGCTAAAGAGGTCACTCCCGGCGAAGGGATCTCGGCTCTTTCCTCGTCGAATGAGGTGCTGGATATTCTACAAGGAATACCGCTATGCAAAGCAACAACTAGAGCTACCTAATTTTGAAATTCGATTCCACAACATCTTTTAGGTTTATTTTCTTTCATTAATCTCATTAATGAATGTCCCATCATTTAAGTTACCTAAACATCACAGATAAATACAACGTACACTTATGCCATCCGCATTCGCCTCGTTGTCCTGTTATGAACCGTTAGGTTAGGTAACTAACGGCAGAGCGGAGCAGGGCTAGAACGGGTGTAAAACATAAGCAACATCTATATAATATATCATATATATTATATATATTATATATCTCAACATATCAAATGACCACATCACAGATATCACAGCAGAAAACAACATATGAAATATTGGATAAACTAGAATGTCCGTGTTTTATTTTGAGCCTGTATAAAATACGGATTCCACGGTCGTGATGAATAGCCAAACCTACACCCCTAGACCTTTACGAGAGCGGCAAGCAACCCTACCAATTCTAGAGTTAGGAGACCCGGACTCGACGCCTCGAGATGGTCTCCCACTGGACTCTAGAACCCGGTTACTTATGCTCCCCTCCTTGGGTCTATCCTAATGCGGAAAAGTAAATAATATACATCAACGGTGACATCTTCCTCAGCCCGGAAGTTTACCAATAAAAGAATATTACATACAAGTTTTTACATGAATGAGAATGAAAAAAACTCATCTTACGTAAAAAAAACCCCGGCTATTCAAACACGACGATCCAATATAACATATCCAGCAACACATAACATCACATGTCATCAACGTAAGTAAATATGTGTATCCCAATTGTCGTTGACGTTTAGCAACGAAACCGGCGATACTCCACATATTACACTTACGTTCGCGGAAAAGAAAATGAAAACTACAACAGTTGGAATCCGCAACCACCTTAGACATCATATGCCTAACCAAATGAATTTATTAGATATCGCATGCCTAACAATTATAAACCCCGCATTGTAGTCTCGATATTGAAAACACTTTCCAATAATCAGTCGGGAAATTCAACAAGATTCCCGACATCCCAATCGATTGCTCGTCGGAAACTTTAGTAGACGGCCGCACCCCCCGATACCGACGACGAAGTGCACTTAGGCGGAACACCGCGGCCGCGAGCACGCGAACGGATGCTTTTTGGCAACGAAGTTCTCCTAGAGTCACTTGGTCGGGGTTATGGGGCGTGGCTATCTACCCGAAGAGTATCCGAATACACAAAGTGATTGCGACGGACTTTTGATCGCATCAAAATCCCGTAGCAACCGATCAAATGAGACCAAATTGCTAGACTTATAAAATTCAAATATTGTTGATTCCAAGTATTGTATCATATTATACTAGACGATGTTAAACATTTCGAGCGAATCAAAAAACACCCTCATCTCCCAATGAGCTCAACACTTGAGCAAAGTTAAAGTACCCAAAACATGCCACAGTAGCTATGATCCAGCCATAGAAAGGTCAAACCAACGCCTCACCTATGACACCGCGGAACTACGGCAAACCCTAAGATTCAAGTCGTGGTTCCGAGGGCATAGAATCGAGTTAAGGTTTATGTGTTCTTCTAGAGGGTCCATAGAGTTACTTGCACGAACATTGAATATAATTAACTTAGAAAAATTCCAACACTTGGAAATTTCAGAGGGAGTCATGGGGTGATGTTTGAAGTTCGTTCGAACTGTTAAACATAGCCTAGGTTACTATCACAATGTTAAATTTTACGACTACGAAACACTCCGTTTTGGTCCTATAGAAAAATTTACATCAAATGAAAATTTGGACCAAGCAAACAATACCTGAAACCCAAAAATGAGCACACCAGAGCACAAAACAAAAACGACACCATTTGGAGAAATTGGGGCCGGCCTCCCTGGTTTTTGAGGCAATGTGCTCGGTTGAAATCCAAGCTTTTGGCCACGTTTTATTTTGTCCACTTTAGGTATCACATACATCACTTTGCACTTGTTTGCAACATTTTTCTAGAACATTAAAAAATCAATAAAGAGCATTATATGCAGGGTTCCAGAAATTGTATGTTTACGGATTTATTTCGTTTTCGTATTAATCTAACATCGTCTTGATTTCTAGTTAGGCTCTGATACCATGTTGGGATTTCCTCAGCACCTAGCCTAGGGTTTGCAAACATCACACATGCCACAACAAAAAGATGATAGGGTGCTAAGCAATCAACTACGAATCGTACTAGAAAAATAGGGTAACAAAACATGTAATCTATCATCACAAAGAGAAGTGAACAAAAATACAACCTTTGTACTTCCGATCCTTCACTTCTAAAGCTCTGTGTTGACGTCCCTTCGCTGCGATCATCGAACTCCCAGACTCTAGTATGGAATTCCCCGGAGAAATGAACAAGATTGCTCGTAGTCTTCGAGGCCGAAGATGATCTACGTCGAGGAGACTCAAACTCAAGCTACCACTTCACTAGGTCAAGAACTTTGTGAAGAGAACACACTAAACTAAATGGCAAGTAGTAGAGGATGATGAAATAGGAAGTGGGTTAACTTTAGATTTTGATTTCCCACTTTGTTTCTTCACTTAGAAAAATCTAGAAAGCTTTTTTCTTTTGGATGAAGAAGAAGAAGAAGAATAAAATCAAATGAAGAGAATTATCATCAATTATGCAACCATGGGTGAGTTAGTACCATCAACTAACCTTTGTAGAGACTAAACCATGGTTTAAGCTAATGGTTTGGTTAATAAATATCATTAGTAAGATAAAGTAAGTGGACTAGGTCAATGGATGCTTCAAGCTTCAAGAAGCGTCAAGCATGACAAAGTGCTCAATAATTTTGAATTACAAAATAAATATAAACCCTAACCATTATCTTAAATATGGTGTAAGTCATACACACACCCAAGTTTACATGTATCATCAAGCATAATACAATCATGTACACAAACATATATCACATATACATTATGTACACATCAAGTGAGAAAAGCAATCCTAAGTGAAACAATACTAGTTAATGTAAAGTAATATATCAAATATATAATTATACATTAAATCATTAAATCAACACTTGATTTAATGATCCGGTCATATCGCATTAAGCGACTAATATCTAGTGTATCAATATATCGAATCAACACTAGATTCGGTAATCCGGCTATATCGCATATAACCAACCGATGATACAAATCGCGAGAATAGAATACAGCATCACATACTGGTATTATTCTCGGTCCCGCACATATCATATACGTGCCCCTATTTCGTTTCTCCTGAGTCAGGAAACCTCTGTGAAGGACTCTAATGACTCGTCAATACGCCGGCAGTAGGTGGTGATCATATCAAATACCCACAAGCCACAAGCGGTCTGCTAAACGTAACGGTCACCCGGGTATTGAGCGATCTGAAGATCAACGAGCAAGCCTGCTCACACTCCTGCGAATCCAATCAGTAACACTTACCGCACAGTCCGGTCTGTTCGTCTGATATAACGCATATCTCGCCTAGGGGTGGTAAACGTCAGTCCCAGTAGCTTGATAAGTCATGCCGATGTAAGGTCCATAACGAGCGTGAAACTACTGATAACACTTACCAGTAAATCACATCAACCCTGGCCAGGCATTTCCAGTTATGGCCAATCGAACATAGCGCAACATCAACCCCCAATACCGGGAGAGACGAATCCCCTCCTATCGCTCATTGCCTCCATGTGACTCGGGACTGTACCCAAAAACCACCTGTTTGCACGACTCAGTAGAGCCGTGGTAGGGTGGAAATCAAAGCACAGTGGGAGACACACAAGTCTCTATGATGATCTCAGGTCGACAGACTAAGCTGTATCAGTGTCACCAGAGAACTGCCATCTGACATGAGGTATAATACCATCTTGGAGTTCTCGGCGAGTCCGTCTAGTGTACCCAGTCTCCACTGAGCACCCGTATACCATCTCTGATGTCATACACCAATGGATATAGGATCATCCATCACCCATCACATGGGTCGAAAAGATATACGCTAGTCTATTCTGGAATATCGATGCCCCGTCTCGATATTCCCACGACTAGGAACATTGAAGGATGTACTCATAGACTACCCAGGCCCCACTAGTATGATCTACATCATAATCCTGGAAGTCAAGTACACATCCTAATGGCTTTATCAGCATGTAACAGAGAGACAGTAAGTATACATATTAAGATAAAGAGCAACCAGATAGCATACTATCATGTCGAGCAAGAAAGTCCTCCCTATATATGTCCCAGCATCCACTATAATATACATCTCATGTACAATAATGGCCTCTAAGGCATACATATAACTAACATATATAATATATCACATATATTATATACAGTATCTATTTGATTATACAAAGTGATCACATCGCAGAATATCGCAGCAGAAAACAACATATGAAATATTGGATATACTAAGATTTCCGGGTTTTATATTAAGCCTGTATAAAACACGGATTTCACGGTCGTGATGAATAGCCAAACCCTCATCCCTAGACCCCTATGAGAGCGGCATGCAACCCTACCAATTCTAGAGTTAGGAGACCCAGACTCAACGCCTCGAGATGGTCTCCCACTGGACTCTATTACCTGGTTACTTGTGCTCCCCTCCTTGAGTCTATCCTAATGCGGAAAAGTAAATAATATACATCAACGGTGACATATTCCTCAACCCGGAAGCCCCCCAATAAAAGAATATTACATACAAGTTTTTTTACACAAATGAAAATGAAAAACTCTCATCTCACATTAAAAAACCCGGCTATTCAAACGCGACGATGCAATATAACATATCACAGCAACACATAGCATCACATGTCATCAACGTAAGTAAATTTGCATATCCCAATTGTCGTTTACGTATAGTAACGAAACCGGCGATACATCACATATTACACTTACGGTCGCAGAAAAGAAAGTGAAAAACTACAATAATTAGAATCCGCAACCACCTTGGACATCATAAACCCAATGTATCACATACTTTGGATTTCATGCCCAACCAAATGAATTCCTTAGACATCTTATACCTAACAATTATAAACCCCGCATTTTAGTCTCAATATTGAAAACACTTTCCAATAACAGGTCGGGCAATTCAACAAGATTCCTGACATCCTGATCGAATGCTCATCGGAAACTTTAGTAGACGGCCGCACCCCCGATACCGTCGACGAAGTGCACTTAGGCGGAACACCGCGACCGCGAGCACCCGAACAGATGCATTTGGTACCGGAGTTCTCCTACATTCACTTGGTCGGGGCTATGGGGCGTGGCTATCTAGTAAGGTTACCCGGCGAGTATCCGCATACACTACGTAATTGCGACGGACTTTTGAACCATATCAAAATTCCGTGGCAACCGATGAATTGGGACTAAATTACTAGATTTATAAAATTCAAACTAGTTATCATATAACAAATTATGTGGATTCCAAATATTGTATCACAATCACAGATAGGTAGACGATGTTAAACGTTTCGATCGAATCAACGAATTCCCAAAATTTTACAGAGAGCTCAACACTTGAGCAGTGTTAGAAATAACCAGAAACATACCCCAGTACACATGGACGAGTAGCTGAAGGCCCGTCCCAAGCCTCCATAGTGGCGCTACGAAACCGCCGCCAAAACCATGTTTAGGCCGCGGTTCCACGGTCACTAAAGCGAGTTAGGGACTCGTTCTTTAGGTGGGTCCATATAATTACCTGCATGATTTTCTGAGAATTTTTAACTTGGAAAAATCCAACTTTTTGGAAAATTTCTAGAGAGGGGTGAAAACTTGAGTTTTCGGGGTTCAATCGGACTTTTAACATCGCCTAGACCACGCCTGGTCTAGCTTGGCTCTGATACAAATGATGGGTTCAATAGCGCCGTAGCTAGGATTTTTGGGGCATCAAGTATACAATTTTAAAAATTCTAGAAAGCTATGCAACCCATGCCAAGGATCTAACTAGAAAATTAGGAGTATATAACATGTAATCTACCGTTACACTAAGTGAATGAGGAATACAACCTTTGTAGACGGGTCCATCAATTCTAAAGCTCCGTGTAGTAGTCCTTTCGCTGCGAGTATCGATCTCCCGAACTCTAGTAAGGATCCACATGAAGAAATGAACGAGCGTGCTCGATGTCTTCAAGGCCGAAGATGATCTACGTCGAGGAGACTCAAGCTCATGCTAGCTCTTCATTAATTGTGAAGTTAGTGAAGCAAACACCCTATACTAAATGGCAAGTAGTAGAGGATAATGAAGTAGGAAATGGGCTCACTTTAGTTTTACTTTTCTCACAATATTTTCTCAATTTTCCAAAATCTAGAAAGTTTTTTCTCAAGGATGAAGAAGATGAAGTGAAAAAATGAGAATGAACTAATGAGGTGAGAATAGCAACCATGGGTGAGTTAGTGTTATACACTAACTCATATAGAGACATAACCATGGCTAAGTGATAATGGTTAGGTTAATAAATATCTTAAGTAAAACAAAATTAGTGGACTAATTCAATGCATCAACAAGCTTCTACAAGCTTCATGCATGTGACTAATTTCCAACTAATTTGGATTTACTTTAAATATTTAAACCCTACATTATAATTAGTATGGTGTAAGTCTCACACACCCATGTAGTATGTATCATCAAGCATGACACAAATAATGTACATTAATATATATCACATATATATACTTATGCACACAAGTGAAAAAAGAAATCATAAGTGAGCTAATATTAGTTAATGTATGTTAATATATCAAATATATAATTATACATTAAATTATTAAATCAACACTTGATTTAGTAATCCGGCTATATCCCTTATAACCGACTAATATATATGTATCAACTTATCGAACCAACACATGATTCGATAACCCGGCTATATCATATATAACCGACCGATACAAATAAATCGCGAGAATTGAATACAGTATCACATACTCGTATTATTCTCGGTCCCGCACATATCACATATGTGCTCCTTCTCATTTTCGCATGAACCAGGAAATCTCTGTGTAGGACTCTAAAGACTCGTCAATACGCCGGCAGTAGGTGATGATCATATCAAACACCCACAAGCCGCAAGCGGTCTTCTAAACGTAACGGCCACCCAGGTATTGAGCGATCAGAAGATCAATAAGCATGCCTGCTCATACTCCTGCGAATCCAATCAGTAACACTACCGTACAGTCCGGTCTCCTCGTCTGATATGTCGCATATCTCGTCTGGGGGTAGTAAACGTCAGACCCCAATAACTCGATAAGTCGTGCCGATATGAGGCTCATAACGGGTCGAGAAACTACTGATAACGCTTACCAGTAAATCTCATAAATAGCCCTGGCCAGGGACTTCCTGTTATGGCCAATTGAGCACAGCGCACCATCAACCCCCAATATCGGGTGAGACAAAATCCCCGCCTATCGCTCATTGCCTCCATGTGACTCAGGACCGCACCCAAAAACCACCATTTTGCACGTCCTCTTGAACGTGGTAAGATGGAAATCAAAGAACAGTAGGAACCACACAAGACTCTTTGACGATCTTGGGTCGACAGACTAATCTGTACCAGTGTCACCAGAGAACTGCCATCTGACGTGAGGTATAATACCATCTGGGAGTCCTCGGCGAGTCCGTCCAGTGTACCCAGTCTCTACTGAGCACCCGTATATCATCTTTGATGTCAAACACCAATGGATATGGGATCATCCATCGCCCATCTACATGGGTCGAGAAGCTATACGCTAGTCTACTCGTGTATATCGATGCCCCGTCTCGATACACCTACGGCTAGGGACATTAAAGGATGTACTTACCGACTACCTTTGTCCCACTAGTATGATCTGCCCCATAATCTAGGTAGTAAAGTACACATCCTAAGGGCTTTACCAACATATAACAGAGAGACAATCAGTGTACTTCTTAAGATAAAGAATAACCAGAAAGCATACTATCATGTCGAGCAAGAAAGTCCTCCCTATATATGTCCAAGTATCCACTACAATATACATCTCATGTATAGTAATGGCCTCTAGGGAATACATATAACTAACATAGATAACCCTTTCTCATTTAGAGGTTTCTCCGTGAACACTTTCCTAGACACCCCATAAACGGTATACCGTTAAGCAGTATTCTAAACACAGTTAACTTCTCCTAGTGAGCGCGAAGTACTTAAAGGCTTAAAGTCTAGTTTCTTTTAACTTTTTGCGGGTAAACGTTATACTCAATTCGTGATTTGTGGTCCACGGAAAAGGGGATGAAATCCTTTAGCGTATATTGTGGGGTTCGCTTGCCCTTAAGTCCGTATTAATGGATGCAATACGCAATTCAATAAAAAAATAATTATTCAAGGAATCAAACAATCGTTTTTTCGTTTAAGCTCAGCACTGCAACAAATATGGGTTGGTCACTTTAGCGTTTAAAAGTGAACTTGCAAAGAATACTGCAAAGATATTATAGTGGATGCGTCGGATTTGAGAAGAAGGTGTTAATAAAGTATGTACCGATAAATTTTCGGGCTAAGAAACCCCCGTTGAAGTTAAATCCGAATAGCTTGGAAAGTTCGCTTGTGCGGGTCAAACTACCCGGAACTTTGGCAATGTACTTCGCAATCACCTTAACTTTTAATGTACACTTTGCTCTACACAATCGCAGTTCGTAAATCCGTAAAATCTGAAAATGTCGGAAAATGGATTTTAGTGCGAAAAAGCGATATGAATGCCCAAATACCTGCACACTAAAAATTATAAAAAGCAAGCAATAAAAATGGGACAAAAACAGAACACTGGAGCACAGAGAAAAAATTGGAGGCAAATGGGAGAGCTTGGGCCGGCGTGCTCGGATTTTGTAGGGATGTCGCCGGTTTTTCCTTGGAGATAAGGCTCCAAATGCAGTGATCTCAATGTTCTACTAGTGTCTCGCTGGTATTGTTTATCTTTTCTGTTTAGATCCATAATGGTAGCAGGTAAGAAATCCAGAGAACAAAAATATGAGTTTTGTTAATTTTTGTTTTGGTTTGGAAATTTTGAAATTTTTAGTTTGTTTTTAAGAATGGAGTTAGATGGTATTAACAAGATTAACCCGAAATAACAAGAATAAAAACGTTACCATCTCACCGGCAACGGCACCATTTGATTGCACGCTTTTGGCGTGTCGTGTATTTGACGTTCTAAAGTTAACCGCAATCAGGACAGTATCGCTATGCAGCTAGTCGCGATGAGTACGGGTCGTCCACAGGGAGACGGAGCATTTTAAGTTCTTGTTTTCACTAGTTAATATGCAAGGCGGAATTGTTCGAGTCTAACCTAAGTGTATATATGCAACGTATAAATTGTTAGGATTAGATAGGTTAGTGTAAGCTAGTGAATTCCGTAATCAATCCTTTGTGCCGAACTTAACCCTTGAAGTTAGAGCAATCGGCAACAACGTGGATTAGGGTATTTAAACATGGTATTAGTAGAATCTGGCTTATTGACCCTTGTCCGTCCGTTCTTGTCGCTTACTTTCGCCTTCGGCCAATCCAAATGCAACCGTTCGCGGTTACGAAACACCGATACCTTGGTAGGGTAGGGTGCCTAACGGAGCGCTTGCGTAAGAATTGGACGGAGTTCAAATGGAAAATATGGGCAAAGGAAATGAGAAACGAAACCTTAACTTACAAAACCAATCTTTTTCCTAACAACACAAATATTCACAACCATTACAACAACAAACAAAAAGAGCAAAGAAAAGATAAACAAAGAAAAGAAAAGAGCAATGTAAGAAAGTAAATGACATGGTAATAAATTGCAAGTAAGTAAAGCAAGAAAGAAAATGCTAAGAACCAAAGAATGTAAGCTTCATTAACTCAAAGTGACAATACAAGCCATGGGTTCAATAACCTAATCTTAAACTTGCAAGCTCAATGAAGAGCTTGCAAGATCATGAGAAGGCAAAGAACTCAAGGTGAAGTGAAGGTAAAATGAAAGCTTTATTAATCTTCAAGTAATGATACAACCATTGAGATCAATAACCAAATCATAAACTTTAAAGCTCAATGAAGAGGTTCCAAGATCAAGAGAAGGAAAGAAGCTCAAGGGGACTAGTTATGTACAAGAACAAAATGAAAACAAAAAAGTATGAAGTGTAAAGAATGAGACAATCCAAAACAAAGAATGACCCCCATCCCTTGCTCACTGGTTCTGCTTTTATAGGAACAAAAGAAAAATAAAAAAGTAATAAAATTATGATGACGTGACAGCAAGGGAGGGACCATAGAAAACTGGGGGTCATTGGGGCAAGGGGGCCGGCCTGCTCGGTTTTGGTAGGCATATGGCCGGCCCAATTCCGAGCTCCTAGGCTCGTGCTTGTTATGTGGATTTGTATGCTCCCCAATAACACTCTGGTGCTGCTTGATTTCTCTATATTAACCGTGCTTGCACTTAGGGATTTTGGGGGAAACTTGATACTATACATCACATCATATCTTTATGCATTTATCACACATCACTTCTCATGCCCACTTGTGACACCATGTGCCATGGGAAGCCCCCACCTAGGTCCAAGCTTCCAAGAGTTGTGTGCACACTTGCTATGTGTTGGACCAAAATTGTGTGCACTTTATTTATTGCAAAATAACTCTTTGGATATCGATCGGTTTGCAGTTCTGGTTGTAGTGTCGGCTCACAAACGTTATATCCGTGATTTTAAGTGTATTTCCAGTATTTTGTCATGGATACCTGTAATATGTATTTACTGAGCAGATACCGGTTAATAGTACCGATATATAACAATACAGATAATGAATTAGCGGTATTAAAATGCAATATTCTAGTATGAACAAGAGGCTGAATACATCGCTGCCAACGATGCTACCAAAGAGGGTGTCTTGATGAAGAAGTTCATTGCTGAACTTGGTGTGGTTCCATCCATTGAGAATCCAATACCTTTGTATTGTGATAAAAATGGAGGTATGGCTTTGGCCAAGGAACCCCGGTCTGATCAGCGATCCAGACATATTCTTAGACAGTATCACTTGATCTGGAAGATAGTTGATTGCAAGGAGATCGAGGTTACGAGAGTGGATTCGAAGGACAATACAGCGGATCCACTTACGATGGCCCTCCCCCAGACACAGTTTGAGAGACTTTTTGGGATGTTGGGTATGATATACTAAGCCTTACTGCAAGTGGGAGATTGTTAGGAATATGTATGCCCTAGAGGCCATTATTGTATGATATAGTGGATGCTTGGACATATATATAGAGGACTTTCTTTCTCGACATGATAGCATGCTATCTGTTTGCTCTTTATCTTAACATGTACACTTGTATTATTATAACAACTCTCTGATACATGTTGATAAAACCCTTAGGATTTGGACTTGACTACAAGGACTATGATGTGGATCATACTACTGGGACTTGTGTAGTGCACAAGCATATCCTTTAACAGTTCCTAGTCGAGGGGATATCGAGATTCCCGAGTAGACTAGTGTGTACGTTTCTTGACCCTGTATGGGGCAATGGTTGATCACATTACCATTGGTGTTTGACATCAAAGATTGTACATAGGTGCTCCTTAGAGGATGGGTACACCGAACAGGACTCGCCGAGAACTCCTAGATGGTACCATACCTATTGTCAAATAGCAGTTCTCTGGTGACACTGGTACAGGTTAGTATGTAGACCCGAGATCGTCATAGTGTTTCATGTGTTTCCACTGTGATTTGATTTCCTCCCTACCACGGCTCAAAAGAGTCGTGCAAACAGGTGGATTTTGGGTACAATCCCGAGTCACATGGAGGCAGAAAGAGACAGGATGGGTTTCGCCTCTCCCGGTATAGGGAATTGATGTTGCACTATGCTCGATTGGCTATAACAGCAAGTCCCTGGCCAGGGCTGATTAGATTTACTGGTAAGTGTTATCAGTAGTTTCTCGAACCGTTATGAGCCACACATCGGCATGACTTATCAAGTTACTGTGGTCTGACGATTCCACTCCTAGACTCGATATGCGACATATCATACGAAGAGACCAGACTTTACGGTAAGTGTTACTTATAGGTTACATGGTAGTTTGGACAAGTTTTCTTAATGATCTTCTAATCGCTCAATACCTGGGTAGCTGTTATGTCCTGCTAGTACCGCCGACGGCTTGTGGGGAACTGTTGTGATCATTACCTACTGCTGGTGTATCGACGAGTCTTTAGAGTCCGACACAGAGGTTTCCTAGCTCAAGCGAAACGAAATAGGGCATATATGCTGATATGTATGGGAGCCTGATTAAATACGAGTATGTGGGACTGTAGGGTTCCTAGGCACACCAATGAGGTTCTACAACTGATCAACCATGGCAAAATCAAAAAAATTCTATGTGCCAAAGAACCCTAAACTAGATCGTTACTAGAGGTAAGGCGAAACAAGCAAGCAAACTACTTTGCTATAAAGTGAAAGTGACTACAACCTTTGTAGATCCGGTCCTCCACCTCTCTAGCTCCGTGATGATGTCCCTCCACTGCGATCATCGGATCCCAGACTCTAGCGATGGTTTCGTCGAAGAAATGATCGGGCTAGGTCGTCGACTTCGATGCCGAAGATGATCTACGTCGAGGCAACTCAAGATCAAGCTCCATCTTCACTTGGTCATAAAACTTGTTAAGATAACACACTCTACTACATGGCAAGTGGTAGAGGATGAAGAAATAGGAAGTGGGTTCACTTTGGAATTGGATTTCTCACTTGATTTCATCACTTGAAATTTTTCTAGTAAGCTTTCTTCACCTCATGAAGAAGATGAAGAAGAAGAAAGAAAAAGAATTATCAAAAAATAATAAATCAAGTGATCTTATCATAATGCAACCATGGGTGAGTTTAACTAGTGCAGAGACTAAACTAGGGTTTAGGTGAATGGTTAGGTTAAGCATAAAACAAAATGGTAGACTTATTCAAAGCTTCATGAGGTTTCAAGAATGAAACAAAGTTAGCCACCATTAACTAAATAAATAAGGTAATGGAAACCCTAACCATTAACTAAACATGGTTTAAAGTAAACACATACCCAAGTTTGCATGTATCATCAAACATGATACAAACTAGTACACAAACATATATCATATATACAATGTGCACATTCAAGTGAGAAAAACCATCTTAAGTGAACTAATACTAGTTAATGTAAAGTAATATATCAAATATATAATTATACATTAAATCATTAAATCAACACTTGATTTAATGATCCGGTCATATACCATGTAACCGACTAATATCAAGTGTATCAATGTATCGAATCAACAGTTGATTCGGCAACCCGGCTATATCATATATAACCGTCCAATGATACAAATCGCGAGAATAGAATTCGGTATCACATACTGGTATTATTCTCGGTCCCTCACATATCTCATATGCGCTCTTATTTCGTTTCGCTTGAGCCAGGAAACCTCTGTGTAGGACTCTAAAGACTCGTCAATACGCCGGCAGTAGGTGATGATCATATCAAACACCCACAAGCCGCAAACGGTCAGCTAAACGTAACGGCCACCCGGGTATTGAGCGATCAGAAGATCAACGAGCAAGCCTGCTCACACTCCTGTGAATCCAACCAGTAACACTTACTGTACAGTCCGGTCTGTTCGTCTGATATGTCGCATATCTCGCCTAGGGGTGGTAAACGTCAGACCCCAATAGCTTGATAAGTCATGCTGATGTAAGGTCCATAACAAGCGTGAAACTATTGATAACTCTTACCAGTAAATCATAGCAACCCTGGCCAGGGATTTCCAGTTATGGCCAGTCGTGCATAGTGCAACACCAACCCCCAATACCGGGAGAGACGAATCCCCTCCTATCGCTCATTGCCTCCATGTGAATCGGGACTGTATCCAAAAACCACCTGTTTGCACGACTCAGTAGAGCCGTGGTAGGGTGAAAATCAAAGCACAGTGGGAGACACACAAGACTCTATGACGATCTCGGGTCAACAGACTAAGCTGTACCAATGTCACCAGAGAACTGCCATCTGACGTGAGGTATAATACCATCTGGGAGTTCTCGGCGAGTCCGTTCAGTATACCCAGTCTCCACTGAGCACCCGCATACCATCTCTGCTGACAAACACCAATGGATATGGGATCATCCATCGCCCATCATATGGGTCGAGAAGATATACGCTAGTCTACTCTAGAATATCAATGCCTCGTCTCGATATTCCCACAACTAGGAACATTGAAGGATGTACTCATGGACCACCCAGGCCCCACTAGTATGATCTACATCATAGTACTGGAAGTCGAGTACACATCCTAAGGGCTTTATCAACATGTAACAGAGAGACAGAAAGTATACATGTTAAGATAAAGAGCAACCAGATAGCGTACTATCATGTCGAGCAAGAAAATCCTACCTATATATGTCCCAGCATCCACTACAATATACATCCAATGTACAGTAATGGCCTCTAGGGCATACATATAACTAACAATCTCCCACATGCACTAGGGCCATCTGTAGCAGTGGTTGCAGTATCTAATACTCAACCATCCCATAAAAGTCTCTCTTTGGGAAAAGGCCTTCGTGAGTGGATCCGCCGTGTTGTCCTCTGAGTCTACTCTCCTAACCTCGATCACCCTGGAGATCAACTATCTCCATGATCAGGTGATACTGCCTCAGAATATGTCTGGGTCACTGATGGGACCAAGGTTCCTGGGCCAAAGCCACACTTCCATTATCACACAATGGTGGGAACATAGTTCATCTTATGAACCAATATACACCTAAACTTCCTCTTTGGTAGTATCTTTAATAGCGATGTTACAAGCCTTTATCGTCTAGTTTGCTACGGTATCTAGCTTGGAACTCTTCCAACATACCGTCCCTTCACTGAGGGTAAAGACAATGCTTGTGACTGACATTCAGTCGTTTTTATCACCCTGGAACCTTTCCAGTGATTCTCCCCAGGATCAACTGATACCATCTCACTACAACTAGTGAGAATCCTAACATCCATTTAGATATATCTCATAGATCCAAAACCCAGGATTTAGGAGGTATCACTTTGATCCTATTGGAGAATCCATGTGATAAGAGGAGATCGACCGATCGTAGCATAGGAAACTCCTTTCCTATCAAGAGTATGTCATCCACGTACTCTACGAGGATCATCACCATACTCTATACTACCCTTTTGTACATACAAGGTTCATCTACCATTTTGATGAAGTCAAACTCTTTGACTACCACATCAAAACAGATGTTCCAACTCCGCGATGCCTGCTTTACCCTGTAAAGCAACTTGCACATGTTTTCGCTGCTCCCACTGTTCACGAAGCCCTCTGGCTGTGTACTTATAGACGTTCTCTTCTAAATCAGTATTTAGAAAAGCAGTCATGACACCCAACCACCAGATATCGTAGTCATGGTATGTAGCCGTGGCAAGTAGGATCCGGATGGACTTAAGCATAGCCAATGGAAAAGGTTTCATCATTATCCACGCCTGGTCGATGACGAAAACCTTTAACAAGTCTAGCTTTGAAAGTCTCAACTTTTCCATCTACACCAAGTAATCTTCTCAAGATATACTTGCTCCTGATGGGGATTTAACCCATCAGATATAGCAACCAAAGTCCATACTTTGTTGGTATACATGGATTCCATCTCAGATCGCTAAGCATCCAGCCATTCTTACAGAGTCTCTACTCTCTATGGCCAGCTCGAAATTAGTTAGGTCATCATCTCATGATGCATTCCTCGCTCCCACTGTCATGGAGAAACCGAAGTATCTCTCAAGCAGATGAGGAACCTTACCAGATCGGCGGAGAGGCTGAGGTTCGTCGGGGACTATTGAATCCTTTGGTTCTGTCAAATCATTAGCTGTAGTTTGTATAGCTGGAACCTTTCCAGTTCTACAGAACTGACCTTGCCTCGATCTTATCTGGATTTTGCTTTTGACATAGGCTGGACAATCCCAAATCTTAACTTACTTAAGAGATAGGCTCTTCCCATACCATATCTCATATAGAGTGGTAGGCACTGATTTGATTCGAACCCAATTCAATAGGTATGCAGCTTTCTCAAGTGCATAACCCCCAAAAGGGAATAGGTAACTCAGTAGTACTCATCATAGAGCACACTATATCCAATATGGTGCGATTGCTCCGCCCTGATACACCGTTGTGCTGTGGTGTATTCAGAGGAGTAACACCGAAAGAGAACCTCATTCTCCTTTAGAATAGTCCAGGAATTCTATGCACAAGTATTCTCCTCCCTGATCTTATCATAGGACATAATACTTATACCCGGTTTTTGGTTCTCTATTTCTAACTTATATTCGGTGATTATCTCAAAAGTTTCGGACTTGTGTTTCAACAGGAACATATGTCTAAATCTTAAGAGATCATCAGAGAATGTAATGAAGTACAAAGAACCGGTCCTGGCATGTGTAGACAGGGGACCTTACATACATCATCATGTATCAGTCCCAAGAGTTTACTAACGCTTTCTCTGTTTCCAATAAACAGAGCTATGGTCATCTAATCTTTGTGACATGACTGGCAAGTTTCACAAGATGTAAATTCAAACTGATTTAAATATGCATCTAAATGTAACTTCAGCCAGTCGGGTCGCATTGATATGACCTAGTCTGCAATGCCTCAAGAAGGATCCGTTCATTTCTGAACTCTTCCTCTTGTGTGTGTTCTGTATACTAGGAACTGTAGTTTGATTTAGAACGTCAATGCTTTTAGATAACGTGCCTGAACCGATCAACTTTTGAAATAGGAAATGTTCAAAACATTATCCATCAATACAAAATTATATCCTTCTTACTAATAAAGAGACTAATATGATTTTGTATATCAGGTTCGGTATCTAATAACATTCGTTCAGAATCAATGTACTGGTAATACAGGGTGACAGTGACCAACAGACTTGGCTGCAACACTTGCCCCGTTTTCTGTCTCATGGAACTTATCACCCGTTCTCAGTTCTCTGCATTTCTGTAGCCCTACGTAACAGATTACATATCTGGGATCCTGATCCGGTATCAGATACCCAGGACGCAGAGGATATTGAGAAAAAATTCTGTGTAACGAACACACCCGAAGAAGATGCATCATATGCACTTTTTTCGTTTGGGCGGCATAGGAATTCTGGTATTCTCCTATTTCCTGCTCGGTCTTATAACAATTATAAGTTGGAGCGGGACCAACGTTCCCCAGCTCAGTATAACAAGCGGGTTCGGTCAATACATCCATATTATTATCTTGATTAAGGCGTGATATGGTCGCTACCTGGAGAGAGAGAGAAGAAAACACTCTGCGTGCGCTCTTGCAAGATTAGATTGGTTATTTATTTTATCTAATCAGGATGGCTCCCACTGTTTTTATCAAATCTTCCTTCAAACCCTAAAAGGAAAGACTAGCCAAGATTAATTACACTCTACAAGTTCGCCAATCTTTCAGCCAAGCCAGTGTCGGTACTTTGAGGGAGGTTCCCCGTGCTTTCGCACGGACCTAATTAAAGTAAACCCGTTTTCCCAGTGGTGTAACCCCGTTGACACCTTTCTAGACACCTACTTGATCGGCTAATTGCAAAGTGCAAAACTCTCCCAGGAGTAACAATTACTCGCAGTGGGTATTGGGATCAAACTATCATATAAAAGGTATGCAATCTCATTGCAAATTTCAACACTTGAAACTCCTGATAAAGGTTTTTACCCCTAGCACCTATGACCTTAACTATGGTCAACAAATCATAAGCACTAGTCAAGTTCTACCCGTCATTTCGTGATTAATTAGACCCACCCATATGACCCTTAACTAACGTCAACAAAGTCACGCGACTGTCCTGACTAATCGCATCATATGCGGTGTAAAAAGACATCACTTAGCTACCGTACACTGTGCCTTGACTATGGTCAACAAACACAGCACGAATACTAAGTACTCTACTTCCTAAAATGACGGATGGTTGCGGATGGTTTTTTTTTAATAAAACCTTTAACGCTTTGAACTTGATCTCGTTGCGGAATCAAATGGTTTTTAAATGGAGTGTTTTTGAAGCTTTTCTAGTTTTGCTAAAGGGGTCACTCCCGGTGAAGGGATCGTCGGCCCTTTCCTCATCGAATAAGGTGCAGGATATATCATATATACCGCTGTGCAAAGCAGAAACTATAGAAGCAATCAAAAGACAAATCGAGGGTTGTAGCATCTGCCAGTTATTGCTAAAGGAGTCACTCCCGGTGAAGGGATCTCGGTCCTTTCTTTATCGAATAAGGTGCAGGATGTTCTACAAGGAACACCGCGGTGCAAAGCAAGAACTATAGCTACCTGTTTTATTTTGAAATTCGATTCCACAACATCTTTTAGGTTTATTTTCTTTCATTAATCACATTAATGAATATCCCATCATTTAAGTCCACCTAAACATCACAGATAAATACAACGTACGCTTATGCCATCCGCATTCGTCTCGATGTCCCGTCTGCACATTTAGGTTAGGTAACTAACGGCAGAGCGGGACAGGGCTAGCGCGGGTGTAAAACATAAGCAACGTCTATATAATATATCATATATAGTATATACAATATCTATCTGAACAAATCACATGATCACATCACAGATAACGCAGCAGAAAATATCATATGAAATATTGGATATACTAGGACGTCCGTGTTTTTAATACGAGCCAGTATAAAACACGGATTCCACGGTCGTGATGAATAGCCAATCCCACACCCCTATACCCCTACGAGAGCGGCAAGCAACCCTACCAATCTAGAGTTAGGAGATCCGGACTCGACTCCTCGAGATAGTCTCCCACTGGACCCTAGAACTCGGTTACTTGTGCTCCCCTCCTTGGGTCTATCCTAATGCGGAAAAGTAAACAATATACATCAATGGTGACATCTTCCGCAACCTGGAAGTGCCCCAATAAAAGAATATTACATACAAGTTTTTATATGAATGAAAATGAAAAACACTCATCTCACATAAAAAAAACCCCGGCTATTCAAACACGACGATCCAATATAACATATCCAGCAACACATAACATCACATGTCATCAACGTAAGTAAATATGCGCATCCCAATTGTCGTTGACATATAGCAATGAAACCGGCGATATCACATATTACACTTACGGTCACAGAAAAGAAAGTGTAAAACTACAACAGTTGGAATCCGCAAACTCGTTAGATATCGCATGCCTAACCAAATGAATTCCTTAGACATCGCATGCCTAACAGTTATAAACCCCGCATTTTAGTCTCAATATCGAAAACACTTTTCAATATCAAGTCGGGCAATTCAACAAGATTCCCGGCATTCAGAACGAATGTTCGTCGCAAACTTTAGTAGACGGCCGCACCCCTAATACCGTCGACGAAGTGCACTAAGGCGGAACACCGCTGCCGCGAGCACCCGGACGGATGCTTTTTGGCGACGGGGTTCTCTTACAGTCACTTGGTCGAGGATAAGGGGTGTACCTGTCTATTAAGTTTATCCGGCGAGTATCCGCTTACGCTACGTGATTGCGACGGACTTTTGATCACATCAAAATTCCGTGGCAACCGATCAAGTGAGACTAAAGTACTATGTTTATAACATCCAAATCAGTTATCTCATAACTACATGTGGATTCCAAATATTGTATCACATTCCAGATAAATAGAAAATGTTAAACTTTCCGATCGAACAATCAAAACACCCAAGTTTTCCCGAAACAGCTCAACACATGAAATAAGTTTAAAAACATTCACTTCATGCCTCAGTACCAACGGTCCGGCCGTAGAAGGGTCAAGCCAACGCCTCACATATGGCACGCCGTACTGCCCCAAACCCTAAGGTTCAAAGGGCAGTTCAAGACGGTCACATAATCGAGTTAAGGTTTTTTGTTTTCTAGAGGGTCCATCGCGTTACTTGCACTACTTAGAACGTTCTCAAACTATGGAAAAGTCCAACAGTTGGAAATTTCCCGGCAGGGGAAAAATTGGGTATTTATATCCGGTTGAACTTTTTAACATATTCTAAAATTACCCGGACAAACACATAGACAAAATTAGACAATCCGATCGAATCTACGAACTCCTAATACAACCCAGAAAACTCAACTCTTGAGTGCAAATTAAAAATTCCCAGAAAATACAGCACTAACATATAGGAATTACTGTGCAAAGAAACTGACAAGATGCTCCTATATGGCCGCGGTACCGCCGCACATGCCATGCTCGTGCCGCGGTTCCGCGGCCAATTAGTCGAGTTATGCGCACGTGCTTCACAGTAATTCTTAAAAAAGCCTGCTGATTTTTCTGCATATTTTTAATTCACAAAATTCCACAGTTTACAAAAATGTACAGAGAGTGGTTTTGGATTAGGGTTTCGGGTTCGATCGGACTTCTAATATCGTCTACACTTCGCCTAAAGCTCTAGCTAGGCTCTGATACCACTGTAGGGTTCCTAGGAACACCAATGAGGTTCTACAACTGATTAACCATGGCAAAATCAAAAAAATTCTATGTGCCAAAGAACCCTAAACTAGATCGTTACTAGAGGTAAGGCGAAACAAGCAAGCAAACTACTTTGCTATAAAGTGAAAGTGACTACAACCTTTGTAGATCCGGTCCTCCACCTCTCTAGCTCCATGATGACGTCCCTCCGCTGCGATCATCGGATCCCGGACTCTAGCGATGGTTTCGTCGAAGAAATGATCGGGCTAGGTCGTCGACTTCGATGCCGAAGATGATCTACGTCGAGGCAACTCAAGATCAAGCTCCATCTTCACTTGGTCATAAAACTTGTGAAGATAACACACTCTACTACATGGCAAGTGGTAGAGGATGAAGAAATAGGAAGTGGGTTCACTTTGGAATTGGATTTCTCACTTGATTTCATCACTTGAAATTTTTCTAGTAAGCTTTCTTCACCTCATAAAGAAGATGAAGAAGAAGAATGAAAAAGAATTATCAAAAAATAATATATCAAGTGATCTTATCATAATGCAACCATGGGTGATTTTAACTAGTGTAGAGACTAAACTAGGGTTTAGGTGAATGGTTAGGTTAAGCATAAAACAAAATGGTAGACTTATTCAAAGCTTCATAAAGTATCAAGAATGAAACAAAGTTAGCCACCATTTTATTCTTGCCAAAATAAATAAGTAAATAAATAAATAAGGTAATGGAAACCCTAACCACTAACTAAACATGGTTTAAAGTAAACACACACCCAAGTTTGCATGTATCATCAAACATGATACAAACTAGTGCACAAACATATATCATATATACAATGTGCACATTCAAGTGAGAAAAACCATCTTAAGTGAACTAATACTAGTTAATGTAAGGTAATATATCAAATATATAAGTATACATTAAATCATTAAATCAACACTTGATTTAATGATCCGGTCATATAGCACGTAACCGACTAATATCAAGTGTATCAATGTATCGAATCAACACTTGATTCGGTAACCCGGCTATATCATATATAACCGTCCAATGATACAAATCGCGAGAATAGAATTCAGTATCACATACTGGTATTATTCTCGGTCCCGTACATATCTCATATGAGCTTCTATTTCGTTTCGCTTGAGCCAGGAAACCTCTGTGTAGGACTCTAAAGACTCGACAATACGCCGGCAGTAGGTGATGATCATATCAAACACCCACAAGCCGCAAGCGGTCTGCTACACGTAACGGCCACCCGGGTATTGAGCGATCAGAAGATCAACGAGCAAGCCCGCTCACACTCCTGTGAATCCAACCAGTAACACTTACCGTACAGTCCGGTCTGTTCGTCTGATATGTCGCATATCTCGCCTAGGGGTGGTAAACATCAGACACCAATAGCTTGATAAGTCATGCTGATGTAAGGTCTACAATAAGCGTGAAACTACTGATAACTCTTAACAGTAAATCACAGCAACCCTGGCGAGGGATTTCCAATTATGGACAGTCGTGCATAGCGCAACATCAACAACCAATACCGGGAGAGACAAATCCCCTCCTATCGCTCATTGCCTCCATGTGAACCGGGACTGTACCCAAAAACCACCTGTTTGCACGACTCAGTAGAGCCGTGGTAGGGTGGAAATCGAAGCACAGTGGGAGACACACAAGACTCTATGACGATCTCGGGTCAACAGACTAAGCTGTACCAGTGTCACCAGAGAACTGCCATCTGACGTGAGGTATAATACCATCTGGGAGTTCTCGGCGAGTCTTCAGTATACCCACTCTCCACTGAGCACCCGCATACCATCTCTGATGTCAAACACCAATGGATATGGGATCATTCATCGCCCATCATATGGGTCGAGAAGATATACGCTAGTCTACTCTGAAATATCGATGCCCCGTCTCGATATTCCCACGACTAGGAACATTGAAGGATGTACTCATGGACCACCCAGGCCCCACTAGTATGATCTACATCATAGTACTGGAAGTCGAGTACACATCCTTAGGGCTTTTTCAACATGTAACAGAGAGACAGAAAGTATACATGTTAAGATAAAGAGCAACCAGATAGCGTACTATCATGTCGAGCAAGAAAGTCCTACCTATATATGTCCCAGCATCTACTACAATATACATCCAATGTACAGTAATGGCCTCTAGGGCATATATATAACTAACAGGACCGTATTCTAATCTGGCGATAATTTGATATCGATTAGGTTATATGTGATATCACCGGATTATTGAATCAAGTGTTGATTTGATAATATGATATACATATAAATGATATTAGTCTGTTATATATGATATAACCGGATTATTAAATCAAGTGTTGATTTAATAATTTGATATATATTTATATTTGATATATTTATATTAACTAATATTAATGCTCATTAATTATTTTCTTCTCTTAATATATATTTATATATATATGTGTGTGTGTGTGTGTGTGTGATATATATATATATATATGATATAAATATATATATATATAATATATATGTATCATGTTTGATGATATATATATTTTGAACATGGAATTTCTATTTTGAGAAATAAGAATTAAGAGGTGGAAAATGGGAGATATTTATGTTATGGTGTGAAGCATGGCTCATATATTTAAATATTGGTTTGGCTACACTATTGAAGTATGGTTGATTATTTCTATTGTAGAAATAATCTATACTTCAATAAGTGAGCACACAATGAGCCATTCTAAGACACAACCATGAAACCCCAGCTCATTTTCAAACTCTCATCTTTCACTCCTCTCTCATGTTCTTCTTCATCCTCTACCTTTTTCCATGAGTTGGAAAATAAAAGGAAAAAGAATTCTAAGTGAGCCAAAACCCCTACTTCATCATCCTACTCTAGATTACCCCTTTAGATTAGGTTATTTCCTTCACTAATAGTTGATTAGTGAAGAGGTTGTTTGATCTAGAGAAACTTCAAGGTGGATCATCTACAGCCTCGAGGATCGCGAAGTAATCTTGATCCTTTCTTCAAATGGAGCCAAGAGGAGTCGTAGGGACTGCTACTCGGAGCTTTAGAAGAAAATGACATGGTCTACAAAGGTTGTAGTCTCCATCACTTAGTTGTAGAACTTTTTTTGTCATGCTTAAACCCTAAAACTCTAGTTAGATTTTCGGTTAGTGTAGCTTGGCACCTAAGAATTTTTAAAATTTCATACTTGATGCTTCTAAAAACCTAGTGGTGCTGCTAAGACACACTTTTAGATCTCAGGACAAAAGACTAACCTGTAATAATGCCACTCGAGAACTTCCATCGGACGATAGATATAATACCATCTAGAAGTTCTCGGTTAGTCTGTCCACTGTACTCACCTCCAGTGAGCACCTGTATACTATCTTAGGTGACATAACACCAATGGCTTGTGAGACCGGCCACCGCCCCTCGTCAGGGTCTCGAAACGTATACATTAGTTTACTCCGAAATATCAATACCCGGTCTCGATACTCTCACGACTAGGGACATTTAAGGATGTTCTTATAGACCCCCCATCTCTTACGTATATGATCTCCATCATAATGCTGGTAATCAAGCAAAAATCATACGGGCTTCATCATTATGTATTAGCGATACGTAATAACAAGTAAAACGTGTACACAACAATGATAAAGATAAACCAGATAGCATACTATCATTTCGAGTAAGATTATTCTACCTGTATAGGTCCTCCTTCAATTATCATAATCGCGTGCCTGCAATTACAATAATTGCCTTGAGGGCAATATATCCAACAATCTCCCACTTGCACTTAAGGCTAATTATTGCGGTATCACATACCCACATTCAATATGCTATCGAATACCCAACTTTTCTACTAATCAGTTTCTCAAATCTCGTTTGAGGAACATCCGTGTTCGAGAAATAGCCCCAGTGAGTGGATCTGCTATATTTCAACTTCCTCTCTCTATATCTCAACTTTGCAGAGATTAACAATCTTCTGAACTGAGTGATACCCCACCTCAAGAATTTTGTCTGGATACATGATGGGACCAAGTTCATAAATGAACAACTTTATCCTACAAACTTCTTTGGCTGTATCCTCCGTTGAGTCATAATCAACATCCTGAACCATACCTACCTTAGTATCTAATATACTGATCTTCAGAAGTGGTAAAACTCGAAACTCTGACAGCATCTCTGTCATCCAGGTCACCTTGGAAGCCTAAACCGATAACCTCCTCCCGGAGGAGGCTGTCGTTATCATATACCAAGAACATCATCTAATGTTCATAATTGCTTCCCTATGTTTCTCCAGGATTGGATTAATATCTGCTTATTACAGCAAGTGTATAAGAAATATCTGGTTTTGTACAAGACATTGCACGATTGAATCAATTTCATAAGCAATTGATATGTCATTTATGCCAGTACCTCTCCTCATCAGTCTAGAAGTCATCTCTTTAAAGAGGGTGACTCCATCACCTGCAGGTACACCACCACGCTAGGATTCGTACATTCTAAAATACTTTTAGAATGCAGTCTAAGTACCCGATTGGGAAACTTCCCAAATCTAGATCTAAAACTATAGATCTAGTCACCAAAATCCCTGATATATTATCCATATACAATGTAAGGAAAACACTATTTGACAACTAAAGTTTGACCGATTGTAGTATAGATATATCACTTTCTATCTGGAGTATGTCATCCAAATCGCAGGACAGTACTGCCTACACCCTTCTTACTAGGCTCATCTATTGTTTTGATGAAGTCAATCACCTTGACTGTCACGTCAAAAATAGATGATCTGTCTCCGCTATATATGCTTTAGTCTATAAATAGACATATGCAACTTGCACACCTTCCGCTGCTCTCACTGACTATGATAACCCTCTGGTAGAGTCATATACACGTGCACTTCCAAATTCCCATTTAGAAAGACGTTGTAGTCATCCTTTTGCCAGATATCATAGTCTAGAGCAGGAGCAGTGCCAAGTCATATCCGTATGGACTTCAACGTAGACACTGAAGTAAATGACTCATCACAATCCACAACTGGTATTTGATGAAAATATTTACAACAAGTTTATCCTTATTAGGTTAATACCTTTCCACCTGCGCAGATCTCGAAAGATCTAGTTGCTCCTAATGGGTTTTACCCCTTCAGGAGCACCCAACAAAGTCCAAAATCTATAATTTGCTGAAGTGCATGGAGTCCATCTTGGATATAAAGTATCCGGTCACCTGGAAATTACCACTTCCTAGGACCTACAGATTACTAGTAGGGCTATCATAACCATGATGCCAACCACCATATCATCATCACCAAGAAAATCGAAGTATCTCTCGGGTGGCTGAGGTCACCTACTAAAATCTGCAGAGTGGTGTTCATCACAGAATACTGCATTTTATACCGCCCATTCTTACGCTCGGTTGTTTATAGGTAGGTGCTTTTAATCCGTGTTTGTTACATATTTGCAGGATACAGGTTCTCGGTTCTAAAACGGTGAAATTCATGGAAAACACGACAAAATCCGGGTTCCTGCCAACCACTGAGAAAACACGGTCTCCGCTCGTCATCCGTATGTTGCCAGATACCAGTTTAGGAAGACAAAATATCAAATCAATGTCACCTTCATGTACAAGGCTCAATGGCAACAACAAGTTCCAAGAAATCTACGCGGAGCTCGAGGCAATCATGACAAAAGACATCCACAAAAAGTCCACCTTTCCTCAACAGAAATTCTGGAAGAATTGTGAATGTATTTTCAGAAAATACATATACCAGACAACAAAGGACAAGAAACCAGGGAAGCACAGAAAATCAGAGCCCCTAATCCCACTATAGGGCCGCGGATCCGCGGTCAATAGGGGGTATTGGCGGCGGATCCGCGGCCGTACGGCCTCGACAGAGTATCATCTTTTGGGGGCTGTCTGGTAATTTTGTCTATGGTCAGATGGTTGCCCTAGGGTTTCATTTCCCTGCCTATAAATACCGCAGAACTGAGCTTAACCAAGGGAGCTTTTTCTTTAGCCTCTTTTTTGTAGTTTTGTTCTTCTTCCTCTTCTCACCTCTTCTCCATTAAACTTGTAGTGAGCTTTTGAGTGAAGAGTGATGAATAAAGAAGACCATTTTTTATCATGCTTGTCTCTTTCTTTACTTGTTGTAATTTGTTGTAATTTTAATTGTTAAGTAGTTGTTGTTATTTGCTTGATTGTTTCTTTCTTCTCTCTTTTTCTTTATCATTCATACGACCATGATACTTACGCTTGATCCTCGCCAAGGTGAGGTCGCAAATAGTTAGTCGTATTCTTCTAGTCTCCTTCTTTCTATCTTCCTCTTTTGTTTGTTTTATTTTTCCGTATTATGAAGTGTGAGTAGTTTTATACTTGTTAGGGTAGGATAAGGGAAGTTTGAGAGAAGGAAATCTCTCTCACTCTTTCCTTGCCCAACAACTTAAATCAACTCCCGTTAATTGAACCACAATCCGCTCCTTACGGCACCCTATCCTACATGATAGCGGTGATTCCGTAGTGAGACCGGTTGTGGTTGAATTAACCGGAGGTTATGGATAAGAGCCAAGAACGGACGGACAAGCACCAAAAGGAAGACTTATGCGTTGGAAAGCCTAGCTTATACTCGCAAAGTCCTTCCTAGTCGTGCTAATCCCCGTTGTTGCCGATTACCGTAACACCGATATTAAGAGGGGCAACGAAAGATGTGGAGACTCCTAACTCAAACTAACCTAATCCTAACCCTAACAAGCTCTCTTTAAATATCAACTCAACACTTAGATAACTATAAACAAAATCTGAACAACCGGACTTAACTCGTCGAAAAACACATAGAAAAAGATTCCCATCTCCCTGCGGACGACCCGTACTCAACCGGCTAGCTACGTGCGAAACCGTCTTGATTGCGGTATTTAAACTAGAACTTGAACACGCTCGTATCCTAACGATCAAATGGCGCCGTTGCCGGGGAGACGGTAGCGTATTTTCTTTCTTGTTATTCGGGTTAATATTCTTTTTTGTATATAAAAAAAAAAATCTTTTTGTTATTTTTGATCATTTTTGTGGGCAAGAGTGCAGATTTTTGCAGATTTGCAAACTGCGATTGTGGGGAGCAAAGTGTACATTCAAGGCTAAGGTGATTGCAAAGTACAGTGCCAAAGATCCGGGTAGTTTGACCCGCGCAAGCGAACCTTTCAAGCTTACCGGATTTGATTCAACGGGGGTTTCCTAACCCAAAATCTTAACGGTACGTATTTTTCTAACACCTTCTTCTCAAATCCGACGCTTCCAATATACTATTCTTTGCAGGATTCTTTGCAAGTTCGCTAGCAAACGCTAAAAAAATTGACTAACCCGTATTTGTTGCAGCGCCGCGCTTAAAATAAAAAACGATTGTTTGATTCTTTATAGAATTTTTGAATTGCGCATTGCATACATTAATACGGACTTAAGGGCAAGCGAACCCCACAACATACGGTAAAGGATTTCATCACCTTTTCCGTGGCCCACAAATCACGAACTTGAGCATAACGTTTACCCGCACAAAATTTAAAAGAAACTAGACTTTAAGCCTTAAGGACTTCACGCTCACTAGGAGAAGTTAACTGTATTTAGAACCTTGCTTAACGGTATATTGTTTACGGGGTGTCTAGGAAAGTGTTAACGGCGAAACCGCCAAAAGAGAAAGGGTTATTTAATTAAGGAACTTCGCGAAAGCGTTGGAAAACCTCCCTTTATCTCTGCACTTACCTGGCCTCGTGATCAGTGTATCTTGAGCCTGTTTCTCGACACAGTTTTACTTCGACAATCAAGTTCTGGAGCAGGTCTAGTTGACCTAGGTGAACCCTAGAACGATTAGGTGTGTGGTATTTTCGTGTCGTGATTGTTTTTGTCAATATTCTTTTTGTGTGTATATTTCATTCTTTTGTTAATATATTTCTATAAAAAAATATATAAAAATAAAAAATAAAAAAAAATCACATTCTTTTTCCCTCCTTTTCTCTTCCTTTCTTTCCTTTTCTCATCATATCATGGGTACCCCACCTCGCAAAACTCTTGCCGAACTTTGGTACCCACAACCAGACATTACATCTTACGGTTCTTGCTTTGGCCGAATTTCGAACGATCCATCCATGCCAAAAATTTCTTTGAAAGATCGGATAGACGCGTCTAGGACGAACAACTGGACCCCGCAATCCACTTCGTATCAACCGTTTCAAACATTCACACCTTCTTGCGTTGATACCCCTTTTGAAAATCCGGTTGTAACCCCGAGACCTATGTCTATTGCTGAACGTATTGAACAATCTCGTAGCCGATCTTTCACTCCTTTCACCACTACAAATTCTTGGGATCAACAATTCCATTCACCTTCTTATCCTAATGTTGATCCCACTCCTGTCCAGCCATTCAATTCCTACCAATCCTACCCTACTTTTGCACCTTCCCTAGACATTGCTTCAGAACAGCCTTTTGGGAGTTTTCAGTATCCAAACAACTTTGAATCTTTTACTGAAACCCCTTCACAACCAATGTCTAGTCTAGAACAGTCGTTGGAAGACTTTAGGGTAGCGTCAAGCCAACAGATGATGGATTTGAATGCGTTCATGGCCGCCCTCATGCAACCTAGTGACCCGGCAGCTAGTTTTCAACTAGCTCCAACTTTTTCAATGTATGATGAGGCGGCAGGACAGGCTGTGAATTTGAGTGGAGAGAGTGAGATGTACCCCCTTCCGAATCAAACCTACCCGTCTGAAATTGAATCCCACAACTCCTGTGTTGAAAGTCTATCTAATGTTCCAAACGATTCACCAGTTGAAGATAGAATGTTTAATGAGTTGTGCAACTTTGTAGTATTTGATTTGCCAAATTGTGAAGGGACCTTGCCAAGTGAAACCACACCCAATCCTTTTGACCTCTACACCTCCATCATAGAACCTGAATTGATTGAAATCCATGCTTTTGATGAGGTGTCTGAGAAAATTGACTTTCACTTGATTAAGGATATTGATGCTGGGACTATTTTGGATGATGAACCCGTAGATTTGACTGAGTTTTTCTCTCCAATTCATCATCCCGAGTCATTAAATGTTTTTCCCGAACAACATATGCGTCAGGACTTTGATGAAATATGCATGGATGAGCTTAACTTTGAGGAGAATTTTAAGGATATTTTTGAGGATGAAATAGTTCTAGATGATGAGTCGGATTTTCCAATTCATCCTGTTCCTTTCACTGACTGTGTACACCCTCCAGAACCCTTTACCGATACCCTTCCTCAACCACTTCCCTTCATCCTTTCCATCGTTCCGACCTTGCAAGAACCCGTACCATTTTCACTTTCTGTGTCTGGTTTACCGAGTTCGGCGTACCCATGGGTTCTTACGAATCTTGAGGGATTTGACCAAATCTCTCGCCGGGTTAATAGATTAGCACAATCGCTGTTTACACATCGCTCATCACAAATTGTGCTAATCTATTCACTCCATTTCCTCCCTCAAGTTCGTATTCCACTTCTTTTTCCCTTCCGCCATTCTTCTTCCTCTCATATACCGAGACCGTATCCCGCTTCTCTCCGCATACGGTCTCGCGTATTCTCCATTTCTTTCCTCTTCACCTTCTTTCACCAGCCACTGCTTTATCACGATAAGATCTTTCAATGGTTGGTACTAACTTTTGGCCTGTGTAAGGCCTTGTATAGCTTGATACTGTTCTTTCCCCCCTAAACCTGAACTTCAACGCCTAACAGTGGAAACACTGTTTTACTTAAGTTTGGGGGGAACACCTTTTTTGTATATATTTTTGGTTTTTCTTTTTGTATATAATTTGTTTTTAGGGGGAACGCCGACAATTTTGACCCTCTTGGTATAGCCTGACAGTGAGGGCACTGTCAAGTTTAAGTTTGGGGGTGTGCTCGGTAAGCTTTCTTCCTTCGCATTCATTTGTATATTTTGCATTTGCATACCCTATTAAAAACCCACAAAAATTGAAAATTTCCAAAAAAATATAAAAACTTTCTTGTCAAGTTAGCTTGTGAAAGAACTCTGATTCAACATTTCGACGGTTTTTGTTTGAAAAAATAGGAATAACTAGATCTTATGTTTGGATTTTGAAAACCTGAAAGATAACTCTCCTTTGATGTTAACTATAGCTGATATACGTCTTTACATCACACTACACGTGTCGTGAATTTTGGGAATTAGATGACAAGTCTTTCATGTTTAAACTTTTAAACAGATAAATGATTTTCTGAGGATCAAATAGGTTTGTTCTGAAATAAGTAATGTCAAGAATAGTTTATGAAGTAAAGCGAATATGAAGGAATGTTATTGATGCCGTAATTGGAGCTAAGTCTGAAAAATAACCCATCGGAAACTTGATTGGAATGATTACACACCAAACCCACTAAACACGTCTTTTATCCAAAAAAATAATTGAACTGCCGGTTATATCTCCGTTCGTATTAAATCATCTGATTTTCACGTTAAACTGTCTTTTGTTTTTGGACCTAGGTAACTTGAGTAATTAAGTCCGCTGGGGTGTTTCTACACCTAATGCCCTAAAACCAACTGGTTTGGGTGCATTGGCCCAATTCTCGCTAAGAAGCCTAGAAAGTCCAGTTTAAAACAAAGTCAAGCAAGTGTTCTCTCCGAGTTAAAATTCCTAACGGTTCTTTGTGTGAGAATAATCTTGATAAAAGACAGGCTTTTATAAAAAAAAATTTAACGGAGATATGAAGGTTTTATTCTATGATAAAGACTATTGCACGTTCACAGAGGTGTGTATGAAATGAAAACAAGAAAAAGGTGGAGTGAAAAATACGACTCAGTTTCCTGTTAAGGAAGATAGAAATTCTGAAGTTGAAACCTTACTGGAAAACGAAACTTGAAAAATGCTTAACTCTTTATAAAACTTATGTGATCCTTTTAAAATTGTTATCTGGGCTTTTTTATGCGACATGATGACTTTAATCGATCCTTCTGGAACTTAACGACACTATTTGCACTACACGTAAAGACATATAAAATCTGTAGTTAAATAAGAAGTGAGGTGTGAAAAATAAAGGTTCGATGGTCTAGACTTAGGATTATAGAATTGTTATTTTCTAAAAACAAAACTTTAGGGTTTGAATCTTAGTTATTTTACGAAACCAACTTGACCGGATTTTGTGGGTAGTATCCGCTGAAAACCCTCAGGAGACAACACTCCTCCTACTAGGGACACCTAGAGGTTTAACGGCTTGTTGCACGCGCTCAGTGCAATCGCGTTCCCTGCGAAAGTGCGGTTATCATTTTATTTTTTGTGAATAATTGGTTTTGCTCGGGACGAGCAAAAGTTAAGTTTGGGGGTATTTGTTCATCACAGAATACTGCATTTTATACCGCCCATTCTTACGCTCGGTTGTTTATAGGTAGGTGCTTTTAATCCGTGTTTGTTACATATTTGCAGGATACAGGTTCTCGGTTCTAAAACGGTGAAATTCATGGAAAACACGACAAAATCCGGGTTCCTGCCAACCACTGAGAAAACACGGTCTCCGCTCGTCATCCGTATGTTGCCAGATACCAGTTTAGGAAGACAAAATATCAAATCAATGTCACCTTCATGCACAAGGCTCAATGGCAACAACAAGTTCCAAGAAATCTACGCGGAGCTCGAGGCAATCATGACAAAAGACATCCACAAAATGTCCACCTTTCCTCAACAGAAATTCTGGAAGAATTATGAATGTATTTTCAGAAAATACATATACCAGACAACAAAGGACAAGAAACCAGGGAAGCACAGAAAATCAGAGCCCCTAATCCCACTATAGGGCCGCGGATCCGCGGCCAATAGGGGGTATTGGCGGCAGATCCGCGGCCGTACGGCCTCGACAGAGTATCATCTTTTGGGGGCTGTCTGGTAATTTTGTCTATGGTCAGATGGTTGCCCTAGGGTTTCATTTCCCTGCCTATAAATACAGCAGAACTGAGCTTAACCAAGGGAGCTTTTTCTTTAGCCTCTTTTTTGTAGTTTTGTTCTTCTTTCTTCTTCTTCTTCATTCTTCCTCCATGAAATTGTAGTGAGAGCTTTTGAGTGGATGTTAATGAAGATGAGGGTTTTTTATCTTTCTTGTTAGTTTGCTCCCCCTTGAGATTCTTCCTTTCTCTTGCTCATTCAACCTCTTCATTGAGCTTGAATGGGTAAGGGTTAGTTATTGATCTCAAGGGTCGTATTTTCTCACGGGACTAATTCTTCACTTCACATGCGTTCTCTACCCCTCCCTTGATCTTGCAACCTCTTCATTGAGCTTGCAAGTTTAAGGGTTGGCTATTGAGCACATGTTTGGCTTGGGTTCTATTTCCGTGTTCTTTTTATTTGCTTATTTATTACTTGCATTTTTCATTCTTGCTTTTATTACTTGCAATTTTATTCATGCACTTTAATACTTGTATCTTTTCTTTTCTTTGTTCTTTTCTTTTTGTTCTCTTTTGTTTATTTTGTGAATGTTGTAATTATTGTTGTTGTTAAGAATTCATACGGTATTGTAAGTTAACGTTTCTTTTCCAATTCCTTTTCCCGTTATTTTCCATTTGAACTCCGCCCAAACCATACGCAAGCGCTCCGTTAGGCACCGTACCCTGACAAGGTAACGGTGATTCCTAACCGCGACCGGTTGCGTTCGGTTTGGCCGGAGGCGAAAGCAAGAGACAAGAACGGAAGGACAAGGGTAAATAAGCCGGATTCCACGAATACCGCGCTTAAATCCCCTAATCCACGTTGTTGCCGATTGCTTAGCTTCAATTGGTCAAGACTCGGCTCAAAGGTTTTGAGTACGGATTTCTTAGCTTACAATCTCGTATCTTTTCTTAACAACTTTATACTTGCAGATATACACATAGGTTAGAATCAAACTCACACAGATTCTTTATTGACTCGTCTAAAACAAGAAGGTAAGATACCACCATCTCCCTGTGGACTGACCCGTGCTCAACCGGCTAGCTGCAAAGCGACACCGTCCTGATCGCGGTTACACTTTAAATCTTTGAACATCCGACACGCCATCGGCGTGCGATCAAGTGGCTAATGGATTGTCAAGTCCAATTAAATCCTTGAGTTCTACTAAATTTTCGATAACTGTTTGTGGTTCTGAAAACACTTCCAGTTCTATCGTACTTCCATTAGTTTCTTTTGCAAAAATATTCCTTTTATAAAAAGGTGGCGAGTCAAGAACAATGTAACTATTGATCTTGAAAATGGTAGAAGCAAAACCCTAGCGAATGCTTGGGATAATCCACAAAGAGCCATTACCGAAGCGTGCCTTGAGTTTGTCCAGATTCAGCATTTAAACAGGAATCAGATAATTCCATATCTTTATAACGTCAAGATATGTAACCAATCTATGTCCATAGAGAATCAAAGGCACTAATTTAGATGGAACCAGATTTAAATATCATACAGCAGTTTCTGGTGCATATCACCTAAATGGAAAAATGCCAAAACAGCATTACTCATCAAGGAGCGAACCCGTGGATGAATAACTTGAGAGAGAATCATATTCTCAATATTACTATAATGGAATACCTAGCATAAGTATATATATCTTCGATCACTTCAAAGAATTCTGATACTTCCAATGTATGGTTCTCTACTTTATTCTTATACCTATAAACTTCTTAAAAATCTTTGGACCTTGCATTACAACGAATGCGTGTCTAAAACCAAAGAATGTCTTACACCTGCATGATATTTAGACCTGAATGAAGTATAAGTACCAACCCCTTATCCTAAAAGACACTGGACAACATACATTTTCATGTATAAGTCCTATGAGTATGCTAACTCAAATTCCATATGTTGTAAGTTGAAAACTGTATTTTGGTCGAGAATGTCTTACACTGTTATTCAATATACCTTACCTTATCCTCAACTGATAAAGGTAAATGTTTGGAACACAATTTTCAAAATTTATATCTCACTTTATAAAATAAAGATACAGATATTTCATTTTAAAAATTGGTGCATAAAAACTGTTATTCGAAACCAAATATTTTGCCGTTAGGAAAAGCCAGGCGATTCAATCCAATATCACCAATTACGACAAATTTCAATATTGAGGATCAGATCACCCATTTCCTAATATTCTACTCCTAGTCAGCTTCTGTAACGCCGTACAGATGCGAGATCCAAATCTTGCAAATACATACACTAGAGTGAGAATTAATTGGGAAAACAGTTTTCATTTACAAGTACTAAGAAAATCTGAAACATAAATGTTTCAAGGGGTGGCCGAGTATTCCTAGTGATGCTTTTTCCTAATCCAGATTCATGACAGTAGTAGAAATTTCGTTTTCCCTTGCTTCAATCTCTTTATATGTCTCTACATCTTACTATCTGTACACCATACTTGCGTTAATCAGTTTTCTTCTTTCCCTACTTTTCGGCACCTGCCTAAGGTTTGGAAGAAGACTATCCAATAAGCATAATAGGTGCACTCTCCTAATACAAGGAGCTCTCGCAACCTTAGAGAAGGTAAAAAAAGAAGAGACAACCGAATAATACAATCTAAATTCTCCAGAACCAGTGACCATCATGGACTAAAATAATTTCTTCGAGTTCGTATGTAACTATACGATGGCCATTTCCAAGCAATATAGATCATCGCAGTAAATACAGAGTGTTCTGGAGAAATGCAAAGGGAAAGTAGGAGTAGCAAGGATATTTGTGACTTTGTCATGAATCATGACAATACAAAGTCAATGTGTGTAAGAAGGTTCGGTTAAGTTGGTTAATGAGTTTTAGGTAAGTCATGGGTTGCTGTACCAGAGTGAGAGAGAGAGAGAGAAAAGAAACGCTCAGCGTACACTCTTTCAAGATTAGATTGATCATCAATTTATCTAATCAGGATGTCTCCCACTGTTTTCTCGAATTCTCTTTCAAACCCTAAAAGGAGAACTAGTGAGATCATGTACACCTTACAAGTTCGCTAACAGTTCGGCCAGGTCAGTGTTGGTACTCCGAGGGAGGTCACGCATACTTTCACATGGACCCAATTAATAATCTCGTTTCCGCAGAGGCGTAACCTCGTTAACACTTTCTAGACACCTAATAGGTTAGCTAATTGTGAAGTGAAAAATCTCCCGAGGATTAATACCTACTCATCAGTGGGAATCGAGACCCAACTATCATCTTGTGATAACCTGATGGAATCCACTCAAGTCACCACACTCCAGAAGGTATGCACATGCTTGGCAAGTTTCCTTTATATTTGAAAATCCTGATATGGTTTTTGCCCCAAGCACTTATGACCTTGACGCAGGTCAAAATATCATAAGTCACAAATCAAGTTCAACCCGTCATTGTCCAGATTAATCTAAACCCATTCGTACAAGTCCTTGACGAAGGCAAAAACAGATGTACGCCTGTCCTAGATTAATGAATCTACCTATGCTACAGATAAGTATCCCCTATCTACTAAACACTATGCCTTGGCGAAGGTCAAAACACATAGCATGAATACTAGTTGATACTCATCTGAAACGACGGAGGGCTATGGCTGGTTTTGGCGAAAAACCCTTAACGTAATGAACTTGATATCGTTGAAGGAACTCGAGTGGCTTTGAAATGGAATGGTTTAGGCTTCACTTTTTAAAACTAGTAACATAAACCTTTGCTTAAGATTGAATTCCCCGTGAAGGGATCAAGGCTCTTCCCTCATAGAATGAGGTGTTGGATATTCCTAACCGAATACCTCTATACAAAGCAAAAGAATATGAAAGTTGTTTTGAAGAAACTGAGTAGTTTTAAAATTGGTTCCGACAACATCAGATAGGTTTTGTTTTCCTTTCATTAAAGAAATAATGCAATCCCATCAAATCTAGTTTCTAAGCCATAAAAGAAACAACCAAAATAGCATGCTTTTATATGCCATCCGCATTCGCCACGGGGTCCCGGGTCTTCACCGTAAAGTTACTTAACTTACGGCAGGGCGGGGACTAGGCTAGCGTAGATACAAAACATATAGAAGCATCTACTAATATATATATATATATATCACATCGCAGGCAGATAATAGTCATCACAGGAAGATAAGAATCATCACAGGCATGCGAACAACAATATGGAATAGCGGATAAACATGGAGCCCCGCGTTTCATCTAGGCCATAAATGAAACACGACGTTCCCCGGTCGTGTGGATAGCCCGTACATAGTTGATCCTATAACCTTATGAGTGTGGAAAGCCACATGCCAATTCTAGAAACCGGGTAACACGTCCTCAATAAAATGAGTCGATCACCCGCCGCTTTCTAGAATCCGGTAACTTGTACAACTCTCCATGGGTCGGATCCTAAAACCCCTACAAGTGCGCCGAGCAACCCGCCAATTCTAGAGTGAGGCGGCCCGGTGTCAACTCCATGAGATGGCCACCTGCTGCATTCTAGAACTCGGCTACTCGAGCACTTCTCCTAGGTTAATCCTAGTACAGAAATGAAATATATACAATGGTGACATCGACTGCATCCTGGTCGAGCCCCAATAAAAGAATATACATAATATGGAAACGGGTGCCACATGTTAGAGCTCGTCCCGAACAAATTAATACAATAAAATAAATCGAAACTATACAAGCAACGCACGAGGGGCTATCGGACACGACAATCCGATTAAGCCATAATCAAGATATATATCCACAGAAATAAATAACCGAAACAAGTGCGTAACCACGTCTAATTAAGCATATAGAAATTAAAAAAATGTTTAAAACACATCCATGCACGCAAATGAAGTCATGACATTAGAATTCAACAATACAATTAGCGCACATCCCAAATATACCAAGGATCAAAAACCAAGTGCACTAAACATCCAAAAAAAGTTGAGTTTTGAGCCAATTCGGAAGTCCGAATAAAAAAGAAACGCGCCTAAACCTTCGTGGGAAGTTAGAGCATGAAATTAACATCAAGACGGGGGGAATAAAGGGAGTACCCCATCCCGAGGCCACCACGAGGTGGCCAGAGGGTGAGGCTGACCCGAAACTGCACATGGAGGGGCAGTTTCGGGGCCCCACCCCCAAGATCACCTTATGGTGGTCTTGGGGAGTGGGCCCAGCCATTCGGTCCCTTCGAGGTCTACCCAGGGTACCCACACACCATCCTGCGGCTTCTCGGTTCAAACCGAGAGCCCACAGGGTGTGCAAACATCTCAAAACTCAAAAATTCGGGACTGTTTTTTCGACAGTTTTCGATGTCCGAAAAAACGCGAATTCTAATGCCGTAACTAGCTAGTTTAAGGTGCTTGGGAGGCTCTAATACTACTGTAGGGTTCCCTAGTGCCCACTACGCAGCGGAGATGGGATTGGAGAATAAAAATTTTGAGCAAACACGTAGGAACCCCAAACCTAGAATCGATCTAAACTCCTAAACTAGCAAACCAAGCATGCAAAAATACGAAATACTACCTTCGAAACGTGTCCACCCAATCGTGGAAGACCACTCCAAGCTCCATGTATATTGTCCGGATCGAGCTTGAGTGGGGACCGCCTATGCTGAAGAAAATCCACCTGAAGGAAACCGATCCAAGCTCTGGCTTCACCTAGTGAAGCGACCGACGCTCCAAGCTCGCTACAAATGGAGAGTGGAGATATAGGAATATTTTCACTATATTATCTCTCTTTTCTAACCTCAAGTGAGCTACCTAAAAGAAAGAGGAGGAGGTGAAGAATAAGAAACCATGGAATATGGCTAAGTCTTCATGTGTAGGAAAAACAATACAAGTGTAGAAAAAGAATGGCTCATCATTTTGCAGCCATGGAAAAATAGTAACCAAAAATGATTTTATCAATATTTATAAGCAAGGACATACCTCTCTACACCATACTTCTTTACAACTCATCCTCCATCTCATTTTTGATTTTCTATAAAAGAAAAATCAAGAAATGAAGTATCCATCTTCTAGAACAAATTCCGTATAAATACAGAATATAACCCGGTATACGTACTGAAATACATATACGCGTATTCGTACAAAAATACGAATAGCCAAGAAAGAGACAATGAATAGTGAACAATAATACTAAAATATACATATTAAAAAATATTTATATATAAATTATTAAATCAAAACCTGATATAATAATCCGGCTTAATCTTAAGCCGTTAGTATTATCAACCATCCGATTAGAGTCTGTGTAGCCTATACACGTATTTAATCGGACACGCTGTATGCACCAACATACGTTATCTACATCATATCGCCTGAACTGGGAAATCTCTCTGTGTGGGACCCTAAAGACTCGATAATACACTGGCAGTGATTTACTAGATAAATCCAAAAACACAAGCATGTAAGCGACATTAGCTGTACGTAACAGCTACCCAAGTATCTGTCGAAAGGGAGGTCGACAATCAAGTCCGTCCGAACCCTACTGAGCCTGAATGTGACAATCTTCGTACATTCCGGTCTCTTCGTCTAAGAGTATTGCATACCGGGTCTAGGGGTGGAAACGTCAGATCCCTAATAACCCGATAAGTCGTGTCGAAGTCAAGCTCATAACCAACCAAGAAACTACTGAACTCATATCAGTAAATCTCATCCACCGTGGCCACGGATTTAAGGTGATACCCAACCGAACATATCGCGACATCGATCCCTAATATCAGGAGAGACGAATCCTCGACAATCGCTTATTGCCTCCATATAGCTCGCAACTGTACCCAACTAAAATCTATTTACATGACTCCTTTGAGTGATGGTAGGGTAGTAATCAATGTACAGTGGGAACTCACACGAGAAAAATGACAATATCATGTCAAAAGACTGACCTGTACTATGCCACTCGAGAACTTCCATCGGACGATAGATATAATACCATCTTGAAGTTCTCGGCGAGTCAATCCAATGTACTCACCTCCAATGAGCACCTGTATACTTTCTTAGGTGACATAATACCAATGGCTTGTGAGAACGGCCACCGCCCCTCGTTAGGGTCTCGAAATGTATACACTAGTCTACTCCGGAATATAGATGCCCAGTCTCGATACTCCCATGACTAGGGAAATTTAAGGATGTGCTTATAGACCACCCAGCTCTTACGTATATGATCGCCATCATAATACTGGTTGTCAAGAAAGAATACTACGGGCTTCATCATTATGTATTAGCGATACGTAATAAAAATTAAAATGTGTACACATCAATGATAAAGACAAACCATATAACATACTATCATTTAGAGTAAAATTGTTCTACCTGTATAGGTCCTCTCTCAATTATCATAATCGTGTGCTTGAAATTACAATAATTGCCTTGAGGGTACTACATCCAACAAAAGGGAGACCGGATTGCAAGCGCGATTCGTTGCTCTTGATAGCATGCTAGATTCCAACCTAATTGGAGCAAATGAAGATGCTACGAAGGTTGTGATTTCTATCCTCTAGTGTTTGCTAGTTTAGGTGTTTGGTTTAGATTCATGGTTACAAGTTTTTAGTGCCATCAAAATTTTCGTTTTCGTATTCCGCATTGGCCGCGAGTTAGCAGCAAGAGCACTAGGAACTTTCAGTCGTATCAATTAATTCATATCACACCAGAAAAGAACGAAAATATAATGTACGTATATGCCATCCACATTCTCCATCGGGCCCCTTCATGCACCTTTTGGTTATTTAACTAACGGCAGAGCAGGGGAAAGGCTAGCGCGGATGAAAAACATATACAACATCTACTAGTGTGTGTGTGTGTATAACCATTCGTCTCAGGCATAATATAAGCAACATCACAGAATAGCAATAAGCAAAATAGAATAGCGGATAATCTTGGAGCCCCGGGTTACATTTGAGTCGCAAATGAAACTCAACGTTCCCCGGTCATGTGGATAGCAAGTGCAATGTAAAACCAAGACCCCTACTAGTATGGCAAGTTACCCGCCAATCCCAGAAGTGAAGCAACCCCAATTAACGAAGTGAAAGGGCCACCCAGCATTTCATGGAATCCGGTAACTTGAGCACCCCACCTGTGTCCATCCTATACCCCCTATGAGTGTAGCGAATAGCCCGCCAATTCTAGAGTAAGGCCCCCTGTCTCAACGCCATGAGATGGAGGCCCATTGCCCTTTAGAACCTGGCTATTCGTGCACTCCTCCACAGAGTAATCCTAGTACAGAAAAGGAAAATATATACAATGGTGACATCGGCCTCAACCCGGGTGTGCCACAATAAAAGAATATACAAACTAGAAGAAACGGCAGTCCACATGACGGACGCTCGCCTCGCAATAATGAATATACAAATTAATTCAAAACTGTACAACTGACATTGCACAAACGGCCGTCTATCACGAAAATCCATCACAAAGATAAACATTGCAACAACCAGATGTATGTAATCCCTTCTAATCGACATATAGCGATTAGAAGACATTCACAACATATATACGCATCATAAAACCAAGCAACAAAGGCTACAAAAAAATAATTACATCCACAAATAGCAAACAAAGCAAGTTTTCCCAAACTCGGAAAAAACAGTTCACTAAGTCCCAAAATTTCATCGTTTAAAGCTAATCCGGGAGTCGAAACAAACTCGAAACTCGCCCGAACCTTCGTGATAGCGAAGTACCAAAAATTAACTGTCGCCTGAGGGGCTAGAGGAACTGAAAGTATCTCTTAGCATGACTACTAGGTTTCTAGAGGCATCAAGTATGCAATTTTAAAAAATCTAGTGAGCTAAGCTATACTAACCTAGAATCGAACTAGAGAATTAGGGTTTATAAGCATGTAAACAAGTTTTACACTAAGTGAATATGGAATACAACCTTTATTGACCGGTCTTTCGCTCCAAGTAGCAGTCCCTAAGCTCCAAGTGGTAGTCTCTAGAACTCTTCTTAGGCTTCACGTGGTGAAAGGAACGAGCTTGCTTCGTCGTCTTCGAGGCCGAAAATGTTCCACCTTGAAATTTCTATTACTCAAGTTACCTCTTCACTAATTAAAGAACTAGTGAAGCAGACAACCTAATCTAGTGGGCTAGATGAGATTAGGTTGATGAATTAGGAATTTTGCTCACTTTAGAATTCTTTTTCTCCTTTTCTTTTTCCACTCAAGAAAATCTAGAGAGGGAAGAAGATGAACAAGGGTGAAGAAATATCTCAAGGTTTTTTTGAATGAAAGAGTTAACCATAGGCTAAAGATATGGGTGAGGTTCATAAATATCTAAGAGTAAAACAAAAATGAGACCATGAGTCATGTCTTCTCAATGTTTCTACAAGCATCCAAGCCATGACTCGTTTCCTCTCTATTTTCTTTAACTCAAAATAAATAAATCCACAATAATCTTTAGTATTAGGTATGAGTCTCATACACCCATGTTCAATGTATCATCAATCATGATACATATTTCATTTATATATAAATATATATATATATATATATATATATATATATATATACACACACACACACCATTATATATACATACAAGAGAAGAAAATCTTTAGTGAGCACAATATTAGTTTTTATATATATAAATATATCAAATATAAATATGTGTTAAATTATTAAATCAACACTTGATTCAATAATCCGGTTATATCATATATAACCTACAAATATCATTTATATGTATATCAAATTATCAAATCAACACTTGATTCAATAACCCTGTCATATCACATATAACCGACAAATATTCAATACTACATGAAATCAACACTTGATTCAATAAACTGGACATATCATATATAACCGGCCAGTATCAAATATAAACAACATCCACACATCATTGAATCAACACTTGATTCAACAATCCGGTTATATCATATATAACCTAACCGATATTAAATATCGTGGGATTAGAATACGGTGTCACATACTCGTATTTAATCAAGCAACCGCACATATCACATATGTGTCCTACTTCGTTTCACTTGAGCAAGAAAATCTCTATGTAGGACTCTAAAGAATCGTTAATATGCCAGCAGTAGGTAATGATCACATCAGTCACCCACAAGCCGTCAGCGGTACTAGCTGGACGTAACGGCAACCCAGGTATTGAGCAAATAGAAAATCAACATGCAAGCTTTTCCAAACTCCCGCAAAGCCTATAAGCAACACTTACCGTATAGCCCGGTTTCTTCGTCTGATATGTCATATATCAAGTCTAGGGGTAGAATCGTCAGACCCTGGTAACTTGATAAGTCATGTCGATGTATGGCCTATAATCGTTCGAGAAACTACTGATAACACTTACCAGTAAATCTCATCAGCCCTGGTCAGGGACTTGCTGTTATAGCCAATCGAGTATAGCACAACATCAACTCCTATACCGGGAGAGACGAAACCCCTCCTATCTCTCATTGCCTCCATGTGACTCGGAACTGTACAAAAATCCACTTGTTTGCATGACTCCATTGAGCCGTGGTAGGGAGGAAATCAAAACACAGTGGGAACCACATAAGACTCTATGAAGATGTAACGTTTTGAAAATCATTTCGGTGAAATTTTGGAAAATCGGCAAAATAAGGGGGTTTCTGTAAAAAGTCAAAATACAAATATATTTATTATAAAATTAAATATACATATTGTAGCTATGTAATTGCTAGTATTTGGTGTTTATTGAGTCACTGGTGAGATTTCAAATTTTCTGAAAAATTTTCCGAAATTAATTATTTTAATATTATTTTAAGCCGTCCCTAATACATTTAATTAGGGAAAATTACAAATTGGAATGAGTTGAAACAAATTTTGTGCATCATAACACATTAAGCAAAATTTTAACATATGGTTTTTGAATTGAAATGAAGCCGTTAATCGGTTTTAGAAAATATTGAAGAAAAATGCTTATTTTGTGAAAATAAAAGGTTTTGGTGCATATTGAATTGGTGTTTGGTGTTCATTGCTTCACACACACACACACCCTCTCTCCTCCCCACTATGTTGTCGGGCCCCCTTTTTGACAGCCCTCTCTCTCTTTCTCTCTCCAATCAGCTCATTTTTCCCTACTTTTAAAATGGAATAAAAAAGAAATGAGAAGAAGAAAGATGTATGGGCTTAGGTTGACTTTACAACACCTCTCTCTCTCTCTCCCCATCTCCTATGTGTGGCCGAGCCCTCCCTCACCCTCCTGCAGTATCAGCCCCCCAACTTCCTCCCTCAATTCTATCTCAAAAAATCATCATACATGCTTCAAAAATCCAAATTAAATCCCACAAAATCCAAATCTAACCCCTACCCATTATTCCTTGGCTATTCTATTATAGATCTTAGTGAAAAGTTAGCATTTTGGAGACATGTTGCATGTGGGATCTCATGATCTTAGAGGTATAATCCTAACCCCATGTTAAATGAGTTGCTAATTACTTCAATTTATCTAATTTTGATGTTTAATTTGGGTTCTAGTTTCAAACTTGAAATTCAAGAAAAGGGAAATTGTTACCAAGTAGGGTTTTTTATTATTGATCATGGTTTAATGGTGTAATTATCATGCTAAGCCATAGAAAAAATTAACCTAGTTGCTAATATGTAATTGTTAGATGTAAAATGTCCAAATTAAGCCTTTTTATCTAGACTAGGTTTTTAGAAATTAATGAAAATGTGAAATTTAAAATCTAGTTAGGGTTTTTATAAATTTATTATGGTTTTAATATGAAGATTAACATATTATGGCATGTAAAATCTTACCTAGTAACTAGTTTGTTAATTGTTATTTTACAATTTTACTAATTAAGCTATTTTGCTAACTAGGATTTTTGGAAAATTGTTAAATGCTTTAGATTAAAATATAATTATGGTTTCATGTCATTAGTAATATTATAATGAGTGGTTTAATGCCTTTGGATCATGCAAAACCAATCGTAGTTGTTGTTTTATGCATTTTGACTCGAAATTGTTAAAATTTAGGTATTTTGTGCACTAGAATTTTAAGGTTTATGGAAATTAATGAGATTAAATTATGGGAATTATTTTTATGACTTATTTAAGATATTTAATAAGTATTATGGCCGCTAGATTTGTTTAAACGTCGAGTTTTGTAATAAAACAGGTAATTTTTGCTTGCTAGATTTTCGAAAAAATGGCTTTTAAAGTGAGTTTGGGGTTTTTGTGAATTTTAAGCTATTTTATATCATAATTAGTACTTGTGATTGTGCAAATGAGTGTGTTTGGGTTTTTCTCGATGGTTTGGCATTTGTACGCCGACGTCGAGGGTTTTTGGGTTGATTTGTGAAAGCAACCATAGGTTTTGACCTATGCGGGATTCGTGTGTCGTTTTAGTCATGAGTCGGATTTTAATGCGATGCGGTACGTTATGATATGTAGGTAACCCATGTGGACTTCGAGACGACAAGCAAGCGCGTGGCGACATCGGCACCGGCTAGCGAGGACCAGGTGAGTAGATTTATATCTACGGGGAGAAGTCGGGTGGATGGCGTATAGCACCCCCGCAGTCCGTAATGTAGCTCATATATATATGTTTATATAGGTGTTTTATGATACGAGAATGTTTATTCATGTTATGATTATGTGTTCATGGATTAGCTTTGGGTTAGTTGTGAAACCCTAGAGTAGTTGTTATACCCACATACGCACACACAGACTTGCATACATTACTTTCTTGTGCGCCGATTGGGATGTGTATATATGTATACATGCGTGGGTATGGGACTATGCATATGTACATTCATATACACATGCATGGATAATGAGGATGTACTTGGGATTTAAGATGGGTCGATGAGATTTGATTTGAGGCCGTGAGATCGGTGATATAGCTGGGTTCGTATTTGAGATACGACATGACGTTGTAACGGGTCTTGACGTAGTGTTTCACACACGTGCATGCATACTTAGGCGGTAGCAGTATTGTACTGGACGTAGATCAGTACCCCGATCATGATATTTGATAAAGAGGATACCAGGTGAATAGTATGATGAATGTGATATTGACCCGTACCCATATTTGGGATGCCGTACGACGGATTTACGTACGAGTTATATTGATGATTGATCCGCACTCTTGACTTGGGATGCCTGCTTATAGATATGGTATCGGATATGATATTATTGAGGCGGGATCACCGACTGTATATATACAGGTATGTATATGTATCGACTCAGATGATAGGCGGTTTCCTTACCTGTAGTTCAGCTTGTTAGTTCAGCCGTATAGTTTAGTGTAGTTGTTAGATTAGATTAATCTCCTACCTATTTCAAAACTAGCGGATTGTGGGTATTTTAAAAGCCAGGTCAAGGGATCTACGGATATTTCAAAAGACGTATCCTTTTTCAAAAACCACAGTAGCCCTATTTTCAAAACCCCGCGATTCGTGTTATTTCAAATGGCACCATTGTTTAATATTTAGCTCCCGCTCATTTTGGTTGCTCGCTCCGCATCGCATATTTACATTGTTATTTCATATTGCATTGTTGACATTATGCTGTTAGGACACCAGCACCATTACCGATGATGCGTATGTACCACATACACTTACTTGCCGGCTCACACACATCTTCATCGGTAATTGCCATGTCACGTACACCTTAGAAAATATTATTGCTTAACTTAGCTTGATAGCTAGTAGTTTGACATAATATTAGTGTACATACCTTATATGCCAGCTTAGATATTGTAGTTATTACTTGTCGCTTCATGCATACTGTTATTCATTCTCATGCTTATATTCATGGATTTACATGCTATTGATGATTCGGATTTCCATGATATTTTCTGGGGAGGAAAACCGCAAAACATATATAAACTGCTTTCTCTCTTTTTAAGTAAAAAATGCAGTTTTCCCATGATGTATGAGTCGTCCACTATGAGTTTGCTGATCGATTTCGAGACCCGATTCGAGGAGTTGGATGAACCGTTTCGGGTACATGGTGGGCCCGGTGCGGTACCTCAGGGCGAGAAGGCCGTGTTGTTGACGTTGAGCCTGGCAGGGGAGCACTACCGACCGGTGATATTGTTAGTGTATATGCCCTAGAGGCCATTACTGTATCATACTAGTATGTACATTACTTGATGGAAGCTTGGGATATTCACAGTTGTACGGACAATCTTGCTCAATATAGTAGTATGCTACTTGGTTTGTCTCTGCTTTAATGTGTACATGTGTGTTTATTTATCACCTATACGTATTAGTAGAGCCCTTAGGATCTTTGCTTGATTACCGGCGTTGTGATGGCGATCACACTCGTGGGGGCTGGGTAATCTACAAGCACATCCTTATTCACGTCCCTAGTCGTGGGAGTATCGAGATAGGGCATCGATACTCCGGAGTAGACTAGCGTATGCGCTTCTCATCCCAGCATGGGAGACGGTCTGTCCCACAGCCGTCAGTACGTCGTACTTGAGATAGTATACGGGTGCTCGTTAGGTTACGAGTACACTGGATAGGACTCGTCGGGAACTGATGGTTGGTATTATACCTATCGTCAGTTATCAGTTCCCAGGTGACATGAGTACAGCTTAGTCCGCTGACTTGACACTGTCACTTCGCCTCGAGTGTGTTCCCACTGTTCTTTGATTACTACCCTACCACGGCTCTACTGAGTCGTGCAAACAGGTAGTAGTTGGGTGCAGTCCCGAAGCACTTGGAGGCAGTGACGGTTAGACAGGATTCGTCTCTCTCGGTATTGGGGGTTGACATCGCGCTGTGTCTAGGAGAGCCATTACACGAGTAGTCCCTGGCCAGGGCAAGCGAGATATACTGGTGGGTTTCCAGTGTTATCTCAGGGTGTATTGGGCTTCACTCTGACACGACTTGTACCGCTTTTAGGGGACTGACATTTACCGCCCCCCTAGGCCCGACATGCGGTATCAGACGAACAGACCGGACTGTACGGCGATTGTCACATACAGGCTCAGTAGGAGTTCGGATGGGTTTACCTCATCGGCCTTCTTATCGACATCTACCTGGGGACCGTTACGTACAGCTAGTGCCGCTTGCGGTCTGTGGTTAAACCCACTGCCAGCGTAGTGTCGAGTCTTTAGAGTCCCACACAGAGAGTTTCCCTGCACTGAGCGAAACGTGTAGAGGCCGTATGGTTTTACGGCAGGGCTGCGATCATTTACGTACACTTGTGCACGTATGGTGTTCGGGCAGGCAGTACTAGTGGGCTTTGGTTTAAGCCGGATCCTAGTATTGCATGGATGGATTTGTTTTGTCTTCTACGCATCCGCATTCTACGGAATGCGGATGCAGGTGTGTATGCACAGTTTTCCGGAGCGATGAAGGAGGAGGTGCCTCATTAGGGTTTTGGCAGTTGGTTCGGCCAAAACCGTTATGTGGCTGGCTCATTAGGGTTTTAACAGTTGATTCGGTCAAAACCATTTTGAGGCGGACTCATTAGGGTTTTGACAGTTCGTTTGGTCAAAACCATTATGAGCCGGGTACATTATTTACTAATCCTTTCATTGATAATTATGTTATGGCTAATTACATTGACCATTTGACCATCTTGATTTTGTTGACCATTTGACCAAAGTTGACTAGGATCTTCTTGAAAGATCTAAAGTATTCTTTGGTTTTCTTTTCTTTTTGTTATGATAATGGTCATGTCATTTGTAGCCATCAAACTTTATCTTGATGGGATTAGCAATGATGTTGTTTTTGCATTATTGCAACCATGGTTACTTTTCTTTGTATCATAATTTCTTTCTCATTCTCTCTCTTGGTTTTTCAAGTGAGAAGAAAAGAAATGAACCATGGTTGTTGCTCCTCCTTCTTCTTCCTCCTCTTGATTCATCTTTTGATCTCATGTGTTGAGAGATAAAGATCCCACAAAGACAAAACCATCCATTGATCATCTCTACACAACCTAGGGCTTCTAAATTAGCAATCTCTTTGCCCTAGTTACCTCGGCTCGAGGTGGAGCTCGGTGTACATCTCTCGGGTGGATCGTCTTCGACTCAAGGAGGCCGTGGAGGTGACCAAAGTCCGGATCAACCATCGAGCAACCAAAGAGAAGAACAACAAGAAGAGAAGAACAACAAGAAGAGAAGGAGTTCAAGTTGAGGTATAACCCCTAACCGAGTAGATAACATCTCTAGTTAGGTTGCTAGTGTGTTGTTTAGTAAAGATCCGGCTTTTACGGTCCATGTTGCCAAGTCTAGAAAATTTTTTGTTTTACCGTTTCCGCAACCCCGAAAGTACCGGGAGAGGTAACGTGGACCTAACAGTGGTATCAGAGCCTAACTAAACACACCCTAGCATGTTAGCAAAGTATTAAGAATATCGACCGGACGAAAACCCGCAAAATTACCCCGGAAATTTCAGTTTCTGCCGAATTTTAGAACTGTTCCAAAATTAAAAATTTATACACTAAAAATCGGCTCAGTCTTTTGTTAGAACAGGCAAGAAAAATGATCGCACGAGTCGACCAACTCACCGCGGTTCCGCGGAGAAGCTTGCTTCTGCCGCGGAACCGCGGCCGAGTTGACTCGGCCGTGGATCATTTTTGTTGCAGTGTTTTTCTGGTGGGTTTTTGGGATTTTTGGAATATGACTTTTTTGTCCAGATTTTCTAGAAAGCAAAATTTGTTTTTGGGGCTTAAAAATCCGTATTTTTGGTCGATGTTCTGTAGACTTTGGCTAATGGTTATATCTGTAATGTTATATGTGTATTGAACGTCTACTAATCGCTATACGTCGATTAGTGGGGGTTATACATATCAGTGATCTGTGTTGTTGATGGTTTGTGTATATGAACTCGTTGGATTGTCGCGGATGAATAGCCGGAGTGGATGTGAGATGAGAGTTTCTTTTTCTTTCATTCATGTAATAAATTTGTAAATTGATATAATATTATTTGTATGGCCGCACAACCGGGTCGGGGTTGTAGCCGTCATTGTATAATTCTTTTTACTGTTTTTTCTCCTAGGATAGACCCATGGAGGGGGTGCACAAACTACCGGGTATCTCGAAGTGCCGAGTGGCCTACTCACGGCGTTGAGGGAGGTTGCTTCGCTTCGAGTACTGGCAGGTAGTTTGCCGCACCCGTAGGGGTCTTGGGTGGGGTGTTGGCTATTCATCGCGACAGTGTAATCCATTTTTCGTTGCAGGCTTGAACGAATCGCGGGTTCCTAGTATATCCAAAGTGTTCATCTGTGATCTGAATTGGCTATCATTGCAGTATATCTATATATAATAACTATTTAGGCGTTGCTTATGTTTTACAGCCGCGCTAGCCCAGCCCCCGCTCTGACGTTAGTTAAGTAACCTAACGGGTGATGACGGGGCCCCGTGGCGAATGCGAATGGCATAAGCGTATGTCATATTTTGGTTGTTTTCTACAATGGTAGGATTTAAATGATGGGACGCATTAAAAGAACTAATGCAAGAAAATAAACCTAAAAGACGTTGTTGGAACAAGTTTTTCAAAAAGCTGTTATTGCAAGGACGTTCAATTTTTGTTTTGCATCGAGGTATTCGGTTATGAATGCCCAGCACCTCAGTCGACGAGGCAAGGGCCGAGATCCCTTCATCGAGAGTGACCCCTTGGACAAAAGTTTGCATCAGGGTAATAACTTCACTATAGTCGATTATTCTTGCTTTGCTTCGAGGTATTCAGTTTGGAATATCCTGCACCTCATTCGACGAGGAAAGAGCCGAGATCCCCTCACAGGGAGTGACCTCTTTAAAAAAAGTTTTCGCCACTATATTTTCAAAAAGGTGCAATCATGTTCCTTCAACGATATCAAGTTCATTACGTTAACGGGTTTTTCCGCCAAAAAACCCAGCCGTAGCCCTCCGTCGTTTCGGATTAATATTATTTAGTATTCGTGCTGCGTTTGTTGACCTAGTCAAGGTGTAGTGAACGGTAGCTAAATAATATTTTTCTGTGGATTGCAAATGTGATTGGTTAGGACAGTCGTGCGGCCTTGTTGACCTAGTCAAGGGCACGTACGGGTGGGTCTAATGCAATCAGGATAATGACGGGTAGAACTTGACTGACAGTTTGTGGCTTGTTGACCTAGTCAAGGTCATGAACCGTTAGGGGCAAAAATCACATCGGGAGTTTCAAAAGAACTGAAACTTGCAGATTTAGCATACCTTCTGGAGTGTAGTGACTAGAGTGGATTCCATCTAGGTTATCACACAATGACAGTTGGATCCCAATCCCACTGATGAGTTGGATTACTCTCGGGAGATTATTTCACTTAACGATCAATGCTATAAACCTAGTAGGTGTCTAGAAAGGTGTTAACGGGGCTACGCCCCCAGGGAAAAGAGGTTCTTAAATTAAGGAACTTTGCGAAAGCGTTGGAAAACCTCCCTCGAAGTACCGACACTAGCCTGGCTGAAAGGTTAAGCAAGTATTGTGACGTGAATTAAATCCTGACTAGTTCTTCTTTTAAAAAGGTTTTAAGAAGAATTTGAGGAAACAGTGGGAGACATCCTGGTTAGATAAACTAATAAACCATTCTAATCTTGCAAGAGCATATGCTGAGTGTTTCTTTTCTCTCTCTCCAGGAAGCAATCTTTTCACGCCCTAATCAAGATAATAAAATATATCGCTTGACCGATCCGAATTCTTATTCGGGGCTGGGGAAAGTTGGTTCAGCTCTAACTTGTGACAACAGTCATGAGTATGAGAATGGGAAAGGGGATTGTATGGATTTCCAGGATACCCAGTTGAAGAAGAAGCATGGTTTTGCATCTACTTCAGGTGTTCTTGTAATTGAGAACTGTTTTACGGTCAGCCCTACCTCCTGGGTACTTGATACCGGATCAGGATCTCATATCTGTAATTTATTGCAGGGACTGAGAAAAAGTAGGAAAGTTGCACCGGGTGATATGTCGCTCAGAGTAGCGAACGGAGCACAAGTTAATGCGGCAGCCGTCGGTGAATATCACCTAGTATTGCCAAATGGCAAGACTATGATTTTGAACGATTGCTACTATGTACCCTCCATGGTTTGCAACATCATATCAGTTTCTTTACTCGATAAAGATGGATATAACTTTGTTCTTGAAAAGAATATCATGAACATTTACCTTCATAAGGTACTGGTTGCAGAGGGTACACTGTGTAATGGTATCTACATTCTAAATCAGAATACAGTTCTCAATATACAAAACACACGCAAGAGGAAGAATTCAGATACGAATGAATACTACTTGTGGCATTGTAGACTTGGTCATATCAGAGAGAAAAGACTGAGTAAGTTGCATAAAGATGGACTCTTGAATGCGTTCGAGTTTTCATCTTATGAAACTTGTCAGTCTTGTCTCAAAGGGAAGATGACCAAATCTCCGTTCACCGGACATGGAGAAAGAGCAACCGAGCTCTTGGGACTCGTACATGGTGATGTATGCGGTCTGATGTCTATACATGCAAGGGGTGGGTTCTCGTACTTCATCACATTCACTGACAATCTCTCTAGGTTCGGATATGTGTATCTGATGAAACACAAATCTGAAGCTTTTGAGAAATTCAAGGAATTTAGAAACGAAGTAGAGAACCAGACAGGCAAAAGTATCAAGATCCTCCGGTCTGACAGGGGAGGGGAGTACTTAAGCACGGAATTCCTAGATTACTTAAAAGAGAATGGTATTCTCTCTCAGCTTACTCCTCCTTATACACCACAGCACAACGGTGTATCGGAGAGGAGGAATCGTACCCTTCTGGATATGGTTCGCTCCAGATGAGTAATGCCGAGTTGCCTCTTTCATTTTGGGGACATGCGCTATTAACAGCAGCATACCTATTGAATGATGTTCCGTCTAAATCAGTGCCTAAGACTCCGTTCGAGATATGGAATGGAAAAAGGCCATATCTTAAAAGATTTAAGATATGGGGTTGTCCGGCTTATGTTAAAACGCATAAACCGGATAAACTAGAGGCACGGTCAGTTTTATGTAAGTTTGTGGGATATCCAAAGAATGGTTATGGATTTCTATTCTACCACACCGAGGAACAGAAGGTGTTTGTTGCTCAGCATGCCGTTTTCTTAGAAACGGAATTTCTTGCAAAAGAAATTAGTGGGAGCACGGTAGAATTGGAAGAAATTCAGCGACCACAAACTGAAACTGAAAATTTGACAGAACCTCAGAATTCAATAACCCCAGACGAACCTCAGCCACTCCGCAGATCTGGTAGGATTTCTCATCCGCCCGAGAGATACTACGGTTTTCTCATAGACGGGGATCGAGAGGATTGCATCTTGGAAGAAGATGACCCTACCAGTTTCAGGCAGGCCATTATCAGTAGGGACTCTGATAAGTGGCAGGAAGCAATGCAATCCGAAATGGAGTCCATGTACGCCAATAAAGTGTGGACCTTGGATATTGCTCCACCTGGGGTAAAACCCGTTGGATGCAAATGGATCTACAAAAGGAAACTTGGTGTAGATGGGCAGGTGGAAACCTATAAAGCTAGACTCGTTGCAAAAGGTTTCCATCAAAGACCTGGTTTGGACTATGACGAAACTTTTTCTCCGGTGGCTATGCTCAAATCCATTCGGATCCTACTTGCCATTGCTGCCTTCCATGACTATGAAATCTGGCAGATGGATGTTAAAACGGCTTTCCTAAACGGTTGTTTGGAAGAGTGCGTTTATATGGATCAGCCAGAAGGTTTCATAGACAGTGGGAGCAGCGGGAAGGTGTGCAAGTTGCTTAAATCCATTTATGGATTAAAGCAGGCATCGCGGAGCTGGAACATCTGTTTTGATGAGGCAATCAAGGAATTTGATTTCATCAAGAACGAAGATGAACCCTGTGTCTATAAGAAGATTGTAGGACGAACTGTCGTATTCCTAGTCTTGTACGTGGACGACATTCTTTTGATAGGAAATGACATTCCTATGCTACAATCGGTCAAGCTATTTTTGTCACAAAGGTTCTCCATGAAGGACCTGGGTGATGCCTCGTACATTCTGGGGATCAAGATCTATAGAGATAGATCCAAGAGACTACTGGGACTTTCACAGTCTAGGTACATAGAGACCGTACTAAAGAGATTTAGTATGGAGGATTCCAAGCGCGGTAACATACCCGCATTGCACGGAATTACCATCTCCAAGAAGATGTCTCCTAAGACTGACGAGGAGAGGGTTCGCATGAGCACTATACCCTACGCTTCGGCGGTAGGATCTATAATGTATGCGATGCTATGTACAAGAACAGATGTAGCTTACGCGCTGAGCGTGGTAAGCCGGTATCAGTCAGACCCAGGGGAGGACCACTGGACAGCAGTGAAGAACATTCTCAAGTACCTGAGAAGGACAAAGGAGATGTTCCTGGTTTACGGTAATGGAGACCTCAGGGTCGAGTCCTTTACCGATTCAAGCTTCCAGAGTGACAAAGATGACAGCAAGTCTGTCTCGGGTTTTGTGTTTACCCTCAACGGAGGGGCGGTATGTTGGAGGAGTTCCAAACAGGATACCGTCGCAGACTCGACGATGGAGGCTGAATACATTGCTGCAAGCGATGCCGCAAAAGAGGCGGTCTGGATGAAGAAGTTCATTAGTGAACTTCAGGTGGTTCCGTCCATTGTTGACCCAATACCTTTGTATTGCGATAACAATGGGGCTATAGCTTTAGCGAAGGAACCAAGGTCCCATCAGAAATCCAGGCACATCTTAAGGCGGTATCACCTGATCAGGGAGATCATTGATCGCCAGGAGATCGAGGTGCGGAGAGTGGACACAAAGGACAACACAGCGGACCCATTCACGAAGGCCTTACCCCAGACTCAGTTCGAGCGGCTGATCGAGATGATAGGTCTTCGATACGCCAGTACATGGCCTTAGTGCAAGTGGGAGATTGTTAGTGTATATGCCCTAGAGGCCATTACTGTATCATACTAGTATGTACATTACTTGATGGAAGCTTGGGATATTCACAGTTGTACAGACAATCTTGCTCAATATAGTAGTATGCTACTTGGTTTGTCTCTGCTTTAATGTGTACATGTGTGTTTATTTATCACCTATACACATTAGTAGAGCCCTTAGGATCTTTGCTTGATTACCGGCGTTGTGATGGCGATCACACTCGTGGGGGCTGGGTAATCTACAAGCACATCCTTATTCACGTCCCTAGTCGTGGGAGTATCGAGATAGGGCATCGATACTCCGGAGTAGACTAGCGTATGCGCTTCTCATCCCAGCATGGGAGACGGTCTGTCCCACAGCCGTCAGTACGTCGTACTTGAGATAGTATACGGGTGCTCGTTAGGTTACGAGTACACTGGACAGGACTCGTCGGGAACTGATGGTTGGTATTATACCTATCGTCAGTTATCAGTTCCCAGGTGACATGAGTACAGCTTAGTCCGCTGACTTGACACTGTCACTTCGCCTCGAGTGTGTTCCCACTGTTCTTTGATTACTACCCAACCACGGCTCTACTGAGTCATGCAAACAGGTAGTAGTTGGGTGCAGTCCCGAAGCACTTGGAGGCAGTGACGGTTAGACAGGATTCGTCTCTCCCGATATTGGGGGTTGACATCGCGCTGTGTCTAGGAGAGCCATTACACGAGTAGTCCCTGGCCAGGGTAAGCGAGATATACTGGTGGGTTTCCAGTGTTATCTCAGGGTGTATTGGGCTTCACTCCGACACGACTTGTACCGCTTTTAGGGGACTGACGTTTACCGCCCCCTAGGCCCGACATGCGATGTATCAGACGATCAGACCGGACTGTACGGCGATTGTCACATACAGGCTCAGTAGGAGTTCGGATGGGTTTACCTCATCGGCCTTCTTATCGACATCTACCTGGGGACCGTTACGTACAGCTAGTGCCGCTTGCGGTCTGTGGTTAAACCCACTGCCAGCGTAGTGTCGAGTCTTTCGAGTCCCACACAGAGAGTTTCCCTGCACTGAGCGAAACGTGTAGAGGCCATATGGTTTTACGGCAGGGCTGCGATCATTTACGTACACTTGTGTGCGTATGGTGTTCGGGCAGGCAGTACTAGTGGGCTTTGGTTTAAGCCGGATCCTAGTATTGCATGGATGGATTTGTTTTGTCTTCTGTGCATCCGCATTCTACGGAATGCGGATGCAGGTGTGTATGCACAGTTTTCCGGAGCGATGAAGGAGGAGGTGCCTCATTAGGGTTTTGGCAGTTGGTTCGGCCAAAACCGTTATGTGGCAGGCTCATTAGGGTTTTGACAGTTGATTCGGTCAAAACCATTTTGAGGCGGACTCATTAGGGTTTTGACAGTTCGTTTGGTCAAAACCATTATGAGCCGGGAACATTATTTACTAATCCTTTCATTGATAATTATGTTATGGCTAATTACATTGACCATTTGACCATCTTGACTTTGTTGACCATTTGACTAAAGTTGACTAGGATCTTCTTGAAAGATCTAAAGTATTCTTTGGTTTTCTTTTCTTTTTGTTATGATAATGGTCATGTCATTTGTAGCCATCAAACTTTATCTTGATGGGATTAGCAATGATGTTGTTTTTGCATTATTGCAACCATGGTTACTTTTCTTTGTATCATAATTTCTTTCTCATTCTCTCTCTTGGTTTTTCAAGTGAGAAGAAAAGAAATGAACCATGGTTATTGCTCCTCCTTCTTCTTCCTCCTCTTGATTCATCTTTTGATCTCATGTGTTGAGAGATAAAGATCCCACAAAGACAAAACCATCCATTGATCATCTCTACACAACCTAGGGCTTCTAGATTAGCAATCTCTTTGCCCTAGTTACCTCGGCTCGAGGTGGAGCTCGGTGTACATCTCTCGGGTGGATCGTCTTCGACTCAAGAAGGCCGCGGAGGTGACCAAAGTCCGGATCAACCATCGAGCAAGCAAAGAGAAGAACAACAAGAAGAGAAGGAGTTCAAGTTGAGGTATAACCCCTAACCGAGTAGATAACATCTCTAGTTAGGTTGCTAGTGTGTTGTTTAGTAAAGATCCGGGTTTTACGGTCCATGTTGCCAAGTCCAGAATTTTTTTTTTTTTACCGTTTCTGCAACCCCGAAAGTACCGGGGGAGGTAACGTGGACCTAACAGATATTACCCGACGCGTCGTATATCCGGAGGATACCGTCGTGGTCTTGAGATGGATGGTAGGGGCCGGTCTGGACTGACGGCGCCCTAGATACTGAGATTGAGACATTGAGATTTCGAGATATTGAGGTACTGAGATTTGATGCTACAGGCCAGTCTGGATAGCCGGAGCCTGAGGTTTCGAGACTTTGAGATTTATGTTTTGTGTCGATGCTAGACACTGTTGATGCTGATTTCATTTATGATATCTCATTTTAAAAATACAAAGGAAATCTCACTAAATTATGAAAACAGTTTCTTCATTTACATGTAATCTGTTTTCATGCATTCATACCTCATTCATGATATATTGCTACCTGAGGCACTGACACGGGCACATGAGATTATACTCGGGTTAGATATTTACCCTAGTCATTGTTATAGACTGCTGGTTTTATTTGAGGATTATATATATTGATCGTATGACCTAAGATTGCGTCATACATGCGCTTTCTATTCGTAGATGTTTTTCTATTCACGAGTTGGCAACTCACCCCCGTTGTGCCCCAGTTTCTTGCAGGTTTCGCCGTACAGGTTTCTTTACGGCTTTGCGGGTACAGTTTCGTTCGGGTGACTTTCTAGTAGGTGGGTTTATTTGTATCGTACCCATCATTATACATTGTATATTATTATTCAGTTGTATTTAGAAGTTCCATCAACCAAACATGTATTTATTTTGAGATAGAGACCAGTGATGTTATTTTTTCGACCTTAGAGTCGCGCGTTATATTTCTGTGGATTTCTTATGGTTTTGAGTTTCCTTTTGAGTGTTGATCCTCGCCCTTGGCGTTGTATATTATATTGCTTGTGTGGTTGTGACCGTCGATTGACGAAGAGCTAGCTCCCGCTTGGGGATGCCTTTTTATTGATTTCGTATACTATTCATGTTGTATCCCGTTTGGGAGCCAGTATTTACAAAGGAGACTCTGCCGAAATTTTCAGGAAATACTTGATGTTTTTAAAACCGCATAACTCGGCTTATGCTATTAAAACTACTTGATTTTAAATTGGTTTTCCTTCACTCTACTACTTTTCTTGGTTTGGATTTCTGGGTTTCCGGCTTACTTAGATTACGTACGCCTCGAGACGTTTCGTAGTTTAAGTGTCGGTCATGTTCCGTACTTTCGGGGCGTGACAAAGTTGGTATCAGAGCATTAAGTTTTACTTTCGGAGCGTAGGATGACCCTTGGTTGATGGAATAGATGACTAAAGTAGAGTGACGTACCGTGGGTATGTTCCGCGGCATACTTACGATACGCTACTCCACTTAAGAAGCCTTAGGATGTACATATCTTTGTTCAGTATTATATTCATTCCTGATCTAGCCTCATCGGTACCAGTTATGGTTTTGCTGCCACGATTACGGGCAGAGAGAGCTACGGCTAGAGTTGCGGTCAGCACGAGCTCGTCACGAACGAGGACTGACTAGGGCGTAATTCCGGCGACACACGATTGTGGAGATGTGTCTTTTTACAGTGTTTTTGCGCCACGAGCATTTGGCGGATCGCCTTTATGAGATTTCTCGGACTTGCCGATCAGTACCAGAGGATCGAGCCAATGATAGAGGCCAACCAGATTTTGATGACCGTGGGTGTATTCCTTATTCATGATGATTGAGGCACTGTTCAGCATGCAGACGGGTGAGCCAGTTATTGCTGCGAACGATGAGATATCGCCCCAGATGTTGGAGCTATTGCAGTACGAGTTGTACTAAGAGATGATGAAAGGTCGCCAGTCACCCGAGGATGAATGACTAGGACGTGTGGTTCGTTCGCCTACCCCGATGCGAGGTCATCAGATAGATTGATTCCAGCTAGAGACGACTTCACGCGGAGACGTTGAGAGTCGACAGAGACGATTGACTGTCAGAAACCTATTATTCAAAGTTTAAATTATTCGGAAAGACATGCAGGCAATTCCATGGACCCTCTAGAAGAATGAAACCCTAACTCGACTTAATGACCGTGTGAAAGCCTTTGAACCTTCGGGTTTGCGGCAGTTCCACGGCGCCATTAGTGAGGCTTGGGTTTGCCCTTCTACGGCTGGACCACCGATGCTGTGGTATATATATTCGATACTTTTAAACTGTACCAAGATGTTGAGCTCTTGGGGGATTATGAGGTTTCGACGAATCGATCGAATGGTTCGACTTCAATCGGATGCTATGTGGTGAGATGCATTCTTGGGAGACTCCAGATACGAGGATAGCCGTTGGAGCTCAGTCCATACAGCCACGACGAGACGAGTCCGAAACAGTCGACGTTAGAGAAAAGTGAAGTAAGAGGTTCGTACGAGATCTTGATGAGACGACGTTCCACTCAGCCGACATCAGAGATGCGGTACGCATGCCGAGGCATTGTACTTGGATTTACCTTCCAGAAGGAGTCGCGATGAGTATGCAGTCGTTCCAGAGCAAGATGCAGATATAGGAAAGGACGATGACTTCCGGACAGTTGGCAGAGACGAGACATGGAAGAGACCATGAGCACGATTCCTTCCAGGACACTGCTGCAATGATACTTGCACCCAGGATCAGATGTGTCACGTACATTCAGAGAGCCAGAGGACGACGCCAGTGATATGCTGTCTTACGAGTGGTCGCGATGATTGACCGAGAAATGACCAGAGAAGTGCCAGAACGGAATCATCCCCGTTATCACACCTGACAGGGCCGATGAGCCGATGGACCGAGAGATTGGTAATTCACAGTGAAGACCTTGACCCAGGAGTGGTCATTGTTACGCACACTAGCAGGCCAGAGTTCATGATCATCGACGAGACGTCCCATTAGTGACCGCGACAGTTGGCCCGAGATTCTTAGAGGATGCGCTTGAGCGGTACTATTCCTCCATTATTGATTTCGATGTTTTGGGTGATTTATTCACATGATTTGATTTTGATGATTGAGGATTTACGATCTTTGCACAGTGTTGCACTTGATATCGTTTTCGTGCTTTGGTTTCATATGTTTGTGATTTTACAGTTTTAGACATTTGAGTTGATTTTGTGTGTATGCACGCACACGATTTGGTTCCTGCACTCTGTATAGTTTATATATGCTTGCAGTGCAGTGATACGCCTTTTGTGCACTTAGATGCACTGGACTTCGATTTCGATTGTGATACTCGATATTTGTTTTGTGCACCTTGTGCACCTGATTTGATTTTGCGCATATTCGGCGCTTGATATTGGATTTCATGATTTCGTGCACGATGGACGCACCTGATTTGGATTTTCGCGCATGTTGGGCGCATGTTTTGAGGTGCGATTTTGGTGCACACCAGATGCACTAAATCGAGATTCTTCGTGCATGTCAGATGCACCTGATTTTGCTGTCAGGCACACACGTTGCCTACGATAGATGCTTTGTGCACACCCAATGCACTTAGATCTTGTTTCTGTGCACTTGTATGGCACGTATATGGATTTTGATTGTCGTGCGCACCAGACGCATGTAGTATTCATACGCGTATTTTGGGATTGATTTCTTATAGAGCAGTATGTTTTTTTATGATAATTGCGATGTTTTTTCGTACTAAGCAGGACTAGTCAGAGGACAGTACCTGAATGTATTTTGCATGCATTGATAGTTATTGAAGGGAATTCCAAAAAGTGAGCTATAGTCTCAGTATTTATCTACGTGTCTGATATGACGCGAAACGTTTAAAACAAGGAAAACCCTTCTAAATTGTTTCCCAAAACGGCGGAACGTACATTTCAAACAAAGGTATATATATATATAGTTATTTTCTTATGATAGACGTCCGCCACTGTGCAGTGTTATGTACATTGCACAGCAACTTAAAGAATTTGGCATGCATTTCCTCCTGATATTTACATGTATAGTTCCGATTTATAGCATATCGGTCTTGCTTGAGATTTGGCATTCATGTCTTCACCTTGACTCCGATGATTGCGGGATGCTTGATGGAGTTTTGACTTCGAGTTATCTACTCATTACTCATGCGCATGCATTGCGCTATGATGCGTTTATGTATTTATGATTTCGGAGCCCCGGCGATTTGATGGTTTTGGCTGAAATATTTTAGTATTTGGAGGGGAGTTTTAATTTAAATTCGGGGACCGAATTTCTTTAAGGGGGGAAGATTGTAACGTTTTGAAAATCATTTCGGTGAAATTTTGGAAAATCGGCAAAATAAGGGGGTTTTCTGTAAAAAGTAAAAATACAAATATCTTTATTATAAAATTAAATATACATATTCTAGCTATGTAATTGCTAGTATTTGGTGTTTATTGAGTCACTGGTGAAATTTCAAATTTTCTGAAAATTTTTCCGAAATTAATTATTTTAATATTATTTTAAGCCGTCCCTAATACATTTAATTAGGGAAAATTACAAATTGGAATGAGTTGAAACAAATTTTGTGCATCATAACACATTAAACAAAATTTTAACATATGGTTTTTGAATTGAAATGAAGCTGTTAATCGGTTTTAGAAAATATTGAAGAAAAATGCTTATTTTGTGAAAATAAAAGGGTTTTGGTGCATATTGAATTGGTGTTTGGTGTTCATTGCTTCACACACACACACCCTCTCTCCTCTCCACTATGTGGCCGGCCCCCCTTTTTGACAGCCCTCTCTCTCTTTCTCTCTCCAATCACCTCATTTTTCACTACTTTTAAAATGGAATAAAAAAGAAATGAGAAGAAGAAAGATGTATGGGCTTTAGTTGACTTTACAACACCTCTCTCTCTCTCTCCCCATCTCCTATGTGTGGCCGAGCCCTCCCTCACCCTCCTGCAGCATCAGCCCCCCAACTTCCTCCCTCAATTCGATCTCAAAAAATCATCATACATGCTTCAAAAATCCAAATTAAATCCCACAAAATCCAAATCTAACCCCTACCCATTATTCCTTGGCTATTCTATAATAGATCTTAGTGAAAAGTTAACATTTTGGAGATATGTTGAATGTGGGATCTCATGATCTTGGAGGTATAATCCTAACCCCATGTTAAATGAGTTGCTAATTACTTCAATTTATCTAATTTTGATGTTTAATTTGGGTTCTAGTTTCAAACTTGAAATTCAAGAAAAAGGAAATTGTTACCAAGTGGGGGTTTTTATTATTGATCATGGTTTAATGGTGTAATTATCATGCTAAGACAAAGAAAAAATTAACCTAGTTGCTAATATGTAATTGTTAGATGTAAAATGTCCAAATTAAGCCTTTTTATCTAGACTGGGTTTTTAGAAATTATTGTAAATGTGAAATTTAAAATCTAGTTAGGGTTTTTATAAATTTATTATGGTTTTAATATGAAGATTAACATATTATGGCATGTAAAATCTTACCTAGTAACTAGTTTGTTAATTGTTATTTTACAATTTTACTAATTAAGCTATTTTGCTAACTAGGATTTTTGGAAAATTGTTAAATGCTTTAGATTAAAATATAATTATGGTTTCATGTCATTAGTAATATTATAATGAGTGGTTTAATGCCTTTGGATCATGCAAAACCAAGCGTAGTTGTTGTTTTGTGCATTTTGACTCGAAATTGTTAAAATTTAGGTATTTTGTGAACTAGAATTTTAAGGTTTATGGAAATTAATGAGATTAAATTATGGGAATTGTTTTTATGACTTATTTAAGATATTTAATAAGTATTATGGCCGCTAGATTTGTTTAAACGTCGAGTTTTGTACTAAAACGGGTAATTTTTGCTTGCTAGATTTTCGAAAAAATGGCTTTTAAAGTGAGTTTGGGGTTTTTGTGAATTTTAAGCTATTTTATATCATAATTAGTACTTGTGATTGTGCAAATGAGTGTGTTTGGGTTTTTCTCGATGGTTTGGCGTTTGTACGCCGACGTCGAGGGTTTTTGGGTTGATTTGTGAAAACAACCATAGGTTTTGACCTATGCGGGATTCGTGTGTCGTTTTGGTCATGAGTCGGATTTTAATGCAATGCGGTACGTTATGATATGTAGGTAACCCATGTGGACTTCGAGACGACAAGCAAGCGCGTGGCGATGTCGGCACCGGCTAGCGAGGACCAAGTGAGTAGATTTATATCTACGGGGAGAAGTCGGGTGAATGGCGTATAGCACCCCCGCAGTCCGTAGTGTAGCTCATATATATATGTTTATATAGGTGTTTTATGATACGAGAATATTTATTCATGTTATGATTATGTGTTCATGGATTAGCTTTGGGTTAGTTGCGAAACCCTAGAGTAGTTGTTATACCCACATACGCACACACAGACTTGCATACATTACTTTCTTGTGCGCCGATTGGGATGTGTATATATGTATATATGCGTGGGTATGGGACTATGCATATGTACATTCATATACACATGCATGGATAATGAGGATGTACTTGGGATTTAAGATGAGTCAATGAGATTTGATTTGAGGCCGTGAGATCGGTGATATAGCTGGGTTCGTATTTGAGATACGACATGACGTTGTAACGGGTCTTGACGTAGTGTTTCACACACGTGCATGCATACTTAGGCGGTAGCAGTATTGTACTAGACGTAGATCAGTACCCCGATCATGATATTTGATAAAGAGGATACCAGGTGAATAGTATGATGAATGTGATATTGACCCGTACCCAGATTTGGGATGCCGTACGACGGATTTACATACGAGTTATATTGATGATTGATCCGCACTCTTGACTTGGGATGCCTGCTTATAGATATGGTATCGGATATGATATTATTGAGGCGGGATCACCGACTGTATATATACAGGTATGTATATGTATCGACTCAGATGATAGGCGGTTTCCTTACCTGTAGTTCAGCTTGTTAGTTCAGTTGTATAGTTTAGTGTAGTTGTTAGATTAGATTAGACTCCTACCTATTTCAAAACTAGCGGATCGTGGGTATTTTAAAAGACAGGTCAAGGGATCTACGGATATTTCAAAAGACGTATCCTTTCTCAAAAACCACCGTAGCCCTATTTTCAAAACCCCGCGATTCATGTTATTTCAAATGGCACCATTGTTTAATATTTAGCTCCCGCTCATTTTGGTTGCTCGCTCCGCATCGCATATTTACATTGTTATTTCATATTGCATTGTTGACATTATGCTGTTAGGACACCAGTACCATTACCGATGATGCGTATGTATCACATACACTTACTTGCCGGCTTACACACATCTTCATCGGTATTTGTCATGTCACGTACACCTTAGAAAATATTATTGCTTAACTTAGCTTGATAGCCAGTAGTTTGACATAATATTAGTGTACATACCTTATATGCCAGCTTAGATATTGTAGTTATTACTTGTCGCTTCATGCATACTGTTATTCATTCTCATGCTTATATTCATGGTTTTACATGCTATTGATGATTCGGATTTCCATGATATTTTCTGGATTTGGAGGAAAACCGCAAAACATATATAAACTACTTTCTCTCTTTTTAAGTAAAAAATGCGGTTTTCCCATGATGTATGAGTCGTCCACCATGAGTTTGCTGATGGATTTCGAGACCCGATTCGAGGAGTTGGATGAACCGTTTCGGGTACATGGTGGGCCCGGTGCGGTACCCCGGGGTGAGAAGGCCGTGTTGTTGACGTTGAGCCTGGCAGGGGAGCACTACCGACCGGTGATATTACCCGATGCGTCGGATATCCGGAGGATACCGTCGTGGTCTTGAGATGGATGGTAGGGGCCGGTCTGGACTGACGGTGTCCTAGATACTGAGATTGAGACATTGAGATTTCGAGATATTGAGGTACTGAGATTTGATGCTACAGGCCAGTCCGGATAGCCGGAGCCTGAGGTTTCGAGACTTTGAGATTTATGTTTTGTGTCGATGCTAGACACTGTTGATGCTGATTTCATTTATGATATCTCATTTTAAAAATACAAAGGAAATCTCACTAAATTATGAAAACAGTTTCTTCATTTACATGTAATCTGTTTTCATGCATTCATACCTCATTCATGATATATTGCTACCTGAGGCACTGACACGGGCACATAAGATTATACTCGGGTTAGATATTTACCCTAGTCATTGTTATAGACTGCTGGTTTTATTTGAGGATTATATATATTGATCGTATGACCTAGGATTGCGTCATACATGCGCTTTCTATTCGTAGATGTTTTTCTATTCATGAGTTGGCAACTCACCCCCGTTGTGCCCCAGTTTCTTGCAGGTTTCGCCGTACAGGTTTCTTTACGTCTTTGCGGGTACAGTTTCGTTCGGGTGACTTGCTAGTAGGTGGGTTTATTTGTATCGTACCCATCATTATACATTGTATATTATTATTCAGTTGTATCTAGAAGTTCCATCAACCAAACATGTATTTATTTTGAGATAGAGACCAGTGATGTTATTTTTTCGACCTTAGAGTCGCGCGTTATATTTCTGTGGATTTCTTATGGTTTTGAGTTTCCTTTTGAGTTTTGATCCTCGCCCTTGGCGTTGTATATTATATTGCTTGTGTGGTTGTGACCGTCGATTGATGAAGAGCTAGCTCCCGCTTGGGGATGCCTTTTTATTGATTTCGTATACTATTCATGTTGTATCCCGTTTGGGAGCCAGTATTTACAAAGGAGACTCTGCCGAAATTTTCAGGAAATACTTGATGTTTTTAAAACCGCATAACTCGGCTTATGCTATTAAAACTACTTGATTTTAAATTGGTTTTCCTTCACTCTACTACTTTTCTTAGTTTGGATTTCTGGGTTTTCGGCTTACTTAGATTACGTACGCCTCGAGACGTTTCGTAGTTTAAGTGCCGGTCATGTTCCGTACTTTCGGGGCATGACAGAAGATCTAGGGTCTACAGACTAACCTGTACCTGTGTCACCAGAGAACTGCAATCCGACGATAGGTATGGTACCATCTAGGAGTTCTTGGTAAGTCCTACTCGGTGTACCCATTCTCTAATGAGCACCTGTGTACAATCTATGATGTCAAACACCAATGGTTATGGGATCAACCATCGGCCCATACATGGTCAAGAAACGCACACACTAGTCTACTCTGGAATATCGATGCCCTGTCTCGATATCCCTCGACTAGGAACTATTAAAGGATGTGCTTGTGGACAACACAAGCCCCACTAGTATGATCTGCATCATAGTCCTGGTTGTCAAGCTAACATCCTATGGGCTTTATCAACATGTATCTGAGAGACAGTATAAAAATACAAATGTACAAGTTAAGATAAAGTGCAACCAGATAGCATACTATCATGTCGAGTAAGAAAGTCCTCTATATGTGTGTATGTGTGTGTGTGTGTGTGTGTGTGTGTGTCCAAGCATCCACTATAATATACAATAATTGCCTCTAGGACATACATATTCCTAACAATCTCCGACTTGCACTAAGGCCAGTTGTTGTAGTATCGCAAACCCAACATCCCAAAAATTCTCTCAAACTGCGTCTGGGGGAGGGCCTTCGTGAGTGGATCCGCCGTGTTGTCCTTCGTGTCAACTCTCCTGACCTCGATCTCCCGGCGATCTATTATCTCCCGGATCAGATGATACTGCCTAAGAATATGTCTGGATCGCTGATGGGACCGGGGTTCCTTGGTCAAAGCCACAGCTCCATTGTTATCACAATACAAAGGTATTGGATGCTCAATGGATCGAACCACACCAAGTTCATCTATGAACATCTTTAGCCAGACAGCTTCTTTGGCAGCATCGTTGGTAGCGATGTATACATCCTCCATCATCGAGTCTGCCACGGTATCTTGTTTGGAACTCTTCTAACATACCGCCCCTCCATTGAGGGTAAAGACAAAACCCGAGACCGGCTTGCTATCGTCCTTATCACCCTGGAAAATCGAATCAGTAAAGGACTCCACATGGAGTTCTCCGTTACCATACACCAAGAACATTTCTTTAGTCCATCTCAAGCACTTAAAAATGTTCTTCATAGCTGTCCAGTGCTTCTCCTCAGGATGTGATTGATACCTTCTTACCACACTAAGTGCGTATACATCCGGTCTGGTGCATAACATCATGTACATGATGGACTCAACTGCAGAAGTATAGGGTATCTCTTGCATGCGAGCCCTTTCCAAATCAGTCTTGGAAGATATCTCTTTGGAGAAAGTGATTCCTGAACAACCGAGTAAATCACCATGCTTAGAACCTTCCATACTAAACCTCTTTAGTATGTTGTCAATATACCTGGATCGGGACAATCCCAACATCCATTTAGATCTTTCTCTATAGATCTTTATCCGCGGGATGTAGGAGGCATCACCCAGATCTTTCACAGAGAACTTTTATGATAAGAAGAGCTTGACCGAGTGTAGCATAGGAACACCATTTTCTATCAAGAATATGTCATCCGCGTAAAATACGAGGAAGACAGACTTACTCTCTACAACCTTTTTGTATATACAAAGTTCATCTACGTTTTTGATGAAGTCAAACTCATTGACTGCCACATCAAAACAGATGTTCGAGCTCTGTGACGCCTGCTTTAATCCGTAGATTGATTTAAGCAGCTTGCACACCTTTCCGCTGCTCCCACTGTCTATGAAGTCCTCTAGCTGTGTCATGTACACGCTCTCTTCTAAATAACCATTTAGAAAAGTGGTCTTGATGTCTATCTGCCAGATTTCGTAGTCATGGTATGTAGCAATGGCAAGTAGGATCCTGATGGACTTAAGAATTTCCACTGGAGAAAAGTTTTCATTATAATCGACACCTGGTCGTTGACGAAAACCCTTTGCTACAAGTCTAGCTTTGAAGGTCTCAACCTTTCCATCAACACCAAGTTTCTTCAGATCCACTTGCTCCCGATGGGTTTTACCCCTTCAGGAGCAACTTCCAAAGTCCATATTTTGTTGGTGTACATGGATTCCATCTCAGATCGCATAGCATCCAGCCATTTCACAGAGTCTCCACTTGTGATGGCTTGCTCGAAACTAGTTGGGTCATCATCTTCCATGATGCAATCCTCGCTCCCACCATCTAAGAAAAAACCGTAGCATCTCTTAGGTAGATGAGGAACCCTAGTAGATCCGCGGAGTGGCTGAGGCTCGTCGGGGACTATTGAATCCTCCGGTTCTACCAAGTCATCAGTTATAGTTTGTGTAGCTGGAACTTCATCCAGCTCTACCTCATTCCCACTAATTTCTTTCATAAGAAATTCATTTTCTAAAAAGGTGGCATATTGAGAAACAAACACTTTTTGTTCCTCAGTGTGGTAGAAGATATATCCATATGAATTCTTTGGATATCACACAAACTTGCACAAAACAGACCTTGTCTCGAGCTTGTCCGAATTTTGTTTTTTAACATAGGCCGGACAACCCCATATCTTAACTCGTTTAAGAGATAGTATCTTCCCATGCCATATCTCATATGGAATAGTAGGCACAGATTTGGTCGGAACCCTATTCAATAGGTATGCAGCTGTCTCAAGTACTTAGCCTCAAAAGGAAATAAGTAACTCAGCAATACTCATCATAGAGCGCACCAAATGTAATAGGGTGCGATTCTTCCGCTCCGATACTCCGTTGTGCTGTGGTGTATACGAAAGAGTAAGCTGAGAGAGAATCCTATTCTCTTTTAAATAATCACGAAATTCCGTGCTTAAGTATTCTCCTCCCCGATCAGATCGAAGGATTTTAATATTTTTACCCGTTTGGCTCTCTACTTCGTACATATATTTCTTGAATTTCTCAAAAGCTTCAGATTTTTGTTTCAACAAGAACACATATCCGAATCTTGAGAGATCATCGATGAATGTAATAAAATACGAAGAACCATTCCTGGCATGTGTAGACATAGAACCGCATACATCACTATGTATCAGTCCCAAGAGTTCAGTAGCTCTTTCTCCGTGTCCCGTAAACGGAGTTTTGGTCATTTTTCCTTTGAGACATGACTGGCAAGTTTCATAATATGTAAATTCAAACGGATTCAAATATCCATCTTTATGCAACTTAGCTAGTCTGGTCGCATCGATATGACCATGACTATAATGCCACAAGAATGCTTCATTCATTTCTAAACTTTTCCTCCTGTGCGTATTCTGTTTGTTCAGAACTGTAGTTTGATTTAGAACGTATATACCATTACAAAACGTACCAAACCCAATCAACACTTGATTTAGAAAAATGTTCATAACATTTTCCTCAAATACAAAATTATATCTTTCTTTATATAATAAAGAAATTGATATAATGTTGCACATCATTTTTGGTACGAAATAACAGTCGGCCAGAATCAATGTATTACCATTTGGTAATACAATATGATATTCGCCAACTGCTTTGGCTGCAACAATTGCACAATTTCCTACTATGAGAGACTTATCACCCTTTCCCAGTTCTCCACATCTTCGTAACCCTTGTAACATATTACAAATGTGGGATCCTGATCCGGTATCTAATACCCAGGACGTGCAGAGCAAACTGAGAAACAGTTCTCGGTAACGCACACACCCGAAGAAGATGCATCAGCATACTCTTTCTTCGTTCGGGTTGTATAGGAATCCTGATATTCCTTTATTCCTTGCTCAGACTTATGACAGTCATAAGATAGAGCGGAACCAACGTTCCCCAGCTCAGTATAATAAGCTGTTTTGGTCAATACATCCATATTATTATCTTGATTAAGGCGTATCATGGTTGCTACCTGGAGAGAGAGAGAGAGAAGAAAACACTTTAGCGTATGATCTTGCAAAATTAGATTGGTTATTATCTTATCTAATCAGGATGGCTCCCACTGTTTTTATCAAATCTTCCTTCAAACCCTAAAAAGTAAGATTAGCTGGAATTAATTACACCCTACAAGTTCCCCAATCGGTCAGCCGGGAAGGTATTGGTACTCCGAGGGAGTCTCCCCATGCTTTCGCATGGAACTTAATTAAATAACCTTGTTTCCATAGGGGCATAACCCCATTAACACCTTTCTTACACACCTAGTATATCAGCTAATTGTAAAGTAGAAAACTCTTCCAGGAGTAACACTTACTCGCAGTGGGTATCGGGATCCAACTATCATATAGAAAGTATGCAATCTCATTGCAAATTTCAACACTTGAAATCCCAATATCTGTTTTTACCCCTAGCGACTTATGACCTTAACTATGGTCAACAAATCATAAGCGCTAGTCAAGTTCTACCCGTCATTTCATGATTGATTTAGACCTATCCGCATGACCCTTAACTATTTTCAACAAAGTCATATGAATGCCCTAATCGATTGCATCATATGCTTTATAAGAAGACATCACTTAGCTATCGTATACTACGCCTTAACTATGGTCAACAAACGTAGCATGGATATTAAGTACTCTACTTCCTAAAATGGCAGAGGGTTACGAATGGTTTTGTAGAAAACCTTTAACGTAATGAACTTGATATCGTTGTAGAATCTAGTGATTTGAAATGGAGTGGTTCAAGCTCCGCTTTTGAAATCGAGTAGTTTTCAAAACAAACCGAGTGAGATGTAACATTTTCTAGTTTCGCTAAAAATGTCACTCCCGGTGAAGAGATCTAGGATCTTTCCTCATCGAATGAGGTGCTAGATATTCATAAAAAGAATACTGCAATGCAAAGAAATAACTAGAGCTACCTTTTTGAAAAATATGATTCTACAAGATCTTTAGGTTTCTTTTCTTTTCATTAATCTCATTAATGGCGTCCCATCATTTATATTTCCTAAATATCACAGAAGAAATAAAAATAGAACGTATGCTTAAGCCATCCGCATTCGCAACGGGGCCCCGTCATCCACCGTTAGGTTACTTTACTAACGGCAGAGTGGGGGCAGGACTAGAGCGGGTACAAAACATAAGCAACGTTTATTATATATCATATATATATATATATAGCATTCGTCTCAGGCAGTTATATGATCACGTCACAAAACTTAAGCAGCATAAATCAACATATGAAATATTGGATACACTAAGAGGTCCGTGTTTTACATTTAGCCAGTAATGAAAAATACGGATTCCACGGTCGTGAAGAATAGCCAAACCCACATCCCTAGACCCCTACGAGAGCGGCAAGTAACCCTTCCAATTCTAGAGTTAGGAGACCCGCTCTCGACTCCTCGAGATGGTCTACCACTGGACTCTAGAGCCCGGTTACTTATGCTCCCCGTCTTGGGTCTATCCTAATGCGGAAAAGTAAATAATATACATTAATGGTGACATCATCCTCAATCCCGGAAGTGTCCCAATAAAAGAATATTACATACAATTTTACATGAATGAAAATAGAAAAACTCTTACCTCATGCAAAAAAACCCAGCTATTCAATCACGACGATCCAATATAACATATTACAGTAACACATAATATCGCATGTCATCAATGTAAGTAAATATGCGTATCCCGAATGTCGTTGACATATAGCAACGAGATTGGGGATACACTACATAATACACTTACGGTCGTAGAAAAGAAATGAAAACTACAATAATTAGAATCCGCAAATTCCTTATACATCATAAATACAGAATATCTCATATCTCGGATTTCATGCCTAACACTTTAAATCTTGCATTTATGTCTCGAATTGAAAACACTTTTCAATAACTTATCGGGCAATTCCACAAGATTCCCGTTGACTTGATTGAATGTTCGTCGGGAACTTTAGTAGATTGCCACACCCCCAGTTGCCGAAAACGAAGTACACTTAGGCAGAACACCACGACCGCGAGTACCTGATTCGATGCTTTTGTCTACGGTGTTCTCCTATATATAGTCAATGGTCGGGGCTATGGGGCATGGCTATCTAGTAATGTATTCCGGAGGCTATTCGCGTACAATACGAGATTGCGACGGAGTTTTGATTCGAATTGAAACTCCGTGGCAATCGATCAAATGAGACTAAAACGCAAGATTTATAAAACACAAACTAGTTTTCACAAAGCTAATTATTGTGGATTCCAAACATTGTATCATATATCATAAAAATCTAGACGATGTTAAACTTTTCGATCGATATATCAAACACCCATAAATCACAGAGACCTCAACACCTTGAGCCTAAAAAAATACCCAGAAAACCCAGAATCACAAAATAGAGCAGCACAAGAAAAAAAACCCCTCAACTCTATAACCTTGCCACGGAACCGCGGCCAAACAAGGGTTTAGGCCGCAGTTTCGCGGCTGTTTAGTGGATATGGGGCCTCGTATTTCTTAGGGCACCATCAAATAACCTGCATAATTTTCTGCATATTTTTAAATTGAAAAATATTGACTTTTGAAAAATGGACAGAAACTTGATAAATAGGCGGCTTACGAAGATAGATCGAATACTTTAACGTCGTATAAACATCCCCTAATGCTCTAACTTGGCTCTAATACCACAAAAGTATGTCTTAGCACTACTACTAGGTTTCTAAAGGCATCAAGTATGCAATTTTAAAAAATCTAGTGGGCTAAACTATACTAATCTAGATCGAACCAGAGAATTAGGGTTTATAAGCATATAAACAAGTTTTACACTAAGTGATAGGAAATACAACCTTTGTAGACCGGTACTTCACTTCAATAGCTCCAAGTAGTAGTCCCTAGAACTCTTCTTAGGCTCCACTTGGTGAAAGGAACGAGCTTGCTTCATCGTCTTCGAGGCGGAAAATGATCCACCTTGAAGTTTCAATAACTCAAGCTATCTCTTCACTAATTAAAGAACTAGTGGAGGAAACAACCTAATCTAATAGGGTAGATGAGATTAGGTTGATGAAGTAGGAATTTTGCCCACTTTAGAATTGTTTTTCTCTCTTTCTTTTTCCACTCAAGAAAATCTAGAGAGGGAAGAAGATGAACCGAGGTGAAGAAATATCTCAAGTTTTTTTTTTGAATGAGAGAGTTAACCATAAGCTAAACATATTGGTGAGGTTAATAAATATCTAAGAGTAAAACAAAAATGAGAGCATAAGTCATGGCTTTTCAATACTTCTACAAGCATCCAAGCCATGACTCATTTCCTCTCTTTTTTCTTTAACTCAAAATAAACAAATCATCAATTGTCTTTAGCTTTAGGTATGAGTAGCATACACCCATGTTCTGTGTATCATCAACCATGATACATATTTCATTTATATATCATTATATATATACAAAAGAAGAAAATCTTTAGAGAGCACAATATCAGTTAATATATATAAATATATCAAATATAAATATATATTAAATTATTAAATCAACACTTGATTCAATAATCCGGTTATATCATATATAACCGACTAATATCATTTATATGTATATCAAATTATCAAATCAACACTAGATTCAATAACCCGGTCATATCACATATAACCGACAAATATTCAATACTACATTAAATCAACACTTGATTCAATAAACTTGTCATATCATATATTGTTAGTTTTATGTATGCCTTAGAGGCCGTTATTGTAGATGATTGTATATTATAGTGGATTCTTGGACATATATAGAGAGGACTTTCTTGCTCGACATGATAGTATGCTATCTGGTTACTCTTTATCTTAACATGTACTCTTATGTTTCTATATACTCTGTCTCTCTGTTACATGTTGATAAAGCCCTTAAGATGAGGACTTGACTACCAGGACTATGATGTAGATCATACTAGTGGGGCCAGGGTAGTCCACAAGCACATCCTTTAATTTTTCCTAGTCGAGGGAGTATCGAGACGGGGCATCGATATTCCACAGTAGACTAGTATGTACGATTCTTGACCCTGTATGGGGCGATGGTTGATACCACATCCATTGGTATTTGACATCAGAGAATGTGCACATGTGCTCATTAAAGAATGGGTATACAGAACAAGACTCGCCGAGATCTCCTAGATGGTATTATACCTAACGTCAAATAGCAGTTCTCCGGTGAAACTGGTACAGGTTAGTCTGTAGACACGAGATCGTCATAGAGTCTTGTGTGATTCCTACTGTGCTTTGATTTCCATCATATCACGTTCAAGAGAACGTGCAAACCGGTGGCTTTTGGGTACAGTCCCGAATCACATGGAAGCAATAAGTGATAGGAGGGGTTTCGTCTCTCCCGGTATTGGGGGTTGATGTTGTGCTATGCACGATTGGTTATAACCGGAAGTCTCTGGCCAGGGCTGATGATGAGATTTACTGGTAAGTGTTATCAGTAGTTTCTCGACCCGTTATGAGCCTCACATCGGCATGACTTATCAAGTTACTGGGGTCTGACATTTATCCACCCGTAGACTTAATATGCGACATATCAGACGAAGAGACCGGACTGTACGGTAGTGTTACTTATTAGATTCACGGGAGTATGAGCAAGCTTACTTGTTGATCTTCTGATCGCTCAATACCCGGGTAGCTGTTACGTCCAGCTAATACCGATGACGGCTTGTGGGTGACTGATATGATCGTCACCTACTGCTGGCGTATTAACGAGTCTTTAGAGTCCTACGCAGAGGTTTCCTGGCTCAAGCAAAACGAAGTAGGGCACATATGTGATATGTGCGGGACCGAGATAAATATGTGTATATGATACCATATTCTAATCTAGCGATATAGGTTATATGTGATATAACCGGATTATTGAATCAAGAGTTGATTCGATGATTTGATATTAGTCAGGTATATGCGATATAGCCAGATTATTAAATCAAGTGTTGATTTAATAATTTAATATATATATATATATATATTAGATATATTAATATATATTAACTAATATAAATTATCTCACTTAAATATTTCTTTTCTTAGATAACATTTAACACACACACACACACATATATATGATATATACATATATATAAATGTATTTATTTATTTTGTATCATGCTTGATGATACATGGAACTTGGGTGTATGAGACTCATGCCTTAGTTAAGATAATATGGGTATTTATTTATTTAGAGAAAACTAAAATTTAGTTGGAAATTAGCATGGTTGTGAAGCTTGGAGAAGCTTGTGGAAACCTTGACTAAACTCCACTATTTTTGTTTTACTCAAGATATTTATTAACCAAACCATTATCTTAGCCTTAGTTAAGTCTCTACAAGAGTTTATATTAGATATTTTTTCACCCATGGTTCATACGATGTTCATCTTCTTCATCTCAATTTTCTTCACTTGATTTTCTTGAGGTGGAAAAATAAAGAGAGGAAAAATATTCTAAAGTGAGCTAAATTCCTACTTCATCAATCTATACCATATTAGCCATATAGTGTAGGTTGTTTGCTTCACTAATTCATCCATTAGTGAAAAGGTAGCTTGAGTTAGAGTCTTATCAAAGTAGATCATCTTCGGCCTCAAAGATCATTGAGCAAGCTCGTTCATTTCGACTAGTGGAGCCTATGGAGAGTCCGGGACACTACTACTTGGAGCGAAGTGACGTATACACAGAGCATTTGAAGTGATAGATCGGTCTACGAAGTTTATATTCCATAATCACTTAGGTTTATGCTTGCTTACTTGATGTTAAAGCCCAATTCTCTAGTTCGATTCTAAGTTTGAGTTCATTAGCACACTAATTTTTTAAAATTGTATACTTGATACACCTTGAAACCCTAGTAAGAGTGCTAATAAATTCTTACGTGGTATCAGAGCCAAGCTAGAGTATTAGGCGTCGTCTAGACGAAGTTAAAGTTCTCAAACGAACCCCGAAACCCTAAATTTCCATGCTCTCTGTAAATTTTTCCAAACGTTGGAATTTGTTAGATTAAAATTATTCAAAAAATCATGCAGGCAATTCTATGAACCCTTTAGAGAAAGAAACCCTAACTCGATCACTTGAGTACGGAACCGCGGCCCAATAGGTATATTTGCGGCGGTTCCGCGACGCCAAGTATGAGGCTTGGGTTGACACTTCTACGGTTGGTCCATAGGTACTATGGCATGTTCTGGTTATTTTTTAACTGTGCTCAAGTGTTGAGTTCTCTCGGAATTTTGAGAATTCATTGATTCGATCGAAATGTTTAACGTCTCCTAGCTATTTGTGATTTGTGATACAATATTTGGAATCCACAATAATTAGTTTTGTGAAAACTGGTTTGAATCTTATAAATCTAGCAATTTAGTCTCGAATCATCGGTTGCCATGAAATTTCGATTTGGATCAAAACTTCATCGCAATCGCGTAGTGTACGTGGATACTCGCCGAGTAATATTACTAGATAGCCACGCCCCATAACCCTGACCAAGTGATTGTAGGAGAACCCCGTTGCCAAAAGTATCCGCTCGGGTGCTCGCGGCCATGGTGTTCCGCCTAAGTGCACTTCGTCGACGGCATCAGGGGTACGGCCGTCTACTAAAGTTTTCGATGCGCATTCAATTAAGTTTTCAAGTTGAGACTGAAATGTGGGGTTTATAAAGGTAGGCATGAAATTCGGAATATGCGATATTCCGGGTTTATGATGTCTAAAGGATTTGTAGTGTTAGGCATGAAATCCGAATTATGTGATATTTCAGGTTTATGATGTCTAAGGTTGATTGCGGATTCTAATTATTGTAGCTCACATTTATATTCTGCGACCGTATGTGTAATATGTGGTGTATCGCCGGTTTCGTTGCTATACGACAACAACAATTAGAATACGCATATTTACTTACGTTGATGACATGTAATGTTATGTGTTGCTGTGATAAGATATATTGGTTCGTTGTGATTGAATGGCTGGGGGTTTTATGTGAAATGAGAGTTTTTCTTTTCATTCATGTAAAATTCATTGTATGTAATATTTTTTTTATTGGGGCACTTCCGGGTTGAGGATGATGTCACCATTGATTTATATTATTTACTTTTCCGCCTTAGGATAGAACCAAGATAGGGAGCACAAGTAACCGGGTTCTAGAGTCCAGTAGGAGACTATCTCAAGGAATCGAGACCAGGTCTCCTAATTCTAGAATTGGCAGGGTTGCTTGCCGCTCTCGTAAGAGTCTAGGGATGTGGGTTTGGCTATTCATCATGACCGTGGAATCCATGTTTTTACTGGCTTGATTTAAAACACGGAAATCCTAGTATATCCAATATTTCATATGTCGACTTTTGCTGTTATGTTCTGTGATGAGATCATATTACTGCCTGAGACGAATGCTTTAATATTATATATATGATATATAATACACGTTGCTTATGTTTTTCATCCGCGCTAGTCCCGCCCCGCTATGTCGTTAGTTAAGTAACCTAACGGTGCATAACGGGACAAAGTGGCGAATGAGATGGCATAAGCATACGTTGTATTTTCGTTTCTTTATTGGTGATGCTTAAGAAGTATAAATGATGTGACTTCATTAATGAGATTAATGAAAAGCAAAGAAACCTAATAATGTCATGGAATCAAATTTTCAAAAAGGGTAGCTCTATATTTTGCTTTGCATAGTGGTATTCCTTATAGAATATCCAACACCTTATTCGATAAGGAAAGAGATGAGATCCCTTCACCGGGAATGACCTCTTTAGAGAAACTATTAATAGCCTCAAAAACATTCCTTTTCAAAATCACTCGATTCTGCAACGATATCAAGTTCATTAAGCAAAAGTTTTTCGTAAAAACCTGTCGTAGCCCTCCGTCATTTCAGATAAGTACTATTTAGTATTCGTGCTACGTTTGTTGACTATGTTAAGGCGTAGTGTGCGGTTGCTGATTAGTGCTTATCTGTTAAAGCATATGATGCGATTGGATTAGGGTAGTCGTGCGACTTTATTAATTATATTAAGGGTCATACGGATGGGTTTAATTCAATCACGAAATGATGGGTTGAACTTGACTAGCACTTATGATTTGTTGACTATGTTAAGGTCATAAGCTGCTAGGGGTGAAATATTATCGGGAATTTCAAGTGTTGAAATTTGCAATGAGATTGCATACCTTTTATAAGATAGTTGGATCCCGATACCCACTGCGAGTAAAAGTTACTCCTGGGAGAGTTTTGCACTATACGATTAGCTAAACCATTATGTTTCTAGAAAGGTGTCAATAGGGTTATGCCTCTGGGAAAATGAGGTTTACTTTAATTAAGTCCGCGCAAAAGCACGGGGAACCTCCCTCAAAGTACCGACACTGGCCTGGCTGTCCGGTTAGCGAACTTGTAGCGTGTAATTAATCCCGGCTAGTCTTACCTTTTAGGGTTTGAAGGAAAATTTGATAAAAAGCAGTGGGAGCCATCCTGATTTGATAAGATAATAACCAATCTAATCTTGCAAGAGCATACGCTAAGTGTTTTTTCTCTCTCTCTCTCTCCAGGCAGCGACCATGACATGCCTTAATCAAGATAATAATATGGATGTACTGACCGAACCTCCTTATTATACTGAGCTGGGAAATGTTGGTTCCGCTCTTCCTTATAACTGTTATAAGACTAAGCAGGAAATAGGGGAATACCAGGATTCCCTTGCCACCCAAATAAGGAATGAGCATATTGATGTGTCTTCTTCGGGTGTGTTCGTAACCGAGAACTGTTTCTCAGTACACTCTACATCCTAAATATTAGATACCGGATCAGGATCTCACGTATGTAATATATTACAGAGGCTTAAAAGAGGTAGAGAACTGGGAAAATGTAAACATTCTATAAAAGTAGAGAATGGTGCAACTGTTGCAGCCAAAGCAGTTGGTGAATATCATCTTGTATTGCCAAACGGTAATACACTGATCTTGAACGACTGTTACTATGTACCATCCATGATGTGCAATTTAATATCAATTTCTTTATTTGATAAAAAAGGATATAACTTTGTAGTAGAGAAAAATGTTATAAACATTTTCCTAAATCAAGTGTTGATTGGCTTTGGTGCGTTATGTAACGGTTTGTACGTTCTGGATCAGAATACAGTTCTTAATGTATAGAACACATACAAAAAGAAAAGTTCAGAAATGAATGAATCCTTCTTATGGCATTTAGACTAGGTCATATCAATGCGACGCGACTAGCTAAGTTACATAAAGATGAATATTTAAATCCGTTTGAACTTTCATCTTATGAAACTTGCCAGTCATGTCTCAAAGGCAAAATGACCAAAACTCCGTTTAGTGGACACGGAGAAAGAGCTACTGAACTCTTGGGACTGATATATAGTGATGTATGCGGTCCTATGTCTATACATGCCAGGAAAGGTTTCTCGTACTTCATTACATTCACTGACGATCACTCAAGATTCGGACATGTGTTCCTGTTGAAACACAAGTCGAAAGTTTTTGAAAAATTCAAAGAATATAAGTGCGAAGTAGAGAACCAAACGGGTTAAAGTATTAAAATCCTTCGATCTGATCGGAGAGGAGAATACTTGAGCATGGAGTTCCTGGACTATTTAAAAGAGAATGGGATTCTCTCTCAACTTACTCCTCCATATACACCACAACACAACGGTGTATCGGAATGGAGGAATCGCACCCTATTAGATATGGTGCGCTCTATGATGAGTACTATTGAGTTACATATCTTCTTTTAGGATTATGCGCTTGAGTCAGCTGCATACCTATTGAATCAGGTTCCATCAAAATCAGTGCCTAAAACTCCATATGAAATATGGAGTGGAAAGAGACCGTATCTTAAACGAGTTAAGATATGGGGTTGTCCGGCCTACGTCAAAAGGCAAAAACCGGACAAACTCAGGGCACGATTAGTTCTTTGCAAGTTTGTGGGTTATCCAAAGAATTCACAAGGATATTATTTCTACCACGCTGAGGAACAAAAGGTGTTTGTTTCTCAATACGCCATCTTTTTGGAAAAGGAATTTCTTGTAAACGAAATTAGTGGCAAAGTGGTAGATCTGGAAGAAGTTCCAGCCGCACAAACTACAACTGATGATTTAATGGAACCAGAGAATTCGATAATTCCCAACGAACCTCAGCCTCTCCGCTGATCTACTAGGGTTCCTTATCCGCCTGAGAGATACTACGATTTTCTCATAGATGGTTGGAGCGAGGATTGCATCATGAAAGATGATGACCCTACTAGTTTCGAGCAGGCCATCATAAGTGGGGACTCTGTGAAATGGCTGGATGCTATGCGGTCTGAGATGGAATCCATGTACACCAACAAAGTATGGACTTTGGAAGATGCTCCTGAAAGGGTAAAACCCATTGGGAGCAAGTGGATCTTCAAAAAGAAAATTTGTGTAGATGGAAAATTTGAGGCTTTCAAAGCTAGAATTGTAGCAAAAGGTTTCCATTAACGACCAGGTGTGGATTATAACGAAACTTTTTTTCCAGTGCCTCTGCTTAAGTCCATCCGGATCCTACTTGCCATCGCTGCATACCATGACTATGAAATCTGGCAGATGGACATCAAGACCGCTTTTCTAAATGGTGATTTAGAAGAAAGCGTGTATATGACTTAGCCAGAGGGCTTCGTAGATAGTGGGAGCAGCTGAAATCTAAGAAAACTGCTTAAATCAATCTACGGGTTAAAGAAGGAATCACTGAGTTGGAACATCTGTTTTGATGTCGCAGTCAAAGAGTTTGACTTCGTCAAAAACATAGATGAACCTTGTATATACAAGAAGGTTACAGAGAGTAAAATTGTCTTTCTCGAATTGTACGTGGATGACATACTCTTGATAGGAAATGATATTCCTATGTTGCACTTGTTAGTTATATGTATGCCCTAGAGGCCATTACTGTACATGCGATGTATATTGTAGTGGATGCTTGGACATATATAGGAAGGACTTTCTTGCTCGACATGATAGTATGCTATCTGGTTGCACTTTATCTTAACATGTAAACAAATACTGTTTTGTGATCACATGTTGATAAAGCCCATAGGATGAGTACTTGACTACCAGGACTATGATGTAGATCATACTAGTGGGGACTGGGTAGTCGATAAGTACATCCTTCAAATGTTCCTAGTCGTGGGAGTATCGAGACAGGGCATCGGTACTCCAGAGTAGACTAGCGTATGCGCTTCTTGACCCATATTATGGGCGATGGATGATCCCATATCCATTGGTGTTTGATATAAGAGAAGGTATACGGTACTCAGTGGAGACTGGGTACACTGGACGGACTCGCCGAGAACTCCTAGATGGTATTATACCTATCGTCAGATAGCAGTTCTCTGGTGACACTAGTACAGGTTAGTCTGTAGACCCGAGATCGTCATAGAGTCTTATGTGATTCCTATTGTGCTTTGATTTCCACCTTACCACGATCAAGAGATCGTGCAAAACGGTGGCTTTTGGGTACAGTCCCGAATCACATGGAGGCAATGAACGATAGGAGGGGTTTCGTCTCTTCCGGTATTGGGGGTTGATGTTGCGCTGTGCTCGATTAGCCATAACAGGAAATCCCTGGCCAGGGTTGCTGAGATTTACTGGTAAGAGTTATCAGTAGTTTCTCGAACCGTTATGGACCTTGCATCGGCAGGACTTATCAGGCTATTGGGGTCTGACGTTATACCACCCCCCAGGCTGTTGACATGCGACATATCAGACGAAGAGACCGGAATGTACGGTAGTGTTACTGACTGGATTCGCAGGAGTTATAGCAGGCTTGCTTGTTAATCTTCTGATCGCTCAATACCCGGGTGACCGTTATATTTGGCAGACCGCTTACGGCTTATGGGTGTTTGATATGATCATCACCTACGGCTGGCGTATTGATGAATCTTTAGAGTCCTACATAGAGATTTCCTAGTTTATGCGAAATGGAGTAGGAGCACATATGCGATATGTGCGAGACCGAGATTAATACGTGTATGTGATACCGTATTCTATTCTTGCGATATGTGATATCGGCCGGTTATATGTGATATAGCCGGGTTATCGGAATAAGTGTTGATTCGTTGAAATAATATATATATATAATATATATATATATATATATATTATGCTCACTTAAATATTTATTATTCTCACTTGTAATACATTTAACATATATATGATATATGTTTATTGTATTTTTTTCTTTTGTTGCATAAATATTATATATGTGATAAATAATATTGTGACATGCTAGGTTATACATGCAACATGGATGTATGAGAATTATACCATGCTATATATTATGTTTGAGTTTAAATTCTTAAGTAATTCAAAAAGGAAGAAATGATTCATTGTGAAGCTTCATGATAAACTTTGACAAAGTCTTCTCTTTTTGTTTTTCTTAAGATATTTTTAAACTCAACCATGACACATAGTCATGGTTAATTCTCTACAAGTGTTAGTAGATGGCATACACTAACCTAGGGTTGCATTTCTAACCCCATCTCATTCATTATTCATCTTCTTCCTCATTTTGATTTTTGCTCTCTAGATTTTTAGAAAATAGAAGAAATAGTGAGAAAATAAACAATACAGTGAGCAAAATTCCTACTTCATCATCCTATACTATTAGCCATTTAGTTTAGGGTGTTTGCTTCACTAATCTACACAATTAGTGAAGAGATAGCATGAGCTAGTGTCTCCTCGACGTAGATCATCTTCGGCCTCGAAGATTTCGAAGCAAGCTTGTTCGTTTCTTCATGGGAGCCTCTCTAGAGTCCGGACGATCGTGATTGCAGCGAAGGGACTTCTACAGTGAAGGACCGGTCTACAAAGGTTGTATTCCTTGTTCACTTAGATGTAAACAGTTTACATATCATGTTTAACCCTAAGTATCTAGTTAAGATCTTGGTTAGGGTTTGTTTAGCATCCCAAAATTTTTTAAATAGCATGATTGATGCTTGCCAAAACCTTACTAAGATGCTAAGCCAACCCTACAGCACTTTATCAAGCTCTTCATATCATCAAGATTCCCCATGAAGGATCTGGGTGATGCTTCCTACATCCTTGGGATTAAGATCTATAGAGATAGATCTAAACGGATATTGGGATTGTCCCAAACCAGGTACATTGACACCACAATAAAGAGGTTTAGTATGGAAGATTCCAAATGTGGTGGTTTACCCACCATTTATGAAATCACTCTCTCCAAAGAGATGTCTCCCAAGACTGATTTGGAGAGGGCTCGCATGCAAGGGATGCCTTATGCTTCGGTAGTCGGGTCTATCATGTATGCGATGTTTTGTACCCGACCGGATGTAGATTACTCACTAGGTGTAGTGAGCATGTATCAATCGGATCCTGGGAGAATCACTGGACAGCTGTGAAGAACATTCTTAAGTACTTGAGAAGCACTAAAGAAATGTTCTTGGTGTATGGTAACGGTGAACTCCAAGTGGAGTCCTTTACCGATTTGAGCTTCCAGAGTGATAAGGACGACAATAAGTCGGTCTCGGGCTATGTCTTCACCCTTAATGGAGGGGCAGTATGTTGGAAGAGTTCCAAGTAAGATACCGTGGCAGACTTGACGATGGAGGCTGAATACATCGCTGCCAACGATGCCGCCAAGGAAGCTGTCTAGATAAAGAAGTTCATAATTGAACTTGGTGTGGTTCCGTCCATCGAGCATCCAATACCTTTGTATTGCGATAACAATGGATCAGTAGCTTTGGCCAAGGAACCCAGGTCCCATCAGAAATCCAGACACATTCTTAGACGGTATCACCTGATCCGGGAGATAGATGATCGCCGGGAGATTGAGGTCAGGAGAATTGACACGAAGAATAACACGGCGGATCCACTCATGAAGGCCATACCCCAGATACAGTTAGAGAGACTCTTCGAGATGTTGGATATGAGATACTACAACAGCTGGCTTAGTGCAAGTGGGAGATTGTTAGTTATATGTATGCCCTAGAGGCCATTATTGTACATGATTGTATATTATAGTGGATGCTTGGACATATATAGAGAGGATTTTGTTGCTCGACATGATAGTATGATATCTGGTTACTCTTTATCTTAACATGTACACTTATGTATCTAGATACTGTGTCTCTCTGTTACATGTTGATAAAGCCCTTAGGATGTGGACTTGACTATCATGACTATGATGTAGATCATACTAGTGGGGCTAGGGTAGTCCACAAGTACATCCTTTAATTTGTCCTAGTCGAGGGAGTATCGAGACGGGGCATCGATATTCCAGAGTAGACTAGTATGTATGATTCTTGACCCTGTATGGGGCGATGGTTTATCCCACATACATTGGTGTTTGACATCAGAGAATGTGCACAGGTGCTCATTAAAGAATGGATACACCGAACTTGACTCGCCGAGAACTCCTAAATGGTATTATATCAAACGTCGGATAGCAGTTATCTGGTGACACTGGTACAGGTTAGTCTGTAGACATGAGATCGTCATTGAGTCTTGTGTGATTCCCACTGTGCTTTGGTTTCCATCATACCACGTTCAAGAGAACGTGCAAAACTATGGCTTTTGGGTACAGTCCCGAATCACATGGAGGCAATGAGCGATAGGAGGGGTTTCGTCTCTCCCGGTATTGGGGGTTGATGTTGCGCTATGCACGATTGGCTATAACAGGAAGTCCCTGGCTAGGGCCGATGATGAGATTTGCTGGTAAGTGTTATCAGTAGTTTCTCGACCTGTTATGAGACTCACATCGGCATGACTTATTAAGTTACTGGGGTCTGACGTTTATCCACCCCTAGACTCGATATGCGACATATCAGACGAAGAGACCAGACTGTACGGTAGTGTTACTTATTGAATTCACGGGAGTATGAGCAAGCTTGCTTGTTGATATTCTGATTGCTCAATACCCGGATAGCCGTTACGTCAAGCTAGTACCGTTGACGGCTTGTGGGTGACTGATATGATCGTCACCTACTGCTGGCATATTAACAAGTGTTTAGAGTCCTACGCAGAGGTTTCCTGGCTCAAGCGAAATGAAGTAGGGCACATATGTGATATGTGCGGGACCGAGATAAATACGTGTATATGATACCGTATTCTAATCTCGCGATATAGGTTATATGCGATATAACCGAATTATAGAATCAAGTGTTGGTTCGATGATTTGATATTAGTCGGGTATATGCAATATAGCCGGATTATTAAATCAAGTGTTGATTTAATAATTTAATATATATATATATATATACATATATATATATATATATTCGATATTTTAATATATATTAACTAATTTAAATTAGCTCACTTAAATATTTCTTTTCTTAGATTACATTTATATATAACACACACACACACACATATGATATATACATATATATAAATGTATTTATTTATTTTGTATCATGCTTTGATGTTAAATAGAACTTGGGTTTGTGAGACTCACACCTTAGTTAAGATAATGTTGGTATTTATTTATTTAGAGAAAACCAAAATTGAGATGGAAGTTAGCATGGTTAGGAAGCTTGGAGAAGCTTGTGGAAACCTTGACTAAACTCCACAAATTTTTGTTTTACTCAATATATTTATTAACCTAACCATTATCTTAGCTTTATTTAAGTCTCTACAAAAGTTTATATTGTTAGTTATATGTATGCTCTAGAGGCCAGTACTATACATAGGATGTATATTGCAGTGGGTGCTTGGACATATATAGGGAGGACTTTCTTGCTCGACATGATAGTATGCTATCTGGTTGATCTTTACCTTAACGTGTACACTGATTGTCTTTCTGTTACATGTTGGTAAAGCCCTTAGGATGTGTACTTGACTACCTGGACTATGATGCGGATCATACTAGTGGGGACATGGTAGTCCATAAGTACATCCTTCAAAGTCCCTAGTCATGGGTGTATCGAGACGGGGCATCGATATACCAGAGTAGACTAGCGTATACCTTCTCGACCCATACAGATGGGCGATGGATGATCCCATATCCATTGGTGTTTGACATCAGAGATGATATACGGGTGCTCAGTGGAGACTGGGTACACTGGACGGACTCGCCGAGAACTCCCAGATGGTATTATACCTTACGTCAGATGGCAGTTCTCTGGTGACACTGGTACAGAGTAGTCTGTTGACCCGAGATCGTCATAGAGTCTTGTGTGGTTCCCACTGTGCTTTGATTTCCACCTTACCACGTCCAACAGGGCATGCAAAACGGTGGCTTTTGGGTACAGTCCCGAATCACAAGGAGGCAATGAGCGATAGGAGGGGATTCGTCTCTCGCGGTATAGGGAGTTGATGTTGCGCTGTGTTCGATTGGCTATAACAGGAAATCCCTGGCCAAGGTTGCTGAGATTTACTGGTAAGTGTTACCAATAGTTTCTCAAATTGTTATAGACCTCATATCGACACGACTTATCGAGCTATTGGGGTCTGACGTTTACCACCCCTAGGCGAGATATGCGACATATCAGACGACGAGACCGGACTGTACGGTAAGTGTTACTGGTTGGATTCATAGGAGTGTGAGCGGGCTTGCTCGTCGATCTTCTGATCGCTCAATACCCGGGTGGCCGTTACGTTTAGCAGACCGCTTGCGACTTGTGGGTGTTTGATATGATCATCACCTGCTGCCGGCGTATTGACGAGTCTTTAGAGTCCTACACAGAGGTTTCCTTGCTCAAGCGAAACGAAATAGGAGCGCATATGAGATATGTGCGGGGCCGAGAATAATGCGTGTATGTGATACCGTATTCCATTCTCGCGATGAATGTATCGAATGGTTGTATGCGATATAACCTAGTTATCGAATCAAGGATTGATTCGGTAAGCCGATACATAGGATACTAGTCGGTTATATGCGATATGACCGGATCGTTAAATCAAGTGTTGATTTAATGATTTAATGTATAATTATATATTTGATATATTACTTTGCATTAACTAGTATTGGTTCATTTTAAAGGGATTTTCTCACTTGAAGTGCACAATGTATATGTGATATATTTTTGTACACAAGTTTGTGTCATGTTTGATGATACAAGCTAACTTGAGTTTGTGTAAAGTTTAAACCATGGTTGTGTAATGGTTAGGGTTTTCTTTTTCTTTATCATTTATTTATTTTGTTTATTTATTTTGCAAAATAAATGAATGGTGGCTTTCTTTGGATGCTAGTTGAAGCTTCATGAAGCTTTGACTAAGTGACCATATTTGTCTCATGCTTAACCCTAACCATTCCACTAAACCCTAGTTCATTCTCTACACTTGACCATGGTTGGATTATGATAAGTATTCATTTATTTTCTATTTTGAAAATAACTTATCATAACATTTTTCATCTTCTTCTTCTTCTTCAAGATGAAGAAGCTTGATTCCATCAATGGTGATTTGATGAAATGAGTGAGAAATCCAATTATAAAGTGAACCCACCTCCTATTTCTTCATCCTCTACCTCTTGCCAAGTAGTAAAGGGTGTTTTCTTCACAAGTTTCATGACTTGGTGAAGTGGGAGCTTGATCTTCTGATGCCTCGACGTAGATCATCTTCGGCATCGTTGTCGATGACCTAGCCCGCCCATTTCTCCGATGAAGCCGACACTAGAGTCCAAGATCCGATTTGTACAGCGGAGGGACGTCTACACGGAGCTATGGAGGTGGAGGACCGGATCTACAAAGGTTGTATTTCCGTTCTTTTAGTTAAGTTGTTAACTAGTTTCCTTTATCGCCTAAAATTCTAGTTAACGATCCGTATTAGGGTTTCTCGGCACTTGTAAAATTTGAAATTGGCATGGTTGATGCCTTGTGAGACCTCATTAGTGTGCCTAGGAACCCTACAGTGGTATCAGAGCCTAGCTAGAGCCTTAGGCGATGCGTAGACGGAGTTTGAAGTCCGATTAAACCGAAACCTTAACACAAATTTGCTCTCTGGACTATTTCCAAAAATTGGGTTTTTTCCAGATTAAAAATATGCAGAAAATTCAGCAGGAAATTCTAAGAATTACGGTGCAAAAATTACCTAATGATCTTTCTAAAGTGCGGCGGAACCGCGGCATTAGCGTGCTAATGCGGCTGTTCCGCGGCCATTTTGTCTCTTCTCCCATTGAATTTTGCACAGTAATTCCTATTTTGCAGTGCTGGTTTTCCTGGGATATTTTTTTTCTGAACTCAAGAGTTGAGTTTTCTGGGTTGTATTGGGGACTCGGTGTTTCGATCGGATTGTCTAATTTTGTCTATGTGGCTTTTCGGATATTTTAGAATATGTTAAAAAGTTCGACCGGATATAAATACCCAACTTTTCCCCTGTCGGGAAATTTCCAAATGTTGGATCTTTCCGTGGTTTAATAACGTTCTAAGTAGTGCAAGTAACGCGATGGTCCCTCTAGAAGACAACAAACCTTAACTCGATTATGTGACCGTCTTGAACTGCCCTTTGAACCTTAGGGTTTGGGGCAGTACGGCGTGCCACATGTGAGGCGTTGGCTTGACCCTTCTACGGCTGGACCGTTGGTACTGAGGCATGAAGTGAATGTCTTTGAACTTGTTTCATGTGTTGATCTGTTTCGGGAAAACTTGGGTGTTTGACTGTTCGATCGAAAAGTTTAACATTTTCTATTTATCCGGAATGTGATACAATAATTGGAATTCACAAGTAGTTATGAGATAACTGAATGAATGTTATAAATCTAGCGGTTTAGTCTCACTTGATCGGTTGCCACGGAATTTTGATGTGATCAAAAGTCCGTCGCAATCACGTAGCGTACGCGGATACTCGCCGGATAAACTTAATAGACAGCCTCACTCCATAGCCCCGACCAAGTGACTGTAGGAGAACCCCGTCGCCGAAAGCATCCATTTGGGTACTCGCGGCAGCGGTGTTCCGCCTTGGTGCACTTCGTCGACGGTATCGGGGGTGCGGCCGCCTACTAAAGTTTGCGAAAAGTATTCGATCAGGATGTCGGGAATATTGTTGAATTGCCCGACTTGATATTGAAAAGTATTTTCGATAATGAGACTAAAATGCGGGGTTTATAATTGTTAGGCATGCGATGTCTAAGGAATTCATTTGGCTAGGCATGCGATGTCTAAAGAGTTTGCGGATTCCAACTGTTGTAGTTTTACACTTTCTTTTCTGTGACCGTAAGTGTAATATGTGATATCGCCGGTTTCGTTGCTATATGTCAACGACAATTTGGATGCGCATATTTACTTACGTTGATGACATGTGATGTTATGTGTTGCTGGATATGATATATTGGATCGTCGTGATTGAATAGCCGGGGGGTTTTCATATGAGATGAGTGTTTTTCATTTTCATTCATGTAAAAACTTGTATGTAATATTTTTTTATTGGGGCACTTCCAGGTTGCGGAAGATGTTACCTTTTGTATATTATTTACTTTTCCGCACTAGGATAGACCCAAGGAGGAGGGCACAAGTAACCGGGTTCTGGAGTCCAGAGGGAGACCAACTCGAGGAGTCGAGTCCGGGTCTCCTAACTCTAGAATTAGTAGGGTTGCTTGCCGCTCTCGTAGGGGTCTAGGGGTGTGGGTTTGGTTATTCATCACGACCGTGGAATCCGTGTTTTGTACTGGCTCGTATTGAAAACACGGACGTCCTAGTATATCCAATGTTTCATATGTCTCTTCTGCTGCGATATCTGTGATGTGATCATGTGATATGTTCTGTGATGGATACTTTATATAGTATATATGATATATTATATAGATATTACTTATGTTTTACACCCGTGCTAGCCCTGCCCTGCTCTGCCGTTAGTTACCTAACCTAACGGTGCACGAGGGGACATCGAGGCGAATGCGGATGGCATAAGTGTACGTCGTATTTATCTGTGATGTTTAGGTACTTAAATGATGGGACTTCATTAATGTGATTAATGAAATAAAAGAAACCTAAGATGTTGTAGAATTGAATTTCAAAATTAAAACAGGTAGCTACAGTTCTTGCTTTGCACAGAGGTATATGTGATATATCCTGCACCTTATTCGATAAGGAAAGGACCGAGATCCCTTCACCGGGAGTGACTCCTTTAGCAATAACTGGTAGATGCTACATACTCGGTTTGTCTTTTGATTGCTTTTAAGAGTTTTTGCTTTGCACAGTGATATATATGATATATCCCGCACCTCATTCGACGAGGAAAGGACCGACGATCCCTTCACCGGGAGTGTATCCTTTAGCAAAACTAGAAAAGCTTCAAAAACACTCCATTTTAAAATCATTTGATTCTACAACGATATCAAGTTCATTACGCAATAGGTTTTCAGAAAAACCTGTCGTAGCCCTCCGTCATTTCAGATAAGTTGTATATAGTATTCGTGCTGCATTTGTTGGCTTTCGTCAAGGTGCAGTGTGCGGTAGCTATATGTTGCTTATCTGCTGCATACGATGCGATTGGATTAGGGTAGTCGTGCGGCTTTGTTGGCTTTCCTCAAGGGTCGTGCGGGTGGGTTTAATTCAATCAAGAAATGTACGGGTTGAACTTGACTAGCGGGCTATGGTTTGTTGGCTTTCGTCAAGGTCATAGCACGTTAGGGGCAAAATATTATCGGGAATTTCAAGTGTTGAAATTTGCAATGAGATTGCATACCTTCTATGAGATAGTTGGATCCCGATACCCGCTGCGAGTAATTGTTACTCCTGGGAGAGTTTTACACATTACAATTAGCCGATCAAGTAGGTGTCTAGAAAGGTGTTAACGAGGTTACGCCTCTGGGAAAACGAGGTTTACATTAATTAGGTTCGTGCGAAAGCACGGGGGACCTCCCTCAAAGTACCGACACTGGCCTGGCTGAAAGATTGGCGAACTTGTAGTGTGTAATTAATCCCGGTTAGTCTTTCCTTTTAGGGTTTGAAGGAAGATTTGATAAAAACAGTGGGAGCCATCCTGATTAGATAAAATAATAACCAATCTAATCTTGCAAGAGCGCACGCTGAGTGTTTTCTTCTCTCTCTCTCCAGGTAGCGACCATATCACGCCTTAATCAAAATAATAATACGGAATATTGACCGAACCCGCTTGTTATACTGAGCTGGGGAACGTTGGTCCCGCTCCAACTTATAATTGTTATAAGACAGAGCAGGAAATTGGAGATTACCAGAATTCCCGTGCCGCCCAAACGAAGAGAGTGCATGCTGATGCATCATCTTCGGGTGTGTTCGTTACAAAGAACTGTTTCTCTGTATCCTCTACGTCCTGGGTATGTGATACCAGATCAGGATCCCAGATATGTAATCTGTTACATAGGGCTACAGCTAGGTAGAGAACTGAGAACGGGTGATAAGTTTCATGAGACAGAAAGCGGGGCAAGTGTTGCAGCCAAGTCTGTTGGTCACTGTCACCCTGTATTACCAATACATTGATTCTGAACGAATGTTATTAGATACCGAACCTGATATACAAAATCATATCAGTCTCTTTATTAGTAAAGAAAGGATATAATTTTGTATTGTTGGATAATGTTTTGAACATTTCCTATATCAAAAGTTGATCGGTTCAGGCACGTTATCTAAAAAACATTGATGTTCTAAATCAAACTACAGTTCTTTTGTATACAGAACACACACAAGAGGAAGAGTTCAGAAATGAACGAATCCTTCTTAAGGCATTGTAGACTAGGTCATATCAATGCGATCCGACTGGCTCAAGTTACATCATAGATGCATATTTAAATCAGATTGAATTTACATCTTGTGAAACTTGCCAGTCATGTCACAGAGATAAGATGACCATGGCTCCATTTACTGGAAACAGAGAAAGAGTTAGTGAACTCTTGGGATGATACATGTTGATGTATAAAGGTCCCCAGTCTACACATGCCAAGACCGGTTCTTTGTACTTCATTACATTCTCTGATGATCTTTCGAGATTCAGACCTATGTTCCTGTTGAAACATAAGTCCGAACCTTTTGAGATATTCACAGAATATAAGTTAGAAGTAGAGAACCAAATACGGGTAAAAGTATTATGTCCTATGATGAGATCAAGGAGGAGAATACTTAAGCACGAAATTCCTGGATGATTCTAAAGGAGAATGAGATTCTATCTCAGCATTACTCCTTCGTATACACCATAGCACGATGGTATATCGGGGCGGAGCAATAGCACCCTATGTGATATGGTGTGCTCTATGATGAGTACTACTGTGTTTCCTATTTCCTTTTGGGAGTTATGCACTTAAGAAGTTGCATACCAATTGAATTGGGTTCCAATCAAATCAGTTGCCTACCGCTTCATATGTGATATGGAAAGGGAAGAGCCCATATCTTAAGTTGGTTAAGATTTGGGGTTGTCCGGGCTATGTCTAAAAGCATAATCCGGACAAGCTCGAGGCAAGGTCTGTTATGTACAACTGGAAAGGTTCCAGCTATACAAACTGCGGCTGATGATTTGATAGAACCAAAGGATTCAATAGTTACCAACGAACCTCAGCCTCTCCGCCGATCTAGTGAGGTTCCTCACCCGCCTGAGAGATACTTCGGTTACTCTATGACAGTGGGAGCGAGGATTGCATCATGAGATGATGACCCAACTAGTTTCGAAATGGCCATCAGGAGTGGGACTCTGTAAGAATGGCTGGATGCTTAGCGATCTGAGATGGAATCCATGTACACCAACAAAGTATGGACTTTGGTTGCTATATCTGAAGGGTTAAATCCCCATCAGGAGCAAGTATATTTTGAGAAGATTACTTGGTGTAGATGGAAAAGTTGAGACTTTCAAAGCTAGACTTGTTAAAGCTTTTCGACATCGACCAGGCGTGGATAATGATGAAACCTTTTCAAGTGGCTATGCTTAAGTCCATCCAGATCCTACTTGCCACGGCTACATACCATGACTACAATATCTGGCGGTGGGGTGCCATGACTGCTTTTCTAAATGATGTTTTAGAAGAGAACGTCTATAAGTACACAGCCAGAGGGCTTCGTAGACAGTGGGAGCAGCGGAAACGTGTACAAGATGCTTTATAGGATAAAGCAGGTATCGCGGAGTTGGAACATCTATTTTGATGTGTTAGTCAAAGAGTTTGACATCATCAAAATGGTAGATGAACCTTGTATATACAAAAAGGTAGTAGGGAGTATAGTGATGATCCTCGTAGAGTACGTAGATGACATACTCTTGATAGGGAAGGAGTTTCCTATGCTACGCTCGGTCAATCTCCGCTTATCACAATGATTCTCCATATAGGATCAAAGTGATACCTCCTAAATCCTGGGTTTTGGATCTATGAGATAGATCTAATTGGATGTTAGGATTCTCACTAGTTGTAGTGAGATGGTATCAACCGATCCTGGGGAGAATCACTGAAAGGGTTCCAGGGTGATAAGGACGACTGAAAGTCAGTCACAGGCATTGTCTTTACCCTCTGTAAAGGGACGGTATGTTGGAAGAGTTCCAAGCTAGATACCATGGCATACTAGACGATAAAGGCTGGATACATCGCTACTTAAGATGCTACCAAAGAGGCAGTCTGGATGTATATTTGTTCATGAGATGAACTTAGTTCCTCCCATTGTGTGACAATGGAGTTATGGCTTATGCCGAGGAACACCCGTCCCATCAATGATCCAGACATATTCTAAGGCAGTATCACCTGATCATGGAGATGGTTGATCTCTAAGGGATCAAGGTTAGGAGAGTAGACTCAGAGGACAACACGGCGGATCCACTCACAAAGGCCTTTTCCCAGAGAGAGACTTTTATGGGATGGTTGAGTATGAGATACTACAACCACTGCTATCAGATGGCCCTAGTGTAAGTGGGAGATTGTTAGTTATATGTATGCCCTAGAGGCCATTACTATACATAGGATGTATATTGTAGTGGGTGCTTGGACATATATAGAGAGGACTTTCTTGCTCGACATGATAGTATGCTATCTGGTTGATCTTTACCTTAACGTGTACACTGATTGTCTCTCTGTTACATGTTGGTAAAGCCCTTAGGATGTGCACTTGACTACCTGGACTATGATGCAGATCATACTAGTGGGGACATGGTAGTCCATAAGTACATCCTTCAAAGTCCCTAGTCATGGGTGTATCGAGACGGGGCATCGATATACCAGAGTAGACTAGCGTATACCTTCTCGACCCATACAGATGGGCGATGGATGATCCCATATCCATTGGTGTTTGACATCAGAGATGATATACGGGTGCTCAGTGGAGACTGGGTACACTGGACGGACTCGCCGAGAACTCCCAGATGGTATTATACCTTACGTCAGATGGCAGTTCTCTGGTGACACTGGTACAGAGTAGTCTGTTGACCCGAGATCGTCATAGAGTCTTGTGTGGTTCCCACTGTGCTTTGATTTCCACCTTACCACGTCCAAGAGGGTGTGCAAAACGGTGGCTTTTGGGTACAGTCCCGAATCACATGGAGGCAATGAGCGATAGGAGGGGATTCGTCTCTCCCGGTATAGGAAGTTGATGTTGCGCTGTGTTCGATTGGCTATAACAGGAAATCCCTGGCCAGGGTTGCTGAGATTTACTGGTAAGTGTTACCAATAGTTTCTCGAATTGTTATAGACCTCATATCGACACGACTTATCGAGCTATTGGGGTCTGACGTTTACCACCCCTAGGTGAGATATGCGACATATCAGACGACGAGACCGGACTGTACGGTAAGTGTTACTGGTTGGATTCACAGGAGTGTGAGCGGGCTTGCTCGTCGATCTTCTGATCGCTCAATACCCGGGTGGCCGTTACGTTTAGCAGACCGCTTGCGGCTTGTGGGTGTTTGATATGATCATCACCTGCTGCCGGCGTATTGACGAGTCTTTAGAGTCCTACACAGAGGTTTCCTGGCTCAAGCGAAACGAATAGGAGCGCATATGAGATATGTGCGGGACCGAGAATAATGCGTGTATGTGATACCGTATTCCATTCTCGCGATGAATGTATCGAATGGTTGTATGCGATATAACCTAGTTATCGAATCAAGGATTGATTCGGTAAGCCGATACATAGGATACTAGTCGGTTATATGCGATATGACCGGATCGTTAAATCAAGTGTTGATTTAATGATTTAATGTATAATTATATATTTGATATATTACTTTGCATTAACTAGTATTGGTTCATTTTAAAGGGATTTTCTCACTTGAAGTGCACAATGTATATGTGATATATTTTTGTACACAAGTTTGTGTCATGTTTGATGATACAAGCTAACTTGAGTTTGTATAAAGTTTAAACCATGGTTGTGTAATGGTTAGGGTTTTCTTTTTCTTTATCATTTATTTATTTTGTTTATTTATTTTGCAAAATAAATGAATGGTAGCTTTCTTTGGATGCTAGTTGAAGCTTCATGAAGCTTTGACTAAGTAACCATATTTGTCTCATGCTTAACCCTAACCATTCTACTAAACCCTAGTTCATTCTCTACACTTGACCATGGTTGGATTATGATAAGTATTCATTTATTTTCTATTTTGAAAATAACTTATCATAACATTTTTCATCTTCTTCTTCTTCTTCTTCTTCTTCTTCTTCAAGATGAAGAAGCTTGATTCCATCAATGGTGATTTGATGAAATGAGTGAGAAATCCAATTCTAAAGTGAACCCACCTCCTATTTCTTCATCCTCTACCTCTTGCCAAGTAGTAAAGGGTGTTTTCTTCACAAGTTTCATGACTTGGTGAAGTGGGAGCTTGATCTTGTGATGCCTCGACGTAGATCATCTTCGGCATCGTTGTCGATGACCTAGCCCGCCCATTTCTCCGATGAAGCCGACACTAGAGTCCAAGATCCGATTTGTACAGCGGAGGGACGTCTACACGGAGCTATGGAGGTGGAGGACCGGATCTACAAAGGTTGTATTTCCGTTCTTTTAGTTAAGTTGTTAACTAGTTTCCTTTATCGCCTAAAATTCTAGTTAACGATCCGTATTAGGGTTTCTCGGCACTTGTAAAATTTGAAATTGGCATGGTTGATGCCTTGTGAGACCTCATTAGTGTGCCTTGGAACCCTACATATATTAGATATTTTCTCCCCCATGGTTCATAGGATGTTCATCTTCTTCATCTAAATTTTCTTCACTTGATTTTCTTAAGGTGGAAAAATAAAGAGAGGAAAAATATTCCAAAGTGAGCTAAATTCCTACTTCATCAATCTATACCATATTAGCCATATAGTTTAGGTTGTTTGCTTCAATAATTCATCCATTAGTGAAGAGGTAGCTTGAGTTAGAGTCTCCTCAAAATAGATAATCATCGGTCTCAAAGATCATTGAGCATGCTCCTTCATTCGACTAGTGGAACCTACGGAGAGTCCGAGACACCACTACTTAGAGTGAAGGGACGTCTACACGAAGCATTTGAAGTGATGGACCGGTCTACAAAGGTGGTATTCCGTAATCACTTAGGTTTATGCTTGCTTACTTGATGTTAAACCCTAATTCTCTAGTTCGATTCTAAGTTTGAGTTCATTAGCATACTAATTTTTTTTAAATTGTATTCTTGATACACCTTGAAACTCTAGTGAGAGTGCGAATATATTCTAACATATATGACCGGACAGTATTAAATATAAACAACATACACACATCATTGAATCAACACTTGATTCAATAATCCGGTTATATCACATATAACATAACCGATTAAATATCGCGAGATTAGAATACGGCATCACATATTCGTATTTAATCAAGCAGCCGCTCATATCACATATGTGCCCTACTTCATTTCTCTTGAGCTAGGAAACTTTTGTGTGGGACTCTAAAAACTCGTCAATACGCCAGCAGTAGATAATGATCACATCAGTCATCCACAAGCTGTCAGCAGTACTAGCTGGACGTAACGGATACCCATGTATTGAGCGAATAGAAGATCAACAAGCAAGCTTTTCCAAACTCCCGCAAAGCCTATAAGCAACACTTACCGTACAGTATTGTCTCTTCGTCTGATATGTCGCATCTCAAGTCTAGGGGTGGAATTCAGACCCTACTAACTTGAAAAGTCATGCTGATATGTGGCCTATAACCGTTCGAGAAACTATTGATAACACTTACGAGTAGATCTCATCAGCCCTAGCCAGGGATTTGCTGTTATAGCCAATCGAGCATAGCACAGCATCCACTCCCTATACCGGGAGAGGCGAAATCCTTCCTATCGCTCATTACCTCCATGTGACTCAGGCCTGTACCCATAATACACCTGTTTGCATGACACCTTTGAGCCGTGGTTGGAAGGAAATCAAAGCATAATGGGAACTATACAAGACTCTATGACGATATCAGGTCTACAGACTTACCTGTACTAGTGTCATCAGAGAACTGCTATATGACGATAGGTATGGTACCATCTAGGAGTTCTCAGTGAGTCCTGTTCGGTGTACCCATTCTCTAATAATCATACAATCTATGATATCAAACACCAATGGTTATGGGATCAACTATCGCACCATACATGGTCAAGAAATGTACACACTAGTCTACTCTGGAATATCGATGCCCTGTCTCGATATTCCCTCGACTTGGAACTATTAAAGGATGTTCTTGTAGACTACAAAAGCCCTACTAGTATGATCTGCATCATCGTCCTGGTAGTCAAGCTAATATCCTAAGGGCCTTATCAACATGTATCAGAGAAACAGTATAATAATACAAATGTACATGTTAAGATAAAGTGCAAACAGATAGCATACTATCATGTCGAGCAAGAAAGTCCTATATATATATATATGTCCAAGCATCAAATATAATGTACAATAATGGACTCTAGGGCATACATATTCCTAACAGGAACTTACCCTTGGGGCCACCACAAGGTGGCCCATAAGGGGGCAAACTCGAGACTACCCTTTTAGGGTAGTCTCGGGTCCCTACTCCCTAAGGCCATCTTGTGGTGGTCTCTTGGGGGGAGGGGTGGACCCAGCCTTCGTCCTCCAGGGGCAATCCCTAGGGTACCCACGCAACACCACGCGGATTCTCGGTCTAAACTATAAGCCCGTGAGGTGCGCAAGCATCTCAAAACATGGATTTTTGAGGCTGTTTTCGTCGGCAGGTTTTGCGCGACGAAAATGATATAATTAAAGCGTTTTAATAAGCTAGTTAAGTATTATGGAGTGGCTGTTATACCATGTTTGTTAGTTGTGCTCACTCTATGTCGAAAGTAGAGAGGCAGAATGCATAAAAATCAAATTTTTAAGCAAGCACAACCAACTAAACCCCTAGTTATCAAACCATAAGCCTAACCTAGCAACTACTAGAAGTTAATCTGCTATGAAGGGTTTATACCGAAATGATTCATGTCCTCCAGATCTTCAAAACTCCTTCCTCTTGTGCTCCTAGGTATCCTTGATCAACTTTGCTTGATAGCCTTCTTAATCCTTGATGATCCAACAGAGAGTTTGTAGTCCAAGCTTGACTTCACTAATAAAACAACTTAATAACCCAGTTTGGTAATGTAGGTTACTAAGATGATGTTGATATTGTTAATGGATTTTTTCTATCTCTAAAATCTCATGATTCTCAACACATGAGAGGGTTGAGGTTGAAGAAGAAGATGAGAGCTTAAGAGGGGAGAGAGAAGACTTGTGTAAGAATGAATGAAGAATGGCTTGAAAAATTCATTTGTATCAAAAATATTTTTCAAATAAAAATTCAAGCTATGCTTTAATAGTTTTCACAAATGAATAAACAAAGACAATAGCCATGCTTCATACTATGCTTGAAGCCACCTCACCCCTCCACCTTATTTTCTATTTGTAATAAATAGAAAAAATGCATAATGAGGTGTCACCTTCTAGGAGCATTCATGTATAAATACAAGAATACCTAACCATATATACATACCATATTCATACCAAAAATACAAATACAAAGAGATAGATAAATTCAATAGCATGAAGCTAGAATTAAATCAATACTTGATTTAATAAACTTGCTTAATCATAAGCCCTCTAGTATCACAAACCGTCCGATTAAAATTTCGCGCAGCTAGTACACGTATTTAATCGGAACCCTGCACGTATAAACATACGGCCTCTACATCGTTTCACCTGAAACAGGGAAACCCTCTGTGTGGGACTCTAAAGACTCGACAGTATGCTGGCAGTGGGTTTAACCACAAGCACGTCAATGGAACTAGCTGTACGTAACGGCTACCTAGGTACCTGTCGAAAAGAAGGCCGACGAGCAAGCTCATCCGAATCTTTACTGAGCCTATCTGTGACAATCTCCGTACATTCTGGTCTCTTCATCTAAGAGTATCGCATACCAGGTCTAGGGGATAGTAAACGTCAGACCCCTACTGACCCGATAAGTCATGTCGATGTGGCTCAGGACCAATCCAAGAAACTACTGATCTAACCATCAGTTAATCTCAACTTCCTTGGCCAAAGACTTATGGTTTTGGCCAACTGGACACGGTGCGATGTGACTCCCAATACCGGGAGAGACGAATCCCTAACAATCGCCCACTGCCTTCATGTAGCTCGGGACTGTACCCAACCAAAACCTGTTTGCAAGACTCAGTAGAGACGTGGTAGGGTAGTGATCTAAGTACAGTGGAAAATCACACGAGACAAATGAAGATCTCAGGTCTAAAGACTAACCTGTACTCATGTCACCTGAGAACCGCTATCTGACGATAGGTATAATACCATATAGAAGTTCTCGGTGAGTACGTCCAGTGTACTCACCTCTAGTGAGCACCTGTGTAAAATCTTAGGTGATCACACCAATAGCTGTGAGACCAAGCACCGCCCCTCGCCGAAGTCTAGAAACGTATACACAAGTTTACTCTGGAATATCGATGCCCGGTCTCGATACTCCTGCGACTTGGGACATTTAAGGATGTGCTTATGGACTACCCAGCCCCCATAAGTATGATGCCATCATAATGCTTGAAGTCATGCAAAATCCTACAGGCTTTATCAACATGTATCCTCCATATGTGATATCGAGTATAACATATACACATGTTAAGATAAAGACAAACCAAAATAATATACTATTATAACGAGTCTTTATCAACATGTATAAGCAATATAAAACAGCAAGAAAAATAAATTCACATGTTCAGATAAAGACAACTTAAATAGTATACTATACAAGTGAGCAATATTGTCCTGTACATACATATCCCTAGTATCTTATACAATACAGGCCTCTATGGCATACATATCCAACACCTATCGCTAATACATGTTGATAAAACCCATAGGATTATTGCTTGACTACCAGCATTATGATGGAGATCAAACATATGGGGGCTGGGTAGTCCATAAACACATCCTTAAATGTCTCTAGTCCTGGGAGTATGGAGACTGGGTATCGATATTCCGGAGTAGACTGGTGTATATGTTTCTAGACCCCAACAAGGGGCGATGGTTGGTCCCACGTCCATTGGTCTTTGGCACCTAAGATCATATGCAGGTGCTCACTTGGGGTGAGTACACTGGACGGACTAGCCGAGAACTTCTAGATGGTACTATACCTATCGTCAGATAGCAGTTCTCAAGTGACATGAGTACAAGTTAGTCTTTAGAACTGAGATAGTCATTTGTCTCGTGTGAGTTCCCACTGTACATAGATTACTACCCAACCACGGCTCTATTGAGTCGTGCAAACAGGTTTTAGTTGGGTACAGTCCAGAGCCACATGGAGGAAGTGAGCAATTATTGGGGATTTGTCTCACCTTGTATAGTGAGTCGATATCGCACTGTGTTTGATTGGCCAACACCATAAGACCTTGGCCAAGGCAGTTGAGATTTACTGATAGTTAGATCAGTAGTTTCTCGGATTGGTCCTGACCCACATCGGCATGAATTATCGGGTTATTAGGGTATGACGTTTACCACCCCCTAGACCTGGTATGCGATATTCTTAGATGAAGAGACCGGACCGTATGGAGATTGTCACAGATAGGCTCAGTAGGAGTTCGGATGAGCTTGCTCGTCGGCCATACTTTTCGACAGGTACCTGGGTAGCCGTTACGTATAGCTAGTGCCGCTGACGTGATTATGCTTAAACCTACTGCCAGCGTACTGTCGAGTCTTTAAAGTCCCACACAGAGGGTTTCCCTAGTTCAGGCGAAATGATATAGTAGCCGTATTTTGATACGTACAGGGTTTCAATCCAATGAATGTACTGGTTACCTGGACTTTTGATCGGATGGTTGATAATACTAGCCGGCTTATGATTAAGCCGGATTATTAAATCAGGTATTGATTTATTAATTTACACACACACACACACACACACACACACATATATATATTTCGATATGTATATTCTAGTATTATGTTCATTGTATTATTCTATCTCTTTGGGTATTCGTATTTTGATACGAATACGAGTATGTATATAAGGTAGAGTGTATTCCGTATTTATACGAAAAGACTATCTAGAAGGAGAACACCTCATTTTGGTTTATCCATTTACTTATTTAAATAGAAATGAGGTGGAGGGGTGAGGTGCCTAAGAAATGGTGAGATGTATGGTTGAATAATTTAGACAAATGAATTTTAATTCATTTGTCTACACTATTCAAGTATAGTTGGTTTTTAATATTGCAAAAATGATTTATCAAAACCATGTATATGATTTTCTCTCACTAGTTTTTCTCATTCCACCACTTTCTTTCTCTCTCCCTTTATTGTTCTCCTCCTTCTTCTTCCTCCTTATACTCTCATGTGTTGAGAATCAAGGATGGAAAAGAGATAGAAAAATACTAAAACAACTCACTACATCTCTAAGTATCCTAGTGTAGCAAGTTAGGATCTTTAGTTGCTCTACTTGTTTGTCAGTGTGGAGCTAGAACCTTAAACCAAATCTCTCGGGTGGATCATCATCGACAAAGGGAACCGATGGTCAAGCTCGATCACGGAGACTCCGAGGAGTATGTCATGGTAAACATTAAATTTATTCTTTAATAAATAATGCTTTAAAAATAGTTTTAAATATCGCAAAAACATAAATAAATTCTTGGAATTTTCCTAATAATTATTTGGTCAATTTCCATAGTTTTATCCCAAAAATAATTCATTTATCATGAAAACATTTTTTAAAATATGACTTAGAAAATATTAAAAATCATTTTAAAATTCTTTTCTTTCTCCAAAAAATCAGACAAATTAAATTTAAACCCAAATTCATCTTTTGTAAACATTTTACATCAAAAGAAATACTAAAATAATTAATGACACCAAGAAAAATATAAAAATACTTTTATCAGTATATACACAAAACGTAGTCATTACAATCTACCCTTCTTAAAATAATTTCATTCTCAAAATTACAGGGTGCGGCAAGGGAAAAGATGTTACAAAGGAGAGGTTACAGAAAGATGGGGATATCGCTCTTTCATCTCGTCTTCTCTTTCCCTGGTGGACTCGCCTGGAAATTCTTTATTTCACATCACCTTAATGAGAAACTCTGTCTTGTTTCTTAGGGTCTTCTCTTTCCGATCTAGAATCTCGACTAGTTATTTCTTATAGGTTAGGTCGGCCCTCACGGTGATCTCTGAATGATTCATCACGTGACTAGGGTCACCAACATACTTCCATAGCTGTGAGACGTGGAAGGCGTTGTGTATGCCCTCCAAGGATGGTGGTAATGTCGCGTGGTAAGCAACTTCACCACTCATTCTATGATGTCGAATGGGCTAAGAATCGCAGACTGCACTTTCCGCGCTTCTTGAAACATACAACTCCTCGATTCAGGGAAATCTTCAGAAACACGTGATCACTCAATTGCAATTCCAAGCGACTTCTCCTTGTATCTGCCCAGTGTTTTCTGTCGATCTTGCACAACTCGCAGCTACACTCTAATGGTTCTCACAACTTTGACAATTTCCACAATCATTGTTGACCCCAAAAGTTATTGATTTGTGACGTCGTCCCAACTTGGCACTTCCTCCCATACAAGGATATGAACGGTGACATACCTATGCTAGCCTGGTACTTGTTGTTATAAGCAAACTCTATAAGGTGTAGATAATCTTCCTAAGATCCTTTAAAGTCCAACATACAAGCCCGCAACATGTCTTCAAGAATCTGGATGACTCTTTCAGATTGGCCATCAGTCTGAGGGTGGTAGGCCATGCTGAAGCTCAGAATGGTGCCAAATCTCTCCTGCAGAGTTTGCCAGAAATGAGATTGGAATCTAGTGTCTCGGTCGAACACAATGCTTACCGGTACTCCTTCAACCTAACAATCTCCTTCATGTATCTCCACTAGGCTCTCAATCGACTGTCCGACGTGGAATAGAATGAAATGAGCGGACTTGGTGAGTCTATCCACTATCACTCATACTATATCATTGCCCTTCATGCTGCGAGAGAGCGCAGTCATGAAATCTATCATGATATTCTGCCACTTCCATTTGGTATTGGCAATGTCTGCAGTAACCTGCAATCCTGTGATGTTCAGCTTTTACCTGTTGGTAGACTAGGAACTTGGATACGCTCTTAGCCACGTCTCTCTTTATACCATGCCACCAGTAATTCTGTCTGAGATCTTTGTACATCTTCGTTGCCCTCAGTTGAACTAAGTACAGAGAAATGTAGGCTTACTTCAGTAACTCTTCCCTGATCTCACCCATTGGCACACAAATCCTGCTTCTATATCTCAGAGATCCATCCCCGTGTACCACAAAGTCAGTCCGCAACTCTGCTTCTCCCTGTTCCCGGATTTTTCGCAACCTGGCATCGTCAACATGCACTTCTTTGAACCAATCGACTAACGCAGACTGAATTTGTAGATTCATAAATGATGCAAGTACACCTGGTATAATCATCTCGGTCTCTAACTCATTGATATCCTGTTGATTCTTCTAATGAGTAGTGAGGCTTAAAGCTATCAGTTTGTGACTCAAATCATCGGGGACAACGTTCGCTTTTCCCCGATGGTACTTCAGGTTAATATCAAAATCAGCCATTTGTTGGATATATATGCCCTAGAGGCCTTCATTGTATAGGATGCTAGGGATATGTATGTACATGACAGTCTTGCTTAATATGATAGTACGCTATTTGTCTTGTCTTTATCTTAACATATGATATATTTTGCGTAGTATTCATATATATATACATGTTGATAAAGCCCATAGGGTGTTTGCCTGACTACCGGTGTTGTGATGGCAGTCATACTTGTGGGAGCTGGATAGTCAATAGGCACATCCTTAGATGTCCCTGGTCGCAGGAGTTTCGAGACTGGGCATCGATACTCCGGAGTAGACTGGTGTATACATATCTAGACCCTAAGGAGGGTCGATGGATTGGTCCCGCAGCCATTGGTGGAGTGCACCAAAGATTGTATACAGATGCTCATTGGGTGTGAGAACACCGGACAGGACTCGCCGAGAACTGACTGGATGGTATTTATACCTAACGTCAGATAGCAGTTCTCAGGTGACATGTGTGCATATAGTCCGTTGACTTAAGGTCGTCATTTGTCTCGTGTGAGTTCCCACTGTGCTTTGATTACTACCCTACCACGGTTCAAAGGAGTCGTGCAAACAGGTTTTAGTTGGGCACAGTCCCGAGCCACGTGGAGGCAGTGAGTGACTGTTAGGGATTCGTCTCTCCCGGTATAGAGAGTTGATATCGCACGGTGATCGGTTGGTCATTACCATAAGTCCCTGGCCAGGGCTGATTGAGAATTACTGATAGATTGATCAGTAGATTCTCGGATGGTGATTGAGCTATGCCGACATGATTTGTACGGTTATTAGGGGTCTGATGTTTACCACCTCCCTAGACCATACATGCGATACTCTTAGACGAACAGACCGGACTGCACGGATATTGTCACGGACAGGCTCAGTAAGAGTTCGGATGGGTATCCTCATTGGCCTTCTTATCGACATCTACCTGGGGATCGTTACGTACAGCTAGTGCCGCTTGCGGTCTGTGGTTAAACCCACTGACAGCGTAGTATTCGAGTCTTTAGAGTCCCACACAGAGTTTTCCCAACTCCAGGCGAAACAATATAGAGTCGTATGGTTTTACGACAAGGGTTCGGACGAATATGTGTTTAAACGCACGTACGACATTCAGACAGTTTTTACTAGACGGCTTTGGTTTAAGCCAGATTCTAGTATCAGGTTATTGGATTTATACAGTCTAAAGTTTTTCCGTGTTTTCACAGATGAGAGGGGCGTTCTCGTAATTTCCGGGAAGCTTCTAGAAGCATGGTGACTTGAGGGGTTTAGGTGGCATTGTCATTAAATGATATTGTGACTCATTTAGAGTGATTCATCATGTCATTAAAGCATTATTAAATGCTTAATGACTCACATAGTGAATCACTTAAATATATTTATGTAGCAGTATGAATAATCTCCTTTTATTGATTTATTGATTTATTCATTATGCTTCATATATCAAGTGAGAAACAATTTCATATTCATTATTCTAGTTCACCTTCTCTCTCCTCAAGCTCACTCTTTCTTCAAGCTCTAATCCTACCACTGATGAGTTGAGAACAAGGATTAGAAAAGACTAAACATCCCATAACCTAACTCTATATGATCTAAGTTCCTTTGATTAGCAACTAGAGAAACTTAGTTACCTCAAGTTTTGAGGTGAAGCTTGGATTAGGGTTCTCGGATGGATCATCTATCACTTGGAGGAGGCCGAGGAGGAAGAAGAGATCGTAAAGACGAAGGACACGTATCACTAGGTATAATCTCTTTACATAGTAGCTAAGAACTTCTATGGTAGTTGTTAATTATCGTTTAGCAAAGATCTTCGGTTAGTCGATGTATGCTTCAAGAACAAGATCGTTTTTCATATTTCCGCCTCCCCGCAACTCGTGTGGTGTTGCACATCGACTTACACCATCAACTCCAGCCATCTCTTCTGTCTCATGTTGAGCTCCTTCTAAGTGAAGATATACTTCAGACTCTTGTGATCGGTGTAAATCTACACTTTCTCCCCCAACATACAGTGCCTCCAAATCTTAACTTTGAAGATCACCGTGGCGAGCTCGAGGTCGTAGGTAGGTTAGTTGCGTTCATGGGTCTTCAACTGTCTTGATGTTAGGAATATGTATGCCCTAGAGGCCATTATTGTATGATATAGTGGATGCTTGGACATATATATAGAGGACTTTCTTACTTGACAAGATAATATGCTATCTGGTTGCTCATTATCTTAACATGTACACTTGTATTATTATATTATCTCTCTGATACATGTTGATAAAACCCTTAGGATGTTGACTTGAATAACAGGACTATGATGCAGATCATACTAGTGGGGCCGGGATAGTCCACAAGCACATCCTTTAATAGTTCCTAGTCGAGGGGATATCGAGAAAAGGGCATCGATATTCCAGAGTAGACTACTATGTACGTTTCTTGACCCTGCATGGGGCGATGGATGATCCCACAACCATTGGTTTTTGACATCAAAAATTGTACATAGGTTCTTATTAGAGAATGGTACACCGAACAGGACTCGCCGAGAACTACTAGATAATACCATACCAATCGTCAGATAGTAGTTCTCTGGTGACACTGGTACAGGTTAGTTTATAGACCCAAGATCATCATAGTGTCTTGTGTGGTTCCCACCGTGCTTTGATTTCCTCCCTATCACGGCTCAAAGGAGTCGTGCAAACAGGTGGATTTAGGTACAGTACCGAGTCACATGGAAGCAGTGAGCGATAAAAGGGGTTTCGTCTCTCCCGGTATAGGGAGTTGATGTTGCGTTGTGCTCGATTGGCTATAACAGCAAGTCCCTGGCCAGGGCTGATGAAATTTATTGGTAAGTGTTATCAGTAGTTTCTCAAACCGTTATGAGCCACACATCGGCATGACTTATCAAGTTACTAGGGTTTGACGATTCCACCCCTAGACTCGATATACGATAGATCAGACGATGAGACCGGAATGTACGGTAAGTGTTACTCATAGGCTTCATAGGAGTTTGGAAAAGCTTGCTTGTTGATGTTCTAATTGCTCAATACCTGGATAGCCGTTACGTCCAGCTAGTACTGCTGACGGCTTGTGGGTAACTGATGTGATCATTACCTGCTGCTGGTGTATTGACGAGTCTTTAGAGTCCCACACAGAGATTTCCTAGTTCAAGCGAAACAAAGTAGGGCACATATGCTGATATGTGCGGGAGCCTGATTAAATAAGAGTATATGATACCGTATTCTAATATGGCGATATTTGATATCGGTTAGGTTATATGTGATATAACCGGATTATTGAATCAAGTGTTGATTTGATAATATGATATACAGATAAATGATATTTGTCGGATATATATGATATAACCGGATTATTAAATCAAGTGTTGATTTAATAATTTGATATATATTTATATTTGATATATTTATATATTAACTAATATTAATGCTCGCTAATTATTTTCTTCTCTTAATATATATTAATATATATGTGTGATATATGTGTGTGTGTGTGTGTGTGTGTGTGTTTTGTGCCATAGTAGATGACACATAGAACTTGTTTTATCTATTTATAGAAATAGATAAATGAGGTGGAAAATGAGGAGATATTTATGGAATGGGTGAAGCATGGCTTAAACATTATTTTATATATTTGGCTACACTATTGAAGCATGGTTGAATATATCTATTGGAATATACTTCATGCTTCAATAAGTGAGGAAAAATCAAGCCATTCTTCACTTGCTCAAACCCTAGCCCCTTTTCTTTACCCTCCCAAGTTCTTATTCTTCCTCCTCTCATGAGCTATCTAGCTTTTTCTTGAGTTGGAATAAAAAAGATATAGAGATTTCTAAGTGAGCCAAAACTCTTACTTCATCAACCTACTATAAACTAGCCATTTAGATTAGCTTGTATCCTTCACTAATACTTGATTAGTGAAGATGTAGCTTGACCTAGAGAACTTCAAGGTAGATCATCTTCGGCCTCGAAGACCGCAAAGCAAGCTCGATTCTTTCTTCAAGTGGAGCTAAGAGAAGTCGTAGGGACTACTACTCGGAGATTTAAAAGAGAAGGACTTGATCTAAAAAGGTTGTAACCTCTTTCACTTAGTTGTATAACTACTTAGCTAGCTACAAACCTTAATACTCTAGTTAGATTCTAGGTTATTGTTAGTTATATGTGAAGGGTTGCCCTAGTGCCCCGGCCAACTTCCGTGGCCAAATGAGGAACAAAAATTTTCTAACGTACAAAAACTTGGCACTAGTTTAACTCTAAACCCAGATCTTTCCATAAAACTAACTAGCTACACTAGGAGAGCTATCTACTATGATGAGGAATTCTTACCAAACAAACCAAGTCCTTCGGGCTTCGTTCTTCATCCTTAGCTCCTACTAGCCACCTTGAACTTGCTTGATCTTCTTTCCTTGCTTTGTCGGTCCTCCGGGATCGAGCTTGTTCTCCGGCCTTCCTTGGTCCTTGATGATCCACCCGGGGAATATGATCCATGGCTCTAGCTCTTTGCTAAGTGTCAAAAGAGCAACTATAGAACTTGGGATGCTAGTCCAAGTAATCTAGGATGTAGTTTGGATGTCTAAGTGTTTGCTATCTCTTTTCTAGCACCTTCACTTGTTTCTCAACACATGAGAATGTTAGTGAATAGGAAGAAGATGAAGGTGGAGGAAAGCTAGAGGAGAGAGGAACTCAAGAGAAATGAGAGCTTGAGCAAAATTATGAAGCATTGCATGAAAAAGAAAATCAATACAAAGGTTTTCTATATCAATTCATCCATTAAACAATTAGCAACCATGCTTCAATAGTAACTCCAAAATGAATTATAAATTCATTTGACTACTATTGAAGCATGGTCACCTCTTTTCCTCCCATACCCTTTACTTTACACCTCATTTCTAATTATCAAATAAAAGGAAAATACATAATGAGGTGGCCACCTTCTAGAAGAAAATCTGTAATAAATACGGCTTTCAGTCTACTGTACATATATACCGGCAATCAGATAAAAATCCGAATGCCCAAAGAGATAGAATAACACGAAGAACATAATACTAGAATATATATATCGAAATACATATACGTAAATTATTAAATCAATACTTGATTTAATAATCCGGCTCAAACCCGAGCCAGCTAGTATTACCAACTGTCCGATCGAAAATCCGAGTACAAAGTACATCAATCGATCGAACCCTGCACGTATCCAATACGGCTACTACATCATTTCGCCTAAATCAAGGAAACCCTCTGTGTGGGACTCTAAAGACTCGACAGTACTCTGGCAGTGGGTTTAACTACAAGCACGTCAGCGGTACTAGCTGTACGTAACGGCTACCCAGGTACCTGTCGAAAAGAAGGCCAATGAGCAAACTCATCCGGATCTCCTACTGAGCCTATCCATGACAATATCCATACATTCCGGTCTCTTCCTCAAAGAGTAACACATACCGAGTCTAGGGGATGGTGAACGTCAAACCCTAATAACATGATAAGTCGTGCCGATGCGGCTCAGAACCAATCCGGGAAACTACTGATCAACCTATCAGTAAATCCCAAGTGCCTTGGCCAAGGTCTTATGGTCCTGACTAATCGAATCACAGTGCGATATCGACTCCCTATACCGGGAGAGACGAATCCCCGACAATTTCTCACTGCCTCCATGTGGCTCGGGACTGAACCCAACCAAAACCAGTTTGCATGACTCAGTAGAGCCGTGTTAGGGTAGTGATCAAAGTTCAGTGGGAACTCACACGAGACAAATACCGATCTCGGGTCCAAGGACTATCCTGTACACATGTCACCTGAGAACTTCCATCTGACGAAAGGTATAGTACCATATGGAAGTTCTCGGCGAGTCTGTCCAGTGTACTCACCCCAGTGAGCACCTGTATACGATCTTGGGTACATCAGACCAATGGCTGCGGGACTAACCATCCCCGGACGGGGGTAGAAACGTATACACTAGTCTACTCTGGAGTATCAATGCTCAGTCTCGATACTCACGCGATTAGGGACCATTTAAGGATGTGCTTGTGGACTACCCTGCTCCCATAAGTATGATCGCCATCACAACGTAGGTAGTCAAGCAAGATCCTATGGGGCTTAATCAACATGTAACCGCAATATGTAATAACGAGTATGACATATGCCACGTTAAGATAAAGACAAACCATAATAATATACTACCACATCGAGTCTTCATCAATATGTGCAAGCTAGATATAACAACAACAGAAATAAATACACATATCCTGATAAAGACAAGTCGAATAATATACTATAAAACTGAGAAAGATTGTTCTGTACATACATATCCCTAGTATCCATATGTATACATATACAATACTGGCCTCTAGGGCATATACATCCAACAACATGTATGTCCTAGAGGCCATTATTGTACATGTGATGTATATTATAGTGAATGCTTAGACATACATAGGGAGGAATTTCTTGGTCGACATGATAGTATGCTATCTGGTTACTCTTTATCTTAACATATACACTGATTGTCTCTCTGTTACATGTTGGTAAAGCCCTTAGGATGTGTACTTGACAACCTGGATTATGATGCGGATCATACTAGTGGGACAAAGGTAGTCGGTAAGTACATCTTTTAATGTCCCTAGTCGTGGGTGTATCGAGACGGGGAATCGATATACCAGAGTAGACTAGCGTATAGCTTCTCGACCCAAACAGATGGGTGATGGATGATCCCATATCTATTGGTGTTTGACCTCAGAGATGATGTACGGGTGCTCAGTGGAGATTGGATACACTGGACGGACTCTCCGAGAACTCCTAGATGGTATTATACCTCATGTCAGATGGCAGTTCTCTGATGACACTAGTACAAGTTAGTCTGTCAACCCGAGATCGTCATAGAGTCTTGTGTGATTCCCACTGTGCTTTAATTTCCACATTTCCACGTTCAAAAGAATGTGCAAAACGGTGGTTTTTGGGTACAGTCACGAGTCACATGGAGGCAATGATTGATAGGAGGGGCTTTCGTCTCTTCCAGTATTGGGGGTTGATGTTGCGCTGTGCTCGATTGGCTATAACAGGAAGTCCCTGGCCAGGGCTGTTTCTTAGATTTATTGGTAAGTGTTTGTCACGTCCCGAAAGTACGGAATATGACCGGCACTTAGACTACGAACGTCTCAAGGCGTACGTACTCTAAGTAAGCCGAACCCAGAAATCCAAACCAAGGAAAGTATTAGAGTATAGGAAGAACCATAACAAATCCACCAGTATGCAACATAATATACGCCTAAAGGCGAGGATCACAACAGAAAAGGAAACTCCAACCAGCAAGAAACCCAGAGAAATATAACGTGCGACTCTAAGGTCGAAAGAACAAACATCACTGGTCTCTATCTCAAATAAGTACATGTTTGGTTGATGGAACTTCTAGATACAACTGAAATATAATATACAATGTATAATGATGGGTATGATACAAATAACCCACCTACTAGCAAGTCACCTGAAAGAAGCTGTGCCCGCAAAGCCGTAATGAAACACGTACGGCAACACCTGCAAGAAACTGGGGCACAACGGGGGTGAGTTGCCAACTCGTGAGTAGAAAAAGATCTACGAACAGAAAATCGCATGTATGACGCAATCCTAGGTCATACGATCACAATATATAATCCTCAAATATATATAACCAGCAATCTATAACAAGACTAGGGTAAATATCTAACCCAAGTGTAATCCCATGTGCCTGTGTTAGTGCATCAGGTGGCAATATATCATATGGATAATGTATGAATGCATAAAACAGAATGCATGTAATGAAGAAAACTGCTTTCATAAATTTATGAGATTTCTGTATATTAAAATGAGGTATCATAATGAAATCCGCATAAAACAGTGCCCAGCATCGGCACAGAACATAATCCCAATATCTCGATATCTCTGTATCAAAACTCTGTACCTCAATATCTCAAATCTCAATATGTCCATCATAAAATCCAGGGCGCCGTCAGTCCAGATCGGCCCCTACCATCCATCTCATGACTACGACGGTATCCTCCGGATATCCGACGTGTCGGGTAAAATCACCGGTCGGTAGTGCTCCCCTGCCAGGCTCAACACCATCTCCTGAGATCTTCTTCCCCCGGGGTACTGCACCGGGTCCACCATGTACCCGCATCCGGTCTCATCCGCCTCCTCGAATCGGGTTTCACATATCGCTCTCAGCACCGAGAAAACACATAGTGGACGCACTGAAATATCATATCAAAGGTAACCGGGTTTTAAAAACAATTTCATAATCTCTTTGAAATATCCACGGTTCCCAAATCCAGAAATATCATAGAAACAACATATCTCAATGCGTAGAATCAGGAAACATGATGTATGTGACATATAAATGAAATGCAAGTATAACAGTATATCATGCAACATGGAATAATAGTATGCACATACAAGGGTCATATCCTGATGCAATAATACTACTGTGTAGTGACATGGCAATTACCGATGAAGATGTGTGTGAGCTGGCAAGTAAGTGTATGTGGAGCATACACATCATCGGTAATGGTGCCGGTGTCCTAACAGCATGATATCAATAATGGAATATGAATCATAGTAAGTATGCGATGCAGAGTAACAACAATAATAATATGCGGGAGCTGAAATACTGAACACTATGGTCGCTAAACTGCATCTAATGTCACAAGAGTCACATAGCTACACCACTATAAGGCTGAGCTAAGGCTAACAGTAGGTAAGGGAAACCGCCTAACCTCTGAGTCGATACATATATATATATACACATATATAGTCGGTGATCCCGTCTTGATCATATCACATCCGATACCGTATCCCTATAATCGGTTATTCCCAAGTCAAATAGGCGGATCAAACATCAAAATATAGCTCGTACGTAAATCCGTCGTACGGCCTCCCCAATCTGGGTACGGGTCAATATCATATTTGTCATATCATTCATCGAGTATTCTCTTTATCAAATATCATCATCAGGGTACTGACCTATGTCTAGTACAATTCTAACATCATCACTATAATCAAGATCTAACTACTGATCGACAGTCTAGTATAAACCGATATTATTATCATATATCATCACAAGGGTATACATCGCCCAAGGCGGCCTATCACAAGTGTCCTGCCATATCATATCATATCATATCTCATAACCTAATCACATGTCGACCATATATATCTGTCACTATTACTATGGCATCATCATCTCCAAAATCCTCTAAAGCATCAAGACGTATCTCAATTATGAATTTTCCATATCACCGACATCATGATCTCATATCATACCCCTCGAATCATCTCAATTCCAAGTATCATCCTCAAATCCGTATGTGAACACATAATCCCAAAATCCATACGAACACAATCCACATAGAATCCCGTAACCACATATGAAATAAGGATGCATGCAAGTATGTATATGTGTGTATGTATTTGTAGTGCACCCACTACCCTAAGGTTTCGTAACCTTTCCCCAATACAATATACCAATATCCATTTAAACATCAATAATTAAACCCAACAAGATATAATAATTGTTAGTATGTATACGCATCCGTACACATCACTACGAACTGCGGGGGTTCTATACGCCATCCACCCGACTTCTCCACGTAGATATAAATCTACCCATCTTGTTTATGTGTGCCGGTGTCGATGTCGCCATTTGCATCTTCAACGCTTCGACGCCACATGGGGTACCTACAAGGATATCACACGCTAAAACTCATGAAAACCATGTCGGAAACCAAAATAGTGCACGCTACGCCCATAGGTAAAAACCTACGGCCTCGCATGCAAACACAGCCAATATCCGCTGTCGTTGACGTCCAAACGCCGCCCGACAGAAACGAACCATCGAATACCAAAAACCATATGAAAACAAGTCGTAAATCATACGCCAACACATGAAAAACAACCAAGATTTTACCCTAACAGGAAACTGTCAAAACTAGACATACAGGGGGGCAAGTTTACATGAAATAGGGCTGTGCACGCAAAACGAGGCAGTTTCACCCAGGTCTGGCCGCAAATTGCGGCCAGAAGGAATAAATTGGCGGCCCATAAATGGTGGTTGGGGCTAGGGTTTTGGGTAATGGTTCCTATCTACCTGCACGTCTCACTGCCAAGTCAATTTTATTTTAGGAGGTCCGGGTTGATAGCAGTTTCCAGAAAGCCACAAAATCGACAAAAATGCTGAATTACGCCAAGTATAACCAATCTGGTATTCTAACTAGAAATCTGGGGTTTCTTGGTTAAACTGGCCTCACACACACCCAATAAGACTATACTAACATTCCAAACCATCTTTTGGCCAAATCTCACTCAAAATCCCTAAACTAGCACTAGATTATGGATATAACAGTAACTTTCAGCTAAACAACTTTAACTTAACAAGATAGGAGTTGGGTTGTGAGATTATACCTCAAGGGGGTCCTAGGATGAAGGAGAAAGGAAGGAAGATGAGGTGGAAGGGCTGTTGCTGCTGGGGAGCTTCTCCATTTGCTCCAGGAGATGATGCTTCTGCAGTAGCTGATGCTGTTTCTGCAGCTGGGGCTGTTGCTTATGGCAGTGGCTGTTGTTATTGTGGCTTATGATATTGTGGGAAAGGTTGTGGTGGTGTGATGGTGTTGTATGCTGCTGCAGGGGTTTATGGTGTTGCTGAACTGGTTATATAGCTGCTGCTGCTGCTTGCAATTTCCTTTTTCTTTTGTGTTTCTGTGTATTGCAGCAGCAGAAGTGTTGGGCTATTGCTTAATATTGTGGCTGATATGGGGTGGTGTTTTGAAGCAACTATTGCTGATTTTGTGGCTGAAGTTAGGCAGGAATTAGGCTGATGAAATGATGGTGCTGCTGTTGATGTGGCTACTGCTGATGTGATGAAAATTGGGCTGATGTTTGTGCAGCAACTGATGTTTCTGATGGGTTGCTTTAGGAGGGGCTGAAGTATGTTGTTGTGAGTATGTAGGTATCGGACCATGGTGTTAGGGTGATGGCTGCAGCTGATGCTAGGGCTAGGGTGGCTGCAGCTGATGGATTGGGGGCTGTTGTAGGTGGCTGATGTGAGTGTGTAGGTGGCTGATAGGAGTGTGTAGGTGGCTGATGTGGTGTTAGGGCTGGTGTAGGGCTGCTGAATTTGTGCTGATGTGTGTATCAGCTGATGTTGCTGTTGTGATGGCTGAAGTTGTGGCTGGTGGGTGTGCTGATGCAAGGTTTTAGCAGCTGCTGCTGCTGGAATTTCTTTAAGTGGGGGGGGGTGTCATTGTGTGAGGGTGAGAGGGAGAGATGTGAGGGAAAGCAAGAACTTTGAAATGAGATGGAACACGACCCATCCTAGAGCCACCTTTCTCTCTTTCTCAAAGCTAGCACACACAAGCCAACAAATCCTTTCTCACTACACTAGGTCAACTAACACTAATCACCCTTAACCAAGCTAAGACCCTTAATTAAGCCAATTAGCCGAATCAATGGTTCAACCCGCCATGGTCATCTAAGCATGGTCCAACCCTAGGCCACCATGACCAAAACAAGAAACAAGTGTAACAAGTATAGAAAATGTTATGTGCAACATTTTTGCACAAAAACCAAAAATCCACTTAGCGATCGTTAATCGCGATTAACACCAAAATAACATATAATCCATCATAAAACTGCAAAAATGGCATATTTCCATAAAACAAGCTATTTTAGAATTTCTTTAATTTTCTCCAGAATTTTTCACCATTTATCGGTATTTAATTATACCGACTATTAAAATATTCATTAAAAATTAATATTAAATTACGAAAATTCCCAAAAATAATATTCTATTTTTTTGAAATGTTACAGTCTTCCCCCCTTAAAGAAATTTGGTCCCCGAATTTAAATTTAAACCCCCAAATTCTAAAAACATTTCAATAAAATGTCCAAGTCAACGGGGCTCCGAAATCATCAAAAGGCATCATAGCGCAATACATGCGCATGAGTAACGAGCAGATAACTCGAAAACAAAACTCCGTCAAGTGTCTCGCAATCATCGGATTCAAGGTGAAAACACGAATGCCAAATCCAAGGCAAAAACCAATAGGCTAAAAATATATGAAGGAAATGCATGCCCAAATTCTTTAAAGTCGATGTACAATACGCCTAACACTGCACCGTGGCGGACGTCTCTATAAGAAAATAGCCATATATGTATGTATCTTTTGTTTAATATGCACGATCCGCCATTTTGAAAATAATTTAGAAGGGTTCCCTGTTTTAAACGTTTCGTGTCATATCGGACACGTATGTAAATAATGAGACCATAGCTCGGTTTTGGAAATCCCCTTGAAATCAATCAGTGCATGCAAAATATACCCAGGCACTGTCATCTGACCAGTCCTGCTCAGTACGAAAACAATCACATCAACCCAAAAATGTACTGCTCCATAAGAAATCAGTCCTAAAAATGCATAAGAAAACCCTGTGTGTCCGGTGCGCACGGAAATCCATACATGTGCCAAGAAGGTGCACAAAATGACATCAAGGTGCAACGGGCGTGCACACAGCATTGGTCATAGGCAACGCGTGTGCCTGACCGCAAAATCAGGTGCATCTGACATGCACGAAAAATCTCGATTTAGTGCATCTGGTGTGCACCAAATCGCATCTCATAACCTGCGCCCAACATGCGCTAAAAATCTAAATCCGGTGCATCCATCATGCGCGAAATCATGAAATCCAACATCAAGCGCCGAACACGCGCTAAATCCAATCAGGTGCATAAAGTGCACAAAACAAATATCGAACATCACCATCGAAGTCGAAGTCCAGTGCATCCAAGTGCACAAAATACATGTCACTGCACTGCATGCATATATAAACTATACAGAGTGCAGGAACCAAATCGAGTGCGTGCATACGCACAAAATCAACTCAATGTCTAAACCCCATAAAATCACATGTGAAACCAAGGCACGAAAACGATATCAAGTGCAACCACTGTGCAAAAATCGTAAATCCTCAATCAGCAAAACCAAATCATGCGAATAAATCACCCAAAACATCGAAATCAAGTATGGCGGAATAGTACCACTCAAGCGCATCCTCCAAGAATCTCTGGCCAACTTTCGTGCTCACTCATAGCATATCTCGTCGACGATCCTGAACTCTGGCCTACTGGTGTGCGTATCAATGACCACTCCTGGGTCCAAGTCTTCTCTGTGGATTACCAATCTCACGATCATCGGCTCATCGGCCCTGTTAGACGTGCTAACGGGGATGATTCCGTTTGGGCACTTCTCTGGTCATCTCTCGGTCAGTCATCGCGACCACTCGTAAACCAGCCTGTCACTGGCGTCGGCCTCTGGCTCTCTGAATGTACGTGACCTATCTGATTCTGGGTGCAAAAATCATTGCAACAATGTCCTGGAAGGAATCCTGCTCAAGGTCTCTTCCAATCTTCATCTCTGCCATCTGTCTGGAAGTCATCGTCCTTTACTATATCTGTATCTTGCTTCGAAACGGCTGCATACTCATCGCGAATCCTCCTAGAAGGTATATCCAGTACCGTGCCTCGGCATGCGCATCACATCTCTTATGTCGGCGGCGTGGAACATCATCATATCCAGATCTGGTACAAACTTCTTACTCCACTTGTCTCTAATGTCGACTGCTTCGGACTCGTCTCGTCGTGGCTGCATGGACTGAGCTCCAACGGCTATCCTCGTATCTGGAGTCTCCCAAGAAATGCATCTCACCACCTAGCATCCGAATTAAGTCGAGCCATCCGATCGATTCGTCAAGACCTCATAATCCCTCAAGAGCTCAACACCTTGGGTACAGTATAATAGTATCGAGTACATACCCCAGCATCGGTGGTCCAGCCGTAGAAGGGCAAACCCAAGCCTCAATAATGGCGCCGCAGAACTGCCGCAAACCCTAAGGTTCAAAGGCTTTTACACGGTCATTAAGTCGAGTTAGGGTTTCATTCTTCTAGAGGGACCATAGAATTGCCTGCATGTCTTTTCGAATACTTTAAACTTGGAATAGTAGGTTTCTGACATTCGATCGTCTCTGTCGACTCTCAACGTCTCCGCATGAAGTCGTCTCTAGCTAGAATCAATCTATCTGATGACCTCGCATCGGGTAGCAAACGATCTACATGTCCTAGTCTTTCATCCTTGGTGACTAGCGACCTACTATCATCTGTTAGTACAATCTCGTACTGCCATAGCTCCAATATCTGGGGCGATATCTCATTGTTCGCAGTAAAACTGGCTCGCTGAACTGTGCCTCAATCATCATGAGCAAGTAATACACCAACGGTCATCAAAATCTGGCTGGCTTCTGTCAGTGGCTCAATCCTTTGGTGCTAATCTGCATGCCCGAGTAATCTCATACAGCGACCCGTCCAACGCTCGTGGCGCAAAAACACAATCAAAAGACACATCTATGCAATTGTGTGTCGCTAGAATCACGCCCCGGTCAGTCCTCGTCCGTAACGACCTCGTGCTGACCGCAACTCAAGCCGTAGCTCTCCCTTCCCGTAATCGTGGCAGCAAAACCATAACTGGTACCGATGAGGCTAGATCAGGAATGAATATGATACTGAATAAGGAAATGTACATCCTAAGGCTTCTTAAATGGAGTGGCGTGTCGTAAATATGCCGTGGAACATACCAACGGTACGTCACTCTACTTTAGTCACCTATTCCATCAACCAAGGGTCATCCTACGCTCCGAAGGTAAAACCAAACGCTCTGATACCAACTTTGTCACGTCCCGAAAGTACGGAATATGACCGGCACTTAGACTACGAATGTCTCAAGGCGTACGTACTTTAAGTAAGCCGAACCCAGAAATCCAAACCAAGGAAAGTAATAGAGTATAGGAAGAACCATAACAAATCCACCAGTATGCAACATAATATACAACGCCTAAAGGCGAGGATCACAACAGAAAAGGAAACTCCAACCAGCAAAAAACCCAGAGAAATATAACGTGAGACTCTAAGGTCGAAAGAACAAACATCACTGGTCTCTATCTCAAATAAGTACATGTTTGGTTGATGGAACTTCTAGATACAACTGAAATATAATATACAATGTATAATGATGGGTACAATACAAATAACCCACCTACTAGCAAGTCACCTGAAAGAAGCTGTGCCCGCAAAGCCGTAATGAAACACGTACGGCAACACCTGCAAGAAACTGGGGCACAACGGGGGTGAGTTGCCAACTCGTGAGTAGAAAAAGATCTACGAACAGAAAATCGCATGTATAACGCAATCCTAGGTCATACGATCACAAAATATAATCCTCAAATATATATAACCAGCAATCTATAACAAGACTAGGGTAAATATCTAACCCAAGTGTAATCCCATGTGCCTGTGTCAGTGCATCAGGTGGCAATATATCATATGGATAATATATGAATGCATAAAACAGAATGCATGTACTGAAGAAAACTGCTTTCATAAATTTGTGAGATTTCTGTATATTAAAATGAGGTATCATAATGAAATCCGCATAAAACAGTGCCCAGCATCGGCACAAAACATAATCCCAATATCTCAATATCTCTGTATCAAAATCTCTGTACCTCAATATCTCAAATCTCAATATGTCCATCATAAAATCCAGGGCGCCGTCAGTCCAGATCGGCCCCTACCATCCATCTCATGACTATGACGGTATCCTCCGGATATCCGACGTGTCGGGTAAAATCACCGGTCGGTAGTGCTCCCCTGCCAGGCTCAACGCCATCTCCTGCGATCTTCTTGCCCCGGGGTACCGCACCGGGTCCACCATGTACCCGCATCCGGTCTGATCCGCCTCCTCGAATCGGGTTTCACATATCGCTCTCAGCACCGAGAAAACACATGGTGGACGCACTGAAATATCATATCAAGGGTAACCGGGTTTTAAAAACAATTTCATAATCTCTTTGAAATATCCACGGTTCCCAAATCCAGAAATATCATAGAAACAACATATCTCAATGCGTAGAATCAGGAAACATGATGTATATGACATATAAATGAAATGCAAGTATAACAGTATATCATGCAACATGGAATAATAGTATGCACATACAAGGGTCATATCCTGATGCAATAATACTACTGTGTAGTGACATGGCAATTACCGATGAAGATGTGTGTGAGCTGGCAAGTAAGTGTATGTGGAGCATACGCATCATCGGTAATGGTGCTGGTGTCCTAACAGCATGATATCAATAATGGAATATGAATCATAGTAAGTATGCGATGCAAAGCAACAACAATAATAATATGCGGGAGCTGAAATGCTGAACACTATGGTCGCTAAACTGCATCTAATGTCACAAGAGTCACATAGCTACACCACTATAAGGCTGAGCTAAGGCTAACAGTAGGTAAGGGAAACCGCCTAACCTCTGAGTCGATACATATATATACACACATATATAGTCGGCGATCCCACCTCGATCATATCACATCCGATACCATATCCCTATAATCGGTTATTCCCAAGTCAAATAGGCGGATCAAACATCAAAATATATCTCGTATGTAAATCCGTCGTACAGCCTCCCCAATCTGGGTACGGGTCAATATCATATTTGTCATATCATTCATCGAGTATTCTCTTTATCAAATATCATCATCAGGGTACTGACCTATGTCTAGTACAATTCTAACATCATCACTATAATCAAGATCTAACTACTGATCGACAGTCTAGTGTAAATCGATATTATTATCATATATCATCACAAGGGTATACATCGCCCAAGGCGGCCTATCTCAAGTGTCCTGCCATATCATATCATATCATATCTCATAACCTAATCACATGTCGACCACATATATCTGTCACTATTACTATGGCATCATCATCTCCAAAATCCTCTAAAGCATCAAGACGTATCTCAATTATGAATTTTCCATATCACCGACATCATGATCCCATATCATACCCCTCGACTCATCTCAATTCCAAGTATCATCCTCAAATCCGTATGTGAACACATAATCCCAAAATCTATACGAACACAATCCATATAGAATCCCGTAACCACATATGAAATAAGGATGCATGCAAGTATGTATATGTGTGTATGTATGTGTAGTGCACCCACTACCTTAAGGTTTCGTAACCTTTCCCTAATCCAATATACCAATATCCATTTAAACATCAATAATTAAACCCAACAAGATAAAATAATTGTTAGTGTGTATACGCATCCGTACACATCACTACGAACTGCGGGGGTGCTATACGCCATCCACCCAACTTCTCCCCGTAGATATAAATCTACTCACCTTGTTTATGTGTGCCGGTGCCGATGTCGCCATTTGCATCTTCAACGCTTCGACGCCACGTGGGGTACCTACAAGGATATCACACACTAAAACTCATGAAAACCATCTCGGAAACCAAAATAGTGCACGCTACGCCCATAGGTAAAAACCTACGGCCTCGCGTGCAAACACAGCCAATATCCGCTGTCGTTGACGTCCAAACGCCACCCGACAGAAACGAACCATCGAATACCAAAAACCATACGAAAACAAGTCGTAAATCATACGCCAACTCATGAAAAACAACCCAGATTTTACCCTAACAGGAAACTGTCAAAACTAGACATACAGGGGGTCAAGTTTACATGAAATAGGGCTGTGCATGCAAAACGAGGCAGTTTCACCCAGGTCTGGCCGCAAATTGCGGACAGAAGGAATAGATTGGCGGCCCAAAAATGGTGGTTGGGGCTAGGGTTTTGGGTAATGGTTCTTATCTACCTGCACGTCTCACTGCCAAGTCAATTTTATTTTAGGAGGTCCGGGTTGATAGCAGTTTCCAGAAAGCCACAAAGTCGACAAAAATGCTGAATTACGCCAAATATAACCAATCTGGTATTCTAACTAGAAATATGGGTTTTCTTGGTTAAACTGGCCTCACACACACCCAATAAGACTATACTAACATTCCAAACCATCTCTTGGCCAAATCTCACTCAAAATCCCTAAACTAGCACTAGATTATGGATATAACAGTAACTTTCAGCTAACCAACTCTAACTTAATAAGATAGGAGTTGGGTTGTGAGATTATACCTCAAGGGGGTCCTAGGATGAAGGAGAAAGGAAGAAAGATGAGGTGGAAGGGCTGTTGCTGCTGGGGAGCTTCTCCATTTGCTCCAGGAGACGATGCTTCTACAGTAGCTGATGCTGTTTCTGCAGCTGGGGCTGTTGCTTATGGCAGTGGCTATTGTTATTGTGGCTTATGATATTGTGGGAAAGGTTGTGGTGGTGTGAAGGTGTTGTATGCTGCTGCAGGGGTTTATGGTGTTGCTGAACTGGTCATGTAGCTACTGCTGCTGCTTGCAATTTCCTTTTTCTTTTGTGTTTCTGTGTATTGCAGCAGCAGAAGTGTTGGGCTATTGCTTAATATTGTGGCTGATATGGGGTGGTGTATTGTAGCAAGTATTGCTGATTTTGTGGCTGAAGTTGGGCAGGAATTATGCTGATGAAATGATGGTGCTGCTGTTGATGTGGCTACTGCTGATGTGATGAAAATTGGGCTGATGTTTGTGCAGCAACTGATGTTTCTGATGGGTTGCTTTGAGAGGGGCTGAAGTGTGTTGTTGTGAGTATGTAGGTATCGGACAATGGTGTTAGGGTGATGGCTGCAGCTGATGCTAGGGCTAGGGTGGCTGCAGCTGATGGATTGGGGGCTGTTGTAGGTGGCTGATGTGAGTGTGTAGGTGGCTGATAGGAGTGTGTAGGTGGCTGATGTGGTGTTAGGGCTGGCGTAGGGCTGCTGAATTTGTGCTGATGTGTGTATCAGCTGATGTTGCTGTTGTGATGGCTGAAGTTGTGGCTGGTGGGTGTGCTGATGCAAGGTTTTAGCAGCTGTCGCTGCTGGAATTTCTTTAAGTGGGGGGGGGGGGTGTCATTGTGTGAGGGTGAGAGGGGGAGATGTGAGGGAAAGCAAGAACTTTGAAATGAGATGGAACATGACCCATCCTAGAGCCACCTTTCTCTCTTTCTCAAAGCTAGCACACACAAGCTAACAAATCCTTTCTCACTACTGTTCCCGCCAAAAATTTCTGCGCAAAAGAGTCCAAGGTATCAAATGGCAGCGATACGCTTAAGGAAATACGAACCAGTATCTTCCGGGCTGTTTTTTGACAAACTCCCGAAGGAGAAACGGATAAATTCTGATTGTATTGAAAGCGTCTCGAAAAACCCTTCGATTTGATATATTATGGGCTTCATAATTCATCCGGGATCAAAAGTTATGAGGCATTATGTGTTCACACGTGCTGGGCTTTTAAGAATCCGCTGGAGGAGTTAGAAGATATAATAAAAACTTAGAAAAGACCCCAATGGGGCATCACGTGCTCACACGTGACCATGAGCCACGTGCAGACACGTGATGGGCTCTTAAAGCCTCTAAAATAATGAATAGAATTAAATTCTAAAATATGTTCCCTGATTAAAAATCAGAAGTTATCTCAATGAAATATCACGTGCTCACACGTGACCAATGGTCACGTGTTGACACGTGATGGTTAAAACAACAATATGAACAAGCGACTGTTAAAGGAACCAATTTCGGGGTTACGTGCTCACACGTGACCAAGGGTCACGTGCCAGCACGTGACAGGCTTTGAAAGCCTTACAGATTAGTAGAATTAAAATTCTAAATTTCTCTAAAAATCTTTCGAAATAGAATTAAAATTCTAAAAGCTTCTAAATCTTTCCAAATGGAAAAGGATTATGGGAACCGTTGGATTAAAGATCCAAAGATGATTAAAAATCATCAATTTATGGAAAAATCTTGGACAAGGAAAGATTTCCCTGAAAATCTCACCAGAATAACAAATAGAATATCTTTTGGATTTAATATCCACGGTGAATAAAATTCACTGAATGATCTAAAGGCCCAGATTAATGATAAATATAAATCAAATCTCTCAACGATCAAATCAAATCTTTCAATGAGAGATTTGCTAAACAAATTGATTCTTTTCCTTCTCCTATAAATAGGAGCCAAGAAGAGAAGAGAAGGCATCAATATTTCTTGAAAAAAAATAAAAAAAATCAAGAGCTTCAAACAGAGAGAACTCTGAGAAAAATTTCAAGAAGAAGAAAAAAACCTTCACGAGAGAAAAGAAATCTCTTTTGATAAATCATTGATCAATGATCTTCACATAATAAATAGTGCTTTGCACTCGTATGAACCACTGGTTCTTTAAAACAAAAAAGAAAATAAAAATAAATAAAAATAGTGCTTTGCACTCGTATGAACCACTGGTTCTTTAAAACAAAGAAGAAAATAAAAATAAATAAAAATAGTGCTTTGCACTCGTATGAACCTCTGGTTCTTGAAATAAAGAGAAAAACTCATTTTTCTTTGATCCTAATTAGATCAAAGAAAACAAATAGTGCTTTGCACTTCTGTTCTGGAATCTAAAAAGATTCTTAGTGCTTTGCACTTCCAAACTGCGCTGTTGCACTCCTGAGAGAACGCCACGTGTTAGCTGCAGAACAACTTGCGCTACGCGCCTTGAAATAGAGCTTTGCTCTCTGGAACTGGCGCAACTCACCAGAGCGCGCCACGTGTCAGCTGCAGAACAACTTGCGCTACGCGCCTTGAAATAGAGCTTTGCTCTCTGGAACTGGCGCAACTCACCAGAGCGCGCCACGTGTCATCTTCAGAACAACTTGCGCTACGCGCCTTGAAATAGAGCTTCGCTCTCTGGAACGGGCGCAACTCACCAGAGCGCGCCACGTGTCAGCAGCGCGACAGCACAGCGCACTAGCGCAGCGCACTGCGCTGTTGCGCTTGCGCTCACCAGAGCATGACACGTGTCCTCACCACAAGCGCTTGCGCTCAGTGATTGGCGCAAAGCGCCTGACAAATGCAATGCATTTTACTGAAGGGCCAGGCCCAAATCAGAGGGGCCTAGTAGGCCAAATTAAATTGCAACATAATAAAAAGGTGCAGAGCCCAAAACAAATTGATGCTTTGCATCCTTCCTGGGCAAAGCCCAAATAAAAATAAAAAGAAATGCAATGCAAAAGCAAATAAAATGTTGGACATTTTCAACTAGACTTAGCCCAATCGTGGCCATAAGTCCTTAAATTAAATTGATTGAGCAAAATGGCTCTCCTAAATCAATCTACATCCGGTTCGAGGGCACATCTCCGAACTCCTTTGACATCCATTGTTGTAATTCCTCAACGACGTCAAAGAGGTGACGGGTCCCAACGACCACACATCCAAATGGACTGCGGGGTCCTTAAACTCGTGGACCGAGACGTCCTTAAACTAATATCGGACCGAGACGTCCTTAAACTAATATTGGACCGAGACGTCCTTAAATTAATGATGGACCACCACGTCCCTAAACTGGCGATGGACCGAAATGTCCTTAAACTAATAATGGACCACTACGTCCCTAAACTGGCATCGGACCAAAACGTCCCTAAACTAATAATGGACCACTACGTCCCTAAACTGGCATCGGACCGAAACGTCCCTAAACTAATAATGGACCACTACGTCCCTAAACTGGAACAATAGAGCCAATTGCTCTTTTGCCGGATCTAAACGATCCCGTTTAAGTTGATCTTAGCCCCAAACACGGCTAACGTATCCTTAAACACTTAAATGGACTATAAAACCCTCAATCAGCTTTGGTTCAAGGGTACATCTCTGAGCTCCTCTGACACCTATCGTTGTAATCCTTCAACGATGTTAGAGAGGTGATGAGTCCCGATGGCCATAAATTAAATGAATCACCACGTCAGGTTGATCTTAGTCCAAAACAGGACTAACGTATCCTTGACGAATGTTTAAGTTGATCTTAGTCGCAACGCGACTAATGTATCCTTAAACTAAAAACACCAAACCCAAATCTAAGTAAATACGGATTTGGACTAATCCATGTCCTACGGGCGACGGTATTACTCAGTCTCCGTATACAATCCACGGGCAACCACAAACAAAACAAACACCCACGACACGAAGTGAAATTCTGGAGAAGGAGAAAGTTGTTACCGCGATGCGGTAGTGTAATTAACTGCAGGGGCTTGCGCCTGCAGGGAAGAGCGTCCCCACAATCAAAAACCCCTCAAGCGAGGGGGAATCTGACAAAGTCTGCTACATCGGCCGCATCCGTCTAAACCTCCGATACACGGTGCCATAAATCAACTTGGCATCTTCGGAGAGGTAGACGGATAAAACCAAATAGCATCTGCCCCGAATCTCAGCGCCAGGACTTCGCAGTCTTGTGCGCCGCCTTTCGGAGGGGAACAGATTCTGGCACGCCCGGTGGGACCTCTTCCTCTTTCCGCTCCACACTTCGTGTGTCGTGTTCGCGAACAAATCGCGGTTTGCTGTGATTGCCTGTGGATTCAAGGTACTAAGATTTGGTGTCTTGCTTTATGCAGAAAACAGAAAATCGATGGCTTCGAACTGCACCGCCCGCAGCGATAACTCTCACTCCGTCATTGCTGGAGGAGTGACTTATGGGCCCCAAGCGGCCTCCCTTTTCAAAATGCCGGTGGAGCAGATGGCTCAAGCCACCACTGGACTATTTTTTGGGACCATGCTCCCACCAATGAGCTTCAACGCCCCAATGACATTGCAAGAAGCTCCAAAGAAGTCGGTCTTCGATCGACTTACCACTGCCGCGATCCCTCTCAACGGGTCGTCCAACTCCACTGCTTCAGTTTTTAACGGACTAGGCCAGAGCTCTAACAGGCTCATGAAGAAGCCTGCCATACCAGAAGCCGTTATCCCGAAGCGGATATCCATTCCAACTCCCGTTCCTGGCAAAATCACCAAGGTTGCTTCCCATGTTCAGAAGTCCACTTCTGACAAGTTGGTCGTCCCCGTTCAACGGACATCGATCTTTAAAAAGCTGGTACCAGTATATTCTGACCAACACAGGGGGCATGAGGAGGTCACCCCTATAGCTGAAACAACTCCATCAGCAAGGCACGCTCGACGTCGCCACTGGCGTCGAGTAAGGAAGGCTGGGGGCAACTCTCCCTCTGGGATAACTCCGTCAGCTCCGATGGTGAGGATCGATACTGCTGTTCCAACCAGGAACAGTTTTGAACTTCTCAACAAGGTGCGCAGAAACTCTCCTACTGCGATGTTGAAACGAACTCCTTCATCTGTGAAGAATATTCCAGAGAAGAAGCTAGAGCAGCCCCCTCAACGGCTGTCCTCCAAAATTTACAAGGTCTGGCGACAGGTCCAGGAGTCGGTGATTGATCAAGACTATCCCCGCCGACAGAAAAAGATGAAAGTTCGGCAGGAGAAGGACTACTCTGTCAAGCCACAAAGAATGACGGCTACTTAGGTGCCCGCCACAACGGCTCCCTTAACTCCAACCACTCAAAAAAGGAGGCCGCAAAAAGCCCCTATGTCTTCGGCAAATCGCAAAGACACCGAACACAAACGCCCCAAGTCTGGGGGCATGGTGGTGCACACTGTTTATATGGCTTCTGGAAAGGAGGAAAGCCGCACTTCTACGGGCCACCGACCGCTCACCCGATCCGTGAGCCCAGGAGCAACAACAAAAGCTTCAGGAAATGATGACTACAATGGCTGCACTCACTGAGCCAAAAGAAAGCTCTGAAACGTCTTCGGATGAGCGTCAAGAACAAGAAACCGACGCTGACTTTTTACGCAGAGTCCTCGAAAAGAGGGACAAAGAAGCTGCAGAGCAAGCGGCTAATATAAAACAGATGGCGCTCCTCTTCCAAGATATGGTAGGGATGATGTTAGAGCCGGACCCTCCTGCTGAAGATCCTCCGATCGTCCTTGAAGACGACAGAGGAGAAACGTCAAATCCTCCGCCGGCTCTATCAACAGCTAAGGAGGAGGCAATCTCCAAAGTCGACCTAGATGAATATATAGCTCAGCAGATCCGGGTTCATCAGGCGAATGAAGCGGCTGGGCAAATTGTTAGAACCGGACGACCGTATCCGGGCTGGTATGACCAAATCAGTTACCCACCAGGATATACGATCCCTAAATTCCACGTATATAAAGGGACAGGGAATCCGCATCAGCATGTCGCTCAATTCAGGGCCTTATGCGGCAATACTGGAGGCGATGACAAATTGTTGCTACGTCAATTCGTCGGCAGCTTAGCAGAAACAGCCTTTGAATGGTATTCGGAGCTGCCTAACGACTCTGTCAAAACATTTGCAGAGATGGAACTGCTGTTTACGCAAAGATTCGCGAGTGCTAGTGAACGCACCCCGATAACAGCACTAATAAATGCCAGGATAAGGCCAAGCGAAACGTGGGTTCAATACGCAACACGATGGCGGAACCTATGGTCGAAATGCGAACAACGCATAGAAGAGGCACCTGCAGTAGGCATGTTTGTGGGCACTCTCGATCCGCAGGCGACCATCTCACAATTCATGATGTTCTTCAGGCCGACCACCTTCCAGGCCTTGATTGACAAATTAGCCCAAATGGACCAGATGGGCCATAGACCGTCTCCTCCAAAATCAGATTCCCGAGATGAGAAAGGAAAAGGGAAAGCGATCGTCGTCGCCAATGCTCAACAACAGTCGAGCAACTCAAAGCCGGTCGTTCGCCAAAACAATGTGCGTCCACGCCCATCTCTCGAAGAGAGGCTAGGACGTCCTTACTCGTTTCCTCAGAATAAAACAAGAAGACTGTTTGAGCTGGCAGTGCGTAACAGACTCATCAATCTACCGAGTCCAAAGCGTCTGTCGCAGCCAGGCGATCTTAATAATCCCAATTATTGCCCTTACCACCAAACGGTAAGTCACCCGATTGAGGATTGTTTCGTCTTTAAGGGATGGATCGAGGATCAATACCTGCAAGGCAAGTTCGCGCTGTCTGAAAGCTGGAAGGTAAACCCCCCACAGCCGCACTCTCCAAAGAAGACGGACACGCCGGGGGCAACTTGTTCTTTCGTCGAGGATGAAAACGATAGAGAAAACTTATCGGATGAATCCGAAGACTACGTGGCGACTTGTCATGTGATTTCTCATTCACTGACGGATGATGAGGAGGATCCTTGCGCTGAGAAATCAACGGCGGACCCTGAAACAGAAATTCCGCGGCCGTCAGACAAGTTGATCGATGCCTTCCTAAATGAAATTCGTCTGAAAGCAAAAGCCAATCAAGAGCATGAAATGGCCATACTGGAAAGAACCAAGGTATTCCCGTCAAATCAAAAGCCATGCACTGCGGGTAAAAATAAATTCAAGACGAGGAAACGGTTCGCCAAAGCTCTATCAGTAGGAATGAAGCTACCGCCCTCTGAAGAAAATTCTTTCTCTGAGGTAGAGATGCACCCTAACTTCTGTTTATATCATCAGAAGATCATACATCCTACCGAAGACTGCGAGTCCTTTAACTGTTGGTGGCAAGGGTATGTCGCTCAAAAGCAACACTTCGACAGGACAAAGTGTGAAGCTTGTGGACATCGGAAAAATGCGATATATGAGCGCAAAGGAGCCACCGCAAACTGTCATATAGCCGACTTCAAGGGATCACAAATTATCACCTTTGGAAGCGACTCTGACGAAGAAGCTATCCCCAACTCTTTCCTCGGGGAATCTATTTCAAAAATAAAAGAATTGAGAAGCTGCGAGAACGTTCAGCCATGCAATCGCATGCTACTCGGAAAAAATCCCGACCCCGTAAGCAAGGGACCGAACAAGAAGAACAAAGGAAAAGGAAAAATGGCCCTCGTCGCCAGGCTCAACAACAATCAGGTGACCCTAGACCGGTTGCTCGCCAAAGCAACAAGCGGCAATCCCTCCAAGAAAAGTTGAAACGTCCTTACTCGTTTCCGCAAGATAAAACAAGGGGACTGTTCGAGCTGGCAGTGTGCAACAGACTCATCAATCTACCGGCTCCAAAACGTCCGTTGCGGCCAGGCGATGTTAATAATCCTAACTATTGCCCTTACCACCAAACAGTAGGTCACTTGATCGAGGACTGCTACGTCTTCAAAAACTGGGTTGAAGACCAATACCAACAGGGCAAGTTTGCGCTGTCTGAGAACTGGAAGGTGAGTCCGCCACAACCGCACGCTCCGAAGAAGATGGATACGCCGGGGGCATCATGTTCATTCATGGAGAAAGACTCATAGACCGAAAAGTCAATAAACTAGATACTCGCCTCAAATACGGCGACAACGGACCGAAACGTCCTTAAACTAACAACGGACCGAGATGTCCTTAAACTAATGATGGACCGCAATGTCCTAAAACTTGCAAATAACCGAAATGTTTTTAAACTAATACCGCAGCATCCTTAGGCTGACAACAAAAAAAAAAAAAAACGGTATGTTCATAAGCAAAAAGGGCACGGATGAAAACCCAAAAGGGCTCCGTGAGTAAAAACAGCAGGACTACCGGCGAGTGTTCGTGAAAACCCGAAAGGGCGCGACCTCGTAAAAAAAAAAAAAAGAAGAAAAAACAAGAAGAAAAAAAAAGGTATGTCCATAAGCAAAACGGGCACGGATGAAAACCTGAAATGGCTCCGTTAGTAAAAACAGCAGGACTACCGGCGAGTGTTTGTGAAAACCCGAAAGGGCGCAATCTCGTTAAGAAACACTTATAGGGTCCTCTCGACCCTGTAAGGAGAAACCACCTGCGTGAGATCCTTACGACTCACAAAGGAACAACACACTTAGGGATCCCCACGATTCCTAAGGAGAAAATACACTCGCGAGATCCTCACGACTCGTAAGGAGAACTCTCTTATGGGACCCCCACGGCTCATAAGATTTGAAAGTCTTAAGTTACAGAGACCTAAACCTGTGCTTAAGCAACCCCCACAACTTTCGACATTGCCCTACAAGTGGTCCTATATTGGCCCTTGTATACAATCCACGGGCGCGAATAAACATTTCCCTAACTAAGTCCCATCCGAGACTAGGGATATGTTTGTATGGTGAACAACCCTTGTAAATCCTCTCGATTTACAAGGAGAAAATCCTCCTGTAGGATCCTTACGACTTACAAGAGAACATGCACTTAGGAATCCTCACGATTCCTAAGGAGAAAACACAACTACAAGATCCTCACGACTTGTAGGAAGAAATACCTTTGTGAGATCCTTACGGCTCATGAAGTCAAAAGCCTTAGCCGACAGGACCCTTAACCCTGTTTACTAAGCCACCTTTGTTCAACATCGACAGAGGCAAGTGATGATTCGCTCCTGTCAATATCCCAGTTGTAGCGATACTGATGCCTAAACTGGTATCAAATTCCAAGCCCTTTCAAGGCAGATGATGATTCGCTCCTGGCAATATCCCAGTTGTAGCGATACTGATGCCTAAATCGGTATCAAATTCCAAGTCCTTTCATGGCAGATGATGATTCGCTCCTGGCAATATTCCGGTTGTAGCGATGCTGATGCTGAGATTGGCACCAGATTTCAAGTTCTACGCTCGCGATAAAAATCAGCGAGCTGAAAATGCATATTAAATAGCTGAAATGATTGGGCAACTCGCAAAAAAAAAAAAAAAAAAACAGCGAGTAAAATATATATATATATAGCCGAAATGATTGGGCAACTCGCAATAAAAAGCAGCGAGTAAAAATAAAATAAACAGCCGAAATGATTGGGCAACTCGCAATAAAAAGCAGCGAGTAAAAATAAAATAAATAGCCAAAATGATTAGGCAACTCGCAATAAAAAGCAGCGAGTAAAAAGAAAAAATAGCCGAAATGATTGGGCACCGCGAAAAATAGCCGAAATGATTGGGCAATCGCGATTTTCGCGATATAAAAAGCTGAAATGATAAAGCATCGCGGAAAGAATAAAAAAAATTGAAAGAATGAAACTTTTTGCCCCTCAGGTGAAATTACATCGATCCCTGTATACAGTTCAGGGGCACAGATAAAAAGGGAACCATACCTTCCCGATAGGCTCCATCAGAAAGCGAAGTCAAATCTCAATGGTTCATAGACAACCTAGAGACCATCTCGACATTTGTCGCAATATTACAGGCACGATATCAACAAATGAGGCAAACAAAGATCTCGAGCTTCAGGGTCTCGACGTCAACATCGACAACTTAGAGATCACCAACAGCGTTCCTCCGCAGTCCAGCTGGAGGCAGATGCAATGTCAACAAAAGACCTCACTGTCGGAAACAAAGCGGAGTAACGGCAAAATCCCAACTCCACCTTAGCATTCGTCTCGTTACAGCAGACGCAATATCAACAACGGCGTTCCTTCGCAGTCCAGCAGGGTGTACATACGAAGTTAACAAAAGACCCCATGGTCGAAACAAAGCGGAGCGATGGCAAAATCCCAACTCCACCACGACATTCGTCTCGATACAGAGGACGCAATGCCAGCAAACGAAGCGAAGGCTAAATTCCTAGCTTCAGGGTCTTAACGGCAAGTCATATAAAACCGGAAAGACAATCGGAGATCATCTCGCACCAGTGTGGAGTGGTCACCACTTCGACGTCCGTCTCGATACAGCAGACGAGATGTCACCCCAACGTTCGTCTCGACACAGCAGACGTAACGTCATCAAACAAACGGAGCCACGGCAAAATCCCTAGTTCCAAACCTCGGCGGTTCACCAGTAACCTAGAGACAACCACGACATTCGTCTCGATACAGAGGACGCAATGCCAGCAAACGAAGCGAAGGCTAAATTCCTAGCTTCAGGGTCTTAACGGCAAGTCATATAAAACCGGAAAGACAATCGGAGATCATCTCGCACCAGTGTGGAGTGGTCACCACTTCGACGTCCGTCTCGATACAGCAGACGAGATGTCACCCCAACGTTCGTCTCGACACAGCAGACGTAACGTCATCAAACAAACGGAGCCACGGCAAAATCCCTAGTTCCCACCGCGACATTCGTCTCGATACAGAGGACGCAATGCCAGCAAACGAAGCGAAGGCTAAATTCCTAGCTTCAGGGTCTTAACGGCAAGTCATATAAAACCGGAAAGACAATCGGAGATCATCTCGCACCAGTGTGGAGTGGTCACCACTTCGACGTCCGTCTCGATACAGCAGACGAGATGTCACCCCAACGTTCGTCTCGACACAGCAGACGTAACGTCATCAAATAAACGGAACCACGGCAAAATCCCTAGTTCCAAACCTCGGCGGTTCACCAGTAACCTAGAGACAACCACGACATTCGTCTCGATACAGAGGACGCAATGCCAGCAAACGAAGCGAAGGCTAAATTCCTAGCTTCAGGGTCTTAACGGCAAGTCATATAAAACCGGAAAGACAATCGGAGATCATCTCGCACCAGTGTGGAGTGGTCACCACTTCGACGTCCGTCTCGATACAGCAGACGAGATGTCACCCCAACGTTCGTCTCGACACAGCAGACGTAACGTCATCAAACAAACGGAGCCACGGCAAAATCCCTAGTTCCAAACCTCGGCGGTTCACCAGTAACCTAGAGACAACCACGACATTCGTCTCGATACAGAGGACGCAATGCCAGCAAACGAAGCGAAGGCTAAATTCCTAGCTTCAGGGTCTTAACGGCAAGTCATATAAAACCGGAAAGACAATCGGAGATCATCTCGCACCAGTGTGGAGTGGTCACCACTTCGACGTCCGTCTCGATACAGCAGACGAGATGTCACCCTAACGTTCGTCTCGACACAGCAGACGTAACGTCATCAAACAAACGGAGCCACGGCAAAATCCCTAGTTCCCACCGCAACATTCGTCTCGATACAGCAGACGCAATGCCAGCAAACGAAGCAAAGGCCAAATTCCTAGCTTCAGGGTCTTAACGGCAACTCATATAAAGCCCTAAAGACTATCGGAGATCATCCCCACACCAGCGCGGAGTGGTTATGACTCATCGGGGCTCTCCAAAATGAGCCTAACCTCAAGTAAAAAAAGGCATGGAAAATTCCTAGCGCTTGCTCTTCTGACGGTCAAACTGCCAAGGAGGATTGCTTGAAGACGTCTTGTCCATCCCCCGAAGGGATCAGAGACACGGCAGTCGCAGGGCTACTCGAACAGCACGATTGCCTATCGAGGACTATATCAGCTTATGCGACGGTATGATGGCCAAAACCCTAAGTACCACCAACCTTAACGGGCTTCTGTCGTAAAGAGCAGAGGTTAAATGCGACGTTAAGATGTTCTTGCGAGATCTGCTCGATCCGTTTCGACTCGTGAGGAAATTGATGTCTTTGCGAGATTTTCTCGATTCGTCTCGACTCGTGAGATAAAGCCTTAGGCAGTAGGGATTAAAAAACCTATTTCCTAAGCACTGGGACCCTGCAAGTCGGCCCAAAACGGTCTCTTGCATACTATCCACGGGTCACACTCTCCAAAGTCGAATCTCGATAAGGAGGGAAACAACCGCTTACGGGTCCGCTCGACTCGTAAGAGGGAAAACTCTCTTATAGGATCCTTACGACTTATAAGAGAAAACACACTTAGGAATCCTCACGATTCCCAAGGAGAAAATACACCTACGAGATCCTCACGACTCGTAGGGAGAAAAGTCTTTATGAGACCCTCACGGCTCGTAAAGTTGAAAAGCCTTAGGTGGCAGATCCTACCCCTGTCTCCTAAGCCATCACTACCCTGCAAAGAAGTCAAGATGGGCCGACCATCTATGGGCCACACTTGCCAAAGCTACATGCCACTGAAATGGAAAACTTACTCATAAGCGTATGAACTACTCCACGCCAGAGTGAGACAAAAAAAGAAATAGAAGGATGCGGCTCATGGAGTTAAGGGTTGGAACTATATCCCTTAAGAGTTGAGATTTGAGTCAATGATAAATGACGACGCTTGTGTCCGCTCGTTATCTTCTCAGATCAAGATTCTGAAAGTGATACATCAACCCAAAACTGGTCATACGCCATGCATAACTCTGCATAACTCTGCACTACTTCACCCACGTACATACTTACGTGGGCAAAGTAGTGGGGGGCATTTGTTCCCGCCAAAAATTTCTGCGCAAAAGAGTCCAAGGTATCAAATGGCAGCGATACGCTTAAGGAAATACGAACCAGTATCTTCCGGGCTGTTTTTTGACAAACTCCCGAAGGAGAAATGGATAAATTCTGATTGTATTGAAAGCGTCTCGAAAAACCATTCGATTTGATATATTATGGGCTTCATAATTCATCCGGGATCAAAAGTTATGAGGCATTATGTGTTCACACGTGATGGGCTTTTAAGAATCCGCTGGAGGAGTTAGAAGATATAATAAAAACTTAGAAAAGACCCCAATGGGGCATCACGTGCTCACACGTGACCATGGGCCACGTGCAGACACGTGATGGGCTCTTAAGGCCTCTAAAATAATGAATAGAATTAAATTCTAAAATCTGTTCCCTGATTAAAAATCAGAAGTTATCTCAATGAAATATCACGTGCTCACACGTGACCAATGGTCACGTGTTGACACGTGATGGTTAAAACAACAATAAGAACAAGCGACTGTTAAAGGAACCAATTTCGGGGTTACGTGCTCACACGTGACCAAGGGTCACGTGCCAGCACGTGACAGGCTTTGAAAGCCTTACAGATTAGTAGAATTAAAATTCTAAATTTCTCTAAAAATCATTCGAAATAGAATTAAAATTCTAAAAGCTTCTAAATCTTTCCAAATGGAAAAGGATTATGGGAACCGTTGGATTAAAGATCCAAAGATGATTAAAAATCATCAATTTATGGAAAAATCTTGGACAAGGAAAGATTTCCCTGAAAATCTCACCATAATAACAAATAGAATATCTTTTGGATTTAAAATCCACGGTGAATAAAATTCACTGAATGATCTAAAGGCCCAGATTAATGATAAATATAAATCAAATCTCTCAACGATCAAATCAAATCTTTCAATGAGAGATTTGCTAAACAAATTGATTCTTTTCCTTCTCCTATAAATAGGAGCCAAGAAGAGAAGAGAAGGCATCAACATTTCTTGAAAAAAAATAAAAAAAATCAAGAGCTTCAAACAGAGAGAACTCTGAGAAAAATTTCAAGAAGAAGAAAAAAACCTTCACGAGAGAAAAGAAATCTCTTTTGATAAATCATTGATCAATGATCTTCACATAATAAATAGTGCTTTGCACTCGTATGAACCACTGGTTCTTTAAAACAAAAAAGAAAATAAAAATAAATAAAAATAGTGCTTTGCACTCGTATGAACCACTGGTTCTTTAAAACAAAGAAGAAAATAAAAATAAATAAAAATAGTGCTTTGCACTCGTATGAACCTCTGGTTCTTGAAATAAAGAGAAAAACTCATTTTTCTTTGATCCTAATTAGATCAAAGAAAACAAATAGTGCTTTGCACTTCTGTTCTGGAATCTAAAAAGATTCTTAGTGCTTTGCACTTCCAAACTGCGCTGTTGCGCTCCTGAGAGAACGCCACGTGTTAGCTGCAGAACAACTTGCGCTACGCGCCTTGAAATAGAGCTTTGCTCTCTGGAACTGGCGCAACTCACCAGAGCGCGCCACGTGTCAGCTGCAGAACAACTTGCGCTACGCGCCTTGAAATAGAGCTTTGCTCTCTGGAACTGGCGCAACTCACCAGAGCGCGCCACGTGTCATCTTCAGAACAACTTGCGCTACGCGCCTTGAAATAGAGCTTCGCTCTCTGGAACGGGCGCAACTCACCAGAGCGCGCCACGTGTCAGCAGCGCGACAGCACAGCGCACTAGCGCAGCGCACTGCGCTGTTGCGCTTGCGCTCACCAGAGCATGACACGTGTCCTCACCACAAGCGCTTGCGCTCAGTGATTGGCGCAAAGCGCCTGACAAATGCAATGCATTTTACTGAAGGGCCAGGCCCAAATCAGAGGGGCCTAGTAGGCCAAATTAAATTGCAACATAATAAAAAGGGGCAGAGCCCAAAACAAATTGATGCTTTGCATCCTTCCTGGGCAAAGCCCAAATAAAAATAAAAAGAAATGCAATGCAAAAGCAAATAAAATGTTGGACATTTTCAACTAGACTTAGCCCAATCGTGGCCATAAGTCCTTAAATTAAATTGATTGAGCAAAATGGCTCTCCTAAATCAATCTACATCCGGTTCGAGGGTACATCTCCGAACTCCTTTGACATCCATCGTTGTAATTCCTCAACGACGTCAAAGAGGTGACGGGTCCCAACGACCACACATCCAAATGGACTGCGGGGTCCTTAAACTCGTGGACCGAGACGTCCTTAAACTAATATCGGATCGAGACGTCCTTAAACTAATATTGGACCGAGACGTCCTTAAACTAATGATGGACCACCACGTCCCTAAACTGGCGATAGACCGAAATGTCCTTAAACTAATAATGGACCACTACGTCTCCAAACTGGCATCGGACCGAAACGTCCCTAAACTAATAATGGACCACTACGTCCTTAAACTGGTATCGGACCGAGACGTCCCTAAACTAATAATGGACCACTACGTCCCTAAACTGGAACAATAGAGCCAATTGCTCTTTTGCCGGATCTAAACGATCCCGTTTAAGTTGATCTTAGCCCCAAACACGGCTAACGTATCCTTAAACACGTAAATGGACTATAAAACCCTCAATCAGCTTTGGTTCAAGGGTACATCTCTGAGCTCCTCTGACACCTATCGTTGTAATCCTTCAACGATGTTAGAGAGGTGATGAGTCCCGATGGCCATAAATTAAATGAATCACCACGTCAGGTTGATCTTAGTCCAAAACAGGACTAACGTATCCTTGACGAATGTTTAAGTTGATCTTAGTCGCAACGCGACTAATGTATCCTTAAACTAAAAACACCAAACCCAAATCTAAGTAAATACGGATTTGGACTAATCCACGTCCTACGGGCGACGGTATTACTCAGTCTCCGTATACAATCCACGGGAAACCACAAACAAAACAAACACCCACGACACGAAGTGAAATTCTGGAGAAGGAGAAAGTTGTTACCGCGATACGGTAGCGTAATTAACTGCAGGGGCTTGCGCCTGCAGGGAAGAGCGTCCCCACAATCAAAAACCCCTCAAGCGAGGGGGAATCTGACAAAGTCTGCTACATCGGCCGCATCCGTCTAAACCTCCGATACACGGTGCCATAAATCAACTTGGCATCTTCGGAGAGGTAGACGGATAAAACCAAATAGCATCTGCCCCGAATCTCAGCGCCAAGACTTCGCAGTCTTGTGCGCCGCCTTTCAGAGGGGAACAACTACACTAGGTCAACTAACACTAATCACCCTTAACCAAGCTAAGACCTTTAATTAAGCCAATTAGCCGAATCAATGGTTCAACCCGCCATGGTCATCTAAGCATGGTCCAACCCTAGGCCACCATGACCAAAACAAGTGTAACAAGTGTAGAAAATGTTATGTGCAACATTTTTGCACAAAAACCAAAAATCCACTTAGCGATCGTTAATCGCGATTAACACCAAAATAACATATAATCCATCATAAAACTGCAAAAATGGCATATTTCCACAAAACAAGCTATTTTCGAATTTCTTTAATTTTCTCCAGAATTTTTCACCATTTATCGGTATTTAATTATACCGACTATTAAAATATTCATTAAAAATTAATATTAAATTACGAAAATTCCCAAAAATAATATTCTATTTTTTTGAAATGTTACAGTGTTATCAGTAGTTTCTCGACCCATTATGAGCCTCACATCGGAATGAATTATCTAGCTATTGGGGTCTGACGTTTACCACCCCCAGGCGAGATATGCGATATATCAGACAAAGTGACCGGACTGTACGGTAGTGTTACTGATTGGACTCGCAAGAGTATGAGCAGGCTTGCTTGTTGATCTTCTGATCGCTCAATACCCGGGTGGCCGTTACGTTTAGCAGACCGCTTGCGGCTTGTGGGTGTTTGATATGATCATCACCTACTGCCGGCGTATTAACGAGTCTTTAGAGGTTTCCTGGTTCATGAGAAACGAACTAGGAGCACATATGTGATATGTGCGGGGCCGAGATTAATGCGCGAATGTGATACCGCATTATATTCTCATGATACGTGATATCGGTCGGTTATATATGACATAGCCGGGTTATCGAATCAAGTGTTGATTCGATAAGTTGTTACATTAGATATTAGTCGGTTATATGTGATATAGCCGGATTATTAAATCAAGTGTCGATTTGATAATTTAATGTATAATTATATATTTTATATATTAACATACATTAACTAATATTTGCTCACTTATGATTTATCTTTTCTCACTTTGTGTGTGCATAAAGTATATATATGATATATATTTATGTACATGATTTTTGTGTCATGCTTGATGCCACATGTGACATGGGTGTATGAGACTCGCACCAAGCTTATGATAATGTATAGTTTTATTTATCTAAAATTAATCAAAATTAGTTGGTAATTAGTCACATGGTTGAAGATTGTAGAAGCATGTGGAACCATTGACCAACTCCACTAATTTTGTTTTACTTGTATATATTTATTAACCTAACCATTAACATTAGCCATGGTTTATTCTCTACATGTGTTAGTGTTTGACACTAACTCACCCATGGTTGCTATTCTCACCTCATGAGTTCATTCTCTCAACTTCATTCTCCATCATCTTCTTCTTCATTGAGAAAGCTTGCTAGCTTTTCTCAAGGTGAGAAAATATTGTGAGAAAAACAAATCTAAAGTGAGCCCATTTCCTACTTCATCGTCCTCTACTATTAGTCATTTAGTTTAGGGTGTTTACTTCACTAATTTCACCATTAGTGAAGAGATAGCATGATCTTGAGTCTCTTCGATGTAGATCATCTTCGGCCTCGAAGACATAGAGCAAGCTCGTTCATTTCTTCAAGTGGACCCTTTTAAGAGTCCGCGAGTTCACTACATGCAGCGAAGGGACTACTAGACGGAGCTTTAGAAGTGAAGGACCGGTTTACAAAGGTTGTATTCCTCATTCACTTAGATGTAAAGTAGTTTACATATGTTTTCGTCGGATTTTCTAGTAAAGATTCTAGGATTAGGGTTAACTAGAACGACAAAATTTTGAAAACGGCATGGAAGATGCCTCCCGAAACCTTGCTGCCGTGCTAGACAACCCAAAAGTGGTATCAGAGCCAGGCTAGTAAATTAGACGTTGTTAGATTACGAAACCGAAATTACTCCGAAACTTGAAACCCTAATAGCTACTTTCTGTCGAATTTCATTTGAGCTCTAAATTTTTTTTAAATAACTGCAGAATGTTATATGTGATATAGCATGAACACCAAGAAAATTTGAGGATATTTGGACACAAAGTGGCCGGCCACATTGGCCTCAAAACCGAGCTCCTCGGTTCAAATTTGGATTTTGGGCTTCAAATTTTCAGGGTGTTCCAGTCTCTGTGTTTTAGGGTTTCAGGTGTTGTTTGTTTTTGCTAAAATTGCATGTGATGTTAATTTTCTGCATAGGCAACTTAGACTGTTTCGTATTTGTAATTCTAATGTTGTTTCGGGTATATTAGATGGTGATAAAAAGTTCGAACGAATATCAATAACCCAATTTTTCCCTCGCTGGAAATTATCCAAGTGTTGGATTTTTCCAAGTTTAAAATGTTCAGAAAATCATGCAGGTGATTCTGTGGACCCTCTAGAAGAACAAAACCCTAACCCGATTCTGTGACCATCAGAACCGCCACCAAACCCTAGGGTTTGTGGTAGTTCAGTGGTGCCACAGGTGAGGCATTGATTGACCCTTCTACGATTAATCATAGGTGTTGTGGCATGTCTGGGTATCCTTTTTTAAACTCCGCTCAAGTGTTGAGCTCTTTGGGAAATTTTGGGTGTTTGTTTATTCGATCGGAAAATTTAACAACGTTTAATTATCTGAGATTGTGATACAATAATTGGAATCTATTTAGTTGCGTGCAAGTTTAACATTTCGATCTCGGGTGAAATCGGGAATCTTGTTGAATTACCCGACTTCTTTTGAAAAGTGTTTTCATAGTTGAGACCTAAATGTAAGATTTGCATTGTTAGGCATGAAATCCAGAATATGTGATACTCCGGGTTTATGATGTCTGAGGGCAGTGACGATTCTAATTATTGTAGTTTTTCACTTTCTTTTCTGCGACCGTAAGTGTAATATGTGGTGTATCGCCGGTTTCGTTGCTATATGTCAACGATAATTGGGATACGCATATTTACTTACGTTGATGACATGAGATATTATGTGTTGCTGTGATATGTTATATTGGATCGTCGCTTTTGAATAGCCGGGGGTTTTATGTGAGATGAGAGTTTTTCATTTTCATTCATGTAAAATTCAATGTAAGTAATATTCTTTTATTGGGGCACTTCCAGGTTGAGGTGATGTCACCATTGATGTATATTATTTACTTTTCCGCATTAGAATAGACCTAAGGAGGAGAGCACAAGTAACCGGGTTCTAGAGTCGAGTAGGAGACCATCTCGAGGAGTCTAGTACGGGGCTCCTAACTCTAGAATTGTTAGGGTTGCTTGCCGTTCTTATAGGGGTCTGGGGATGTGTGTTTGGCTATTCATCATGACCGTGGAATCCGTGTTTTATACAGGCTTAATATAAAACCCGGAAATCCTAGTATATCCAATATTTCATATGTTAATTTCTTCTACGATATTCTATTATGTGATCACTTGATATGATGTGATAGATACTGTATATAGTATATGTGATATATTATATAGACGTTGCTTATGTTTTACACCCGCGCTAGCCCTGCCCCGCTCTGCCATTAGTTACTTAACCTAACGGTGCATGACGAGACATTGAGCCAAATAAGGATGGCATAAGCGTACGTTGTATTTATCTGTGATACTTAGGTAACTTAAATGATGGGACTTCATTAATGAGATTAATGAAAGAAAATAAACCTAAAGATGTTGTGGAATCGAATTTTCAAAAACAGGTAGCTCTAGTTGTTGCTTTGATTAGCGGTATTCCTTGTAGAATATCCTTCACCTTATTCGATAAGGAAAGAGCTAAGATCCCTTCACCGGGCGTGAACTCTTTAGCAATAACTGGAAGATGCTACAACCCTCGGTTTCGTCTTTTGATTGCTTTTCTAGTTCTTGTTTTGCAAAGTGGTATTGTGAATATCCTGCACCACATTCGATGAGGAAAGAGCCGAGACCCCTTCACCGAGAATGACCTCTTTAGCGAAACTAGCTAAAGCTTCAAAAACACTCCATTTAAAATCACTCGATTCTACAATGATATCAAGTTCATTATGCTCATGGTTTTCTTAAAAACCTGTGTAGCCCTCCGTCATTTCAGATAAGTACTACTTAGTATTCGTGCTGCGGTAGTTTGGCCTGCGTCAAGGCGTAGTGTACGGTAGCTAATTAGTGCTTATCCGCTGCATACGATGCGATTGGATTAGGGTATTCGTACGGCGTAGTTTGGCCTGTGTCAAGGGTCGTGCGGATGGGTTTAATTCAATCATGAAATGTATGGGTTGAACTTGACTAGTGGACTATGGGTAGTTTGGCCTGCGTCAAGGTCATAGCCATGCTAGGGGAAGAATTATCTGGAATTTCAAGTGTTGAAATTTGCAACGAGATTGCATACCTTCTATGAGATAGTTGGATCCCGATACCTACTGTGATTAATAGTTACCCTGGAAGAGTTTTGCACTTTACATTTAGCCGATCAAGTTGGTGTCTAGAAAGGTGTCAACGTGGTTATGCCTTTGGGAAAATGAGGTTTATTTTAATTAGGTCCGTGCGAAAGCACGCGGAACCTCCCTCAAAGTACCGACACTGGCCTGGCCGAAAGATTGGCGAACTTGTATGGTGGAATTAATCCCAGCTAGTCTTTCCTTTTAGGGTTTGAACGAAGATTTGATAAAAACAGTGGGAGCCATCCTGATTAGATAAAATTATAACCAATCTAATCTTGCAAGAGCCTACACTGAGTGTTTTCTTCTCTCTCTCTCTCTCCAGGTAGCAACCATGTCACGCCTTAATCAAGATAATAATATGGATGTATTGACCGAACCCGGTTGTTATACTGAGGTGGGGAACGTTGGTCCCGCTCCAACTTATAATTGTTATAAGACCGAGCAGGAAATAGGAGATTACCAGGATTCCCGTGCCGCCCAAACGAAAAAAAGTGCATGTTGATGCATCTTCTTCTGGTGGGTTCATTACTGAAAACTGTTTCTCAGTATCCTCTACGTACTGGGTATGAGATACCGGATCAGGATCCTATATATGTAATCTGTTACATAGGCTATAGATAGGTAGAGAACTAGGAATGGGTGATAAGTTTCAAGAGTTGGAAACGGTGCAATTGTTGCAGCCAAAGTGTTGGCAGTTATCACCCTGTATTACCAAATATATTGATTCTGAACGAATGTTATTAGATATCGAACCTGATATGCAACATTATATCAGTCTCTTTATTTACTAAAGAAGGATAAAATTTTGTATTGTTGGATAATGTTTTGAACATTTCCTATATCAAGAGTTGATCGGTTCAGGCATGTTATCTAATGGCATATACGTTCTAAATCAAACCACAGTTCTTAACGTACAGAACACACACAAGAGGAACAGTTCAGAAATGAACGAATCTTTCTTTAGGCATTGTAGACTAGGTCATATCAATCCAACCCGACTAGCTAAGTTACCTAAAGATGCATATTTAAATCAGTTTGAATTTACATCTTGTGAAACTTGCCAGTCATATCACAAAGATAAGATGACCATAGCTCCGTTTATTGGAAACAGAGAAATAGTTAGTAAACTCTTGGGACTGATGCATGTTGAGGTATGTAGGTCCCCTGTCTACACATGCCAGGACTGGTTCTTTGTACTTCATTATATTCACTGATGATCTCTCAAAATTCGGACATATGTTCCTGTTGAAACACAAGTCTGAAGCTTTTGAGAAATTCAAAGAATATAAGTGAGAAGTAGAGAACCAAACGGGTATAAGTATTATGTCCTACGATGTGATCGGGAAGGAGAATACTTGAGCATGGAGTTCCTGGACTAATCTAAAGGAGAATGAGATTCTCTCTCAGCATTACTCCTCCGTATTCACCACAGCAAAAACGGTGTATCGGGGCGGAGCATCGCACTCTATTAGATACAGTGCGCTCTATGATTAGTACTACTAAGTTACCTATTTCCTTTTGGGGTTATGCACTTGAGAAGATGCATACCTATTGAACCAAGTTCCAACCAAATCAGTGCCTACAACTCAATATGTGATATGGTATGAGAAGAGCCCATGTCTTAAGCAAGTTAAGATTTGGGGTTGTCCAGCCTATGTCTAAAAGCAAAATCCGGACAAGCTCGAAGCAAGGTCAGTTCTGTGGAAGTTTGTTGGATATCCTAAACATTTGCAAAGGTATATCTTCTACCACACCGAGGAACAAAAAGGGTTTTATTTCTCGGCATGCCACCTTTTTAGAAAAGGAATTTATTTTGGAAACAAATTTGTGGTCATGAAGTAGAACAGGAAGGAGTTCCAGCTATACAAACTACAGCTGATGATTTGGTAGAACCCGAGGATTCAATAGCTCCCGATGAACCTCAGCCTCTCCGCCGATCTGGTACGGTTCCTCATCCGCCAGAAAGATACTTCGGTTTTCTCTATGACAGTGGGAGCGAGGATTGCATCATGAGATGATGACCCAACTAGTTTCGAGCAGGCCATCAGGAGTGGGGACTTTGTAAGAATGGCTGGATGCTAAGCGATCTGAGATGGAATCCATATACACCAACAAAGTATGGACTTTGGTTGCTTTATCTGAAGGGTTAAATTCTTATCAGGAGCAAGTAAATCTTGAGAAGATTACTTGGTGTAGATGGAAAAGTTGAGACTTTCAACGCTAGACTTGTTGTAAAAGCTTCTCGTCATCGACCAGGTCTGGATTATGATGAAACCTTTTCTAGTGCCGATGCTTAAGTCCATCCGGATCCTACTTATCATTGCTACATACCATGACTACGATGTCTGGCGGTTGGGTATCATGACTGCTTTTCTAAATAGTGATTTAGAAGAGAGCGTCTATAAGTACACAGCCAGAGGGCTTCGTAGACAGTGGGAGCAGCGGAAACTTGTGCAAGTTTCTTTACTGGTTAAAGCAGGCATCACGGAGTTGGAACATCTATTTTGATGTGGTGGTCAAAGCGTTTGACTTCATCAAAATGGTAGATGAACCTTGCATATACAAAAAGGTAGTAAAGTGTAAGGTGGTCGACCACGTATTGTACGTAGATGACATACTCTTGATAGGGAAGCAGTTTCCTATGCTACACTCGGTCAATCTACTCTTATCACATTGATTCTCTATATAGGATCAAGGTGATACCTACTAAATCCTGGGTTTTGGATCTATGAGATAGATCTAAGTGGATGTTAGGATTCTCACTAGGTGTAGTGAGATGGTATCAATAGATCCTAGGGAGAATCACTGGATAGCTTCCAGGGTAGTAAGGTCGACTGAATGTCAGTCATAGGCATTGTCTTTACCCTCATGGAGGGACGGTATGTTGGAAGAGTACCAAGCTAGATACCGTGACAAACTAGACGAAAAAGGCTCGATACATCGCTACCAACGATACTACCAAAAAGGCAGTCTGGGTGTACATAAGTTCATAAGATGAACTTCATTCCTACCATTGTGTGACAATGGAGTTGTGGCTTATGCCTAGGAACCCCCATCCCATCAGTGACCCAGACATATTCTAAGGCAGTATCACCTGATCATGGAGATGGTTGATCTCCAGGGGATCGAGGTTAGGAGAGTATACTTTGAGGTTAACACGGCGGATCCACTCACAAAGGCCTTTTCCCAAGAGAGCCTTTTATGGGATGGTTGAGTATGGGATACTACAACCACTGCTATAGATAGCCCTAGTGCAAGTGGGAGATTATTAGTTATATGTATGCCCTAGAGACCATTATTGTACATGTGATGTATATTATAGTGGATGCTTGGACATACATAGGTAGGACTTTCTTGCTCGACATGATAGTATCCTATCTGGTTACTCTTTATCTTAACATGTACACAGATTGTCTCTCTGTTACATATTGTTAAATCCCTTAGGATGTGTACTTAACTACCTAGATTATGATGCGGATCATACTAGTAGGACAAAGGTAGTCGGTAAGTACATCCTTTAATGTCCCTAGTCGTGGGTGTATCGAGACGGGGCATCGATATACCAGAGTAGACTAGCGTATAGCTTCTCGACCCATACAGATGGGCTATGGATGATCCCATATCCATTGGTGTTTGACATCAGAGATGATGAACAGGTGCTCAGTGGTGACTGGGTACACTGGACGGACTCGCCGAGAACTCCTAGATGGTATTATACCTCACGTCAGATGGCAGTTCTCTGGTGACACTGGTATAGGTTAGTCTGTGCACCCGAGATCGTCATAGAGCCTTGTGTGATTCCCAATGTGCATTGATTTCCACCTTACCACGTGTTGGATATGTATGCCCTAGAGGCCATTATTTTATAGTGATTTGTTTCAAAAATTATTTATAACCGCAATCAAGAACGGCGTCACTTGGTAGCTAGCCGGTGAGTACGGGTCGGTCCACAGGGATGTTGTGAATTTCCTAATCGCTCAAACGAGTTAATTTCGATTGTGGTCGGATTGATTATTAAATCTAAAAACTAAATTAATCTAGATCTAAGTCTTGCTAGGGTTAGGTCTAGGATAGGTTTGGAAATGTAAATAAATCTCAACGCTTTCTATACCCAAATGAAGATCTATGAGGAGTTATGGTAATTATCAATAAAAGGGATTAGATCCATTCGGGAAGGTGTTCCTTCCTCTAGGTTCTTGTCCTTCCTTTATCAATCCTTACCCTAACCTCCATGGAAAACCATCACAACCGGGCCTTTATACTACGGTATCACCGCTACCTCGTGGGATAGGGTGCCGTAGGGAGCGGTGTGTGGATGTATGCATAGAGTCCTATTAATTATATGTGATGGGCAAGAAAGGGATGAGAGATCTCATCTCTCAAAAGCCTTCCCCAAAGCTAACCCTAACAAGCGAGGAGACTACTCGCTTATTAGGGAATTGAAAGACATTTATCTAGAGCAGGAATTGAAATTACCTAGGGCAAGAATTGAAATTACCTACTTACTTTACAGATGGCTCTCTCCAAATATCAACGCAGGGTTGTCAGATCTGAATAGATGAAATTAAAAGAGGCATCGATGCTCTCCAAAAGAAATCTGAATTTTATTTATAAAAAGAGGCATAGGGAGGCATGAAAAGAATACAATGATTTGGGCTTTTATTTATAAGGCATAGAAACCCTAGGTTACAATTGACCCGCATGTCTACATTTACCAAAATAACTCTAGGTTGACTAGTCAAAGCCGTCTTAAAATTATGGTAAAATTTATTTCCATCAAGATCTCTGAACGGCCGCGGAACCGCGGCCTGAGGCCGTTTTTGGTCGCAGTTCCGCGGTCCAACAGCAGGCTTGGGCCTTCATCTTTCTTGGGCTGGCTCTAGTAATTTTGTTCTTCTTATTTCTTCTGTACTTTTCTCAATTGGGCTTCGAGGTTTCTTCCAGACCTCCAGTGAATAATGAAGTGGATTTTAACCGTTGCTTCGAGACGAAATCTTGGACCTTGCACTGCCTTGTACTTTGTGAACTTTATCTTTTATGTAGGCTTGATCAAGATCCTTCTATTTGTTGGTTGTAGTTCCACTTTTGCATTGTCTTTTATCTTTTTCACTGTTTTAGATCCAAGAACCTGTAACCTGTACTATGTAGCAGACATGGGTCAAAAGCACCTGTTTATTTATAAAACGAATAAGAATGGGGAATATAATAATGCAATATTATGGTATGAACAAATACCCCCAAACTTATCTTTTGCTCGTCCTCGAGCAAACTTATTTTTTTATTATCTACAAAACCTAACCACACTTTCGCAGGGAAACGCGATTGCACTGAGCTCGTGCAACAAGCCGTTAAACCTCTAGGTGTCCCTAGTAGGAGGAGTGTTGTCTCCTGAGAGTTTTCAGCGGATACTACCCACAAAATCCTATCAATTTGGCTGTTCGACTTTTGTTCTCCAATTAGGTTTTCTAGCAAGGAATTTTATTATTGTCGACCTGTAAATTATCCACCCTTATTCTTCACACTTCCTCATCATTTGACTTAAGATTATATATGTTCTGTAGACTTACTTAGCTTTCGGCATTTCTTAAGTTTTCCTTCTAGGGTTCCATCTCCACTTAGGAATTTTTATCAACTCTTACTAAAGATACAAGTTCTATTCTTCACTCCTTTCTCTTATCTAAATCCCAATCACATACCCCTACGTGTGTGTATAAATCACCCCTACACTTGGAAATTCAAATTAAGAAATCATACTCTTGTCTGTTGTCCAAAGCACTTCTTAATTGGTGAATTTTTTAAATGAATTTTGCTTACACATCCTTCATGCGACCATTAATACTTCTTGAGGTACCAACAACCGATTACAAGATGTGTTTGCACATTAAAGCGTAATTCCTAGTCTTGCAACACCCAAGGCTTTAGCAGTGACTCCCAAACCAGTTGGTCTAAGACACTAGGTGATGAAGCACCCTCGCTAAGTATTTTTCTATTTTTTTGCAGCCTTAAGTAATCACAAAAACCAGTGTTCATTTTTTTTCTTTATTCACTTTTTTCTTTTATTTTCATTGTACTAAGGACTTTAGACAAGAGCTTTTCAAGGTCTCTTCTACTATTCCATGTTTCAAGGTGCGTGTTTGTGCAATTTATAGGGTATACATTTTCAGAATCTAGACTTAAGCTAGAAATTATTTTTCAAACTTATACTCTAATAAAAATATCATTACTTTTCCCTTGTTTTGACTTAGCCCAAGAAGTGAACTCAAAATTTGCCTATTTCTAAATAAACTACAAAAACATATACTTTCTACCATTAAACTTTAAGGAAGGTTATTTTTAGGGTTTTTAATTTACTAAGTTTAAGATCTAGTTGTTCCTAGCTAGTTAACCTTTTGTCAAACTCAAGTTAATTAGGCCAAAATTGAATACATAAATTTTTATAATTTTTGAATTTTTTTCAATTTTTATGGGTTTTAAAATAAGTATGCAAATGCAAAAATATGTACAAATGAATGCGAAGGAAGAAGACGTACCGAGCATACCCCCAAACTTAAACCTTACAGTGTCCTCACTATCATGCTATACCAAGAGGGTCAAAATGTCGGCACTCCCCTGTTTATTTATTTATAAAATTTTCTGAATTTTTTATTGTTTTGAATGTTTTTTTTATTAGAAAAGGAAACAAAAAATATATATACATATATACAATAAGGTCCTCCCCAAACTAAGCAAGGCCTTACACAAGCCAAATGTTAGCACCAACCATTCAAAATTCTTATCGTGGTAATGGTAGAGTTGGTGAAAGAAGGGAGTGGAAAGAAGAGAAATGAGAAGCACACGAGACCGTGTGGGAAGAAAGGTAGAATATGGTCTCGTGGGGGAGAAGAATGGCGGAAAAGAGAAAGAAGGGTAGCACGATCTTGAGGGTCTAAATCGAGTGAATAAATTAGCACAATTTGTGATGACCGATGTGTTAAAAGCGATTGTGCTAATCTATCAACCCGTCGAGAAAATGGGGTCAAATCCCTCAAGATTCGCAAGAAAACATGGGTACGTCGAACTTGGTATTGGAGATGAAAGCGTAACGGTCTCTTGCAAGGTCGGAATGGTAGGAATGACGAAAGGGAGTGAATTAGGGATAGTCTCATTCACACCGTTGTAAACTGTCTCGAACTTGAAAGATTCCATCAATGGTTCGAAACGACTGTAAGCAACCGAGTCTGATGGCTCAACTAACTCACTTGAAAATTCAAAGGATTCAAACTCGGGCGGTGAGTCTTCCACATCGTCCGAAAAAGTGAAACACTCGTAAGTGTTATCGGCTGTGAGAACTGTGTCAGATTCAAAGGAAAATTTTTCAAGCTCGCAGTCTTCAAGCATGATCTTGTGCGTGATCGGAACGATGGAAAGGAGGGAGGGTGATATAACAGTTAAAGGTTCAAGAGGATGAATTGGAAAATCCGACACATCAAACAAAAATGGTTCAACCTCTATATTATCCTCAATACTCTCCTCAATACTATCCTCATAATTCTCCTCAATATTTAACCCATCCATGCCATTATCATCAAAATCAAGACGCATATGAAGTTCGGGAGAAACATCTAATGACTCGGGATGATGATTTGGACATAAAATTTCAATCAAATCTACTGGTTCATCATCCAAAATATTCCCGGCGTCTATATCCTCAATCAAGTGAAAATCAATATTTTCTAACACCTCCTCAAAAGCATGGATATTTATCAATTCAAGTTCCAGAGTGGAGGTGTAAAGGTGAAAAGGATTAGGTGTGGTTTCACTCGAAAGGGGTTCATCACAATCTGGCAAATCAAGAACTACAAAGTCACACAACTCGTTAGATCGTTTATTTGTAACTTGTGAATCATTTGGGACAATCGATGGAAAACCGGAGTTGTGGGCTTCAAGTGGGTATGGGTAGGTCTGATTTGGGAATGTGTAGAACTCACTCGCTCCTCTCAAATTCTCCCTCTGTCCACCGCTTCCTCATACATTGAAAAATTTGAAGCTAGTTGGAAACTAGCTACCGGTTCAGTAAGTTGTATAAGGGCGGATATGGATGCATTCACATTCCTAACCATTTTGTTTGTTGCTAAAATATATGCTTCTAACGACTGTTCCAAACTAGACATGGGTTGTGAAGGGGTTTCGGTAAAAGATTCAAAACTATTTGGATACGTGAAACTCCCAAATGGCTGTATAGAGGCAATATGTAGTGAATGTGGGAAAGTCGGGTAGGACTGGTAGGAAGTGGATGGTTGGACAGAAGTAGGATCAATATGTGGATAAAAAGGTGAATGGACTTGTTGATCCCTAGAACTGGATGTGTGGAGAGGAGTGAAAGATCGGCTACGAGATTGTGCAATGTGCTCAGCAATAGACATCAGCTTAGGAGTTACAACAGTACTCGAAGAAGTGGTGTCAACGTACGAAAGTGGTGAAGGTTGACATGGTTGACACAAAGTGGGTTGCAAAGTCGAACTGTTTCTCCTAGACGCTTCTATTTGATGTTTCAAAGAAATTTTGGGCAAGGAGGGGTCTTCCTTAAATCGACCGAAACAATTGACGTACGAAGCAAAGTTAGATTCGGGATACCAAAGTTCGGAAAGTGATTTATGATGTGGGGCACCCATGATAGAAGAAAGGGAAAAAGAAAGAAGGTTGGGTGGTGCAAGGATTTCTTAGCGGCAAAAATTTGCAAGTTGTTAAAAAAAAAATTCCTTTTTCCTTTTTCTCTATATTTGGAAATTTTTGCCAAAAACGATTTTTAAGAAAGGTATGCAAACAGAAAAGATCACTTGCAATCAATTTTTAATTTACGCGCGGTGCAAAGATTCCTGCACAAGATTTATTATTTGGAAGGGAAAAGATTTTTTTAAGCGCACGGAATCCTGCAGAAATTTTTCAGAAGATATATGGAGATTTTTGCAAAGGAAGAACATAGAAGCTTACTGAGCTTTTTTTCACGAGCTGAAGACACAAGCGGACCACGTTTTAGCGGCTAAATGCACGTTCCGGTCGCGTTTCCGCGATCAAGGAGAAGGCTCGAGTCCCCAGAAAAATTTTCACGCGCTGAATCAACAAGGAGGTCGCGGTTCCGCGGTCTAAGGCAGGTTGTGGCCGCAAAAAGGCGGCGAGGTGGGGGGTTCAATGCTCTAAATTTTTTTCTGCTGTTCTGTTTTTCAAATCTCCCTCTGTTCTGATCTGTTGTTTTCTGCTTCGCTTTCTGTTGATTTGCACATCCGAACTCGATTGTAGATCCTGCAAAATTTAAACAAAAATACCCTTTCCAAAAATAACAGATGATATATTTTTATATTTTTTGTGATTTTTTAGATTTTTATGATTTTTTAATTTAGATTAACCCGAAATCGCAAAAAGGAAATAACACTCCATCCCCGGCAACGGCGCCATTTAATTTGTCTCAAAAATTATCTATAACCGCAATCAAGAACGGCGTCGCTTGGTAGCTAGCCGGTGAGTACGGGTCGGTCCATAGGGATATTGTGAATTTCCTAATCGCTCAAACGAGTTAATTCCGATTGTTTTCGGATTGATTATTAAATCTAAAAACTAAATTAATCTAGATCTAAGTCTTGCTAGGGTTAAGTCTAGGGTAGTTTTGGAAATGTAAATAAATCTCAACGCTTTCTATACCCAAATGAAGATCTATGAGGAGTTATGGTAATTATCAATAAAGGGGATTAGATCCATTCGGGAAGGTGTTCCTTTCTCTAGGTTCTTGTCCTTCCTTTATCAATCCTTACCCTAACCTCCATGGAAAACCTTTACAACCGGGCCTTTATACTACGGTATCACCGCTACCTCGTGGGATAGGGTGCCGTAGAGAGCGGTGTGTGGATGTATGCATAGAGTCCTATTAATTATATGTGATGGGCAAGAAAGGGATGAGAGATCTCATCTCTCAAAAGCCTACCCCAAAGCTAACCCTAACAAGCGAGGAGACTACTCGCTCATTAGGGAATTGAAAGACATTTATCTAGGGCAAGAATTGAAATTACCTAAGGCAAGAATTGAAATTACCTACTTACTTTACAGATGGCTCTCTCCAAACATCAACGCAGGGTTGTCAGATCTGAATAGATGATATGAAAAGAGGCATCGATGCTCTCCAAAAGAAATCTGAATTTTATTTATAAAAAGAGGCATATGGAGGCATGAAAAGAATACAATGATTTGGGCTTCTATTTATAAGGCATAGAAACCCGAGGTTACAATTGACCCGCATGTCTACATTTACCAAAATAACCCTAGGTTGAATAATCAAAGCCGTCTTAAAATTATTGTAAAATTTATTTCCATCAAGATCTCTAGACGGCCGCAGAACCGCGGCCCGGCCCTGTTTGGCCGCGGTTCCGCGGTCCAACAGTGGGCTTGGGCCTTCATCTTTCTTGGGCTGGCTCTGGTAATTTTGTTCTTCTTATTTCTTCTGTACTTTTCTCAATTGGGCTTCGAGGTTTCTTCCAGATCTCCAGTGAATAATGTAGTGGATTTTAACCGTTGCTTCAAAACGAAATCTTGGACCTTGCACTGCCTTGTACTTTGTGAACTTTATCTTTTATGTAGGCTTGATCAAGATCCTTCTATTTGTTGGTTGTAGTTCCACTTTTGCATTGTCTTTTATCTTTTTCACTGTTTTAGATCCAAGAACCTGTAACCTGTACTATGTAGCAGACATGGGTCAAAAGCACTTGTTTATTTATAAAACGAATAAGAATGGGGAATATAATAATGCAATATTATGGTATGAACATATAGTACTAGTTTGTATATTACATTTTGGAAGCTTGGGATATATATACATGGATTGACGACAGTCTTGCTCGATATTGAAATATGCTACTTGGTTTGTAACTATCTTAATATGTGTATATGTTTCTTTTAATATATCGCTAATACATATTGCTGGATCCCTTAGGATCTTTGCTTGACTACCGTCGTTGTGATGGCGATCACACTAGTGGGGGCTGGGTAGACTAAAAGCACATCCTTATACAGGTCCCTAGTCGTAGGATTATTGAGACAGGGCATCGATACTCCAGAGTAGACTGGTGCATACGCTTCTCATCCCAGCATGGGAGATGGTCTATCCCACAGCCATCAGTACGTCGTATTGGAGATTGTATGCATGTGCTCGTTTGGTTACGAGTACACTGGACAGGACTCGTCGGGAACTGTTGGTTGGTATTATACCTATCATCAGTTAGCAGTTCCCAGGTGACATGATTATAGCTTAGTCCGTTGACTTGACACTGCTACTTTGCCTCAAGTGTGTTCCAACTGTTCTTTGATTGCTACCCTACCACGGCTCTATTGAGTCGTGCAAACAGGTAGTAGTTGGGTGCAGTCCTGAAGCACTTGGAGGCAATGGCGGTTAGACAGGATTCGTCTATACCGATATTGGGGGTTGATATCGCGCTGTGTCTAGGAGAGCCATTACACAAAGTCCCTGGTCAGGGCAAGTGAGATTTACTGGTAGGTGTTCCAATAGTTTCTCAAGGTGTTCTGGGCTACACTCTGACACGACTTATACCGCTATTAGGGGTCTGACGTTTCCCACCCCCTAGGCCCGATATGCGATACTCTTAGACGAACCGACCGAACTGTAAGGAGATTGTCACAGATGGGCTCAGTAGGAGTTCGGATGGGTTTTACTCATCGGCCTTCTTATCGACAGATACCTGGGTAGCCGTTACGCAAAGCTAGTGCCGCTGACATGATTGTGGTTAAACCCACCGCCAGAGTACTATCGAGTCTTTAGAGTCCCACACAGAGGGTTATTCACCTTTGGGCGAAACAATGTAGAGATCGTATGGTTTTACGACTGGGTTCGTTCACATACGCGTACTTGTGCGTGTTTGGTATTCGGGCAGTTGATACTAGTGGGCTTTTGTTTAAGACAGATCCTAGTATTTGGTTTTCGGTTGGTTCAGTCTCATTGTATTCGTGTTTCTTCAGAACACGGATGCGGGTATGTATGTACATTTGACAGAGGCAGAGAGGGAGACGCCTCTTTAGGGTTTTGAGCATTGACTTGATTATAACCCTAATGAGAAGGAGTAATTTGTTTAATAATTATTATTATGGATAATAGTCATGGATAATTGTCATGGTTAATTGGTTTGACAATTTGACCAAGTTGACCATTGTTGACATAGATATTTTCTTGAGCATGCTTAGCATTTAATGTGATATGATAATGGTCAAATCAAGTGAACCATCACAATTATCTTAATAATTCTAATTATTCTTTTATTCCTCATATGAGAGCTTCATCCTCTCATTATCTCATTATCTTTCTCTCTCACGGTTTGCTCTCTCCTCTTCCTCTCCCAAAAGCTCTATTGTTTCATGTGTTGAAAATCAAGAGCCTTTGAGATAAAACCAGTAAAACACTTCTCTACTTACTCTAGGGTTCTTATTCTAGCAAGCCAAGCACTCTAGTTACTTCATTATTGAAGTTGGAGCTCAAGGTAGAGGCCTTCGGGTGGATCTTCTATGATATAGAGAAGCCGGGAAGGAAGAGCCATCCACACAATTCCAAGGAGCTCACAGTAAGGAAAAGAAAGAGTTCAAGACTTAGGTATAACTTTCTATCATAGTAGATAGAACTCATTTGTGCTAACTAGGTTTATGTAAAGATCCGGTTTAGTGTTATCCTAGCGCCATGTTTGTTATCGTAGTAAAATTTTTGTTCCGCATTTGGCCACGGAAGTTGGCCGGGGCACTAGTGTAACCCTTCATGGTATCAGAGACTACCCATAAACCCTACTAGCTAGTTTGTACAAGGTTAAAATCTCGATTGACAAATTTTTCCGAATCACGAATCTATGTTCATGAGCTTGCTGTCGATTTTCAAAGTTGTCCTAAAATTTTTCTAGGTATCTTAGAATTATGTGCAGGCGAAACTATAGCTACAGAAAATATTTGGGGGCCTAACTCCAAAATTCTGCCACGGAAAGTGAGCAAAATGTCGCATTTTGCGGCCCTTCCGCGGCGCTTTTTAGGCTACAGTGCCCCAAAATTTTTCTGGGGCTCTAGTTCATGAAAATATGATATTTGTGATATATAGTTTTGGCCCAGGTTTATTTGAGTGCTGGATTTGCATTTGCGGCCTATTTGGAAAAGTTTAGTCGATCGAAATTTTAAATGTGTATTTTACAGTACATTCACTTTTATCTGCGACCGGGAATGTCACTCGATCGGTAAAACTCGTCTGATTGCTATATGTTCTTTTAGACGGGTTTTGCGAACGTGACATTCGCGTTGATGTTTTGTGCTTGTGCTATGATTATGGTTGGATAGTCGTGATGGATAGCATGTGGTGCAATGTTAGTAGTACAGTTTATATTCATTTGTACATTTGTTATTGCAGGGCGAGCATCCGACATGTGGACTGCCGTCTTTACCGGGTTGTATATTATTTTGGGGCACGACCGGGTTGAAGTCGATGTCATCGTTTGTACATATTTTTTTCTTTTTCTGTATTAGGATTACCCCGCGGAGGAGTGCACGAATAGCCGGGTTTTAGAAGGCAACAAGACCGCATCTCATGGCGTTGAGACGGAGGGGGCTTCATTCTAGAATTAGCGGGCTATTCGCCGCACTCGTAGGGGGTACAGGTTTTCATTGCACAGGCTATCCACACGACCGGGAACGTCGGGTTTTATTTGCGGCTCAAATGAAACTCGGGGCTCCAAGATTATCCACCATTCTGTATTGTTGGCTGAGTTTCTGTGATGTTGATTATTATCATGCCTGGTATGAATGTTGTATATACTTATATATATACTAGTAGATGTTGTATATGTTTTGCACCCGCGCTAGTCCAGCCCCCGCTCTGTCGTTAGTTAAGTAACCTAACGGGTGATGACGGGGCCCAGTGGCGAATGCGGATGGCATATACGTACATCATATTTTCGTTCTTTTCCGGTGTGATAGGTTATATTGATGGGACCGCATTAATTTTGATTAATGCAAGAAAATAAACCTAAAAGATGTTGTTGGAACCAAGTTTTAAAAACAGACATTACAGACGTTCTCTTTTGCTTTGCACAGTAGTATTCGGTTATGAATATCCAGCACCTCATTCGACGAGGCAAGGGCCGAGATCCCTTCATCGGGGGTGACTTCTTGAGTAAAAGTTTGCGTCAACGTAATAACTTCACTATAGTCGATTATTTTTTGCTTTGCATCATGGTATTCAGTTTGGAATATCCTGCACCTCATTCGACGAGGAAAGAGCAGAGATCCCTTCATATGGAGTGACATTTTAGCAAAAGTTTTCGCCACTATATATTTGTAAAACCACTCAGGTTCCTTCAACGATATCAAGTTCATTACGTTAATGGGTTTTTTGCCAAAAACCCAGCCGTAGCCCTCCGTTATTTCCTATAAGTACTACTTAGTATTTGAGCTACGTATTTTGGCATTGTCAAGGCGTAGAGATCAGTAGCTAAGTATTTCTTGTTTGCAGCTTTATTTTCAGATTATTTAGGACAGTCGCATAACAATGTTGGCATTGTCAAGGGATATACGGGTGGTTCTAAGTTAATCAAGATAATGACGGGCCGAACTTGACTAACGGTCTATGATATGTTGGCATTATCAAGGTCATAAACCGTTAGGGGCAAAAACCACATCGGGAGTTTCAAACATACAAGAAACTTGCAGATTTAGCATACCTTCTAGAGTGTAGTGACTAGAATGGATTCCATCTAGGTCATTACACAATGATAGTTGGATCCCGATCCAACTGATGAGTTGGATTACTCTCGGGAGATTATTTCACATAACAATCAATGCTATAAACCAAGTAGGTGTCTAGAACGGTGTTAGCGGGGCTACGCCTCCAAGGAAAAGAGCTTATATAATTAAGGAACTTCGCGAAAGCGTTGGAAAACCTCCCTCGAAGTACCAACACTAGCATGGCTGAAAGGTTAAGCAAGTATTGTGACGTGTGATTAAATCCTGACTAGTTCTTCTTTTAGGGTTTGAAGAAGAATTTGAGGAAACAGTGGGAGCCATCCTGATTAGATAAATTAACAACCAATCTAATCTTGCAAGAGCGCACACTGAGTGTTTCTTTTGTCTCTCTCCAAGTAGCAACCATTTCACGCCCTAATCAAGATAATAAAATGTATCGCTTGATCGATCCGAATTCTTATTCGGGGTTGGGGAACGTCGATTCGGCTCTAACTTACGACAACAATCATAAGCGTGAGCAAGGGAAAGAGGATTGTATGGATTCCAAAGAGACCCCATTAAAGAAGAAGCATACTAATGCATCTACTTCAGGTGTTCTTGTAATTGAGAACTGTTTTTCGGTCAGTCCTACCTCCTGGATACTAGACATCGGATCAGGATCTCATATCTGTAATTTATTACAGGGACTGAGAAAAAGTAGGATAGTTGGACCTGGTGATATGTACCTCAGGGTAGGGAACGGAGCACAAGTTAATGCTGCAGCCGTCGGTGAATATCACCTAGTGTTGCCAAATGGCAATACTATGATTTTGAACAATTGCTATTATGTACCTTCCATGGTTTGCAACATCATATCAGTTTCTTTACTTAATAAAGATGGATATAACTTTGTTATTGATAGAAATATCATGAACATTTACCTTGATAAGGTACTGGTTGCAGAAGGTACACTTTGTAATAGTATCTATGTTCTAAATCAGAATACAGTTCTCAATATACAAAACACACGCAAGAGGAAGAGTTCAGATACGAACGAATCCTACTTGTGGCATTGTAGACTTGGTCATATCGGAGAGAAAAGACTAAGTAAGTTGCATAAAGATGGACTCTTGAATACGTTCGAATTTTCATCTTATGAAACTTGTCGGTCTTGTCTCAAAGGAAAGATGACCAAATCTCCGTTCACCGGACATGGAGAAAGGGCAGCGGAGCTCTTAGGACTCATACACAGTGATGTGTGTGGTCCAATGTCTATACATGCAAGGGGAGGGTTCTCGTACTTCATCACATTCACTGACGATCTCTCTAGGTTCGGATATGTGTATCTCATGAAACACAAATCTGAAACTTTTGAGAAATTCAAAGAATTCAGAAACGAAGTAGAGAACCAGACTGACAAAAGTATCAAGATTCTCTGGTTTGATAGAGGAGGGGAGTATATAAGCACGGAATTCCTAGATTACTTAAAAGAGAACAGAATTCTCTCTCAGCTTACTCCTCCGTACACACCACAGCACAACGGCGTATCGGAGCGGAGGAACCGTACCCTATTGGACATGGTTCACTCCATGATGAGTAATGCTAAGTTAGCTCTTTCATTCTGGGGACTTGCGCTAGAAACAGCAGCGTACTTGCTGAATCAGGTTCCGTCTAAATCTGTGCCTAAGACTCTATATGAAATATGGAGTGGTAAAAGACCATATCTTGAACGTATTAAGATATGGGGTTGTCCGACCTATGTAAAGGTACAAAATCTGGACAAGCTTAAGGCACGATCAGTTTTGTGCAAGTTTGTGGGATATCCTAGAAATTCTCCGGGATATCTGTTCTACCACATTGAGGAACAGAAGGTGTTCGTAGCTCGTCGCGCCACCTTTTTAGAATGGTAATTTCTTGCAAAAGAAATAAGTGGGAGCATGGTAGAACTGGATAAAATATCAGATCCACAAACTCAAACTGAGGATATAGTAGAACCAGAAAATTCAATAGTCCAAGACGAACCTCAGCCACTCCGCAGATCTGGTAGGATTTCTCATCTGCCCGAGAGATACTACGGTTTTCTCATAGACGGGGATCGAGAGGATTGCATCTTGGAAGAAGATGACCCTACCAGTTTCAGGCAGGCCATTATCAGTAGGGACTCTGATAAATGGCCGGAAGCTATGCGATCCGAAATGGAGTCGATGTACACCAATAAAGTGTGGACCTTGGATATTGCTCCACCTGGGTAAAACCTGTTGGATGCAAATGGATCTACAAAAGGAAACTTGGTGTAGATGGGAAGGTGGAAACATGTAAGGCTAGACTCGTTGCAAAAGGTTTTCGTCAAAGACCTGGTGTGGACTATGACGAAACTTTTTCTCCAGTGGCTATGCTCAAATCCATCCGGATCCTACTTGCTATTGCTGCCTTCCATGACTATGAAATCTGGCAGATGGACGTGAAAACGGCTTTTCTAAACGGCAGTTTGGAAGAATACGTTTATATGGATCAGCCAGAAGGTTTTGTAGACAGTGGGAGCAGAGGGAAGGTGTGCATGTTGCTTAAATCCATTTATGGATTAAAGCAGGAATCGCGGAGCTGGAACATCTATTTTGATGAAGCAATAAAGGAATTTGACTTCATCAAGAACGAGGATGGGCCTTATATTTATAAGAAGATTGTAGGACGAACTGTCGTATTCCTAGTCTTGTACGAGGACGACATTCTTTTGATATGAAATGACATTCCTATGCTACAATCGGTCAAGCAATTCTTGTCACAACGGTTCTCCATGAAAGACATGGGTGATGCCTCGTGCATTCTGGGGATCAAGATCTACAGAGATAAATCTAAGAGATTACTGAGACTTTCGCAGTCCAGGTACATAGAGACCGTACTAAAGAGATTTAGTATGGATGATTCCAAGCGCGGTAATATACCCGCATTACACAGAATCACCCTCTCCAAGAAGATGTCTCCCAAGGCTGACGAGGAAAGGGTTTGCATGAGCACTATACCCTACGCTTCGGCGGTAAGATCTATAATGTATGCGATGCTATGTACAAGACCAGATGTAACTTATGCGCTAAGCGTGGTAAGCCGGTATCTGTCAGACCAAAGTGAGAACCATTGGACAGCAGTGAAGAACATTCTCAAGTACCTGAGAAGGACTAAGGAGATGTTCCTGGTTTACGGTAATGGAGACCTTATGGTCGAATCCTTTACCGATTCAAGCTTCCAGAGTGACAAGGACGACAGCAAGTCTGTCTCGGGTTTTTTGTTTACCCTCAATGGAGGGGCGGTGTGTTGGAGGAGTTCCAAAAAGAATACCGTCGCAGACTCGATGATGGAGGCTGAATACATTGCTGCAAGCGATGCCGCAAAAGAAGCGGTCTGGATGAAGAAGTTCATTAATGAACTTCAGGTGGTTCCATCTATTGTTGACCCAATACCTTTGTATTACGATAACAATGGGGCTATAGCTTTAGCGAAGGAACCGCGGTCCCATCAGAAATCCAGACACTTCTTAAGGCGGTATCACCTGATCAGGGAGATTATTGATCGCCAGGAGATCGAGGTACGGAGAGTAGACACTAAAGACAACACGGCGGATCCATTCATAAAGGCCCTCCCTCAAACACAGTTCGAGCGACTTTTTTAGCTATTGGGTATGCGGTACGCCAGCAGCTGGCCTTAGTGCAGACGTTGGGTATGCGGTACACCAATTAATGGCCTTTAATGCAAGTGGGAGATTGTTGGATATGTATGCCCTAGAGGCCATTATTGTATAGTACTATTTTGTATATTACATTTTGGAAGCTTGGGATATATATACATGGATTAACGATAGTCTTGCTCGATATTGTAGTATGTTACTTGGTTTGTATCTATCTTAATATGTGTATATGTTTCTTTTAACATATCGCTAATACATATTGATGGATCCCTTAGGATCTTTGCTTGACTACCGGTGTTGTGATGGCGATCACACTAGTGGGGGCTGGGTAGTCTATAAGGACATCCTTATACAGGTCCCTAGTCGTAGGATTATCGAGACAGGGCATCGATACTCCAAAGCAGACTGGTGTATACGCTTCTCATCCCAGAAGGGGAGATGGTCTATCCCACAGCCATCAGTACATCGTACTGGAGATAGTATGCAGGTGCTCGTTAGGTTATGAGTGCACTGGACAGGACTCATCGGGAATTGTTGGTTGGTATTATACCTATCGGCAGTTAGCAGTTCCTAGGTAACATGAGTACAGCTTAGTCAGTTGACTTGACACTTCTACTTCGCCTTAAGTGTGTTCCCACTGTTCTTTGATTGCTACCCTACCACGGCTCTATTGAGTCGTGCAAACAGGTAGTAGTTGGGTGCAGTCCCGAAGCACTTGGAGGCAGTGGCGGTTAGACAAGATTTGCCTCTCCCGGTAATGGGGGTTGATATCGCGTTGTGTCTAGAAGAGCCATTACACAAAGTCCTTGGCCAGGGCAAGTGTGATTTACCGGTAGGTGTTGCAGTAGTTTCTCAGGGTGTTCTGGGCTACACTCCGACACGACTTACACCGCTATTAGGGGCCTGACTTTTACCTCCCCCTAGGCCCGATATCCGAAACTTTTAGACGAACAGACCGGACTGTACGGAGATTGTCATAGATAGGCTCAGTAGGAGTTCGGATGGGTTTTACTCATCGGCCTTCTTATCGACAGATACCTGGGTAGCTGTTACACACAGCTAGTGCCGCTGACGTGCTTGTGGTTAAACCCACTGCCAGAGTACTGTCGAGTCTTTAGAGTCCCACACAGAGGGTTGTTTACCTTTGGGCGAAACAAGGTAGAGGTCGTATGGTTTTACGAAAGGGTTCGTTCACATACGCGTACTTATGCGTGTTTGGTGTTCAGGCAGTTGATACTAGTGGGCTTTGGTTTAAGCCGGATCCTAGTATTTGGTTTTGGGTTGGTTCAGTCTCATTGTATTAGTGTTTGTTTGGAACACGGATGCGGGTATGTATGTACAGTTGACAGAGGCAGAGAGGGAGACACCTCATTAGGGTTTTGACCATTGACTTGATTATAACCCTAATGAGAAGGAGGAATTTGTTTAATAATTATTATTATGGATAATTGTCATGGTTAATTGGTTTGACCATTTGACCAAGTTGACCATTGTTGACTTAGATATTTTCTTGAGCATGCTTAGCATTTAATGTGATATGATAATGGTCAAATCAAGTGAACCATCACAATTATCTTAATAATTCTAATTATTCTTTTATTCCTCATATGAGAGCTTCATCCTCTTATTAACTTATTATCTTTCTCTCTCAGGGTTTGCTCTCTCCTCTTCCTCTCCCAAAAGCTCTATTGTTTCAAGTGTTGAAAATCAAGAGCCTTTAAGATAAAACCACCAAAACACTTCTCTACTTACACTAGGGTTCTTAGTCTAGCAAGCCAAGCACTCTAGTTACTTCATTGTTGAAGTTGGAGCTCAAGGTAGAGGCCTTCGGGTGGATTTCTATGATATAAAGAAGCCGGGGAGGTGTAACGTTTTGAAAATCGTTTCGGTGAAATTTCGAAAAAACGGTAAAATAAGGGGGTTTTCTGTAAAAAGTCAAAATACAAATATCTTTATTATAAAATTAAATATACATATTCTAGCTATGAAATTGCTAGTATTTGGTGTTTATTGAGCCACTGGTGAAATTTCAAATTTTCTGAAAAATTTTCCGAAATTAATTATTTTAATATTATTTTAAGCCGTCACTAAATCATTTAATTAGGGAAAATTACAAATTGGAATGAGTTGAAACAAATTTTGTGCAACATAAAACATTAAATAAAATTTTATCATGTGGTTTTTGAAATGAAATCGTTTGCCAAAACGGTTTAGAAATTATTGAAGAAAAAAGGCTTTTTTTAGTGTAAATGGATATTTGGGGTATTGTATTTATCATTTTCCATCACCCCACACCCATACCCACACTCACACACCCCCATTTTTCCTTCCCCATGGCTGAATTCAGCAGCCCCCCCCTCAATTGTCCCCACTTGTGTTGCAAAAGAAAAGAAAGAAAAGAAAAGAAAAGAGAATGATAGAAGTAAAAGGTGAACTTTTTGACCCCATTCTCTCTCCGATCACCTCACACTCTCTTCTCCCCCCTCATTGGCCGAGCCATTTCTGAATTCCTGTAGCCCCTCCCCTCTCTTTCCCTCTTCTCATCTCTTCTCCAAAAATCCCACCCTTTTTACCTTCAAAAATTCATCAAATTCCATCCAAAATCAAAACAAAATCAAAATCCAACTCCTACCCATTTTTCATTTGCCTATCTAGCATGGGTCTAGGGAATAAGATTTCAATTTGGGAGGCTATTGGTGCTTGTGGATCTTCAAATGTTTTTGGGTATAATTTCTAAACCTTTTGCTTAATTTGTTAGTTAATTTCTTAAAACTAATTTATTTAAGTGTTAATTAGGCTTTAGTTGCAAGTTTGGAAATTCTAGAATTGGGTATGGATCAAGTTAGGGTTTTATATCATTTGATCATGGTTTAAGTGTATAATTTAACATATTATGGCATGTAAAATCTTACCATGTAACTAGTTTGCTAATTGTTATTTTAAAATTTGTCTAATTAAGCTATTTTGCTAACTAGGGTTTTTGGAAAATTATTAAATGCTTTAGATTAAATATAATTATGGTTTCATATCATTATTAATATTATATTGAGTGGTTTAATGCCTTTAGTTCATGAAAATCCAAGCTAAATTGTTGTTTGTGTATTTTTGCTAAAAAATTGTTAAAATTGAGTATTTTGTAAACTAGAATTTTGGGGTCAATGGAATTTAATGAGATTAAATTATGGGAATTGTTTTTATGACTTATTTAAGATATTTAATAAGTATTATGGCCGCTAGATTTGTTTAAACGTCGAGTTTTGTACTAAAACGGGTAATTTTTGCTTGCTAGATTTTCGGAAAAATGGCTTTTAAGGTGAATTTGTGGTTTTTGTGAATTCTAACCTATTTTATATTATAATTAGTGTTCGTGAATGCGCAAATGAGAGTGTTTGGGTTTTTCTCGATGGTTTGAAGTTTGTACATCGACATCGAGGGTTGGTTTGGCTATTCTTGCCTGCGTAGGCGATAGGTTTTGACCTATGCGTGATACGCTTGCCGATTTGATTTTCATATGCCGTTTCGATTTCGAATTTGGTTTTAATGTGATACGGTGCGTTATGATATGTAGGTACCCCATGTGGACTTCGAGACGACAAGCAAGCGCACGGCAACGTCGGCACCGGCGAGCGAGGACCAGGTGAGTAGATTTATATCTACGGGGAGAAGTCGGGTGGATGGCGTATAGCACCCCCGCAGTCCGTGGTGATGTATACGAATACGTATACACACATATATATTGATTATTTATTATTGAGGTTATTGATGATAAAGATAGATTTTAGGTGTGAATGGACAGGTTTAGTGTTGCGAGACCCTAGAGTAGAGGTTGCACCACATTTACACACACACCCATACTTGCATACATTCTTCTTCATATGTGCTTATATGGGGTTATATAGTTATGTGTTCACATGGGTATGGGACTATGTGTTCATATACTGGATTTGAGGATAGTACTTGGGATCTGAGATGAGTCGATGAGATTTGATTTGAGGCCGTGAGATCGGTGATTTGGCAGGGTTCGTATTTGAGATACGACATGACGTTGTAGCGGGTCCTTTGACGTAGTGTTTCACACACGTGCATGCATACGTAGGTGGTATCAGTATTGTACTAGACGTAGGTCAGAACCCAATCATGATATTTGATAAAGAGGATACCAGATGAATAGTATGATGAATGTGATATTGACCCGTACCCAGATTTGGGATGCCGTACGACGGATTTACGTACGAGCTATATATTGATGATTGATCCGCACCCTTGACTTGGGATGTCTGACTATAGATATGGTATCGAAAATGATATTATTGAGGCGGGATCACCGACTATACATATACATGTATGTATATGTATCGACTCAGATGATAGGCGGTTTCCTTACTTGTAGTTCAGCTTGTTAGTTCGGCCGTATAGTTTAGTGTAGTTGTTAGATTAGATTAGACTCCTACCTATTTCAAAAACTAGCGGATCGTGGGTATTTTAAAAGACAGGTCAAGGGATCTACGGATATTTCAAAAGACGTATCCTTTCTTAAAACCACCGTAGCCCTTATTTTCAAAACCCCACGATTCGTGTTATTTCAAATGGCACCATTGTTTAATATTTAGTTCCTGCTCATTATGGTTGCTCGCTCCGCATCGCATACTTACATTGTTATTTCATATTGCATTGTTGACATTATGCTGTTAGGACACCAGCACCATTACCGATGATGCGTATGTACCACGTACACTTACTTGCCGGCTCACACACATCTTCATCGGTAATTGCCATGTCACGTACACCTTAGAAAATATTATTGCTTAACTTAGCTTGATAGCTAGTAGTTTGACATAATATTAGTGTACTTACCTTATATGCCAGCTTAGATATTGTAGTTATTACTTGTCACTTCATGCATACTGTTATTCATTGTTATACCGTATTCATGGATTCTTATGCCTATATTCATGGGTTTATATGCTATTGATGATTTGGATTCGGATTTCTATGAGATTTTCTGGATTTGGGGGAAAACCGCAAAACTTGTATAAGCTTCTTCCCTCTTTTTTAAATAAAAAGTGTGGTTTTCCCATGATGTATGAGTCGTCCACCATGAGTTTGCTGATGGATTTCGAGACCCGATTCAAGGGGTGGAGGAACCGTTTCGGGTACATGGTAGGCCCGGTGCGGTACCCCGGGGCAAGAGGATCGTGTTGTTGACGTTGAGCCTGGCAAGGGAGCACTACCGACCGGTGATATTACCCGACGCGTCGGATATCCGGAGGATACCATCGTGGTCTTGAGATAGATGGTAGGGGCCGTTCTGGATTGACGGCGCCCTAGATATTGTGATTGAGAGATTGAGATTTTGAGATATTGAGGTATAGAGATTGTGATACAGAGATATCGAGATATTTGGACACTTGTTTTGTGTCGATGCTGGGCACTGTTTTATGCTGATTTCATTTATGGTACCTCACTTTTAAAATACAGAAATCTCACTGATTTATGAAAGCAGTTTTCTTCAGTACATGCATTCTGTTCCATGCATTCGTACATCATCCATATGATACATTGCTACCTGTGGCACTGGCACGGGCACATGGAATTACACTTGGATTAGATATTTACCCTAGTCATTGTTATAGACTGCTGGTTTTATTTGAGGATTATATATATTGATCGTATGACCTAGGATTGCGTTATACATGCGATTTCTATTCGTAGATGTTTTTCTATTCACGAGTTGGCAACTCACCCCCATTGTGCCCCAGTTTCTTGCAGGTTTCGCCGTACATGTTTCTTTACGGCTTTGCGGGTACAGTTTCGTTCGGGTGACTTGCTAGTGGGTGGGTTTATTTGTATCGTACCCATCATTATATATCTTGTATATCATTATTCTGTTGTATCTAGAAGTTCCATCAACCAAACATGTATTTACTTTGAGATAGAGACCAGTGATGTTATTCCTTCGACCTTAGAGTCGCGCGTTATTTTTCTGTAGTTTTCTTGTGGTTTGAGTTTCCTTTTGAGTTTTGATCCTCGACGTTGGCATTGTATATTATATTGCTTGTGTGGTTGTGACCGTCGATTAACGAAGAGCTAGCTCCCGCTTGGGGATGCCTTTTTATTGATTTCGTATACTATTCATGTTGTATCCCGTTTGGGAGCCAGTATTTACAAAGGAGACTCTGCCGAAATTTTCGGGAAATATTTGATGTTTTTTTTAAAACCGCATAATTCGGCTTATGCTATTGAAACTACTTGTTTTAAATTGGTTTTCCTTCACTCTACTACTTTTCTTGGTTTGGATTTCTGGGGTTTCGGTTTGCTTAGATTACGTACGCCTCGAGACGTTCGTAGTTTAAGTGCCGGTCTTGTTCCATACTTTTGGGACGTGACAGGAGGAGGGGCCATCCACACAATTCTAAGGAGCTCACAGTAAGGAGAAGAAGGAGTTCAAGACTTAGGTATAACTTTCTATCATAGTAGATATAACTCTTTTGTGCAAACTAGGTTTATGGTAAAGATCTGGTTTAGTGTTATCCTAGCGCCAAGTTTGTTATCGTAGTAAAATTTTTGTTCCGCATTTGGCCATGGATGTTTGCCGGGGCGCTAGTGTAACCCTTCACCACGTTCAAGAGAACGTGCAAAACGGTGATTTTTGGGTACAGTCCCGAGTCACATGGAGCAATGAGCGATAGGATGGGATTTCGTCTCTCCCGGTATTGGGGGTTGATCTTGCACTGTGCTCGATTGGCTATAACAGGAAGTCCCTGGCCAGGGCTATTTCTGAGATTTACTGGTAAGTGTTATCAGTAGTTTCTCGACCCGTTATGAGCCTCACATCGGCATAACTTATCAAGCTATTAGGGTCTGACGTTTACCACCCCCAGGCGAGATATGCAACATATCAGACGAAGAGACCGGACTGTACGGTAGTGTTACTGATTGGATTCGCAGGAGTATGAGCAGGCTTGCTTGTTGATCTTCTAATAGCTCAATACCCGGGTGGCCGTTACGTTTAGCAGACCGCTTGCGGCTTGTGGGTGTTTGATATGATCATCACTTACTGCTGGCGTATTGACGAGTCTTTAGAGTCCTACACAGAGGTTTCCTGGTTCAAGAGAAACGAAGTAGGAGCACATATGTGATATGTGCGGGGCCGAGATTAATGCACGTATGTGATACCGCATTATATTCTCGCGATACGTGATATCGGTCGGTTATATGTGATATAGCCTGGTTATCGGATCAAGTGTTGATTCGATAAGTTGTTACATTAGATATTAGTCGGTTATATGTGATATAGCCGGATTATTAAATCAAGTGTTGATTTGATAATTTAATGTATAATTATATATTTGATATATTAACATACATTAACTAATATTTTCTCACTTATGATTTATCTTTTCTCACTTTGTGTGTGCATAAAGTAAATATATGATATATATTTATGTACATGATTGTTGTGTCATGCTTGATGCCACATGTGACATGGGTGTATGAGACTCACACTAAACTTATGATAATGTATGGTTTTATTTATCTAAAATTAATCAAAATTAGTTGGTAATTAGTCACATGGTTGAAGCTTGTAGAAGCTTGTGGAAATATTGACCAAGTACACTAGTTTTGTTTTACTTGTAGATATTTATTAACCTAACCATTAACATTAGACATAGTTTATTCTCTACATGGGTTAGTGTATGACACTAACTCACCCATGGTTTCTATTCTCACCTCATGAGTTCATTCTCTCATCTTCATTCTTCTTCATCTTCTTCTTCATTGAGAAAGCTTAATAGCTTTTCTCAAGGTGAGAAAATATTGTGTGAAATACAAATCTAATGTGAGCTCATTTCCTACTTCATCTTCCTCTACTATTAGCCATTTAGTTTAGGGTGTTTGCTGCACAAATTTCACCATTAGTGAAGAGATAGCATGATCTTGAGTCTCCTCGACGTAGATCATTTTCGGCCTCGAAGACATTGAGCAAGCTCGTTCATTTCTTCAAGTGAACCCTTTCAAGAGTCCGGGAGTTCACTACATGCAGCGAAAGGACTAATACACAGAGCTTTACAAGTGAAGGACCTGTCTACAAAGGTTGTATTCCTCATTCACTTAGATGTAAAGTAGTTTACATATGTTTTCGTCCGATTTTCTAGTAAAGATTCTAGGGTCAGGGTTAGCTAGAACGGAAATTTTTTGAAAACAGCATGGAAGATGCCTCCCGAAACCTCTCTGCCGTACTAGAAAGCCCAACAGTTAGTGTAGCTTATGTAGGGTTTTTTAGCATGACAAAAAGGTTTCGGGAGGCATCATCCATGCCGTTTTCAAAAATTTGCCGAGCTAAATAACCCTAACCCTAGAATCTTAAGTAGAGAATTAGACAATACATGTATGTAAAAAACTTTACATCAAGTGAACAAGGAATACAACCTTTGTAGACCGGTCCTTCACTTCTATAGCTCCATGTAGTAGTCCCTTCGCTCCAAGTAGTGATCTCCCGGACTCTGGAATGGCTCCACAAGACGAAAGGAATAAGCTTGCTTGAAGTTTTCGAGGCCGAAGATGATCTACGTCGAGGAGACACCAACCCAAGCTAGCTCTTCACTAATATAGAATTAGTGAAGGTAACACCCTAAACTAAATGTCTAGTCTAGTAGAGGATGATGAAGTAGGATTTTTTGTTCACTTTAGAATTAATTTTCTCAGTAATTTTCTTCACCTCTCAAAAACCAAGAGAGCTAACGCTTGATGAAGAAGAAGATGAAGAGATAATGTTGTTGCGACCATGGGTGAGAAAATATCTCATATAACTCTTGTAGAGACTTAACCATGGCTTAAGGTAATGGTTGGGTTAATAAATATCTAATGTAAAACAAAACTAGTGGACTAAGTCAATGGTTCTACAAGCTTCCACTAAGCTTAAACCATGTAACTAATTTTTGATTTACTTTAAATAAATAAACCCCACATTATCATAAGCAGGGTGTGAGTCTCATACACCCATGTAGCATGTATCATCAAGTATGATACGAAAAGAAACACAATTAATATACATCATATATATATATATATATATATATATATTAAATGCATAAGTGAGATAAAGAAATGTTTAAGTGAGATAATACTAGTTAATGTAAATTAATATATCAAATATACAATTATACATTAAATTATTAAACCGCCACTTGATTTAATAATCTGGCTATATCACATACAACCGACTAATATTATTTGTATCAACTTATCGAATCAACAGTTTATTCGATAACCCGGCTATATCTCATATAACCGACCGATATCACATATCGCGAGAATAGAATAGGGTATCACATACACGTATTAATCTCGGTCCCGCACATATCACATATGTGCTCCTACATCGTTTCTCCTGAGCTAGGAAACCTCTGTGTAGGACTCTAAAGACTGGTCAATACGCCGACAGTAGATGATGATCATATCAAACATCCACAAGTCGTCAGCGGTACTAGCTGGACGTAAAGGCTACCCAGGTATTGAGCTATCAGAATATCAACAAGTAAGCCTGCTCATACGCCTGTAAAGCCTGTCAGTAACACTACCATACAGTCCAGTCTTTTAGTCCGATATGTCGCATATCTAGTCTGATACGTCAGACACCAGTAACCGATAAGTCGTGCCGATGTGAGGCTCATAACGGGTCGAGAAACTACTGATAATACATACCAGTAATTCTCCATATCAGCCATGGCCAGGGACTTCCTGTTATGGCCAATCGAGCACAGTGCAACATCAACCCCCAATACCGGGACAGACGAATCCCCTCCTATCGCTCATTGCCTCCATATGACTCGGGACTGTACCCAAAAACCACTGTTTTGCACATTCTCTTGAACGTGATAAGGTGGAAATCAAAGCACAGTGGGAATCACACAATACTCTATGACAATCTCGGGTCTTGATTGAATGAAATTCTTGTTTGTGTTTGAATCGAATCAAATGATCCCCGGCAACGGCGCCATTTGATTGATCGTTTCTTTGTGTGTCGTTTTAGAAAATGAATAGTATTCACAATCAAAGAATTATTTGACCGCAATCAATAACGGTGTCGAATGTAGCGCGTTAGTAAGTGTGGATCGTCCACAGGGAAAGTGTAATCGCTCGTGTTTTGAATTAGATAAGTCGAAACTTTAAGGAAAAGAAAAGAAAACAATTCATGATTTGTAATTGCAATTCAAGAAAGAAAAAAAATCTAGATCTAAGAAAGCATTAAAATCAAGAAGTGGTAATTTGTGATGAATTTTCCAACCAAATATCAAGAATCTAAATGAGGCTCGTATGAATCGATCGGATCTATAAATGTGATGCAATCTCACGATGACGTATTCTTATCCTTCGATGAATTGATACTAGATCGATGATGATCGACGAGAATTAGGGATTTCTAGTGAAACTGGGGTTTCATCATTTATCCCTTATTCCTTCGTCGATATCATTCACATTCTAGCCTCTAGTAAATTCAAGAAACGATCGTAGATCCCTAATTTCGAGCGATAACAATCAAGAAAGCATCGCAACGAAACTAGGTCATCGATTCATGAACTTGCTAGGGTTTACAAAACTCGTAGGACTTAAGAATCGTTTTAAGATTTGTTACATCATCATTCTATTGATCGTCTCGACTCCTTTACGAGCGGAGTTTTACTCAAACATCACAACAAGAACTACAATTACAAATTGAGATCGAATCATGATGCAAGAATTTAAAGAAAGCAAGATTAAATAATTTCACCTTTTATTTATATCAACAATTTCATTACAATCGCTCAAGAACTACAAGAGGAAGAACTCGATCGTCGATTTGGCTTCGCTCGTCTCCGTGAGTCGCGGATCGGCTTGGATCACTTGCTCGATTGGAGATCGGCTCGGCTCATAAAAGGTTGAAGGCTTCTCGCTTGATTGGTACTCGGGATCTTGAATTTTGATTGGAATTAGGGTTAGGGTTTCGCACAAGTCGTGTCACTCAACTTGTGGAAGAAGATGGAGAGATGAAGAATGAACAACTAAAGATTCAACCACTAATGATTGATTCAAGATTAGCCTTCAACAAGTGAGCTTAGGGGTCTATTTATAGGTTTTCTAAACCTTAGAAAACCTTAGGTCTAGGAATTCAAATTTGAGTTTTCCCTCCAAAAGTTAGTTAGAGGAAGAGGCTTCTAGAAGTAGTTAGTTAGGGGATTAGCTTCTACCCTAAGCTAGGAGGTTAGGGGGAAGGTTCTAGATCCTTAATAGAGTTTAAGTGAAGCTTGTTGAAGAAGCTTGGGTGTTTAGTTAGGAACCTAATGGCTTGCTGATCTGGCAGAAGCTTCTGGAGCTTTCAGGAATTTGCAGTGGTTTTCTGAGATGTAGGAGCTGATCTGAGAGTTATGAAGCAATTTTTAGGTGCTGAAGAGGACAAGCCGCCGCGGAACCGCGGCTCAAGGCGGCTCCGGCCGCGGTTCCTCGGCCATATGGCTGCTTTGGAGCTTCATCTTTTCAGTGTTGCTTTGTTCTTTCTTTTGATGTATATTATGATATGTTGAATTCCTGAATTCCTTCTAGATTATCTCCAGATTTCAGATCCTTGAGTTGGCGTCTTTTTAACCGTCTTCGTTTGTAAATTTGACCGATCTTCTGTAATGTCCTGCACAGACTTCAAAACACAAGTTGCGATATATAGGAATAATGCCATGCTATGAAATGTAGTCAATTTCCCTTATAGTGCCGGTTTTAGAGTCTAACACATGCAATCTGATATTTAACGACTGATTTGCTAATATGTATAATATGAATGCCGAACACTTCTAGATGAGTGCAAAAGATAGGGAAATTACCGTGTTAAAAATGCAGTATTTTCGACTGATCAGGTCTACAGACTAACATGTACTGGTGTCACCCGAGAACTGCTATCTGACGATAGGTATAATACCATCTAGGAGTTCTCGGCGAGTCATGTTCAGTATACCCAGTCTCCACTGAGCACCCGTATACCATCTTTGATATCAAACACCAATGGATGTGTGATCATCCATCGCCCATCATATGGGTCAAGAAACGTATACGCTAGTCTACTCTGGAATATCGATGTCCTATCTCGATACACCCTCGACTAGGAACAATTAAAGGATGTACTTGTGGACTATCCTGGCCCCACTAGTATGATCACCATCATAGTCCTGGTAGTCAAGTACACATCATATGGGCTTTATCAACATGTGAGAGCAAGACAGTATCACAATACAAGTCTACATATTAAGACAAAGAGCAACCAGATAGCATACTATCATGTCGAGCAAGAAAGTCCTCTCTATATATGTCTAAGTATCCACTATAATATACATCATATATACAATAATGGCCTCTAGGGCATACATATAACTAACAATCTCCCACATGCACTAAGGCCAGTTGTTGTAGTATCTCATACCCAATATCCCGAAGTGCCTCTCAAATTGTATCTGGGGTATGGCCTTTGTGAGTGGATCCGCCGTGCTATTCTTCGTGGCAACTCTCCTGACATCGATCTCCCAGCGATCAACTATCTCCCGGATCAGGTGATACTACCTCAGAATATGCTTGGATTGCTGATGGGACCTGGGTTCCTTGGCCAAAGCCACAGCTCCATTGTTATCACAATACAAAGGTATTGGATGCTCGATGGACGGAACCTCACCAAGTTTGGTTATGAACTTCTTCATCCAGACATCCTCTTTAGCAGCATCGTTGGCAGCGATGTATTTAGCCTCCATCGTCGAGTCTGCCACGGTTTCTTCCTTGGAACTCTTCCAACAAACCGCCCATCCATTAAGGGTACAGATAAATCCCGAGACCAACTTAGAGTCGTCCTTATCACTCTAGAAGTTCGAATCGGTAAAGGACTCCACTTGGAGTTCACCGTTACGATACACTAAGAACATCTCTTTAGTCCTTCTAGAGTACTTGAGAATCTTCTTCACAGTTGTCCAGTGATTCTCTCCTGGATCTTCTTGATACCTACTCACTACACTTAATAAGTATGCTACATCGGGTCCGGTACATAACATCGCTTACATGATAGAGCCTACTGCCAAAGCATAGGGTATCCCTTGCATGCGAGCTCTCTTCAAATCAGTCTTGGGAGGCATCTCTTTGGAGAGAGTGGGTCCTGGGATCGTGGGTAAATTCCCACGCTTGGAATCATCCATACTAAACCTCTTTCGTATGGTGTCTATGTACCTGGATTGCGATAATCCTATTATTCATTTAGATCTATCTCTATAGATCTTAATCTCCAAGATGTCAGAGGCATCACCAAGATCTTTTATTGAGAATCTTTGTGATAAGAAGAGCTTGACCGAGTGCAGCATAGGAACATCATTTCCTATCAAGAGTATGTTATCCACGTACAATACGAGGAAGACAACCTTACTCTCTGCCACCTTCTTGTATATACAAGGTTCATCTACGTTTTTGATGAAGTCAAACTCTTTGACTACCACATCAAAACATATGTTCTAACTCCGCGATGCATGCTTTAACCCGTACATGGATTTAAGCAGCTTGCATACCTTTCCGCTGCTCCCACTGTCTACGAAGCCCTCTGGCTGAGTCATGTACATGCTCTCTTCTAAATCACCATTTAGAAAGGCGGTCTTATCATCCATCTGCTAGATTTCATAGTCATGGTATGCAGCAATGGCAAGTAGGATCCGGATGGACTTAAGCATAACCACTGGAGAAAAGGTTTCATCATAATCCACACCTGGTCGTTGACGAAAACCTTTTGCAACAAGTCTAGCTTTGAAAGTCTCAACTTTTCCATCTACACCAAATTTTTTCTTGAAGATCCACTTGCTTCCGATGGGTTTTACCCCTTCAGGAGCATCTTCCAAAGTCCATACTTTGTTGATGTACATGGATTTCATCTCAAATCGCATTGCATCCAGCCATTTCACAGAGTCCCCACTCATGATGGCCTGCTCGAAGCTAGTTGGGTCATCATCTTCCATGATGCAATCCTCACTCCCACCATAAATGAGAAAACCGTAGTATCTCTCAGATGGATGAGAAACCCTACTAGATCGGCGGAGAGGTTGAGGTTCATCGGGGACTATTGAATCCTCCGGTTCTACCAAATCTTCTGTTGTAGTTTGTGCGGTTGGAACTTCTTCCAGCTCTACCTCTTCGCCACTAATTTCTTTTACATGAAATTCCTTTTCTAAAAAAGTGGCATATTGAGAAACAAGCACCCTTTGTTCATCACCGTGGTAGAAGATATATCCATAAGAATCCTTTGGATATCCCACAAACTTATACAGAGAAGATCTTGCCTCGAGCTTGTCTGGATTTTGCTTTTTAACATAGGCCGGACAACCCCATATCTTAACTCGTTTAAGAGATAGTATCTTCCCATTCCATATCTCATATAGAGTGGTAGGCACCGATTTGGTTGGAATTCTATTCAATAGATATGTAGCCATCTCAAACGCATAACCCTAAAATGAAATAGGTAACTCAGCGGTGCTCATCATAGAGCGCACCATATCCAATAGGGCGCGATTCCTCCGCTCTAATACACCATTGTGCTATGGTGTATACGGAGGAGTAAGCCGAGAGTGAATCCCATTCTCTTTTAGATAGTCATGGAATTCCGTGCTCAAGTATTCTCCTCCCCGATCAGATTGTAGGATTTTAATACTTTTACCCGTCTGGTTCTCGACTTCATGCTTATATTCTTTGAATTTCTCAAAAGCTTCAGACTTGTGTTTCAACAGGAACACATGTCCATATCTTGAGAGATCGTCAGTAAATGCAATAAAGTACGAGGAACCATTCCTTTCATGTGTAGACATGGGACTGCATATATCACTATGTATCAGTCCCAAGAGTTCCGTAACTCTTTCTCCGTGTCCAGTAAACGGAGTTTTGGTCATCTTGCCTTTGAGATATGACTGGCAAGTTTCATAAGATGAAAATTCGAACGGATTCAAATACCCATCATTATGTAACTTAGCTAGTCGTGTCGCATTGATATGACCTAGTCCATAATACCACAAGAAGGATTCGTTCATTTATGAACTCTTCCTCCTGTGTGTGTTTTGTACGTTAAGAACTGTGGTTTGATTTAGAATGTATATGCCATTACTTAGCGAGCCTGATCCAATCAACTTTTGATTCAGGAAGATGTTCATAACATTATCCTGTAATACAAAATTATATCCTTCTTTACTTAATAAAGAAACTGATATAATATTGCATATCAGGTTTGGTATGTAATAGCATTCATTCAAAATTAATGTATTACCATTTCGTAATACAAGGTGATATTCGCCAACTGCTTTGGCTGCAACATTTGCACCTTTGCTTACTCTTACAGAATGATCACACATTCCCAGTTCTCTTCCTTTTTTCAGCCCATGTAACATATTACATATGTGGGATCCCGATCCGGTATCTAATACCCAGGACGTAGAGTGTACTGAGAAACGGTTATCTGTAACTAACACACCCGAAGAAGATGCATCAGCAAGCTCATTCTTCGTTTGGGTGGCACGGGAATCCTGGTATTCCCCTATTCCTTGCTCGGACTTATAACAATTATAAGTGGGAGCGTAACCAACGTTCCCCAGCTCAGTATAATGAGCAGGTTCGATCAATACATCCATATTATTATCTTGATTAAGGCCTGACATAGTCGCTACCTGGAGAGAGAGAGAGAGAGAAGAAAACACTTAGCGTATGCTCTTGCAAGATTAGATTGTTTATTATCTTATCTAATCAGGATGGCTCCGACTATTTTTATCAAATCTTCCTTCAAACCCTAAAAGGTAAGACTAGACGGGATTAATTATACTTTACAAGTTCGCCAATCTTTCAACCAAGCTAGTGTCGGTACTTTGAGGGAGGTTCCCCGTGCTTTCGCACGGACCTAATTAAAATAAACCTCATTTTTCTAGGGGCGTAACCCTGTTAACACCTTTCTAAACACCTACTTGATCGGCTAATTGTGATGTGTAAAACTCTCTCAGGAGTAACTCTTACTCGCAGTGGGTATCAGGATCCAACTATCTCATAGAAGGTATGCAATCTCATTACAAATTTCAACTCTTGAAATTCCCGATGTGGTTTTTATCCCTAGTGACTTAGGACCTTAACTATGGTCAAAAAATCATAAGCACTAATCAAGTTCTACCAGTCATTTCGTGATTAATTAGACCCACCAACATGACCCTTAACTATGGTCAACAAAGTCACATGACTGTCCTAATTAATCGCATCATATGCTATGTAGGAAGACATCACTTAGCTACCGTACACTGCGCCTTAACTATGGTCAACAAACGCAGCATGAATACTAAGTACTCTACTTCCTAACATGACGGAGGGTTGCGGATGGTTTTTAAGAAAACCTTTAACGCTTTGAACTTGATATGGTTGTAGAATCGAGTGATTTTGAAAATGAGTGTTTTTGTGGCTTTTACTAGTTTCGCTAAAGAGGTCACTCCCGGTGAAGGGATCTCGGCTCTTTCCTCAACGAATGAGGTGCTGGATATTCATGAATATCACTTATGCAAAACAAGAACTAGAGAAGCAATAAAAAAACAAAACCTAGTGGGTTCTAGCATCTGCTAGCTTTTTCTAAAGAGGTCACTCACGGTGAAGGGATCTCGGCTCTTTCCTCATCGAATTAGGTGCTGGATATTCTATAAGAATACCTCTATGCAAAGCAAAAACTAGATCTACTCTTTTTGAAAATTTGATTCTACAATATCTTTAGGTTTATTTCCTTTCATTAATCTCATTAATGAAGTCCCATCAATTATTCTTCCTAAGCAACACAGAAGAAACGAAAGTACAACGTACGCTTATGCCATCCGCATTCACCACAGTGTCCCGTTATGCACCATTAGATTACTTAACTAACGGTATAGCGGGGCGGGACTAGCGTGGATGCAAAACATAAGCAACGTTTATTATTTATCATAATATAAAAATAAAGCATTCTTCTTACGCATATAAAGTGATCACATCACAGAATATCAGCAGCAGAAGTCAACATATGAAATATTGGATATACTAGGATATCCGTGTTTTATATTAAGCCTGTAAAAAAACACAGATTCCATGGTCGCGATGAATAGCCGAACCCATATCCCTAGACCCCTATGAGAGCGGCAAGCAACCCTACCAATTCTATAGTTAGGAGACCTAGACTCGACTCCTCGAGATGGTCTCCCACTGGACTTTAGAACCCGGTTACTTGTGCTCCCCACCTTGGGTCTATCCTAATACGGAAAAGTAAATAATATACATCAATGGTGACATCATCCTCATCCCGGAAGTTCCCCAAAAAAAGAATATTACATACAAATTTTTTACATGAATGAAAATGAAAAAACTCTCATCTCACATAAAAACCGTCGGCTATTCAAAACACGACGATCTAATATAACATATCCCAGTAACACATAAAATCACATGTCATCGACGTAAGTAAATATGCGTATCCCAATTGTCGTTGACATATAGCAACGAAACCGGTGATACACCACATATTACACTTACGGTCGCAGAAAAGAAAATGTCAAACTACAACATTTGGAATCGACACAGCCCTTAGACATCATAAACCCGGAATATCACATACTTCGGATTTCATGCCTAACATTGTAAACCTTATATTTGGGTCCTACTCATGAAAACACCTTTTCAAAAGAAATCGGGTAATTCAACAAGATTCCCGATTCCTACCGAGACCGAAATGTTAAATTTACAAGCAACTAATCAATTTTCACAAAACTAATTAGTGTAGATTCCAATTATTGTATTACATTCCACAGATAGCTAGACAATGTTAAACATTCCGATCGAATCAATAAACACCCAAAATTTCCCAAAGTGCTCAACACTTGAGCATTGTTTAAAAATACTCAGAACATGCCATAGTACCTATGGACCAACCGTAAATGGGCCAACCCTTGCCTCAACAATGGCGTCGTAGAACTACCACAAACCCTAGGGTTTGGTGGCAGTTCCGACGGTCATAGAATCGAGTTAGGGTTTCGTTCTTCTAGAGAGTCCAAAGAATTACTTGCATGATTTTTGAATGTTTTTAACTTGGAGAAAATCCAACTTTTGGAAAATTTCCAGCGAGGGAGAAAATGGGTTATTGATATTCGTTTGAACTTTTTAACGTCGTCTAAATTACCCGAAACGATGTTAGAATTATGACTACGAAACACACTGAATTGCCTTTACAGAAAGATAACATCACATGCAATCTTAGCAAAAACAAGGAACACCTGAAACACCAAAACCCAGAGACTTGAACACCACACCAAAACGAACACAAGAATCCAACATGAGACTGGCCAGATCGGAATTTCAGAGCTTCTCGCAGGGTCAAATCCGGCGGATGGGGTTCATATTCGTCTGGTTTTCATATTACTTCTGATGTAACATTCTGCAGTTGCTTAAAAAATTTTTGAGGACTTTTAAAAATCGACAGAAACTAGGTTTTGTGCTTCAATATTTCGGAGTTGTTTCTGTAAGGCTATGCCAGCGCCCCGGCCATCAATCCGTAGCTAAATGCGGAATAAAAACTTTTAAAACTTGGCGCTAATGGAACCCTAAACGACGGATCATACCATTAACCCTATACTAGTTAACTGTAAAGAGTTTAGAGAGGTTACACCGATCGATCCATGTCCTTCGGTCTTCAACCTCTGCCCAAGCTCCTCACGGCTGCCCCGATGAAGTTCAGTCTCCGGTCTCCCTCATCGAAGACGATCCACGTCGAGGATTAGTAATACGGGCTCCCGCTTCTAAACCGAAGCAACTCGAACATCAAGATTAACCTAGATGCCCAAGATGAAGTAGAGATAGTGTGTGAATACTTTATCTCAAAACACCCATGGATTCTCAACTCATGAGAGGGATGGGTGGAGGTTGAAGAAGATGCCCATGGAGTGAAAAGTGTGGGCTCAAGAAAATAAAAGAGCAAGTGAAGAATATTGTCAAGTCTAGTGAGATATTTGTTGTTAGCACTTAAAGAAAAACCAAGGCATGAAAAAAGATCTGCCATCACACAAATTGCCCATACCAAATATCCTAGCCATGACAAAATCACACATGACCGTATACCATGAGTCACCAAGTGCATGTGCAACATCAATGCACCAAACCAAAACATGAACTCACACTTTTACACCTCACAATAAACATTTAAACTAAAATGTTTATAGCAAAAAGAAAATGCATCAACCAAAGAAATCTTGTAACGAATTACAAGAACACCCCTCATCCATATATAAATACCCGCATCTGTATTCCGACTGAATATGAATACAGCGAGACGAAAGTAATCCAACAATATAAAACTAGGATCCGGCTTAAACCAAAGCCCACTAGTATTATCCGTCCGATCATGATCCGTGCACAAGTGCACGTATGTGATCGAATCCTGCCATAAAACCATACGGCCTCTACAACGTTTCTCTCGAACCAGGGAAACCTTCTGTATGGGACTCTAAAGAATCGTCAATACGATGGCAGTGGGTTTAACCACAAGCACGTCAGTGGCACTAGCTATACGTAATGGCTAATCAGGTATTGAGCAAAAGGGAGGCCGACGAGCGAAATCATCCTGAAACCCTACTGAGCCTGACAGTGACAATATCCGTACAGTCCGGTCCGTTCGTCTATGAGTATCGCATATCGAGTTTAGGGGTAGATAAAATCAAACCCCTAATAACTTGATTTTCAGTGTCGGTATGAAACCTATCACCACTAAAGAAACTATCGATCCGAGATTAGTAATTCTCGACTACCTTGGCCAAGGATTTCTAGTGATGGCCATCCGTGCACACCGCGACATCAACCCCCAATACCGGGAGAGACGAATCCCCTGACGATCCGCTCACTGCCTCCATGTGACTCGAGACTGTGCCCAACTAAAACCTGTTTGCACGACTCCTTTGAACCTTGGTAGGGTAGTAATCAAAGCACAGCGAGAACTCACACGAGATAAATGAAGATCTCAGGTCGATAGACTAACCTGTACACATGTCACCAGGGAACTGCTATCTGACAATAGGTATAATACCAACCAGAATGTTCTCGGCGAGTCCGTATGGTGTACTCATAACCCAATGAGCACCTGTATACATCTTAGGTGAACCAACTGACACCAATGGCTTGTGAGACCGGCCACCGCCCCTCGTCGGGGTCTCGATCCGTATACACTAGTCTACTCTCGGAGTATCGATGCCCAATCTCGAAACTCCCACAACTAGGGACACTTTAAGGATGTGCTTATAAACCACCCAACTCTCACGTATATGATCGCCATCATACTGCTGGTAATCAAGCAAGAATCCTATGGGCTCTATCAACATGTAATAGTGATCCGTAGTGTCACCTGAAGCATGTACACGATGATAAAGACAAACCAGATAGCATACTATCATCTCGAGTAAGACTGTTCTACCGGTATAGGTCATCCCTCAATTATTGCAATCACGTGCATGCGATCCAATAATTGACTTGATGGCACTATAGCCTACAATCTCCCACTTGCACTTAAGGCTAATTATTGCGATGTCGTATACACATAGCCCGTGTGATACCGAATGCCCAACTTCTCTACTAATGAGTTTCACAAAGCTCATTTGTAAAACTATTGCTTTCGAGAAGTAGCCTCAGTGAGTGGATCGGCTCTGATGTTTCATTCTATGTCTCTCCTTATCTCAAGTTCGCGGAGAAAAGACATCTCCCGAAATGAGCAATACCTGTCTTAGAATATTTCTGGGTATCTGATAGGAACCAGTTCATAAATGATCTTCAAATCCAGTAAACTTCTTAGACTGTATCTTCAACTGAATTTAATCAGTATCCTGCGCCATGCCTCCCTCAGTATCCTCTTAGACCACCTGTCCAAACTACTTCCCCTCAAAAGAGGGAAAACTATAACTCTGACAGTTATTCTGTCATCCAGGTCACCTTGGAAGCCTGGAAAGATAACCATCTCCCGAAGCAGGCTGCCGTTATCAAATCCCTAAAACATCCACTTATGTTCTTAAACTGCTTCCGAACGTTTCTCCAGGATTGGATTAATATCAACTTATTCCATCTAGTGCAAAAACAATATCTGGTGTGGTATTTGACATCTCATGATTGACTCAATCGCCTAAGCAAGTGATATACCAATCATGCATATTCCTCTCTCATTTAGTCTCTAAGACACCTTCAGAGATGGTGGCTCCATCACCTGTAGGTACACCACCATGCCAGGAGTCATCTATTCTAAAACACCTTTAGAATACTGTATAAGTACCCAGATTGGGAAAATACCCAAATCTAGATCTAAACCCATAGATCTAGTAACCAGAATGCCTAATATAATATCTATATCCTATGTGGAGAAACCACTGTGTGACAACCACAGTATAACCGATCGTAGTATAGGAATTTCACTTCCTACAAAGTGCATATCATCCAAATACCAGGACATGCCACCATACTACTTTCTTAACAGATCTATCTCCTATTCTGATGAAATCAAAGCCTATGACTGTCACATAAAAAATAGATGGTCTATCTCCGCTATATCTGCTTTATTCTATAAATAGACCCAAGCAACTTGTCCACTATACTTCCGCTGCTCCCACTGACCACAACAACCCTCTGGCAGAGTCATATATACAAGCACTTCTAAAGCTGGTTTAGAACAACGCTATATTCATCCTCCTGCCGGGTCTCATAGTCTAGAACAGCAGTAATGGCAAGTCTAGATAAACAAGAACTTCCCTGCCGCCGTCTTTGAAGATACCGAAGTACCTCTCAGGTGTCTAAGGTTACCCACCATATTTGCGTAGTGGCTAATAGAATGTCATACCCGATTGAATCTTTAGGTTCTATTAAATTTTCAGTAATCGTTTTTGGTTCTGGAATCACTTCCAGTTCAGCATACTCCCACTACTGTTTTCTGAAAATGTCCATTTTACTAAAACTGTGGCGAGTCAAGAACAATATCACTATTGATCTTCCATATGGTAAAAAGTTACCCCTCGTCATAGCCTGGGATAACCCACAAACTGCCATTACAGAAACGTGTCTTGAGTTATCCAGAGTCTGGTTTTAAGCATAAGCCGGACAACTCCATATACCTTAACATCGTTAAGATATGAACCATTCTATATACAATATAGAAACAGAGGCACTAATTTAATTGGATCCAGATTCAAATCATGTATCTGTCTCCAGTGCATGTCAACTAAATGGAGAGAGGCCGATCCGCATTACTCAACTAGGAGTGTATCCAGATATGAGTAACCTGAAAGAGAAGCAAGTTCTCAAAACCATTACTATCAACTGAATACCAAACACAAGTATCTACATCTTCGATCACCTTGAAGAATCCTGATACTTGCAACACATAGTTCTCTACTTTATTCTTATACCTATAACTTCTCAAAACTTGGACCTTGTATTTCTAGGAAACACTTGTCTAAAACTGAAGAAGTCATAATTAAACAGAATATAGTACGAGTACCAACCCCTCTATCCTAATGGACACTGGACAACATACAATACTTTGTATAAGTCGCTTGAGTTGAATAACTTAAACCATGTGCGTCATAGGTTGAAAACTGTACTATGGTTAAGAATAATTACACCGCTGTTTAATGCTCCTTACCTAACAATCAACTGATATAGGTAAATGTCATGGACACAATTTCAAAAAGTTATATCTCACTTTATAAAATAAACGTACAGATATATCAGTTTGAAATTGGTGGATAACAACAGATATTCAAAACCAAATATTTGTCGTTAGGCAAACAACCCCAGGTGATTTCCTTTAATATCACAAGTTATAAAGAATTCCGATATAATGAGGATGTAATCACCTAATTCCCAATAATTTACTCCCACTCATCATCTGTAAAACCATACAGATGTGAGAATCAAGTCTGGTAAATACATACCATGGAGTAAGAATCTAATTGGGAAATCAGTTTTCAATTAACAACGCATAGAGAAAATGAAACATGAAAATGTTTCGAAGGGGTATCCGGGTATTCCTAGTAATGCCGCTTCCACTATCCAGATTCATGACTGTAACCGTATATTTCTTTTCCATCTCTCCAAATCCCTTTATTTGTCTTTACTCATTACCTTCTGTACACCATCCTTAGGCTAAATGGTTTTCTTCCTTCCCTACCATTCGGCACAAGCCTATGGTTTGGAAGAAGACTACCAATAAGCGTAATAGGTGTACTCTCCTAATCCTAGGAGTACTCACAACTTGAGAGAAAGTAAAGATAAAAGACAACTTGAATAATCCTATTAAATTTCCCCTGAACCGGAGAAATGCAAAGGTGAAATAGGAGTGGCGATGATATACACGGTTTGGTCGTGAATGATAGCAATCACATTTTACTTTGCCCTCTTTCTAATCCCTTTATTTTTCTTTACTTATTACCTTCTGTACACCACACTTAGGCTGATTGGTTTTCTTCCTTCCCCACTTTTTGGCACCTGCCTATGGTTTGGAAGAAGACTATCTAATAGGCGCAATTGGTGTACCCTCTCCTAATCCTAGGAGCCCTCACAACTTGAGAGAAGGTAAAAGGAAAAGACAACTTAATAGTCCTATTCAATTTCTCCAGAACTGGAAACCATCCTCGAATCTGAAACTAGTTTCTTCGAGTTCGTATGTAACTATACGATGGTCAT